>OX637695.1:34319548-34936626 GCA_951802165.1 Adalia decempunctata | reverse complement strand
ACGGATTCAATGTATAAAGTAAATTTGTGGTACCTTCTGCTACGTACTATGGATACTAATCCATAGTAATCCGGAGATCTATTAACGGCACGCCGCTTACGAATAGTAAGCCCTAGAATTTTAGCTCATTTCCTTGGCGTTTTACATACAAAATGCGATGAGGCCATAGCCACTCACAAAGACTCAGTTTTGGGCATTTTATGGGACTTTCGGCACCCGGCATCGCATAAATGCTCGGAATGAGTCTCCGTGATTGGTCAAGGCGTGCAAGGGTGCAAGTGGGCTCATAAAATGCCCTGAACTGAGTACACGTCCAGAATTCAACGATAGATCGAACAGTTGTGATCTATCTATTTTCACTACAGGATAAACTAATCGTTCTATTTCTTGAATTAATATATTCGTGATAAATTTCAAGTGTTTTTTCGTTCCAATTTTGTTTGTTTTTCGGTTAAAATAAAGAACACTCAGAAAAATCTACGTGTTCTCGAATTCAACTAAGTTGACTACTCAATGGTTTTAGTGAAACCAAAAATACATCGATTTCGTATCTTATACACTCGCTCATCAAATTCACAGGTCTAATAGCCAAAAGCCATTCTTTTCGACCACAATGTTTATTAGAGCCTGTAGAATTGCAATCATTTCTTATAATTTTTTAAATATTTTTGGATGAGATCTTTCAAAAATACTATAGAACTATACTCCATTCATTTTTATAATGTATCCCGGTTGGCCATGATTTAGATTCATCAAGTTTTTTTACTTAAAACTGACGCATGTTGGTACTCGTTAAATATCTGATAATTCTAAGAGACGTTGCCAATGCTGATTTTTATTTACTTTTTTTCAACTTTGTTAGTCGAGTTAGTGCTTTTAAGGTTTAACTGTGACAGGTTTCGTAGAACCACTACATTTTCATACTGGAGTATTTCGAGTTGTGCAAAAAGGTTTTGAATGCCCTCTGGAGACTTATTTCTTGAGAATTTTGGAAAGTGGGAAATTCCATAGATCCGTCTGTTCGTTAAGAAGTTTTTCTGTCGGGTTATTTGAGTACTTTTTTTTCGAATGAACAGACTATTCTGTTCATTATTTTTCAGTAAAATTTCAACTCGATTCCTGGTTCCTGTGAAATATTTCCAGTATTAACAGAGAAAAAACTTTCTTCAACATTCACCAGGGCTTTGGTATTATTGAATTCACAGAATATTTTCTCAAATTCATTATTCTCCCAAAGTAAATAAACATTTCGATAAATACGTACTACGATTTCTATGTAGAAAGGACAACATAGATTGTTCATCTGATAGGAAAATGACTATAACCTAACATTTTCAATGTATTAACTGTGAAATGTGTCAGAATTTCATGGCCAGCCGGGATACATTATATAAGTGAATGGAGTATATGTTCACGAATACTTTTTACTGATTATTCCAATTGTTTATGCTATCAAAAAAAAGCACCAATCTACTCAACATTAATATGGAACAGAACTCTCAAATAAGGTCTGCTCCACCCAAAAAGATTTATTTCCTCACAGGTTACAATGAGACCTTCATTTTTCTTATCTACACAACCCAACCAACTACATACCTATCAAAATTATATGGAAAGCTGATGTAAGAGATTCTATTCACCGTATTATTAAAGGGAAGGAAGCCATGAAAGCGGAGTCACTGTTAATAATAGCTAACGAAATAAAAAAACAATCAACATACAAAAATTAATTTAATCATGTAACATAATTCTTCATTACAATTTATATGATACAAGAGTTAAAACACTCAACAGTTACCTCTTACTTGAATGAAACAGCATGCATTACCCCCTTCTTTTTGACCCCCAAATATTACAATGCATAAACCAGGAGCTGCTGTGTGATTATAGACATCTTGGATCCACTGATCCACTGTTTTCATAGTCTGTGTTGCATTAATTGTATCTAATTGAGTTTCTGGTATCCTAATATGAGCAATGTTTAACGATTGTTGCAGAAGAGATCCACAGAATTTTTTTACAACATCCTTGTTTGAACTTTCAGAGAAAAATTTTATTTTAGATTCTTGTTTAGTTTCCGAACCTTTATCAACATAGTATTTATATTTGGCACACACATCATCTAGGGCTGTTAAAGAAGCAGATTTATCCATTCGAGTTACTTGTTTTAACATACTTGTGGCATAATTGCGGTTTCCCAGCTCAGGATAACAACGGAACTCATTTTCTATGCCTCCTAGTACAGCGTCACCAAATGTTATGGATTTCGTTAATTTCAGCTGAGCAAGCTTCAAACTTGCGCTACTGTCTTCCGTTGAGCAATGCCCTTTCCTGCTTTCTTGAATTTTTTCTGACAGAAATTCTCTAGCTAGAGTTTGCAGTCTAGTTTTCCGTGTTCTATCACCAGTTATGTTGAATATAATACTGTAAAACAAATATTGGTATCAGATGTACTATAATATCTCTTCATAAGAAAATTATTGCACTACACTGTAAATATCACATAATAAAGTGTGAGGTCCATGACTTGAACAAACTACAAAACCTACCACTTTCTAGCAAATAATTCATTAATGCTGTATAGTTTGTATTTTATTAAGAATTTCTTCCCCTGTGAAACTAAAAAAGCAATAAATAACAAACATGTACCTCTTCTACATTTTTTTTGCCCAGCCCTTCACTCAAACTTAAAATATAGATGCATAGAATACCTGGTGTTGGCACTGATTAGATTTTGTTTAAGACTTTCTTGTCGATCGAAAATTCCAGAACTAGACCAAAATCTGAAATCTAGAATGCCGTTTTGATCTACAAATTTTGGTCACGATTTTTAGTAAGGAGTTGATACACCAGGTATTCTATGCATCTACCTTAAAATGTTTCTGGCACTATTTTGAAGTAAACAATCAACCTATAATATAATGAATATTAACATGTGTTGAAACGTCATAACTTTTCGCTATCCCTCCCTTATAATATTCAAAACATTTTCAACGATAATTTTAATTTCCTATCCAAAAATAGTTCGTATTAGAGTTAGAACAAATAAGAATTAAGAAACTCACCTGGTATCGATAATATAAGGATGCATCATTTTCAGAGCATGCAAATCATTGCTCAGTGATTGCCCCACCAAAATAGCATTGGCTGGCAATTTTTTTCTCAATGCATCCTGGACATCCTTAAGACGGGTGGTAACATTCTTCATTATCTTTGGCGTTATTCCAGAATACCTTGTAAGATAGTCGACTATTTTATTATGGGGTTTAACTAAAGTTTCATAGAATACACTCAATTTTTCATCCACTATAGATACTCTGGTGAGTTCCAAATCCCCTGTTGACGTCTTGCACATTTCACAATCCACTCCAAACATTGGACTGAAGGGAGTGACCTCCATATACTTATCTTTGGTCAAAACATACCCATCATATTTATTTTCCATCAAACCTGAAACAATGAATTCAATTGAATGCAATTTATTGAAGGGAAATTTGAATTATGTACAGTGTGCTTTGCATAAACGGGTCACTGGATTTTGTGTCTTATTCATTGGACAATATTGTCAAGTATCCATTGAATATGTTATCGGAAAAACAATCAAATGCATGGAAAGTTATATTGAAAAAAAAATCTTCTTATTGGACTAGTATTCAAAATTAATTTGGTGACCAATCCAAGGCTTTTGACTGTATCGAACACGGGTTATAACTGGAAAAACTCGTACATTACATATTAACAGAAAATGGATGAATTGAAACCTGGGTGTTGGCTGTTGGCACTCATCAGATTTTGTTCAAAACTTCTAGTAGAACGGAAATTTGAGATCATGTATTATTAACAATTCCTCATGAAAGAGATCATAATCTGATTTTGTTCAAAACTTCTAGTAGAACGGAAATTTGAGATCATGTATTATTAACAATTCCTCATGAAAGAGATCATAATCTCAATCTTTCATGAATTTTTTGTGGAATATATTTTCTTGATTCTTCAAAGAATCATTGATAGTCGATAATGCTGAAACATTCTGAACTTTTTTACAAAAAGCAAAATTAAAGTAGTCGTTGAATCAACTTTGTATTTTCTATATCAAAAATCAATTTAATAAACACTTATGATTAAGTGTAGGTTTGACATGTCGCTGTTTTGTTTACTATTAGAAATGTATACTCCATTTACTTTTTAAAGTATACCGTTTGGCCAAGATTTAGGTTTATCAAGTTCATTTTACTTAAAACAGACGCAGGTTGGCACTAGTGAAATATCGGCAATGTCAAAATAATTCTCAGAGACGTTGCCAACGCTAATTTCTACTCTCTCAATCTCAATATAATCATCATGCTTGGAAACTAAAAATGCCGAAGGTAGATTTAAAGAAGCAGGTACAAAGTATCAAGAATTGAAATCTACTTATTCTGATTGTAACCCTGATGAATTGGAATCAATAGGCCGCTTATAGTAAGTTCCATGTTAGTTTCATAGTATTTCTGTGTTTCTATTTTGTGTGACACGTCATATCTATGGAAACATGAAAATCCCGATATTCCTCCAACTGAGATGTTTGATGATTTTAATCTGAGCAGCAAGGCTAATAGTAGAGCACTAGAAAGATAGATATGCTAGCGAGACCTGGCTCTATGGTTGATTGGGTCCAACCATAGACTCGAAAATTACAGGACTCGCAACATTATCATCGCCATCAATCGGGGTGATACACCAAAATAAATAAATTAATATAAATTTGACTATTAGATGCCGCGGCAATCACTCGTTTATTAATGGACAGATTTCATTGCATTCGAATGGATCTGTAATTTTCGAGTCTATGGTTGGACCCAAAATGGCGGTTTCTGGTATACTCCCCCCTATAGAGCCTTACTAATAGCATTCCATGTTACTATAAGTTCTATGGTTGCTACACCAACCAAGGTTTCTATGCCTCTATGACAAGCTGATAATATAAATTGATTTGGAAACGAGAAAACAAAAAACTCTGTGTCTTACCTTTAATTGGGAGAGGAAAATTTTCTTCAACGAGCTCCCAACCAGATAAGAGTAACTGGGTTCTAGGAAATTTGTCTGAGATGGGAAGTTCTCTGTCAGGATTTTCTGTATTCGACAAGTCTTCTTCAATAGGGAATAAATTTCTTACAGTGTCAAATAAGTCTTCACTTTTCATCACTGCTGATTCCAATGTTCCATATTCATTAATGAATTTTTTCATTTGGGTACCTGAAAGACCGAAGACTAAACAAAATTTAATATCTCAATATACAGGGTGTTTAATCGGTGACGCGGATCTCGATTACGCTTGAGCAGTATAGTTTTCGAATTTTTTTCCAATTGAAATCATTAAGGTCAATTGGGCTATATTTTGAAATTATTTTGGAAATTACGGGTTTTTTCAGGAATTTGGTAGGAACCAAGCATATGTTTTTCCTTATGTATTTGATTGCAGATTTGGAAAGCATGGTAAAAATAAGACTCATTTAATTCGATATCCCATGTGCTTACAATTTGTCGCGTCTCAAATATTTCGATGTTTCGTAAATTTTATCATCGCGATAAGTTTGACTTCAATGAATTTGGTGGAATAAGATTGGGGCTAGAACAACGGAAATGAATACTGTATCTATCATCATTATTCAAACTATAATTTCGGGCATCATCATCATTAGCTTATGCTGTCCACTGCTGGACATAAGCCTCTCCCATATTTTGCCAAACTTTTCGGTCCTGTGCAACCTGTATTCAATTTCCAGCGAGTCTCTTCAAATCGTCACTCCATCTTGTTGGCGGGCGTCCCACACCTCTGTATGGGTCTGCTCTCGGCCTCCACGGTATAATCCTCTTCGTCCATCGACCATCAGTCATCCTAGCCACATGGCCAGCCCACTTCCATTTCTGGTGAAGAATTTTCTCGACGGCATCCTGTATTCCTGTTTTGCGTCTTCTTGTTCTATTTGGAACTCTGTCGCAGAGCGTTATTCCTAGCATTGACCTCTCCATTTTGCGTTGCATGATTTGTATTCTTTTTATGCTGTTCTTGGTTAGTGTTAGTGTCTCTGAGCCGTATGTCAACACAGGGAGAATGCATTGGTCGAATACTCTCCTTTTTAAACACATTGGAAGGCTAGTTCGGAATACTGTTCTCATCTTTCCAAAAGCTGACCATGTTAGACCAACTCTACGACTGAGTTCATGTGTTTGATTATCTCTCCCAATACGGATCTCATGCCCCAAGTACTTGTATGTGCCGACCTGTTATTGTTGTTAATTTTGATGGAATCGCTCAAAACAAGGTTTGTCATAATATATTGAGTTTTCGCAGTATTTATTTCCAAACCCACTCTTGATGCTTCGTCACATAAACTTTGTATCATTGTTTGTGCTTCTGGCATACTGTTAGTTATCAGCACAATGTCATCGGCAAAGCAAAGGTGGTTTAGTTTTTCTCCATCGATATTGATTCCCATGTTGTCCCAATCTATTTTATTTAACATGCTCTGCAGCAAAGTGACGAACAGTTTAGGAAAGAGTGCATCTCCCTGTCTCAATCCTCTCTCAACTTTAAACTTTTTTGTTGACTGGTCGTTAGATATTTTCACACTTGCTGTTGCCGTCTTGTATATATATCTAATTGCAGCGGAGTATCGATGGTCTATGCGGCATTCGGCAAGCGCTTCTAATAGTTTCTGCTGGTTTATTGTGTCGAATGCCTTTTTAAAATCTACAAATACCAAGATAAGTGGTTTCAAGGCCGTAGCCAGGGGGGGTCCGATGGGGTCCGGACCCCCCCCCCGAAATTTATTTTTTCAGAAATGCCAGATAATCATTCCACCGAAAATTCTTCGAATAAATTTTTTTCTAGCTACGGCCTCGGACGGACCCACCCCGAAATTTTTTTCTAGCTACGGCCTTGAGTGGTTTATTATACTCGATGCTCTTTTCTATCACAGCTTTCTATGTGAGGAGGTGGTCGTTTGTTCCATATTTGGTTCTAAAACCCGCCTGTTCCTTAGGGAGAAAAAACTCTAGTTTGTTTGTTAAACGTGTTGTTATGATCTTCGTGTATAGTTTGTAGATGTGGCTCAGTAGACTTATTGGTCTGTAATTTTCAAGATTTGTATTATCTCCTTTTTTATGTAGAATGACAATTTGTGCGTTTTCCCACTGAGATGGTGTTATCCCTTCAAGGAGACATTTATTGAAAAGGATTTCGGGCATATGTACACTCTCTGTTTTTTATTCCTTCATTCGAAAGCACATTCATTACCTTTGAAAGATTAGAGGGTTTGTCAGACCTAAATATTACTGTTTCGGATTTATTTGCAAGTTGATGAAATTTCTGTTTGCATTCTCATGGAGGAGAAAATTGAAATTTCTTGTCTCCCACAAGCATAATCTGAATCATAACTTTTAGTATCTTGGGTACTTTTGGAAGACGTTTCATTAAGTTTTGGACTTCAAATGATTTTTAGATAGAAAATTTCCAAATAGTTGGATTGGAAGAGGAGGCCCGCACGCTTGACCAACTAGGTCTTCTGACCTTACGCCAATGGATATTTTTATGGGGTTATAATATGAAGGGAAGAAGAAAAGAATGCATTTCGAATCATAACGCCGAACATGTTATTTTACGTGAGAAGATCTTTGAGGGAGAGACTAATACCTTGTTTTCAAGAAGATCGTAATAATATTGAACATTTGATATGATTCTGTATTATTATTATGATTTCAGTGTTTTTTAATCGGAATATTTGATATATGTATTTTCTAATAATATTAATGAAATTGATATTTCTGTCATGTGCTTGTTGTGTTGTCATTAAATATGCTGTTCACTGATAACTTTTCATCATTGAATATTTTTTAATTTTTGATGAGAAAAATTGGAAATTACGTAATCATACATTTCAGAGTCAGTTATTTCGGTTAATCCCCAGATGAGAAAAATCACAAGATTGCAAATAAATCCAAAACTGTAAGAATAAGGTCTAATGAACCTCAATAATTTTTTTAAGGTGAATAAATTTTGCATCCGAATAAAAAATAAAATACAGGTTGAGCCATTTGAAATAAGCCTGAAACTATAGTCTGAGTATGTAGTCAATGCCTTCACTGATTTTGAACACCCAATAGAGTTTTGATTAATTATGATAGTGTTCATTTACATTATTGTAGTATTCACAGCAAAAAATCTGATTCCGCAAAATTCATTCTAGTCGAAGTTTTTCCGAGACCCTCAAATTTACGAAAAAGCGAAATATCTCAGAAACGGCAAATTTCAATTTTTTATCATGCTTTAAAAATTTGCAGTAAAATGCCAATTGACCCATAAGAATAAACATGTTTGCGAAAATGACTATCGGTATCCAAACGGATTTTTCGAACTCCGGAAAAAGTTTCCACTTCAGGCGGGAGTTGAACCCGCGTCCTCGAATTTCTGGTCCAAGATGCTAACCAGCTTTTTTCGGAGTTCGAAAAATCCGTCTGAATACCGATAATCATTTTCTCTTATATTTTCACAGACGTTAATTTCCCAACAAACATGTTTGCTTCCTACCACTTTCTTGAGACACCTTGCAGATTTCGAAACAATTTCAAAATATAGCTACAATCGGCTTAAATGATTTCTTGTTGAAGAAAAATTTCAAAAATTTAACTGCTCAAGAGTAATCAAAATCCGCGTCACCGGTGAAACACCCTATACAGGTAAGAAATATATGTTGATTCTCAATCCTAACCCTTATTGATTATATAGTATTGAATTCACCATAAAGAAAGTTTCAGTTTCAAATAGTAAGGGATAAGCTTGGAATTCTGGCAAATAAAAACATCTCCAACATTTTATCTATGTTAAACAGTGTATTAAGTGGAATTTCTACAAAAAAATGGCAAAGGAAACCTTTTTTGAATGAAAAGGAAAGATTTCGTTTGAGTATTTCAAATGTCTAGTTCAATAATGAAATTACTCACTTGTTATTGGCACCATGGATATTTCCTTTATAATGTCCCCCCTGTACGAGAATGGGGACAAAACTTCCAATTTATGTTGAAATTTAGAAGAAAGAAATTCGAAGTTACTTTCATATGAACTGAAATGATACATGGAAAGGTTTTCAACCACTAAAATATTTGTGTTCAATAGTCTGTTATATTTCTCCAAACAGCACCATCTTGCAGGGGAATAGGGAGCATGTACTCCAATTTGAGAGTATAAAATTAGATGTTGCAAATCAGACAGGAATAATGGTATCCTATTCTCAGTGTCTGTTTTAAGGGAAGCATTATCACCAATCTCTCGCAAACGAAAATTAGGATGTTGCCTCATTTTCGTTGTATGTTCTCTCAGTCTTTTCTTAAGTTCAAGATATTCTTCACCAGATAATTTGACTTTACCCGATGCTCCAATTGATGGGGGACTATCTGAATTTTCTCTGAAATATCAAAAACGTAACAGTTCAATAAATGAGAATTGAATTAGAAAAATGTCTCATTAAAAAAAAATATATACAAAATATTACAGAAGAAAGGATGTAAAAATATTACAGGCCAATAGAATGATTTGAGAGGAAACATAAAACCTTCAGTTCAAAGTGTGCAAGCCTTGCTGATTCACCTATCAAAAATTTTAAAACCATTCAAATGATGGAAATTATATTCTCCATTAAAAAACCACCAAGGATTACCACCCTTTGTAGGGGATTGCAGTAAGAATATTTCAACACCCAAGTTCATGATAAACTCCAAGTTAATAGATAATTTCTACTGAACTTCTGATCAGGTGATAATGAGCACTTGGTGACAAACCGAATAACTCAATTGAATAAAATTAATTTGCACCTTCTGACCTATTGATATGCTTTGAAACCTCTCAGAAGCTCAGAGTAGTAATGTACAACTACAAATCAGATCTATCGAACAGTTCCTTTTTAAATGAACCTTAAGAGAAGAGAGTCAATTATGTTAATGGAGTAACTACTACTTTGAGCTCTTGTGGCTAGATATTTGTTACAAAATTGAGTATCACATACAAGTTTGTCCTCAAACGTTTAGGTTTTGGCTCAGCTTCTGTATCAATTGTAAGATTTTCAGTAACTACAGCTTCCAACTTTTGTTTCTTTTTAAGAGCACGATCATATTCATTCAATTTTGAGATTTCCCATAATGCTGCCATTTTTTTCTTCTTATTTTCAATTCTCTGAGTTCTCTTTGATGATGTTGTCTTCATAATTTAGTAAATAATTCCACAAATGATTAGACTGTAAAAAATAAATTTATGAGTTACTCACTCGTGTAATAATTTCTCTTATACCTAAAGATATATATGAAATGTTATTCTTAAATTTGCCACATTAGAGATATATTTGAAATTTAAAAACCATGGTTTTGAAAATCAAGACAATTTCCAGCTCACCTTAGACATTTGGAAAAATTAAAATGACAAATCACTAAAATAATTCAAATATCTGTCCGTATTTGAGAAAACGTTCTTTTTAATTCATTAACGTTTGATTTTCACATGAGTTATTCCTTTGTACACACATGATTAGTTGAAAAAAATAATTTTAACTACAAGAAACAAGATGCTTTTAACCTAACTTTTTAATGTATACATAGAATGATAGAATCAGTATCAGAAAATTTCTATGCTCGTACATTTTTCAGAGCCGTATTCATGAAGAGACGTGCATATATATGTTCTGTGCGTGCAACACTGTGGGTGGAAGAGGGTAGAGTTTATTAGGGAATCCAACGACCTGTCAAATATTTTGTTGAGGTTAGCTGGTGGTCAAACAAACCAAATTTAGCTTTGTTCATGTAGACATTAAAACCGTTTATTTGCTTCAAAAATTGTTTTATGTGGACGTTTTTTTGATAATTCTAGTCAATCTTACTCTTAGGAATATCAGACCAGTGAAAATTATTTAAATTAAGTGTATTTTCAATAAAAAAATGCCATAAATGTGTGCCAAAGTTGGATGTGCAAGTCGTTCAAATTATGAGGATTTTCTTGAATATTTTGGAACACCCAGTGTGTGTAACTTGGTGTATTATACACATATTAAGTGACTTATCAGGAAACAAAAGGAAATTGGGTCAGCAGTCATCAAGACTTGACAATATCGAAGATAAGAAACTAAAGTGAATGTGTCTTCGTAGACACTGAAATACGCAGTATTCAGTTCATGTAAAATGTAAAACTGATGAGTATTTAAATTTATATCATATAAAAGGATAAAGAAGTTACAGGGACAGAGCTCTGATTAATATTCCTTCTCCAATACTTTCTCTTCAATCTCTTCGGGCTCCCAATACTAAAAGTTGTAATCATATGATTGAGTGAAATTTTCTTCGTCAGTGATACTTTTTGATATTAGAAATCATAAAAACTCACTCGTTCACTCATGAAATGCATATAAGATAATAAAATTCCTCATATTTACTGCAAGCCAGCGACCTGTCAGAAAATTTATAGGTTATCTGGAGGCAGGACGCCGCGTGGTTTGGATTGCCTAATTCTTATTTATTTCTTAATGGATTCATACTTAAAATTACTGTAATTCGAAGAAAAGACGTTGAAATTTGTTCAATTGATCTTTATTCGATAAATAAACATAAACATATACAGAATGTCCGGTAAACCTTGTACAATATTGAAACTGGTGATAGACCAGATCATGACTGTTCAGAATATCAGAATTTCACCTCAGTAAAAATATCACCATTTTCGAGATAATGGGCATTTTCTAAATATCTAGAAAATCACTACCTCACCTCCGTTTTTTGAGTGCTATGTCTACAAATTGAGACTAATTCAAATATCTTTGTTGCTGAAGATTAATGATGAGTGATGCTTTCAGACGTACAAAACAGTTTTTCAGAACTTCATACATTAGACATAGCACTCAAAAAACGAAGGTGAGGTAGTGATTTTCTAGATATTTAGAAAATGCCCATTATCTCGAAAATGTTGATATTCTTACTGAGGTGAAATTCTGATATTCTGAACAGTCATGACCTGGTCTATCACCAGTTTCAATATTGTACAAGGTTTACCGGACACCCTGTATATGTATACACATAAGTGAAATTTCTCATAATAGCTATTTATGTAACAAGTACACTCTCTGCGACCTATTGCAGAAGGGCCTTAGAATTATTGAGCAGTGGTGCTTGTCAGTGGGGCTGAACATCAACCCAACCAAGACCACATTGATTCCGTTCACTCGGAAGAGGAAACTTCCAGCCATGAAAACGTTAGTATTAAACGGAAATATCTTGGAGTGGGGGTCTGAAGTCAAATACCTAGGAATAACACTGGATAGCAAACTTCTGTGGAATAAGCATGTTGATAATGCTACTGGCAGAGCTACAAGAGCTCTGATGGCATGCAGGCGTCTATGCGGCAGGAATTGGGGCTGTAACCCAAAAATACTGCGATGGATGTACGTCATGATTGTAAGACCTATAGTCACATATGGGGCAGTAGCCTGGTTTGCAAAGACAAGTCAGGCAAGTACGAGGAAAATGCTCGACAAAGTACAAAAGCTTGCCTGTGTGTGCATCACGGGAACTATGAGAACGTGCCCAACCAGGGCGCTTGAGATCATCACAGACCTCACACCTCTACATCTAGTGATTGATAGGGTAGCCCATGAGACCATCCTCAGAGTATCTAAAGAAGGAGCAGGCAATGAGAGAGTCAGGTTTCAGAGAGCTTGGTCCTCTCTGAATGACTACACCTCATCTGCAAACCTTCCTAACGATGTAATGATCAAGAAAGTAAACACTGAGAAAAACTTCAGTACAATGCTAAGTAAAAGAGAAGATTGGGAAAGGGAATACACCAACTACAATCTCAAAGAAAATACAATGAAATGGTATACTGTTGGTTCTAAAACCGCTACAGGAGCTGGCGCTGGGATTTACGGGACAAGTACCAAGTGTGCACCATCGCTAGGCTCCTGTACAAGCGTCCTTCAAACGGAAATACTTGCAATCGGAAGATGTCTAGATATACATCTAGAAAGAAACTATCAGAAGTGCGATATAGCTATTCATACAGATAGTCAAGCTGCTATTAAAGCACTGAGCTCCTACGTCATTGACTCAAAGCTGATTTGGGAGTGCCGAAACAAACTCAATGAGGTAGGCAAGAAGAATAAGGTCTTTTTAATCTGGGTTCCCGGTCATTCGGGAATCGTAGGAAACGAAGAGGCCAATAAACTGGCCAGAAAGGGCGCACAGACGCCACTGACTGGCCCAGAACCCCTTCTGTGGTATAGGAAAATGCACCTATAAGAAGGAATTTATGCTGAAGGAGATAACCGAAAGAGAAAAACTCTGGCGGAATCTCCCAGGAATGGATCACTCCAAAAAGTTCCTCCGGAACTTTGAAACTGCTAGATCCAAAAAATATCTGGATCTCAGTAAAAACCAACTTCACCTACTCACTGGCTTTCTCACAGGACATTGTCGCCTAAAGAAGCATCTGTTGAGAATGGGTTTATCGGACAATGATGAGTGTAGATTCTGTGGGGAGGAGGAAGAAACTCCTATTCACCTGGTTACGGAATGCTATGCCATTGTAAGCCAAAGGAAAGATAGCTTTGGACAAGAAACTTGTAGAAGTGGGGAGTTATCCTCCTTGAAGCCGTCCCAGATACTGGATTTCATCAAATCTCTGGAACTGGAGGGCGAGCTGTAGGAGGCGCGATGATGACAGCTCTGTCAGGAGGCACAATAGACCTTAAGGTCGCAGTGGACTGTAACCCCTTTTCACTATAACTATATAACAAGTACATAAATTAGGTCTTTATGGACGAGTCCAAAGTTTAATAATTTGGCCTGTCCATAAGCCCAATTATGTACGAGTTGCATACAAAGCTTTATGTTTGACTGCAATGCAGACATTTTATTGTCTGATATGGCAATTAATATATTCGTCGCTTTATTTCAAGAAATACATTGAGTGTGCTTTTGCTTATCTTACCTTAGTAACCATCAGCGACCTCAACAACCTCACTGAACAAAGGTTTACTTCGTTAATTCTGTGACAAACGTCATAACTCATAATACTAAAGCCGGCCCCAGACAATGCGTTTATTTGACGAATGTGCATTCGTAGTGCGCCTTCGGGTACCCGCCCACTAAGATGCCTAGAATAATGGTGTAGGCACTGATTAGATTTTATTTCGACCAAATTGAGAATATTAGCAATGTTTCGTTGTTTCCACTTCAGGTGGCGCTATTCACAAATTATGACTGATTTTTATCAGTTATTTCGAATATTTGATTTCATTCTGGCGAACGTGGCGTGTTAATGGTCGATAATTTTGTCAAGCAATAATGTGTGTTCTTGACATCCTGATGTATATTAGTTCTTAGGAAAAATAGAAAACTTTCATTATAAAAAGATGCCATTCTGCCGTCATGTCATTATTGACTTTGGCAAATCAGAGGAGTTTTCTGGCGTCCATGTATTTGAAACGTATTCGTCCTACGATTCAAATACATTCATTCTGGCGTTGAAACGATGACGTCACAAGAAAAACGATTCGAAACGTATTCATGGAGTTTTGAAACTAAGTAGGATGCAGTTTCAAAACATGATTCGTATTTTGTGCTATCATAACCTTAAATTAAAAATAAATGATCGTTTACGATGGTCATTGTTTGATTGTTTGTGAGTTGAATTTCAAATTGATGGAGGTTGACAAATAATGGAGGTTGGAAAAAATTCAATATCGGGATTATCCAGTACCTATTTCCAAGTCCAAATAGGTTATGGTTGATTATTGAATCGTATTTGAAACTGAGCATTCTCGAGGTTCATGATATTGATGACGTCTCATAGGAATCGCATTCAAATACAATATTGAATACGCTTCAACGCCAGAAAACGCCTAAGCTGTTGATACATCAATCAAATTGACAACGGAAAATACACTGAAATGATATTGCGGCGCCGCCACGAAACATTGCTAATATTTTCGATTTGGTCGAACGTCATTCCATTCAAAAATTGACGAGTGCCTACACCATTATTCTAGTCATCTTACCCGTGTATGAAGCCTTCCCTCCAGTTAATAGTTATTCTATGCTCCTAGATATCACTGCACATATGCGCAGATCGGAATTCTTACCGAAGCCCGGCTTCAATTTTCATTGGCTGATTACCCATATTGGAATTATTAGATATCTGTATTTAGTATATGAATTGGAAAAAAATAGTATAATATATTTATTGAATGATAACCCAATAGTATAATATTTTCATTCAATGTTCACTCTGGTGCTTCTTCTCCATCTACTCCCGGAGAGTGATTAATGCTCACTTCACTCGGGGTTTCTGGTTCTCGTAATCTCGCGTCGGTCATTTCTTCAGGGCCTTCATTTTCAGTGGAAGCAAGATTTTTCGTTTCTTTTCCGGTCGTTGCTGAGGCATCCTCCATCTCGTCAGTTTCGGCCTCAGCACCTTTGTCTGTGACTTTGGTCCCATCTTCATGGCCTTCATCTTTAGTGGAAGCAAGATTTTTTGTTTCTCTTCCGGTCTTTGCTGAGTTATCCTCCATCTCGTCAGTTTCGGTCGCAGCACCTTTGTCTGTGCCTTTGGTTTTTTCATCTTCAACATGAGATCCTTCGTCATCATGATCGGTAGGTTGTTCTTCCTCTTCTGTGAAAGTTTGGAAAGGATATTATGGAGAAATTTTATAAAATGCTTCAACGTATTAGTATTTCAAAGAACTGAAATTAAGACAATGGAAATAATATTTTTTGAGAAAATAATTATACAAAAGGCGCTCTTCGAAATGTTCTTTATTATGATGAATTCAAGCAAAGACCATTGCTCTGAATACAAACAAATAAAACCGTATTCACCTCGAATATTTTCATCGGCAGTTCTCTCATGACCAGTTTCATGAGCTTGTACTCCTTCCTCATCCCCATCTTCTCTCCTTCCATCATCCTGTTTTGCTTCATCTTCACCATATTGCTTATCTTTTGCATGATCTTGTCCTGCTTGATCATCTCTATCATCTTGTCCTGCTTGATCATCTCTATCTTCTTGTCCTGCTTGATCATCTCTATCTTCTGTTCTTTCATCATCTTTACCCTCTTTCCTTTCGCCTGGATGGTGTTGCTCTGCCGGTTGTTCTTGTCCTTCATTTGTGCCTTGATATTTTTCACCTGCCGGAGAATGATCTTCAGGTGTTTCGTTGTACGACGACCCAACTTCATCCATTCCATGCCGATCTTCCTCTTCCGCGGTTTTTCGATCCCCCTCGGGCGGTTTCTGTTCTTCACCAGCTTCCATAGCGTTTGCATCACTTGCTTGACCTTCTAGTTCTTCTTCATCACCTACATCTGTCGATTCGGGCTGGTTTTCTTCACCCCATTCATTGTCAACTTCTTGGGACGCGTGTCCAACCATCCCAGCTACCACTTTAGCTACGTCGTCGCCTCTTCCTGCTTCTGTTCCTCCTGTAAAACAACCAGTTTTACATTCCATCTATAACAAGTTCAATTCTGACTCACCTTACCCGATTCGTCGGCTTGGCCCAAGTCTCCTCCGCCTTCAACTTCAGCCGGTGGGCCTTCTTCTTCCATTTCCCCTTCTTCACCTTCCGCCGTTTTCGGTGCATCAGCACCTTCTGAACCTTCCGCACCTGGGTCGGGAGGAAACACCATTTCTTCTCGAGGAGGCTCCACGTAAATGGTATCGCAGTACTGTATAACGCCGTAATTACCTAGAAAGTTTTTTTAGTTGTGTAAAATATAGATGTGTAAATATACAGGGTGACTGGTGACGTAAGGGACAACGGCTAAGTGGAGATAGAGGACCTCAAACTGAATGAGAATTTGGGTTTCAAATGTCCCATAAGGGTATTCGTTTCGGAGATATAGGGTGATTTATGAAAAAATGCTAAATCTATGAACTTCCATATCTTCGTTAATATGATATGTTTTTCGCTGATATTTTACATGTTTGTTCATACAGGCATTCTCTGTCAGCATAAGAAAAAAAAATTGAAATAATTGCTGGCCCGTACTCAAAAATTTCAATTTACATGTCAAGTGAGAAATATCACACGGTATATGAGATAAAATAAAATCAAATAGAAATTTGGAAAGAGGGAAAAAAACTGATGAAATATCTGTTTTTTGTTTGAATGGCACAAATTTTCTTTCGTTTCTATGAAATGTTGAAATAAGAATATCACAATATTTTTATATTCAAATCATGAAAATTAGTACTACTGATAGAAAAAAACTTGAATTCGAGGCGCTAGAATGAGCCTGGCATCAAAATATTCCTTCAAATCTTGAAATCTATTTTTAACAATTAATATTTCGATGCCATATAAAATTTCAAAATAAAATTTGTTGTAAATGGGGTGATGAAAGAGTTGGATACTCAAACACAAAAATAGAAAAAGTCGCAAATATAATTCATAAAAAAATCAAGTAAGCAAATGTTCGAAATGAGAGCCGTTCACCTCCATACATTTATTGGCTCTCTTGAACAAATGAAGCACAGCTTTTCTAATCAGGGGAATATTTGTTTCAATTTCTTCGCATGCTTCAGTTATTCTGCTCTTCAAATGTTCACGGCTTGTTATTGTTTCTTTATACACGGTATCCTTAAGATGATCGGATGATCCCATAGGAAATAATCCAGAGGAGTTAGATCGGGTGATCTAGCAGGCCAATTACTAGAACCTCCCCGACCAATCCACCTGTCAGGAAACACCCTATTCAGAAAATTCTTTACTTCATTTGCATAATGAGGAGGTGCACCATCATGTTGAAAAATCATTTTGATGCCAGGCTCATTCTAGCGCCTCGAATTCAAGGTTTTTTTCTATCAGTAGTACTAATTTTCATGATTTGAATATAAAAATATTGTAATATTCTTACTTCAACATTTCATAGAAACGAAAGAAAATTTGTGCCATTCAAACAAAGAACAGATATTTCATCAGTTTTCTTCCCTCTTCCCAAATTTCTATTTGGTTTTATTTTATCTCATATACCGTGTGATATTTCTCACTTGACATGTAAATTGAAATTTTTGAGTACGGGCCTGCAATTTTTTCAATTTTTTTTTTCTTATGCTGACAGAGAATGCCTGTATGAACAAACATGTAAAATATCAGCGAAAAACATATCATATTAACGAAGATTTGGGAGTTCATAGATTTAGCATTTTTTCATAAATCACCCTATATCTCCGAAACGAATACCCTTATGGGACATTTGAAACCCAAATTCTCATTCAGTTTGAGGTCCTCTATCTCCACTTAGCCGTTGTCCCTTACGTCACCAGTCACCCTGTATAATATACAGGGTGTATTTTAAGGGGAGGCTTTTCTTTTGACGTGATAGACCTTATCAAAATGAGTAATATACCCGAAAATTTCTTATATGAAATGTTCAATTTAAAAATTTTTTGAAATTTTTGGGCTTCAGTACCTTGATACTACCATAGTATACTATAATACTACTCTGGCCTGCACCTCTCTGTTCATCATATCTCTACATCTCCCGCACCAGGTTTATGAATATCCGCGAAGTTTGGTGATTTCTTAACGGAAATCTTGTTCTGTACAACTTATACGCTGAACTGGCATTTTGTTTTGATTCACCATAAATTGAAAACATATCAACAAGTTCATTATTTGAATAAACGTGCAGCACTTTCGAAACATAAAACACTCGTATCTACACCGCACCCTCGCCGTAACACGATCGTAGATTACTGATCACAATCGATAATCTGGGTCATGTATGATAAGAAGACTAAAAACAATAGATATTGATATCTACGGAGGAGCAGGCGAGGGAGAAGGTTCGGACTGAGGAATTTTCAGATTCACCTAGAAACTAGAAAATATTCTAGTTTCATTTTCTCCAAATAGCGGCCTTATTCATATAAAAAATTGTTGGTAGAATGACTCATTTTGATGAGTTCTACCATCTGTCAAAAGAAAAGTCTCACCTTTAAATACTGACAAAGAAACTGCAACACCCAGCCAGAAGAAGCTTATCAAATTTAATTTTTTTTTGTTGGTAAAACATAGATAGTAGAGCAAGGAGTAATTGCTTATATTTGCAGAAAAAATCGTGAAGGTTTTTTCATGTTATCATTTTTTGTTACTTAAATAGTGTAGTCGTTCTTTTAATTTTTTTAAATTTAACAACAAACCAGCTGTTCGAGGAGATCCAAAGTCGATGTTAAGTTTATATTAGAATGCCTTTAGCACGTGTACTCGGAATTTGTCGCCAGCTAAGTGAATTTCAAGAGGTCGAATTATTATTGGTTTACGGGTGGCGGGGTTGTCATTTCGAGAAATTGCTAACGGTACGAACAGAAATCCAACTACTGCTATGAGACGTTATCAAGCGTGGTTTGATAATGCCCAAAATCGAAGAAGAGTAGGCACCGGACGTCGAAGGGCCACAAATGAAGTTCAAGATCAACGTCTCAGCCTGATGGCCATTAGAGACCGATTTGCGACAACTCTATCTTTAGATGATGAGTGGTTATGAGAACAAGACCACCCTGGAACTGTCCGAACGGTTTACTGCCGGATAAGGTCTACTGGAATGCAGCATTATCGACCCCATCTTAGGTTACCTCTGACAGGCTCTGACGGTTGAGCATCGCCGGCAACGATTACAGTGGTGCAGAGAACGTCAACATTGGAATGTGGAATGGTATCAAGTCGTCTTTTCTGATGAATCTCGATTCTCCTTGGATGCACATGATGGTCGAAGAAGGGTTAGACGACGACGCGGAGAAAGACGTGAAACTCAGTTTGATGAGGGTCAGGTACACTGGGCAGTAAGCGTTATGGTATGGGGTGCTATTACACATGCAAGTAGGTCGCCTTTAGTCTCAATTCGAGATAACATGATAGCGCTACGTTACCTTCAAGAAATGGTGAACCTTATGTTCTCCCTTACCTTAACCGGCTCGAGAATGGGAGAATCCAATAATTCAGCAAGATAATGCTCGACCTAATGTTGCCAGAGTTCAAACTTTTTTGAAGCGCGACCCATGTGGTGAGAGAGACTCCTCCTTTTAGGCTCGCGGCATTCTTGTAAGAGTGCGTTCGGGTCTGAGTCTCTCCAGTATTACACAAATGAGGTATGAACAATGGGCCATAAGAAGACCCATGTGAATCTTTTGCCATGGCCGCCCAGATCCCCCGACCTTTCGCCCATGTTTTGGGTAGAAGGCTTGGAAATTTACCCCAGCCCCCACTGACTTTGGCGGCTCTGAGAAGAACAGGCATCTTGAGATAGTTTTCCTCAAGAAGAAATAGGGCATTTTATTGCATCAATGCCAAGACGTGTTGGGGACTGCGGAGTGTATAGATAATCGCGGTGGACAAACACATTTTGAACAAATTGATTGAAAAAAATTGTAAACCCTTCGTTTTTTTCTCCAAATTTTAATCATTTACTCCTTGCTATACTATCTATGTTTTACAAAAAAAAATTGAAATTTAAACAGCTCCTTCTGGGTGTTGCAGTTTCTTTGTCAGTTAGTATATTTCACATTTCATGAATATAAAACTAAAACAAAACAAAACAACTCAAGTTTTATAAAATGTGAAACTCACCGGACTCTTTCCAATTATCATCCGCTCTCATACACTTATCGGCAACCTCATCCGGAATGCCGCATATTACTCCGTACTTTATGGTCCTCAAAACACATAGTTTTGCCGGAAGGAAGCCTCTGAGTCCCTGATCCACTGGAGTATTCGGATCCCAATTAATGTCTCCGAAAAGCTTCCTATAGTTGAGATCCCCTTTGAAGATGATCAGATTTGCCGAGGCCAACTTGTCGTGCAGGTCTGGGGCGTAATCTTGCATGTTGGTATAGTCGAGAGGTAAGTGCCAGAAAACGTTGTCTTCGAATTCCCAAGTCTTGTTGGCCACGTAATCGTCCCAACGTTGCCCGAGGCACCTCAGATGTGGATCTACGTGCTTCTTTAACGTCTGTATCATCCAGTTTATGTCGTTTTTGGTGACATCGGACACATAACAGGGCATGGATTTCATGTGGAAGGTGACGTGGGATGTAAGTCCTTTTGTGGTGAGCATGTCCGACAGACAGAGGTCGCAGAATAGCTCGTAGCCTGCGTTGTCAAGCACATATGCTGAAATATTAAACTCACATTATCATTACGATAGAAAAATAATCGAATGTTTTCTTGAATGCCACTCCCCGTATACGAATGTTGAATTTTTTTACCCCATTTTTAAGCCGTTGCGCGGCACAAATGAACAGAGGAGATTTCTTGCATAATTTAAAAAATAAGTCCCAGAAACACAGACAGTGCTGTCCGGGTAAGTAGACACAAGTCTGTGCATGGGAGTCAATGTCAGATCTCAGATCTACATTGAATAGAACGGGCGAAGCCGTTAAAAAGCTGATACGATAGTTCTAGTGTCAGTTTTTTTAGGCCATCACCGAATTTCAGAGTTTTTTAATCAAATTCCTCTTAGAACATTCCAAGGGGACAAAGAGTCAGGGGCAGTGGCAGCTTGTCCTATGAGGCAGGTGGGGCATCATTTATTAATTATTTTTTTTGAGAATTTCAATTTTTTTATCTGCATCCATATACGCATTTATATCGTAATTTCCCTTCATTATACAGGGTGAGTCTTTGACTTGTACACATATTTTAACTGAAGATTCTTGAGACCAAAAGCAACCCTTTTTTCATTTTCCATTTTTCCGAATTCGGCTCTGTTAAAAAGATATAGCCATTTGAAAAAAACATTGGGCTAAAAACGTCCCTGAAATGATACTGTGGAAATGATTCAAAGTTCATATTTCTCGATAGAAATTGAGTTTATACATTTAGGCCCAATTTAGGGAATACTCAAGTAATCAAGTACTAACCTCATTGGAATAAAAATGTTGCAAACACGATAATTTCAACAAAAACAGTTAGTTTCATCGGATTATATCTGCAACTAAAAAGCCACATTTATTCCACCAAAATAAGTACCTTCTTCGATTTTTCTGCAGATTAGTTTGTAAACACTAATAACTTGTTCATATTTTCCTCGAAATTCCCAAACAATATCATGAAGAGAGACTTTTCATTCAGATTTATTATTAAACAACCTAACCTAATCTAATTTGTATCGATTCTGTGAATTTTTGCACAGAAATTTCAAGGAGATGTTGTCAGCTTGCTGATATTTTCATTGAGGTTAAGGATTTTTTACGAAACATAGTATAAATCACGATACATTTGTGTACCGTGGTATATATATCTATGAATTCTGCAGTTTCCATCATAAATCGACTTTGCCGCCAAATTTTACCACGCATGCGTAGAGCGAAAACCGAAGTATGGTTATCTGGAGGTCAACGTTAAACAATAACAAACCAGAGTCTCTGAACAAACTGTGAACATTATGTGAAGTTCTGAATAATCTGAATACATTCAGTGACTTATTGTTCTAATGTGATTATTATGTGAAGTGAATTAATATAATTTCAACCGTGTCGAGTTTATAAAATTCCACTATGGTTTCCATTTGAAAAAAAACAATTTTTTGTTATAGCTCCGAAATTTGAGCAGATACAAAAAATCCAATAGCACCGATGAAAAGCAGTTAAAAAAGTGCCCCAAAGATGTGTTTATTTCAAGAGCGTAGATCCCATAATATGGAAGTTATAGCCAATTATAATAATGGACCAAATAATAAAATCGCCCTGTAGCTCGGAAACAAGACGCTGTAGCAACTTGGACTTTTCAGCAATTTCTGTTTCTCGAAAAAAAGGAACATGACATGTACCTCACTTTTTCTCTATCTTTCATAGTTTAGGAGTTGTGGTACTAAATCATCGAGATCTGGCCACCCTGTACATATATGTAATTTTAGAGAAAATTTGTTTTATTTTAATCCACCTGAACTCTCAGAAAGGGATGTTAATGAATGTCCAAAAAACTATCAAAATAACTAATATATTGAATGAAATTACACAAAAACTGGATGCCTAAAATAGGTTTTTCATTGTTCTACTTGTGCTGTTACAGTTTTATAATGAGAACCTGCCATCAGCTAGGTACCTTAGATACGGTACAGAAAAAAATAAACAATTCATCGCAAGATAAATGTACTTGCAGATTTCTGGTATGATTTTCCCAAGTGCTTGAGCACTGGCGTATCCATATAGTTTTTCATGGGGGGACATGAATTCCTTCAAGGGGGTGGGGCATCAATAGATATAAATTTTTTACAGGACAACTAATAAAGGGATTATAGTCAATTTCGAGGTCCAAGATTGGGGCCATGACCCTCCCCCTGTATCCGCCAGTGGGCTTGAGGTGACTTCAGATCTGCGAAACTTTGGCCCGTTGCTAAAAATCTTTAAATGGCTGTCAACCTATCATCAGCAGAAATCACACAACTAAGCTACTAACTGTACACTTTGGGGCTGTGAAATTATCACGAAACATGATATGTGGTGTGCTGTATACCGCATTTGATTCAAACATATCTCCAGAGGTAAATGGGGTATTATAAAGAATACATTTTTTTTATTTAAGCCCCGCAGTATCATTGCAACGAAGAATTTAGGTCCTTTGTTGAATTTTCTTCTTGAAATGAGTTTTTCTATCGACAGTTCAAGGCCTACTTGTACAAAGTGGTCGACCATATAAGAAGGGAGAGGAACTCTCATCGTAATCGACAATTTTGTTTTTTAATTAGTTCATTTTTCTTAACCATTTCATGATTCGAAGTTGACTTTTTCGATACTTCTACGAATTGTGAATAGTTTTGCACTTTTTTTTGCCAAAAATAGCAAAACTCTGTTTAAACTTAAAGAATAACCTCTGGAGAACAGAAATAAGCATAAAAAAATCAGAAATTGTTGCTGCACATTATTGATGGAAATGATGGTGAGAGGTCTTTTTCTAGTCTTCTAGATCTTACCAATGGAATCATTATCCCGATTACTTCGGAATGCTTCCCAGATGGACTCAGAATGGTCACAGACAACGTTCGGTTCTAATTTTCTGGCCATGTTGAGGTGAAGTCCATGTTCAACTCCTTTGTTGATGGATAGATCATATTTGTTTGCCCAGAGGGTTATCTTGAACGAAAAAATGGAATAATTTGGAAATGCTATTCAATTCTCGGCTCTCAAGTGAAGCTAATAATTGGGTAAAGCTGGTTATATTTTTGAGAAATTATATTATTATATTATATTTTATTAGAAATTTTATTATAATCATGATTAAGAATACAACTCACTTTCATTAGGTCGAATATAGCATCTTTATCAGAAATACATTCACAACCTTCTTCCATGTGAATTGCTAGTTCGCGCATGATAGGTATAGCGTCTTCAAAAGCATCCTCTTTGACTTTTTTAAAATGATCGAAATCTTTCAATATTTTCCTGTAAATACAGAAATAGTATATTTCATTACTAGTCCAGAAAGTAAGCTTTTTCCGTGCGCGCGCGAAAAAGCCTTTCTGGACGTGTAATGAACGATATTTTTCATTAACACAATCCAACGATATTTATTCTTCGACAGAAAGCATTTCGATATTGTAAAACAATAATTATTCGAAACACTAACGTCTACTGTCATCACGTATCACGCAATCGTTGCTTTGTGTCTCAGCATAGATGCATCTATGTCTCAGCGCACCGAAAACGTTTTTCGGTGCGGCCGCACGGAAAAGGGTCACTTTCGGTGCCCTGAATCGACATGTTTTGATAGGGTTTTCAGAGCGGTGTAATGAAATGATCATTTTCATGATGTTTAGGTTCGGAACATTTTTTTCGATAATAATTGAATAATTACGACTATAGTCCGTTCAAATATAAGGAGCTTTGTAAACAAACAAAATCGGCTGGTTTACACCATAGACTTATCAAGTAGATAGTAAGTCTATGGTTTACACACAATAAAGCTTCTATTGGTAAAACTGGCATAACCACGTTCCCTTTTAATGCCCTAAGAGATTACCAGGATCGTTCTCGGAACAGAGATGATACTGGATAGAAATGATTCAATAATTTGAGTCAGCAATTCCCACATTAGAACTTTTTTTCCTCAGAAACTCCAGTGCAAGATTTCTGTTATGACTTGCAACTGTCATAAACATTTTATATCCGACGTACCCTATTTTTTTTTTTTTACATTATTATCTACTAAATACATAATTTCTTTTTCGGATGCTCGAGATTGCGGCAAGGTAATTCCAGGAAACACCAGAATTTCAGAGATTTGGGTCGGAATCTTGCAAGATTCCGACAAAGTAATTCCGGGAAATACCAGATTTGGGTCCTTTTCCCTAATGGGTGAAAGCCATCTTGATTTGCATAAATATCGAAATTTTCAATTGACAAGACTCGTAAAAGATCTCTGTTCAAATTTATAATTGTCATTTACTTGTAATATCCGAAATATATTTAGTTTCGGTCCAAAATTTTATATTATTTTGTACGAAACTCTTTGTCGGTTGCTCAAGATTCCGACAAGGCGGGCAAGGTAATTCCGGGAAACACCAGATTTGGGTTCTTTCACTTAATGGGTTGAAGCCATCTTGATTTGCTTAACTATCGAAGTTTTCAATTGAAAAGACTGGTTAAAATACCTAGAGCTACTGTGAAGGTCTAGCGTCTAGCTGTTCAAAGTGTTTATAGATTTTGTTGTGAAAAGTGTATTGTGTTGGGAAATCTTTTGACAAAGTGTATATAGTGTTTATAGAACAATGTCGAAGAGATGATTTTGAACATTTCTCGAAAAGAATTGGAAGAACATCCTGATTTATCGAAAAGAGACTTAGTAGGAAAGGAATGGTTTCAAAATCCTCAGGGGTGAGTGATTCAGCTGTATTCAGAATTCTCAGAGAATATAAAGAGAATAAAACATTGAAGCCACCTAAGAGGAGCCCAGTCGTTAAAAATAATCGATTCGGTTGACGATTTCGATATGAACCTTATCAGAAAAATTGTCCACGGTTTTTTTTTTCGGAATGAAATCCCAAAGTATTAGAAATCGTGAATGATGACGACAGTTTGCCAAATTTCAAAAGAACAATGTTCTATAAATTAATGAAAAAAATGGAATTCGTGTTCAAAAAACGTGGTCGTGATAGTCTACTGATAGAAAGGGATGAAATAATTGTGTGGAGAAGAGATTAGTTGAAGAAATTCCGCTCATTAGGGGAAGTATGCCTATGATGGCACCTTGCCTATGATGGCACACCATGAAGAAGTCTGTTAATATCAACTGAATAAACTTATGTTCACTGAGATAGTATTAATGAGAGGTATTCGTAGTTACAACTTAATACGTGGCATTTTGTGTCTTTTATAACAGTTCAATTATTTTGGTAAGTGTTGATGTATGATAATTATCTCCTTTATTTTCATATTATTCAGATGTTTCACAACTTTGTGTTAAAAAAATTTTACTTTCCTTTGAATGCCTTATAACAATGCTGTAAGTGTGAAGTTTGAGGTAATGTCGTATTGTAATTGCCTTCTTCGGTTGGTTGAAAGATATATGACATTCATGCCTATGATGGCATAGTCGAAGTGTTCCTATGATAGCAAAGGGTGCCATCATAGGACAAAAGTGGTTCATCACATTGAATATTCTTTTTTTCTAAATCAACTTTATGACAACAAGAAGCAAGGGGCAACTTTGGAAAGAGGAAGATATGGAGGCAGCGCTAAATGCTGTGAAAAAAAATAATATTAAGATATCTAATAATATAAATGTCAAAGAATTTAAATTTAGTTTTATGTTTTGTTACACTCTTACGTGCAGGTATACTCATCTGTTGACCTCTCAATTTCATTTTTATGCGATGAGAGTGCAATTTTTTTCAATAAACCAATTCAATAATTAGTTTCTTTTCATTTTCAGTCATATGCCATCATAGGACATATGTGCGCCTATGATGGCACCCTTGGCCAAATTTTGAAAAGTGCTATCATTCATTTCCTTCAAAATTTATACTGAAAATATACTCAAGAATGCATACTACATATGAGCATAAGTAAATCTATGAAATCGATTATCCAAAAAAATTTTCTTCCAATGAGATATGTGGATAATTCGTTAAGGGTGCCAACATAGGCACACTTCCCCTACATTAGGGAAACAAGGCAGAAAAATTTATTAGATGGATGAGACATGGATAAATAAACTGAACGATTGTGTGAAATCTCCTCGATTCGACTCTGGACGGAAAGTACCTTTACGAAGGCCCTCCTACCGCTGCGCCAAACATGATATTATTTATTATTGCTCCTTACATTTGAACAGAGCATAGATGACGTGGTTCACTCTCGGCACAAATCAAGCCGTGAATTCGCACCTTAAATTACGTTACTTATTGTATTAGAAAATGTTTCTGATTATAAATACAGGGTGTTTCTCCATAAACTGGACAAACATATATTGCAGTGTAGATGACAACGAGAAAGTAATTTTTGCCTCATGACATATGCCCCGTTTCCGAATCATAAGCGAGATATACAGGGTGTTCAATGTCAAATTTGAGCATTATCAAACCACGCTTGACAACAACTTATAACAGTAGTTGGATTTTTGATCGTACGGTTAGCGATTCCTCGAAATGACAATCCCGCCTCCCGTAGAGAAATAATTCGACCTCTTTCAAATTCACTTAGCTGGCGATAAATTCCGAGTACACGAGCTCTAGGCATTTGAACAACACCTAAACATCGACTTTGGATCACCTCGAACAGCTGGTTTGTTGTAAAACTTAAAAAATTTGCAAAATCGACCACAATATTGCAATAACAAAAAATGTTTGCATGAAAAAACCCTTCACGATTTTTGTCTCCAAATTTTAATCACTCCTTGATATACTTGTCCACCTTTCACAAAAAACATTAAAATTTTAACAGCTCCTTCTGGGTGTTGCAGTTTCTTTGTCAGTTACAGGCGCGTATCCAGGGGGGGGGCTATTGGGGCTCTAGCCCCCCACAAGGCTTTCGCCTCAGGCGAAAGCCTCATTCTTTCCAGTGAATTAAAAAGATGGAAAAAAAGTGGGCTACTTCAACACCGGATGATTCTAAATCATGTGCTTCATCTGCACTTTCAGCTCTAGAGAAATGTAGCGGAGATTTCTATCCAAATTTGTACATATTGCTTCAAATGTTTGGGTACACTGTGTCCCATTTTGGTTGAGACTGCAGTGTATCTCAGCTATTATTAAAGATAGAGACATGCGATTATCGCGACCCTGTATCATATTTTTGTAAAACTTTCAAAGCCACAAACAGAAATATTCCAACTACTCCTTGTTCCTGAAATACAGGGCGAAAACGAAAATGTTCACTTTTGGAAATGTAATTATTTCTTAGGCCATGTATAAGATAGGAAAAAAATGAAAACTGAATCTAATATGAATTATAGATATTTTTACATAGAAGTCAGTGCCGTATTCAAAATTTTTCTGGAGACCACTGTTTTTAAGATTGGACACAAACTTGGTATTTTTCAGATGGATCACCCTGTTCCTCTATATTTCAACGTCAAATTTTTGCAATTTTTTTTTCTGAATACGTTGATGTAACACAACCCAATCTTCAATAAGTTTCGACTTTAAAAATCAGAAAAATCCAAATTGATGTTTTTGATACTAGGCCATGAATCCTTTCACACATGCATAAAAGTTGAACACAAACAGTCAAACAGAGTCAAAACAAATCAATGATGACGGCTGACGGTGAAAACATGAAATTTGAAAAATATTATATGAAAATATAAAATGTAAGCATATCGGAGCTCATCTATATTATAGATGAGCTCCGAGCCCCAACCAAAGAAGCATTCAGAAAGTCACAAAGACAATCCTTAATAATTTTAAATGTCGAATTGAAATTGTGTGGTTTATGTATATAAGAGAAAATGGACGACAGTTTGAACAACTTCATTAGATTTATATGTTTATTTTTGGTTTATGTAATAAATTGTCTAATTTGAATCTTGTAATTACATCAGTGTTAAATCTGTACCGATATATTTTTTGTTTACAACATTTTTAAGTTTATGTTGAAGAGTGAAATTTTGAGTTGATGTTCGAAATATAATTGAATAAAAAGGTTGAATCACTTGGCGTTTCGAAAAAGTAATAATTGAATGCAGGTGTGAAAGAATTCATGGCCTACTATTAAAAAACAAACATTAATATGGATTTTTCTGATTTTTGAAGCTATAATTTATTGAAGATAAGGTTGTGATATATCAAGGTATGACGTTTAAATATACAGGGTATTCCATTTAAAAAATAAGTTTGTGCCCAATCTTAAAAACGGGGCTCTCAATATCTCTTATGAACCGTTTTCATTTTTTTTTCTTATACAGGGCCTAAGAAATAATTACATCTCCAAAAGTGAACATTTTCGTTTTCGCCCTGTATTTCAGGAACAAGAGTAGTTGGAATATTTCTGTTTGTGGCTTTGAAAGTTTTACAAAAAAGTGATACAGGGTCGCGAAAATCGCATATCTCTATCTTCAATAATAGCTGAGATCGAGAGCAGTCTCAACCAAAGTGGTACAAACTGTAAAAGGTGGGCAAAATTGGTGCTACATGAACTAAAACTTTTTAACCCGGTCTTTCTTCGAGAAACTGTTAATGCCATCAACTGCATTCCTCTATCTTCTTTCGTTTCCGAGTTAAAGGCCGAAATTGCAATTTCAACTTTGGTCATTATCTCCGTTTCTGTTTATGCTAGGATGTTGAAATAAAAACATTATACAGGCACTTTTCTGATAGCAATCCAGTGGCGTACTCTGATTTTTTCTAAGAGGTTTATTTGCTGAGTTATAACAAAAAGTTTTAGTTCATGTAGCACCAATTTTGCCCACCCTGTACTTCCCTCCCGTGTTCCCTTAACAACGGCTGAATCAGAGCGCAGTTTTTCTCAAGACCTGGCTCAGAACCACTATGGCAGACAACCGTTTGAACGGATTAGCTCTAATGCACATACATTACGAGAGTCATAGATACAGAAATGGTTGTGGCCAGATTTGCTAATGCTGTCGCTTGGAACTTTTATTTAATAACTGAAAACTAATAAACCCTTGGATGATTCAATATTTGTTTTTTTTTGTTTTTTAAATATTCATATCATATTTACAAGAAATAATTTTTATTCAGTAACTGGAAACTAGTCAACTGCATGCTTTAATATTTTCTTATTTGTTTTTTATGATTTCTCATGGTTGAAAACCTAACTGTTTTTGTTACATCTTTCACTGGATAAAAGCTGAGCCCCCCCCAACACACCTTCTGGGTACGCGCCTGGTCAGTTAGAATACTTTGCTAAAACTGATTGCGACAAAGGATTCCAGTGATCCGAAGAGAAAGGTATCTTTTCTCTTAGAAGTGAATCTGAACGAATCCACCTGTCACTTACTTTTTCTCGAAAATCATATGTAGTCTGCGAAACAAGTAAGCCTCAGCATACATTATGGTCGTGTTATAAGGGGATGTATGTCCATCCTCGGCTTTCCTGCGTTGTAAATAATCATTAAATACCTCAGCGTCCGGATCATTGGAGATGATCGGAGTTAGTTCTCTGTTACTTTGAAGTTCATATTTCAGTGCAGCGAGGTCATCCACAGTCTTCTTCAGTTCTTCTCGGACTGGCTGAAAGGGAATATTTTCTATATTTCTAACAGGGCGAACAAAAGATACTGTTGATGAAAACTTTGAAGAATTGCGTTCGCAATGCCCCAATGTGTTTTACATAAAAAAGGTACTCCTGAATCCTGATGGTTCATTACAAAAGTGAACCGTTTTCGAGAAAACTGGCATTTTATGGTCAAAAACAATTTGCTCACGCATTGTAAATTTCTTATAATTGTAAAAATGAGTAGTGAGAATTAAAAAGTTTATTAATTTCAACAAAATTTGACAACTAGGTTTTTGAGTTCAAATTGCAACGTTAATTTTCATTATTTTTAGCGAACATAATTCAAGATTACAAGAATTTTTCCAATTACAAGAAATTCACAATGCGTTAGCAAATTGTGTACAGAAACTCAAACAATTAGCATAAATGTGAATAAAAAATATAGATTTGACACCCTGTATCTCCGAAACGAAGTCCCGGGGAAAAATGAAATAGAAAAAAAAGATAAGAGTAAATAAATTTAATTATTTTATGAGAAATTTACAGTTGACCCTGTAGAGCCGTTGCTAGGGGATAGGTAGTGGGCGTTAGCATAAGGTATAGGCAGCATTTCGGGCTTAGTCAATAAAAAAAATACCAAAGTAGAATGCAATTCAGTCAGGAATACCCACAAATTCAATATCGAAACCCTTCAAAGGTCCCGCATTATACTCAAAAATATCCCAGCGGACGCGTTATTTCTCTCACGGTGAGAGAATTACAGAAATACTAAAAACTAAAAATACCTCGCCGTACTGTTTGGCTAGTTCATCTCTCCTCTTCATTAAATCTTCCATTATTCTCTTGATTACCACAGGGAATCGTTCTCGGACCGAATGGAAAGCAAAACTTCTGTGAAAATTTTCAAGTGAAATATTTCCAAATGCTTTTGAATTTGATATTACCTCTTGAAGAAAGCACTTAATGGTACCATTCTAGGAGTTTTGATGTCTATACTCCTATGGTACTTGCAGTTGCACGGACATATCGACATCTTGTTGGCGATTTCTTTGTTTTGATTGAATTATGAAATTATATTGAGTTATTTGATGGTAATTTTGAATGATTTCCAAAAAGATAATTTACAGGAATTTTGACATGATGTGAATGACTTTTATAATAATTGAGTATGATTATCGAATTTGATATCAGAAGGCCTTGGTTCCGGATAAAAAACCATAAAACTTATAGTTGCTGTAAGTTCTATGAGTGGCACACATAGAACATAGATCGCGACTTGAATGTATCGAATCGCTATTAGGTAATACTTTTTGATCAAACTCTGTCCGTGTTAGTATAAAAATTGCGTCGAATAAAATGCATGACCAACAAAATATTGGATGCAATGTTATACTACCGGTAAACCAGTCATATTTTTCATACCATGTGTTTTGAAATCCTCGATTTGATTTTCCGACCACACCGTTATTCACAAGACCTTCTCGTAGATCTGGAACAGATACTCATTAGAATGATTCGAAAAACTTTGCTGATTATCTGAAAAATTTAAGAAATCACAAGTATTACTACTGGAGATTTGTGACGACCCACTCGGTTCCGCTAAATCCATTTCGCCTTCGGAACTCGGATAGTAATCGAATTTAGTATCAAAATTAACAGACTTTACGAAAGATATCATAAGAACACTAAAAAACTAAACCTATACGAAAAACAGTTGAAACTCTTCTTATAAATCCTGCATGACCAGGGTTAATCTGAATAGTGAAGAATAATAGCAGTTTGCCCTTCCCGAGGCAATAGCTATATTCGAGAGGCTAGCCTCAGACTCAACGTAACATGTGGTGTCTTCTCGCCTCCCGTCGGTTCCCTATGAGGTAGAATAACGCGCTAGACAAGGAAGTGAGAGACCAGCCTCTGCCATTCACTGGGAATTAAGGAAGTTAGATGGATACATTGGAAACACAGAAATCTTGAGATATGGAAACGTAGAACCAGACTGTTTTATATTGCTGTATAATGTATAGAAATTACGATATAAATGCGTATAGATGCAGATGATAAAAAAAGTGAAATGATTCAATAAATAATTGATAAAATATGACAATTACACGTGTCATTTTCGAAATTTTTGTGAGGGCGGTAAAGGTGCTGACACATTGTCATCACGTCACGTCACATCACGTCATCTTCCCAAAAGGTGCAACCACGATAATGCATGGAACTTAGAGCATAGGAAGAGAGACACACCTTTCAATAATAAATAGTGAAGCCAAATCATCAGAACTAAACTTGGTGATTGTACTACTACGGAATCAAAATGTAGTAAAAATTTTTGCAACATTGTATCTGCTGTCACGTTATAGCACGGAAAGCAAGCCAGATCTATATTCCGCAAATTTACATTTTCTGAATGCACGTGATATTACGTCTGATATTTTGTGAAATGTCAATCTGGCATACATTTGAAACCGATCTGGGTGCTCATTCAATAATTCTTGAATTAATTGATGGAATTCTCCCACTTCCTATGTTCGTTGATTCATTTGGTAAATCGAATCCCTTTTATGAGAATCACCAGCAACTGTAAAAGCAGCTATATTCTCCATATCTTCTTCCCATTTCCTCGCGTGATTATACGTGACGTGATAACAATGTGTCTGCACCTTAAAGCTGAATACAGATTACTCTGACGTGACGTGTAAGGACGTCACGTCAGACGTGTACTGTGCTCCCATTGGCCTGATATGAACGTGAACGCACAGAACAATGTGTTGCATTTTTATATCACTCACATTTTGACGTTCACGTTCATATTAGGCCAATGGGAGCACAGTACACGTCTGACGTGACGTCCCTACACGTCACGTCAGAGTAATCTGTATTCAGCTTAAGGCACTGCCTCATAGGACAAGTCGCCAGTGGCGACTCGCCACTGCAAGTCATCATGTAGTAAGCTTGGAACAGAGGATATAGAACTGTGCATTGCTAATCATGGGGAAACTTTTGAACATTTAATTAGGTGAAATGTGCTATTAATTTTGTTTTTGGTTGCAACTTCTAATTGAATATTTGTTTTTGATTATTTTCCATGAATACTCACTTCTTCAGTAGTTTGTGTGTAAAAGATTTTCATCATAACCATAAAATACTTCATATTTCCACAACAATTCATATTATGGCAGAAACAAAAAAGAGCATAATGTTTTTAGTTTTTCACGAAATATTCTGCAACAAAAATGCATCTTCCTTATTCAAAAAATTTACTTGACCTTGAAACTCCAAGGTCAGATTGAGTGTCTGCATTCGATGTCCCCTGAAAACTAAGAAACATTCATTTGAAACACTTTTGGATGCAGGCTCTTCCCAAGGAGTCATTTCAGTAGACCTGTTATAATGGGTCACCCTGTATATATAGATATATATTAGTTATTTAATTTCCTATATCAAGAAAATGAAACACTCCAAAAATAAAATTTAATATTTTTTTATTTATTGGCTCGGTACTTCTTCGACACAGAAGTATATTTTTCCGAATATTCAATTCAACGCATCTCGCATAGTAGTTGAAAAGATGAAAGTTCCATCCCATCAAAGAGAGTAGATGCTAACCTAGGTTTCGATTAACGATGTAATAATATGTTATATTATTAACCTAAGCATTAACTACCATCACGTGGAAAAAGCGCGCTAGAAAAATTTACAAAATGTATTTAAAGTTGCCTGATTCATAATGATTGCTCACCTCTTTTAATTTGGCTTCCAGACCCAAAGATATTCTATATCTTCGTCCAGACCCAACTCCTATGAACATGCAATAGTTAAGGCTAACGTTTTAAAATCATCTTGTGGGTTAGTTTGCGTTTGAATTTTTCACAGAAGCATACAAAAAACCAATAATTTTTTAATTTTTTATTTCTAATGAGATGCTTGCGAATGGAAAATTCCTATTACAAAAATTGCATGAGAAAATTCTTCAAAGGTATGCACAGCAGAAATTCCTGAAATACTATAAGAAATATTCAAGATTATATATTTTCAGTCATCACTATCAAAATGTAGTATATCATAAGATTATTCATGAATATAATAAATATAAATATCTCAGTAATATTTTGTGAATATGATCATGCAAAAACCTTAAAATTGTTAAAAGTTCTTATATTAAAAGTGATTTCAATAATCTTTATTAAGCTTAATATTGACTATAATTGTAATTAAAGCTTTCAAAGAATGTACAAGCACATGTGAGTATCACGTTTAGCTAATATTAAAGACTTATACTGATAAAATGGATATAATTTTTTGAATTTTTTCAAGGCAATTTTGAGATTTAATCATTGGAGAGTGCTCTATCAAAGTTTTCTTTGCTTCTTTCTTTTTGAAATGATTCAATATATCCTCATAATCTAGAAGTTTTTCCAATAAACTGATTAGATTTTCTAACATTTGTTCACTATGGCTAAATATTCGTATATATGGCAAAACTGTTGCGATATTGGCATCCACAATCTGTTTAACAAATTTTGTTTTATTGTTTACTAAATCAACCTCCTTTAAACCATTGATATCACTGTTCTGCGTTAGTGATATAGCAAGCAAATTGAGAGAAAACAATGCTTCATTCTCCATAATAACATCTTCTGAAGAAAACATTGATACTAAACAAATAATTGATCCGTCAGTTCTGAAGATACATTGCATTGATTCCCATGAGTGGCAACTTTTGATGAGCCATGCTAGGAGTCTTGACACTTCAAGTTTTACTCCCAAGTGGTAAGTGTTATTAAACCATTTAACTAATTTTTCAAGGAACGAATTTTTCGATGCGATTTGTCTTGCTGCTGTTTCTGCAATAAAAATTGTTTAATTCAATGGAATCCTGATTTTCAATGGAAGCGTTTATAAAGGAATTAAAATAAAATAAGGAATACCGAATACGTAAAGAAGATAGCCAACTCATATCGTTCTAAGTTATTTTACCTTAATTTATTTGGAAACTGATAATAAGCATCGCCGAAATAGTCTCGTTTCTATACAGGGTGTCCGGGAAAATGTGAGAAATCCCTCGGATTCAGATAAAACATAAAAGAATAAGATGACAAGTTCCCATAATTTTGGTCCTCATTGGAAATCCATTTTACTGGAATAAATCTCAAACTACTTAATATAATTAAAAAAAAAAATTGATATGATGAACAGTAGTAGGTCGACCTCTTAAAATACTGCCCTTAAATTTAAATTAGCTCTTTTAGTTTACCAGGGGCGGACTAGGTTGTACATTTTAATGCCTTCATTTTCTACACCCTGTATGATGAGGAGTAGAAAAAACGAATTTGGATAGCTTGAACATTAAGCTAAAAAAAGGTACTCTTGTTTATTGTCGATAAAATGAACCGTTTACGAAAAACAAAAATATTGTACGCAACAAGCCCGAAAATAGTTTTTTTGGACTCGCAGACTTCCAGAATTTTGTCTATTCGTCCAAAAAAAACCCTATTTTCCGGACTTGTTACGTAAATTACTATTTTAGAAATTTACTCTTAAGAAGTTTTCAATAGACTATTCCACTCTTTCCATTTTTAGTGAGGAAGTTTTCGTAGCAACGATCGTCTCATCTCGATAAAATTTTCAAACCGGCAAAAACCAACAAGTTGGTTTTCCAGCGACAAAATTTTTGACGTTTCTCCAATTCATAGAAAGCTTCGGAAATGAATATCATAGAGAAAACAAACAATGTTTAGTTAATCTATGAATTCTAATTTGCCAAATAGCGCAATCCGTGTCAAATGTGACCATATTACTTAATGTTGGTTATTTTTTCGTGGAATAGTCATGCCGAATACCACTCGAGATGAAATTTAAGCAGGTAAAATTTCTCTCTTGTAATATTCAAGTTTGTTGCTTTTCGTAAATTTCCGAGCAACAAACTTTCATATTACAATCGAGAAATTTTGCCGGCAAAATTCCATCTCTAGTGGTATTACATATATATGACTATTCATATAACTAGCGTATTCATATTGAATCGTTGCAAGCTTTAGTGAGAGTTCATTTCTGAAAAATATTTTTTTTTAGCTTAGTGTTCAAGCTATCCAAATTCGTTTTTTTTTCTACTCCTTATCATACAGGGTGTTGAAAATGTAAGCATTAAACTGTACAACCTAGTCCGCCCCTGGTAAACTAAAAGAGCTAATTAAATTTAAGGGCAGTATTTTGAGAGGTCCTTACCACTGTTCATCATATCAATTTTTTTCGAATTATATTAAGTAGTTTGAGATTTATTCCAGTGAAATGGATTTTCAGTGACGTCATTGAGGAGGCCGTATCTCCGAAGGGAGGTCGGCATGGGCGCCCGCAGGGGGAGGCCAGGGGGGGCCATGGCCCCCCCTGAGAATTTGATGGCCTTATAGTTTTTCAGCACTACACCTCAATATTACCTTCTAATTTCTATTTTGGCCCCCCCTGAGAAAATTTTCAACGGGTTTCTGCGGGCGCCCATGGAGGTCGGCTAGAAAAAAACATTATGTGAACTTGTCATCTCATTTTTTTTATGTTTTATCTGAATCTGAAAGATTTTCCACATTTTCCCGACCTTAAAAAAGGCTAAGTGATTTGATTGGTCGATTCTTATTTCATATTTTATTCCAAATCATCTGTATAAACAAAGATGGAATAAAAACCCTGGAGTTGGCACTGATTATATTTGATCCACTATTCATTTGTCTTGAAAAATGTCGCGCTAACTTCCCATCACCGCAATAGGCAATAACGCCACGATCGTGAAATATAGCGATTCTGAAACTAGACCAAATACTAATTACAAGACAGCTGATTCACTGTACAATGTTTAGTTATGAGTCATTGCACCAGGGTTTCTATGCATCTATGTATAAACCAATGTGTTTGGCTCTTATAGTTATATAGTAAAGGGTCGTTTATACTGGCCCGTAACTTATGCCCTTAACTTATGCCCTTAAAATTTGTTCTCTTTGAGGGAATAAGTTAAAGTTCGAGTATAAACCATAGCATGAAATTTCTATGTTTCAACTCTTAGGGTAAGGGAAAAGTTTAAGTTACGGGCCAGTATAAACGACCCCTTATAGTGAAAAGCGGTTACAGTCCACTGCGACCTTAAGGTCTATTGTGTCCCCTGACAGAGCTGTTATCATCGCGCCTCCTACAGCTCGCCCTCCAGTTCCAGAGATTTGATGTAATCCAGTATCTGGGACGGCTTCAAGAACTCCTCACTTCTACAAGTTTCTTGTCGAAGCACTCTTTCCTTTGGCTTGCAATGGCATAGCATTCCGTAACCAGGTGAATAGGAGTTTCTTCCTCTTCCCCACAAAATCTACACTCATCAGTGTCCAATAAACCCATTCTCAACAGATGCTTCTTTAGGCGACAATGTCCTGTGAGAAAGCCAGTGAATAGGTGAAGTTGGTTTTTACTGAGATCCAGATATTTTTTGGATCTAGCAGTTTCAAAGTTCCGGAAGAACTTTTTGGAGTGATCCATCCCTGAAGATTCCGCCAGAGTTTTTCTCTTTCGGTTTTCTCCTTCAGCATGAACTCCTTCTTATAGGTGCATTTTCCTATACCACAGAAGGGTTCTGGGCCAGTGAGTGGCGTTTTTGCGCCCTTTCTGGTCAGTGTATTGGCCTCTTCGTTTCCTACGATTCCCGAATGACCGGGAACCCAGATTAAAAAGACCTTATTCTTCTTGCCTACCTCATAGAGTTTGTTTCGGCACTCCCAAATCAGCTTTGAGTCAATGACGTAGGAGCTCAGTGCTTTAATAGCAGCTTGACTATCTGTATGAATAGCTATATCGCACTTCTTATAGTTTCTTTCTAGATGTATATCTAGACATCTTCCGATTGCAAGTATTTCTGTTTGAAGGACGCTTGTACAGGAGCCTAACGATAGTGCACACTTGGTACTTGTCCTGTAAATCCCAGCGCCAGCTCCTGTTGCGGTTTTAGAACCATATGTATACCATTTCATTGTATTTTCTTTGAGATTGTAGTTGGTGTATTCCCTTTCCCAATCCTCTCTTTTACTTAACATTGGGCTACCCTATCAATCACTAGATGTAGAAGAGCACTTTCCTCGTACTTGCCTGACTTGTCTTAGCAAACCAAGCTACTGCCCCATATGTGACTATAGGTCTTACAATCATGACGTACATCCATCGCAGTACCGTTTTGAGAATATACATACATACATAACCTCACAATTTCATGTGAAATGTTTCAATCGCTTTATTCCGTTTTCTCCAAGTCCTAAATATCATTGTTAACTCCTATTCATATTCTAAAATTGATATTCATTCTCGATATCTATTTTCTTGTTGTCTTTCAGAATAAACATAACCTCTAAATTTCTCGCAATTTTTGCGTTTCCAGTTGACGCAAGCGTACAACTCAATCGTTACCAAAGATTTGACTTCACTTTGAGACTGTGAAAAGCAGGGGTATAATCCATATTGATGTTATTAGATATATGGAAAATATAGATGCATAGAATACCTGGTGTTGGCACTGATTAGATTTTGTTTAAGACTTTCTTGTCGATCGAAAATGTGATATTTTGTGCTGCTTTTCATTTCTCCCTAAAGGGGTCACGCTATTTGTCGTTGCCGCAGTAGCGCCTCGACCGATAAAAATTGCGGATTTATTCCGGAACTAGACCAAAACCTGAAATCTAGAATGCCGTTTTGATTTACAAATTTTGGTCACGATTTTTAGAAAGGAGTCGTTACACCAGGTATTCTATGCATCTATGGAAAAATAAAGTGCATTGTCATTTGTCAGCGTAAAATTAAGTCATGAAAAAAAGCCAGATCAACAACCTATTCTTCTCAATGGGCGCGTTCATCCGACTAAGCAGCTACCGCCACCGCTCCTTCAAAAGTCAAAACCATATGATTTTTTCGATCCGTTGTGTCAAATTAGTTAGTAATTTTGACACAACGAATCGAAAAAATCATATGGTTTTGACTTTTGAAGGAGCGGTGGCGGTAACTGCTTAGTCGGATGAACGCGCCCAATGTGAATCTGGCATGAAATCGACATAAATTGGGGAAAATGCCAAATAAAATTGCATTACATACCTTGTCCATCAATTACAAGTCTGAGTGTTCCTAGAAGTTTGAAAATAACAATATCTTCATCCATATTCAACACAGGTTCAATTGAGTTGAGTAATCCTTGCTCCAGGATAATTGCCTTATTTGCTTTAGGAACTACTAGATTTTTTAATGTACTTAATAATCCATGCAATAATTTTATGTTTGGATTATTCGAACAATATTTTGGTAGAAGACCTGTTGAATAAGTTTACACTTCTGATAAGTCAATAAATTCAGATTTGCATAGAAAATAGCTATATTACATTTTTGATAAATTTGAACACTATTATCTGTGAAAGATTATAAGAAATAAAATTTAAAAATGTTATTGAAATATGCATACCTATAAGTTTTTCTGATATTCCCTCTTTTACAATTGATATACAATTTTCATCATTTCTTGCAAAGTTTCCAACTGCCATTATAGCAGTTGCTAACAGATCCTCATCCTCTGCATCCAACCATTTTATACAGTTTTTAAATACTTTTCCTTGGCCCTTATCATAAAGTAATCTCATACTTTCATCTAGAAGATGTTAATAAATCTACTGTTCTTTCCAAAAAATTGTACATACCTTCTATAAGAATGTTATTTATTAGATCACAAGCCATTTTCAATATTGATCTACTTTCTTCATCCTCAACGAGATTCTTATATTTTTCAATTAATTCAAATATTTTCTCACAAACATTCAACTTGGCAAGTAATATCTGAACATTCTCTAAAATTTATAATATATTTTATATTCCAGAAAAAACGTATATCCTTCCGATATACCAGCTATAGAAAGATAGATACCCATAAGTCTTACCCTTTTCAGAAGAATTATAAAGAATTTGTAAGCATATCAATTCTAACTCAGGAATGTTAGAGTTCATCAAAATTTCTATTATCATTTTATATAGTTTTTCAGAGTAAATTATTTGTTCATCATATTCAACCATTAAAGTGTAGACGATTTGCAGAAGATATGAGTGATAAGTACTATCATAAATTTCACTGCTTGAACTTTTATCCAAAGTTGACGATATGTGATTCAATAACTGATTTTTATTAACAAATTGTAAATCACTATTACTAATGAATATATTCAATAATAATCCACTCATTTTTGAAAGAAGTAAAATATTATTACTTCTCTCCAGCTCATAAAATGTTTTCAATATTAATTCAAAGTCATTTTTATCTAGCATATTTGTAGCATCTTCATTCTCATAAAATATATTTCCAAGTGCCCTTACTACATTTAATACAATGTTTTCGTCTGATTCCAGAAGTTTGAGTAGCAAATGTATAATCTCCTTTTCACTAAAGATATTCCTGTTATATTCATCTTTAGCTAATTCTGCCATTAACTCCGTTGTTTTCAATGTAATTTGTTTGTTTTTGTATTTCAAAAGGGACTTGATGGATGTGGTGTCTGTCCAACGAATTTCAGATTTGTCAAAAGATTTGATCAAAAGCAAAATACTCTCTGTATCATTTTGTTGCAAATAAATATTTAAATTAGTAACAAATTCGTCCATTATGATAAATTATATTTATGAATAACAGATAAAAACACAAAGTTTTGTTTTGATTTTGTGGTATTCTGTCAAAGTCAAAGAGTAGTCTTGATTCTGTGATTGTTTCCTAGAAATATCAATCGTTCTTTTTCTTCCTTTTATAACACAGCAGACAGCAGTCTTTGCAACAAGCCATGATCCTGCGGCAACACTGGGAGGGGAAAAGTTTCATTTTTTCTTTTTCACTTTCTCAAATCCTGTCACCAAAAATGCATCCCCAATTTGCTCAAAACAATTATAAATTTGTTCGAGCACCAAAAATGTAATTATTATTTATTTAGTGATCTATGACCGTGAGGCGTGACGTAACACTTTTGTGATGATGGTATGTGACGTTTGCCATTTCTTTCATTCAAGTTGCATGGACAAATCACGATGACGACCCAACAAATTCAACCAAATCGCGGAATTGTGAAACAAGTATGTATTTTTTATTAATAATATGTATCAATTAGAATCTCACAAATATGTATTCATAACGAAGTCAAACTATATCTATTATGTGATATGCCAGGTTGAAGCCAAGGAATGGCATCTCAGATTTACATATGGCTTAACTCATTTTCTCTTACTTTCTAACATAGTTTTCGATTTATTTAAGTATTGAGCATTATATTTTATAATAATTTATCCCTATAGGTCCTTTCTGGGGACTCTGTGATCGTGAGGAATATAAATAATCCAGCAGCTGAGAAGCAAATCAACTTCTCAGGAATAACAGCCCCCAAGCTATGCAGAAGGCTTGCAGCAGGAGCTGGAGAACAGTTAGTATACCTACACGTTGAAATTAATTCTTGTTTGCTTGATTTGATCCCAATTTTCATCTCATCCATAAGTTTCTCTTATTCATATGATGGGAATGTATGAGTAAACTAATTTTATTCTGTCCAAATTATCAATGACATATTTTTCAAATGCAGAAATTAGAGCTCATTACTTATCTGGATTTTATTAAGTTATGTATATTTCGATTCTAGATCTTCAAGAAACATTAATTAAGTAAAATCAATTATAGGGACAATTATTCTCACTGAAATTCTATTTCAAACCCATATTTAGATCAAGAGGGCTTTGTACCCTATCGGCGACCAGTAAAATAATGTCTCAACTGAAACATAGGTACACTTTATCATTCATCGAATTTCATATGCTGAGAGAAAAATAATTTTACCATCTTTTGCTTGAAAAAAATGGTACAGATTTTGATGCATGCAATGATTCTTGATTTTTTCGCCTATAAAACCACCCATTATTTAAACAGGAAAGCCGAAAAATGAAAAATATATTATTGGCTCTGCAACACACAAATAACCATTCAAAAGTTTTACTGAAAATGCATTATTGAAAATAAATAATTTTATGAAATATTAATTTCACTTTACTAAAATACTTTTCTCGAAACTACCAAGAATCAGCTAATGTAAAAATTTCAGCGAAATTTATCATTAGGTATTTCCTCAACTCTGAAGTAATGATTTAACTTTCACATTTTGATTAACTATCTTCAGGCCAATCTAAACGAATTCAAACACCTTGAGACCGTGCAGACCAATGCACAAAATTTTGAACGGCCATATCCTCGGAACCCCTGGTTGAAGTTTTTCTCATTGACGAACTCAACTGCGGTATTCGAGATCAGAAATTTTCAAGAATTTTTACGGAATTACGGATGGACGGACAAAATTGATTTTGACCGCCGATTTGTGAGCAGTGACTGGATCCAAGATGACTGAGACCAATATATATAGTTATAGTGAAAAGGGGTTACAGTCCACTGCAACCTTAAGGTCTATTGTGCCCCCTGACAGAGCTGTTATCATCGCGCCTCTTACAGCTCGCCCTCCAGTTCCAGAGATTTGATGAACTCCAGTATCTGGGACGGCTTCGAGGAGGATAACTCCCCACTTCTACAAGTTTCTTGTCCAAAGCACTCTTTCCTTTGGCTTGCAATGGCACAGCATTCCGTAACCAGGTGAATAGGAGTTTCTTCCTCCTCCCCACAGAATCTACACTCATCAGTGTCTGATAAACCCATTCTCAACAGATGCTTCTTTAGGCGACAATGTCCTGTGAGAAAGCCAGTGAGTAGGTGAAGTTGGTTTTTACTGAGATCCAGATATTTTATGGATCTAGCAGTTTCAAAGTTCCGGAGGAACTTTTTGGAGTGATCCTTCCCTGGGAGATTCGACCAGAGTTTTTCTCTTTCGGTTTTCTCCTTCAGCATAAACTCCTTATAGGTGCATTTTCCTATACCACAGAAGGGTTCTGGGCCAGTGAGTGGTGTTTGTTCGCCCTTTCTGGCCAGTGTATTGGCCTCTTTGTTTCCTACGATTCCCGAATGACCGGGAACCCAGATTAAAAAGACCTTATTCTTCTTGCCTACCTCATTGAGTTTGTTTCGGCACTCCCAAATCAGCTTTGAGTCAATGACGTAGGAGCTCAGTGCTTTAATATCAGCTTGACTATCTGTATGAATAGCTATATCGCACTTCTTATAGTTTCTTTCTAGATGTATATATCTAGACATCTTCCGATTGCAAGTATTTCTGTTTGAAGGACGCTTGTACAGGAGCCTAACGATAGTGCACACTTGGTACTTGTCCCGTAAATCCCAGCGCCAGCTCCTGTAGCGGTTTTAGAACCAACAGTATACCATTTCATTGTATTTTCTTTGAGATTGTAGTTGGTGTATTCCCTTTCCCAATCCTCTCTTTTACTTAACATTGTACTGAAGTTCTTCTCAGTGCTTACTTTCTTGATCATTACATCACTAGGAAGGTTTGCAGATGAGGTGTAGTCATTCAGAGAGGACCAAGCTCTCTGAAACCTGACTCTCTCATTGCCTGCTCCTTCTTTAGATACTCTGAGGATGGCCTCATGGGCTACCCTATCAATCACTAGATGTAGAGGAGCATTTTCCTCGTACTTGCCTGACTTGTCTTAGCAAACCAGGCTACTGCCCCATATGTGACTATAGGTCTTACAATCATGACGTACATCCATCGCAGTATTTTTGGGTTACAGCCCCAATTCCTGCCGCATAGACGCCTGCATACCATCAGAGCTCTTGTAGCTCTGCCAGTAGCATTATCATCATGCTTATTCCACAGAAGTTTGCTATCAAGTGTTATTCCTAGGTATTTGACTTCAGACCCCCACTCCAAGATATTTCCGTTTAATACTAACGTTTTCATGGCTGGAAGTTTCCTCTTCCGAGAGAACGGAATCAATGTGGTCTTGGTTGGGAAGTTCATCCACTACCAGGCTCCATAGGAGGGGGATAACACCCCACCCTGAGGTGTTTCACGAGTAACTTTGACGAAGACGGATTCCTCGCCTATCGATGTCTCAGCTATCCTCGTCGTTAACACCTCATACATCCATTTTAAGATGGTATTATTCACTCCTCGCCTCTCAAGAGCATCTCTGACAGACACGTGTGTTGTCAAAGGCCCCAGATACATCCAGGAAGGCACACATGGCGATTTCTTTGTTATTCAGAGTTCTCTGGATGACTTCAGTCAGCTGATACAGAGCGGTCTCCGTTGAACGGACCGAGACCAATCTCGACTCAATATTCGAAAAATACATCGTGACGGAATGATAGGTATAGCCCTCTTTGAAGTAGAAGTGCGCTCTAAATAACGCTAGGACATTCGAAAGTCAACTACAGAATTCTGGCCAGGCTAGGGGCAGTTAGATAAAAATGTAGAAATTGAAGAAGCCATGAGCATGTTGGTTCTTCAGAGCGGAAACAGGTATGCGCCATTTTCTGATGGACAAAATAATGCTCTTTGTGTTGGAAGTTAGAAAATGGTTCTTCCTTAAAAGTCGTTACTGTTTCTTGAATTCATGGTCATCACGAATTTCTTGGACAGAGGGTTATTCTGCTGTCCAACTCCCATTGTTGGACCACTGCCTTATATTGGACTTTTCCAAGCCCACAGAAAGGCTCAGGTCCAGCAGATGTTAACCTTGATGCACTTTTCGCGAGCCCATCGGCTTTTTCATTTACTTCAACACCACAATGCCCTGGCACTGATAGTAGAGTCACTTTATTGCCTCTGGCCAGTTGCTTTATGATGTTACGGCACTCCCAGGTCAGCAGAGAATTCTGGCAGTGTGATTCCAGGGACCTCAGCGTGGGCTGGCTGTCCGTGGTAATGAAGATGTGCGCCCTTTGAGGTTCATTTTAAGACACCCCTGGGCGCATACGTAAAGAGTCAGTATCCCGGTCTGTAAAATAGAGGGTTCACGTCCCAGTGCTTCATGCGGGCCACTCACGAGGCATCTGTTTCGAGCCTTTTGGAAGCCAACCTGGACGCCCTACTTTTCAGGCACCCAATCCGGACTCCAAGCGTCCAAAATTCACCACCCACATGGGCACCCGAGTCCGCTTCGAGTCTAGCATTCAGTTGAGACTCTCGAAACGCTTTGATCTTCGGTCATCGACTACCTGTTTTGGCCGCTGGAGTCCCGAACGCCGAAGAGTAGTCTCGATCGGCCATACACGGGGACTCTTGCCGAGTATTCATGCGATGCTAGCTGCCCGAAAGTCCCGTAAAAAGCCCGAAAGTCCCGTAAAAAGCCCTCGTTAGTGGCCTACATTAGAAATCCTTAGTTTAGGTCCGTATATCCCAATGTCAGTGCCTTTCTCTGATTTTGATCCGTCGGTAAACCATATGGATGACTTTTTGTCCCATTTACGAAACTCATTGCACTATGACCGTTTAAAGTGGGCGTTCAATGTAGTGTGTTTTTATTTCAATGTTGCATTTGGAGATGGCTTCACTTTGAGATCTGAAATTTTGGGGGTAGACTCAGAAAGGATTGGAGTTCTTGATGAAATAATTCAAATCCATTTCATTTCGAAAGTTCTTTTTTTTTCAAAATAGAAGAAAATGAGACAGTTCATGCTTCTGCTTTATTTCAAACGAATGACCCATGAAAATAGTTCAACTTCCGATTAAAAGTGAATCTACTGATAATTTCGTTCAGAAGATCAACTTGAAATACGGAATTGGCAGAGAATGGCTAAATTCAAATTTTGGCGGGAAAAAGTTCCTGCTTTACCCACAAATTCACTTATTTCATAGTTCGGCGATTTTCGGATAGAGAGCGCCATTGTACATTTCATTCATGATTAGAGAGATTTTCATAGAACTTGAAGTGATAATGTAAGTTCTGTGGAGATATTCCATGAAATGCACGGTGGCGCCTCTATCGGATGAGCTTTCCTACTCGCTTTAAACGGCGACCTTAATAAAATAATTGAAATCGATTTCATTTCGAAAGTTCATTTTTTTTTCTTTCAAAAATAGAAGAAAATGAGACAACTCATGCTTCTGTTTTATTTTAAACGAAAGACCCATGAAAATAGTTCAACTTCAGATTAAAAGTGAATCTACAGATAATTTTGTTCAGAAAAACAACTTGAAATACGGAATTGGCAGAGAATGGCCAAATTCAAATATATGGCGGTAAATAGTTCCTGCTTTACCTACATATTCACTAATTTCATAGTTCAGCGATTTTCGGATTAGAGAGATATTCATAGAATTTATAGTGATAATGTAAGTTCTATGGAGATATTCCATAAAATGCACGGTGACGCCTCTATCGGATTAGTTTTCCTACTCGCTCTGAACGGCAGCCTCAAAAATTGGAGATTTTTGGAATAACATCCGATGGCCTCGTATGCCCAACACAGTTTCTAGGTAAGAGTTTTCCGTTAAGGGATATTCTTATTGCATTCAGCCGGCTGCATTTCCTCACATGTAGATGTAAGGGAGGCAAATCGGGTATGACCTCAAGCGCAGCTGTAGGAGCTGTGCGCATAGCTCGATAGCTCCCAAGACACCAATACAGACCAGCCTTTCTAGTTTCTGAAACCGGCTGCGTATTGCGACCTGTTCGTTTTTTGTCCACCATGCTAAAGACGCAGAGGTGACAAAAGGCATCTATCATATCGTTTCCTAGTTGAAAAAAATAAATAAATATTTCACTATGTAACATACTTCTGAATGATTTCGTGGACATTACGTGTAGAATATACTTTATCCATGAAAGTTCATCAAATCGCTATACGTGCGTTGGAAAAAAAATCAGATTTTTCCACATATAAGAATTTTCCGTTAAGACGACAGAAAAGCCGAAAAATTAAAAAACAAAAAGAAGTAATATGTACATTACTGGTAGTATCGCTGCAAAACTCTTTTCATCTTATTATTTTGCACGTTCTTTCAACATTGTTGAACATTCAAGCCAGAACTAGGACCACTGATAGGGCTTGGGTAAAATTTGACAGTTACTGAGAATTCACTGTTAGCTACTCATCTAAACAGAATTGAGAGGCTCATTTCATGATGAAGGATCTAATTTGATATTTGAGTGGCAATAGAATAACCTCATCTTAAAATAATGAATACCAGGGTGTAGAGCTTTTGGAGTGATATGTCTAGAGGAAAACAATTTGAAAATCTATCGACTCCTTCTGAAATAATGAACTGTCGCCACTTAAGGTGGATGGAGTTTTGAACTCTGATTATAAAAAAAGATATTCAAGTTACAATAAAATTAGAAAAGCTATTACCCGGGAATAGGAACTTTTGTGCCTTTGTTCAAATTCGTATGTAGTACCACAGTATAGACACCAACCAGTAGTCGCACTCTCGCTAAAATGAACTGAAATTTTTACTCCAACGGGATTTCGCGCATACCTCGGCGCGCATCAGGATATGCATTCAGTTGTTGCCGCAGCCACAGAATTATTGGCAAATTTACCGAAATAATATTCTTGGCTCTCAAAAAAACTTGATATATAATTTGATAGCTCCAGCCGAAGCACAGCAATATCAATTGGAAAATCTGTACAATCCTCTTGAAGAAAGTTATGTCGTGTCTGAACTCTGAAAATGGAATATATTCAGAAAATAACCCGTCTCGGAAAGTTGGGTTCAGTTTATCAGAAAAAGCGGCAACATAGTTGTAAATAATATGACAAGGATGACTATAACAGCAGGCTATATGCGGGGACCTGACATTTTCCCGAGTAATGCTGGATGATTTGAGGTTATGACGAATGAGGTATGCGCGAGTCCGGAATGGAGTAAGGAAATCCACGGAGTGCGACTACTGGTTGGTGTCTATACTGTGCTAGTACGATCACCCGTACTGACTTCGCCGAGCGCAGCTTAGCTACCAGATTAAATCAATTTTGTAATATTTTGATGGCAGAATGATAACGATTTTCTGGGTAACTCATTTTGTCTATTTCATTGATTCACTAATTTCAGACGAATTAGGCTATTAGTTTCGGATATTTTCACCTTTTTTCAATAATCGTTGAGATCAATTTTGACTGAAAATTACTTAATTACATACATTTTATAACGTCCATAGGAACAAGCGCGCAAATAGTATATTCTAAAACTAGTTGCAGAATGGGCTCCCATTCCAATACGAATGCGAAATTCGAAAACGAGCGACGAAGGAGCGAGTTTTCGAACGCATGAGTATTGGAATTGCATTCTGCAACGAGTATTAGACGATATTTTCTCTATTTCAACTCAAATTTTGTGAAATTCAATGAAAAAATTCAAATTATAGGTCCTAGTGACTTTCATATTTTATCTTGGCAGTTGGTGTGAACGTTAGGAAATACGAAAATTGACGTTTCCAAATTGACGTCTGCTGAAATTTCAAAGGATCGGAAGTCATTGCTGACAACCACAAAACGAAAAATGTAACTGAAAACGATGCTGTAATGAATTCATTACAGCACTGTTTTTAGAACTGCAATGAGCTCATTACGATACTGAAATAGAGAAAAGTTCTTTTCTTGTCTGTTAAATATTCCATGGTTGGGCACTGAAACTATTCCTATATTTTTCTTCACAGAAACGAAACAAAAGACGAGCCGTGGGCATGGGAAGCACGTGAATTCCTGAGAAAAAAACTTGTTGGAAAAGAAGTTTTTTTCATCTCTCAAGTACCTCCCAATGCTAATCGGGAATATGGGACTTTGTACTTCGGCAAAGGTTAGAACTACCAATTATTTATTACATTTTATTTGATATTTCAACTGCATATGATGTTGTGAATCGTAATATAGTTTATAAAGATCTGTAACATGAAGGAATGTAGATACTATCTTTGAAAAATATCATAAATCGGTCGATTCCCATGATGCCTTTTATGAATTTCTTCACCTGATGTGTTTTTGAACACAATTAAAATGAAGACAATTGACACTGAGGAATCTTCAGTAATTTTATTCATAGTTTGCAAATTCAATTTGATTTTATTGTCAGTGACCATCATTTACAATATTTACATGAATGTTATTCTTCAGATTTCAATTCTGCTGAAAACATCACAGATTCATTGATATCTGAAGGTCTTGTTACTGTGAAGAAGGAAGGTGTGAGGCAAACTGAAGAGTTGCAACGCCTCATTGATTTGGAAAATGCAGCCAAGCAAGCTGGGAAAGGGAAATGGGGAAAAGATAATCCAGCGGTTAGTAGACAGGATTTTTAGTTTTCCCTTTTGATCAGTGATATAATCATTATGAAGTGAATAAAATGAAAGTTTCTGAAAATTGCTTAATTTGTAGGACCACGTACGCGATGTCAAATGGGGTGTTGAAAATGAACAAATTGCATCATTTGTCAAAAAACATGCATACAAACCCATCAAAGCTGTTATTGAACATGTGAGAGATGGTTCAACAGTGAGAGCTTTTCTGCTACCTGATTTTTATCATGTTACCGTTATGATTACTGGAATAAGGGTGAGTTTTTATAAATTAAAATTCAATGAACTTGGCATCTTTCAGTTAGTTGATTGAAATTCTTATATTTCTTTTTCTTATAACCACCTTTAGAAGCCATCTATCACTCTCATTTGATTCTTTTTCAAAAGTTCAAAATAATCTTGAGAAATAATTCTAATTACTCTGTTTGATATTTTGAATGTCATATTATGAGAAAGTATCAACTGAGAACCCCTCAGATTACTCACAGTTATAAATTCAACAATTACTGCAAAGCTGTAAGCTCACTTTATCAAAAGGTATAAATAAATTGTGTCTGAACACTTCGATAACTTTATATGATAACATCCAAATAGCTGAAATCAGCAAACTGTAACAAACAAGTGACTTGGGTTGTTTGAATTTTCCACAACCCTAACAACCAGTTTTTGAATCAGACTACCTAAATAAGCAAAGACTAGTTTTCTTGGTAGTTGATATCAACTCATAATTTCGAAAAGAAACTAGTGGTATAGGAAAACCACATACCAAATCAAATTTATGATTGATAAAGTTTAATTCTATCTATTTCTGAATAGTGTCCTGGGTTCAAACTGGACAGTAATGGCAAACCTGACCCAAACATCAAGGTGCCTTTCGCAGATGAAGCAAGAGCCTATGTGGAGCTACGTCTTTTACAACACGATGTAGAAATAATCCTGGAATCTGTGAACAACAATAATTTCATTGGATCGATTATTCATCCAAAAGGAAACATTGCCGAATCTTTGTTGAGAGAAGGTTTGGCTCATTGTGTGGATTGGTCCATAAGTTTCTTGAGATCTGGTTCGGAGAAATTGAGAGCCGCTGAACAAGTTGCAAAGGTTAGTGCACTGCTCTTGATTTCTTTATGTAATTTTTGCACACAATTTGGCAATTAGTTCAGTATTTTTGTAAATAAAGAATTCTGCCCAAACAAGTAGAATGTACTCTATTATCTAGTTTTCTCTTGATATTAACGATGGACTTTTGGTATATAATTATTTGAGTTTCTTTAAACGTTTGTAGGATTGATTCAATACTATGTTTCGATCTGATAACTAAAACTGAAAATACAGTAGCATAACCTTGAAGGTAACAAATGAAGAGAATCCAGGTAGGTGAAAAAAAAAGTTCCACCTCAAAACTATACCTCAGTTTCGTATTCTTAGATATGAATTTTTTTATTTGCATTCTTTTTATGTGCTTTTTTGTTACTCATCTTGGACTCCATTCACATACAAAGCATTTCCTGTTAAATTTCAAAATTTAATAACAATATGACCATTTAACACACAGATATTCTATACAGGTAATTCTAAAAGCAAATGATTTAGCAGTGTCTGTATCATTTTCCATATTCCGTTCCAAACAAATATTCATGGATCTAAAATTTCTATTTTTCTGACATGATCGCTTTCCAATGACAGTTTGTTATATTCAAATATACTCCATTCACTTTTATAAAGTATCGCAGTTAGCCTTGATTTAGGTTTATCACTTAAAACTGACGCAGGTTGGCACTCGTGAAAATCAAGCGACATTGCAAAGTCTACCTATTTACTCTTTTTTAGCTTTGTAAATGGAGTTAGTTCTTCTAAGGTTTAACTGTGACGCAGGTTTCGTACAACAACTACATTTTCATACTGAAGTATTTCAAGTTGTGCAAAAAGGTTTTTAAATGTCTTCTGTAGGTATTTCTTGAGAATTTTGAAAAGTGGGGAATTCCATAGGTCCGTCTGTTCCGTTCGTTTTTCTGGGTTTTTCGTGTACTTTTATTCTTTTTCCAAATGAACTATCACAAGGTAACGGACTATTCTGTCCATTATTTTTCAGTGAAATTTCAACAATCGATTCTTGATTTCCGTACAAGAAGAAAGAATAGCACAACTGAATCTTCCTACCATCTTCATATACGTGAAATATTCCCAGTATTAACAGAGAAAAAGTTTCTGCAGCATTCGACAGGTCTTTGAAATTATTGAATTCACATAATATTTTCTCAAATTCATTATTTTCTCAAAGTAAATGAACATTTTGATAAATACGTAATTACTACGATTTTAATGCAGAAACGACAACGTTGCGGGCGTATCTGACAGAGGAATGACCATAACCTAACGTTTTCAAAATATTAGGCAATCCAAACCACGTGGCGCCCTGCCTCCAGATAACCTATAAATTTTCTGACAGGTCGCTGGCTTGCAGTAAATATGAGGAATTTTATTATCTTATATGCATTTCATGAGTGAACGAGTGAGTTTTTATGATTTCTAATATCAAAAAGTATCCTGAAGTATCACTGACGAAGAAAATTTCACTCAATCATATGATTACAACTTTTAGTATTGGGAGCCCGAAGAGATTGAAGAGAAAGTATTGGAGAAGGAATATTAATCAGAGCTCTGTCCCTGTAACTTCTTTATCCTTTTATATGATATAAATTTCAATATTCATTAGTTTTACATTTTACATGAACTGAATATTTCAGTGTCTACGAAGACACATTCACTTTAGTTTCTTATCTTCGATATTGTCAAGTCTTGATGACTGCTGACCCAATTTCCTTTTGTTTCCTGATAAGTCACTTAATATGTGTACGATACACCAAGTTACACACACTGGGTGTTCCAAAATATTCAAGAAAATCCTCATAATTTGAACGACTTGCACATCCAACTTTGGCACACATTTATAGCATTTTTTATTGAAAATGCACTTAATTTAAATAATTTTCACTGATCTGATATTCCTAAGAGTAAGATTGACTAGAAATATCGAAAAAATTTCCACATAGAACAATTTTTCAAGCGAATAAACGGTTTTAATGTCTACATGAACAAAGCTAAACTTGGTTTGTTTGACCACCAGCTAACCTCAAAAAAATATTTGACAGGTCGTTGGATTCCCTAATACTCGGTGAAATGTGTCAGAATTCCAAGGCAAACCGCGATACTTTATCAAAGTGAATGGAGTATTATGTATTATTCAAAATTTGAACACGATGCAAAAACTTAACGGAGATTCCAATGATGTATATTATGGTTATGGTTAAAAATGGTTAAAAGGTTTTGTTTACGGGAATTATACCTCCAACTTAGCCAACGTTTCGGAAATTATATTTCCATCATCAGGGCACTACATATAACAAAAGTAATGGCATTAGTAAAACCACGAAAATACTCATACAGTAGAGATACAAAATAACCTTGATGGTGATTTTCTTCTTTGAAAGCATCTTTTTTTTGTGATTTTTGAAAAAAGGAATTCTTTCAAAAAAAAAATTTAATATTTTGAGCACAATATAAAAGATTCCAATGATGTACAAAAAAACAAAAATGAAGATAGTTTGACACTGAGGAATCTGTATTTAAAAAAAATTGACAGCATCGTCAAATAAATCGTCAATGATCTGTTATAACAGAAATGGTCACGCTATCCGGACAAAATTTTTCATTTATCTTGTACACGTCATTATCCATATATGTAATGTCTATTACGAATTCATCGGAAAAACAAAACGACCATGTCTACATAAATATTAACGAAATTAACTGCGGCATTCAAGATCCGTACCTACCTTGAAAATTTTGAGTTTCTAGGATTATTCGTTTGAGAGTTAACGTGTCAACAGTAGTACAAACAAGGAACAAAGTTAAATTCGATCACATTCTTGATCCGAGTCAAACTTGGTTCGTATCAAAATTCGAAAAATATTGTATTGTGACGAAATTATATAGCTCTCTTTTAAGAAGAATGCGTGCTCAAAAATGTCATCACAAGAAATCCAGACTTTTCTTATGTAAAGTCAAAGCTTTCCCAAAGACAGTCCTAATGATCAAACCGAAGCATTGGATAGAAGAATACTACTGAGGGTGGAATAGCTTAAATAATCATTATTATATTTACCACTTATTATAAAACTCCCAAAAAGAGGGAGGAATCAGATCTGTTGCACTTCTTATATTGAAATATAATATGATATTTGAACTTTTTGCAGGAGAAGCGCATAAGAATCTGGAAAGATTGGCAGGCTCACCAACCCAAAATCACTGGAAAGGAAAGGGATTACAATGCAGTAGTTACTGAAATTGTCAACGGAGATGCTATTATGGTGAAATTACCAAATGGTGAACAAAAGAAAGTCTTCCTTTCCAGTATCAGACCTCCTAAAGAAGGATCCACAAAGTAAATATGACATTGATTTCACTGTTGGAAACGCTAATCTTTCTTCAATATCAATTTCAGAACAGAGGAAGAAAAGAATGCACCAAGAACTAAATCATTCCGACCATTATATGATGTTCCATACATGTACGAAGCCAGGGAATACTTAAGGAAAGAGCTCATCAGTAAAAAAGTTCATGTTTTAGTGGACTACATACAGGAGGCCAGAGATAGCTATCCTGAAAAAACTTGCGCCACTGTTACTATTGGAGGAAAGTGAGTATTTCCATGAAATTGCAAAATAATGTGCGAGGGGTATTTTTACTCAATAATTAACATTTATTGAAGTCCTTTAAGTATTTGAATTTTTCCCCATTTAATTCTGGTCCGCTTTCTGATTATGCACAAGCATGCTCAAAGCTAGCAAGATAAATTACTCTTCCATTTACCAGTATCATTAAAAAGATTTGAAAAGTTTCACAAATGCAGATAGAGATATTCATTTGTGTTATAAAGCATTTTAGTACCAAAAAGTTCACATCTTTCAAAGGCATATAAAATATGAGACAATATTGGATTTTTTCATATTAGCGACTCTAAAATTCTTTTCAAGTTGTAATGAGCTCTAATATATTTTCTAAAATTCATCTTTGATATGAAATGTTTTTTAGGAATATTGCGGAAGGTCTTGTATCCAAAGGCCTTGCTACAGTAGTTAAATACAGAGCAGATGATGATCAGAGAAGTTCAAGGCATCATGATTTGTTGGATGCTGAGATGAAAGCTGTGAAGTCCCAAGTTGGTATACATTCCAAGAAGAAGGGAGTCCCATTAAGAGTCACAGAAATTGTAAGATCACATTCTAAAAAAATTATAAACGCTCAAAAATTAATTAGAATGAATTGTGAACTAAACCATTCATTTCAGGATGCCACTAGGGCTAATTTAGAATTGTCCACTCTCCAAAGACTGCAAAAAATTGAAGCTGTTGTGGAATTTGTTACAAGTGGTAGCAGGCTACGTCTTTATATCCCAAAGTCAAACAACTTGTGCACCTTCCTTTTAGGTATGTATGTTATTATATTTTTAAATTTCTGTTAATGTGAAAATTATGATTTTTAATCCAATCAACTTTTTATACATCTGATAATTTATTCCAGAAAAACTGAAAAATTTTTTAAAACCCCTTGCTTTGAAGTAAAACACACTCTCATTGCAATAAATAATAAAAATGAAAAACAAACACTGCATGTTACTGCTGATGTAAAAATGTTTTCAAATAATGGATACTCACGACATAGTATTAATTCTACGTTTTTGTTTTCCTTACCAATTTGACAAGTTGAAAATTATTGAAAACTCCAAGCCATTTTAAATCGCCGAATTCAAACGATCAGAAATGGTGGAACGCTGTTACGTCAGTTTTTTTGGTTGTTTGAACTGTCGGGCAATACTGCAACTTCAACCTTGTGAGACGTTATGTTTTCACATTCTCTGAAGAATAACCAGAGAATCTATTGAATGTTCAAATATGGATATCGCGTCTTCAATATCGAATATTGGTTTTTCATAATTTGGAAGTCATGGCTATGTTTTAAGATACTGGAAATATCCTTTTCACTACGTAAATTTTAAGTATTGAACAGCTCTTATTTCATAGGGAGCGAAATGACACAAACTAAAAATGGTTAAAAGGTTTTGTTTACAGGAATTATACCTTCAACTTAGCCAACGTTTCGGAAATTATATTTCCATCATCAGGGTACTACATATAGTCGGTCCCGTGCCAAAACCATGTGCAAAATTGACCGTTTTGACCTAAGTGCATCCTAAGTCTTAAAATGACCCATATTATTTTGTTAGACAACATAAATTGGTCGATACGACTTCTACTTCTTGCAGGGAATATTTAAAGTCACACAAAAACCCCATTTTTCCCAATCGTTACAAACTTCAAATGCGATTATCTCAAAACTGTAATTTTGCACATTCATGGTTTTGGCATGGGACCGACGATATAACAAAAGTAATGGCATTGGTAAAACCACGAAAATTCTCATACAGTAGATACAAAATAACCTTGATGGTGATTTTCTTCTTTAAAAGCATTCTTTTTTTTGTGATTTTTAAAAAAAGGAATTCTTTCAAACAAAATTTTAATATTTTGAGCGCAATACAAAAGATTCCAATGATGTATATTATGAATTTCTTCACCTGAGTAGTTTTCAAATAGAATCAAAATGAAGATAATTTGACACTGAGGAATCTGTATTCTTTTTAAAAGCTTTTATTTAACTTGCAATGTATGTATGTTCGGGTGGAATCTTGCTACTCAATTTTGAAACATATCTTCAACCGATTGAGCTGAAATTTTGTATACATGTTTGATTTGGATGACATACACGATAAACTTTATTTATTATATGTATCATTATTTATTATATGTATCATTGAGTTAGTGATCCTAAATTTGGTTCATTGTTTAGAATTCATAATATGCTTTTCTGAGTTTCACACCAGAATTTTCCCGTAGTTCGTTTTCTCAGAAATAAATTTGCTCATTTCCGAGTTTTCCAAGTAATTTTGTAATTAAAACGCTAATTGATACAGAGTGAATATTACAAATTCAACAACAAAATGTAAAACAAGGAGTGACGAAATCCTCTTCAAAAATTCAAAATCTAAATTTGTAGGTGGAATTAATTGTCCCAGAGCAGCCCGTCCAGCAATCGGTACTCAGCCAGCCATCGATGGCGAACCCTTTGGTGAGGAGGCTTTCAAATTCACCAAGGAACATTGCCTGCAAAAAGACGTGTCCATCCAAGTTACCGGATGTTCGACAACCGGGAAGACCGCCAGTCTCATCGGTTGGCTCTGGGTTGACAACATGAACCTTTCAGTTGCGTTAGTAAATTTGGGTTATGCATCCGTTCACAGAACTGGTGAAAAATCCCTATTTGCAACTCAACTAAAGGAGGCTGAAGAGCATGCAAGGAAACAAAGATTGGGTATTTGGAAGGATTATGTTGAGGAAAAGGAAGAAGTGAAGGTTGAAGATGAAAAAGTGGTATGTTGAAATATTCCATTCATAAAAAAATGTATGAAAACCCTGGTGTTGTCACTGTTCAGATTTTGCTATTTCATGTGCTACCTTTTATATCAAGCTATCATTTCCATAAAGTGCAAAAAGAGTGGAACTCGTTAGTTTGGTGATCACCAAGAGTTCCTATAATATAGAAGAATTAGTTTGCTAACATCTGATTGATATTCGAAAATGGCGGCAAAGTGTCTGCAAAAGTTTGTTTATGGGCAAAATTCAACCAGGGGTTCCATAAATATTGCCACTGTAAATTTTGTTTTCCTGAAAACTTCAAGAAAATTGAGATGGAATTGGGGATGGGATAAATGTTCCTTGACTAAGGAAAACTAATTCATTAAGAACATTGATGAACACTATGAAATTTATTCTTTTTTCCTCTTTTTTTTCTTCTTAACATGAATTAATATTTATACGAATTATGAATTCCTCGTATCCCATATTTTCTCATCAATAATTCACCTTGAAACTCTTACACCAGGGCATCTATGCATTCATTTTAGTTCTAAAAAAGTTCAAAAATCAAAATGTTTTCATACAATCTTTCTCTGACGTTGTTATTTTCTTAAATTTCAAACAGACCGAAGCACCAGATGCATCTTATGAAGAAGTTGTTGTCACTGAAGTGACTCCTGAGGGACACTTTTTCGTTCAGACCATTTCTGAAGGACCAATGGCTGAAGCTTTGAATGCCAAGTTCAGGCAGGAATTCCAAGCTAATCCCCCTCTTCCTGGGTCATTCACACCAAAACGCGGAGAAATATGCGCTGCAAAATTTATTGACAATGAGTGGTATAGGGCTAAAGTGGAAAGGATTCAAGGAACCAATGCACAAGTTCACTATATTGACTATGGAAACAGGTGAATAGATATTACTAATATAAAGAGGTTTAATTCATTCCGAAATTAATGGTTTTCCACTAGGTAAAGTCTTTACATTTCAAATGAAAACATGATATTTTTTAGGGAAACACTTCCATTGGTCAGACTGGCAGCTCTTCCATCAAATTATACAAATGAGAAGGCATTTGCTACTGAATATTGCCTCCCTTTCGTCATATTGCCAAAAGATGAAGAATATGCTGCAGTGGCCCTGAAATATTTGAAGGAAGATACGAAAGCACCCAAACTGTACCTGAGTGTTGTCTACCGCAATCAAGGTGCTCCTAATGCTGCTTCCTTACACACAGAAAAAAATGCTCAGTCTGACATCATCAAAAATCTTGTAACAGATGGACTTCTTATGATTGAAAATGTTAAGAATAGGAAGAACAATAAAGTGGTAAGTATTTTGAAGTCATTCCAAAAAATGGTAATCAGATACCCCCTGATAGTACAGAATTGATGAATACACTTTGTTGAAGAGTTCATTCTTTTTCATCATGAATTCTGCTAGAATCTGCAGAATTATGAGGTATGAATTGTTCCATGAAAATGAGCTTAACCAGATTCACATAGACTTACCAATACCAGGTACATCAAGCAACGTTGAGTATTGGTATTTATTTTTTTGATAACAAGTCGTCATGATCTACATTGAATTTGTTGAGGCTTTCGCGGCCATCGTTTGATGATATCTGATCTTCTTTCGAGCATTTCGGCCGGCGTGGTTTATTAAATTTCGACGTTTCGCCAGATCGAGTGTCTGGCATCTTCAGGAATTATTTCTCTCTTATTCTTGAGCTATCCGATTATGACGAGGGCGCAGGCTATAAATAGCGCTTGCGTGGGCTAGACGGTCGGGACCCGCGCCTGCGTCTGTTTGGCTGGCTTCCTCCGGCTTAGGACTCGTTCCGGCGCCTGATTGGTCGATACTGTTATTCTCATCAACTACCCCATTTTTCTTGTGAGGAAGTGTACTTGTGTTTTTGAGCACAGGTACCCATATTCTGTTAATTTTGAGAGTTTCTTCGGATCTATTGAAATTTTCCCGGTGTTTGTGGATTTCAATTGCCTCTCTATAAAGCCTGGGGTAGTAAGCGGTGGTGGTACATAACACTTGGGTTTGGTCGAATTCAATGGCGTGATTTGTGTTGTTCAGTGTGTGCTCTGCGACGGCGGACTTCTCTGAATGACCCAGTCTGCAATTGGCCTTGTGTTCTTTGATCCTGGTGTTCATTGATCGCTTTGTTGTACCTATGTATACACTCCCACAGCTGCACGGAATTCGGTATACACCCGGAGTACTGAGTGGGTCCCTTCTGTCCTTGGGAGATTTCAGGTGGTCTTTGATCTTTTTCGAAGGTTTGAATATGGTCTTGATGTCGTGTTTCCTCAGAATTCTGCCGATTCTATCTGTTATCCGGGGGACAAACGGTAAAAATGCCTTTTTCGAGGATTCTTGGCGCTGTAATCCATCGTCGTTAATAAACCACGCCGGCCGAAATGCTCGAAAGAAGATCAGATATCATGATCTACATTGTTTGGGTATTTTAATCATACCTACGTTCTTTATAATATGATTACTAATGTAGCGAATGTTTTAGCTGGCTACTTACAAGGAGGCCCAAGAAACTGCTAAGAAGAATCGTTCTTACATTTGGGAATATGGAGATATAACTGTAGATGATACCAAGGAGTTTGGTATGGGAAATTAAATTGAGGGACCAACAGAGCTTCAACCTACAGAAACAATTACTATAAGTTGAAAATAAAACTGGACTTATCAATTCTTAGATATATATTTTATCTATCTTTGTTTGAATAGATGCCAATATATTTTATTGTTGGGATACCCTCAATCAAGGAAAATATAAAATGTTTAGGTGTACATTTATTTTATATACTATATATAAATTTTGCATCTAGTTGTATTGGACAATAACATGAAGCAAAAACAAATTGGAGCCTGATCTTAGTTTTGAGCAACTTCCATCTTTTTTTTGTTGAATCACTATTCCTTATTTTCGAAAAATCGCATAGTTTGTCTTCCAAAATGATGACACTAATCAAATTTCAAAATTCGGAATCAATGAGTACTTTTCCTAAAGAAATAATCATTTGACAAATTGAATGTACTTGATGACAAAGTTTGATTTCTAAATCAAATTTTGTGCATTGATTTCACTTGGAATGTTGGATGTTTTTTGTTTGAATTTCAAAGACTGCTATGAATTATATTCATTTATATGAATCATTGCCAAACCTCACAGTATAAAACTTGTACAATAGTTATATGTAATATATTCATGTTGTATGTATTAATTCTACCTTTGAGATGTAAATTATAACTTCCTGAATATTATTTGAATCATCATTTTTAGATCACACATAAGATAGAAACTGTTATGTTCATGTTCCTAATCCTTGAAAGAAATTAAATATCCATATATTTTTTATTTTGAATTTTTCTCATCAGTTTTAATTATTTAATTGAGTTGTTGCATGTGTTTGTCAACGCAAGTCTTATTATATTTAATATACCGTAATTTTTATATTTATAGTTATCCTATTTTAAATTAATTTTTGTATATCACAAATGTGCTGTTCTATTTGATGAGTTATTTAATTTAAGAAAATTATTTGTATAAAGTGATCTGTAATTTTATAAATTTTACTTGATTGTTTTCAAGTATTGAGTGCATCTGGTCAATTTCATACAGACTGGGTTAAAACCTAATGGATATAAAAGTACTCAAAAGCACTATCAATTTCGATAAGGGGTGTGGATGTTCAAATGTAGGGAAAGGCTTTGTTTAAAATAAACAGTTTGTTGATATTTGTGTTTTCACTTCACAATTTTTACTGTTTTGTGATTATTCTTTAATATTTGAAAAATCCTGATCCATAAATCACTTTTTGCTTCCAAATGAATATTGAGAAAATTGCAAACCTCTCGATATAAACACTAATTTCAAAACGAATATATATGTTGAATATGAACAATTGCAAACAGTTTATTCTCAAATAACATAAATAGTTACATCCATGGCAGGCACAATTGAAATTTCAATATTTCCTATAAATTTCATCAATCAATAAAAGAATATGATATAAAATATAAAGAACTACAATAGAGATAAATAAATCACAATTTTAAGTAGTATATATATATTTTTCAAACAGAATCATCTGAAACAAATAATATATAAATTTAAACAATCTAATGAAGATATTACTCTCAAGACTTACCATGATACCACCATTTTGTTTTCTTTGGATTTTTATTACAGGTTTTAACGTAAAATGCATTATCTGGAGGCCTTTTCTGAAAAACAGAACAATCCAAGTTCATATATGAAGATTCAAGTGGGTACAACAATATCATTATGTATCAATATGACTTTTATTTCCCTCCATTAATTTCTAGCAAATCTATAAAACATAAACCAAGTCACTTAGCAATGTATTCAATACACCACTAAAATACCTGGGTATTTGATGAGTGCTTTAGATAATTATGACATTTTACAAAATCAAAAACATTCAGGATAATTTCCAAAAAGCGTATATTTATTTAAATTACAATTAATATTTTTTTGGCATGCACTTGGTATACAACTTCTGAATCCACTCACCTTTTCCTTACAACTACTGAGCATAGAAACTATGGAAAGGCAAACAGACTGCACAGATAAAGCAGGCGACCAGTCATCAGTTAAAATCGATAAGCATATATGTCCATTACTATATACATGAGGATGTATTGGAATGTTATTTCCTACAAAGGTCACCTGAAAGAAGATGAGAAACATTCTGCAGATCGAAAACAATTACATTTCATTGATATTTCCCAATTGAAAAAAAATTTTAAGTAATCAGAGCTCATTCTTATTACAAATTTCAATAAGGTATTGAAATGCAGGCTGGGGCAGCATAACCTCTAATTTAAAATCCGCACCATTCAGTCGGTTGAAGACATAGCGGATCGCTAGTGGTCTGGTTCGAGAGACGGAACTATAGTTTTGTCCCAAAATAGTTCAGTCCCCATTGAACAGTGAAGGTTGTGTGTTTGCAGTTGATGCCTATTTTTCGAGAGGATGTTTTATGTCCACTATAATTTAGCCCCTATCACAGACCTGAAATAACATGACATATGCTGAGAACATTGAGGCTGTGAGAGTAGCAATGCTGCCATCACCACGTTGAGGAGAATTCTTCATGATAATTCTTATTTCCATACATACAAGATGGTGATTTCCCAGGAACTTTCTGACATCTGTAAGTCGTTCCTGGGAAGGCCATTGTTTTCCTATGGGAATTTTTGAAAACCTGTGTTTATGTGAACTGTCCAAGGAATCCTACAAGACTTTGAACCCAACATCCAGAAAGATATTGCCAAGCTAACACTTGATATGCTGACACGAGTCATTTTAAGGTTCTCAGGAAGTTATGCTGTCATACCCTGTATATTGATTGCCCTGTACATGTAAATAAATATAAATTGAATACCTCTGGTGAATCGAAAGGATACTTATTGCTGAATTTGAATTGTAATTCAAACTGTTCTCCTTCGTATAATGTTCCAGGTACACCTTCCATACGAATTATCCAACTGAAAATAACATCATACTTATTGATGAAATATAACAGCAGAATTTATAAATTCAACATAAATATGGGATATGTTGAAGTTATACTAAACAACTAAACTATATGTTTCATGGAAATCACTTTTCTTTGAATCTCAAATCTAAAGTTTAATCTAGTAAGAAATAATAATTATGATTATAATGACGTCTTTCATTTGAATTCTAACTTGCTAACACCATTTTCTTTCTATTATTAACCTTTGATGTGTTTACATTCGTTTTTGTACTCTACACAAATCAAGATGACTAATGATATTATTAGGCTCTCTCCAAGAAACTAAAGGAGAGCTCCAAAAAGTATGTCCACATATTTATGAACTAGGTCAGTTGAAAGATGTGAATTGGCTTTTACGATTGCATACAGGTACTACCAGTTATTACAGATACTTGCACTCTTCGACATGTGATGCCATTTAAAATTCTTGTTCAGGACAAAAAAGCTATACATACAATGCAAAGCTCAAAATACTTTCAAGAATGGTCCATCACCATGAGACGACCATCTGCGTCATAAAACTGTATAATGTCAAAATGCAATATCAGGAATCAATGGAACAGAAGGAGAGCGAATCCACCACATCGTTAATGACGGAGCCCGATGAAGATATTTACAATGGCCCGTCCGTTCCTACATTTGTGCTGGTGGAAATAGTCGGATGTTCCATAAATCTGACGATAGTTCACTTTCCGTTTTAGAATTATATAAACGGATTTTGTGCTCAAGAGTGATTGAAAATGGCACTCATATCCCATGGTCAGGAATCAGGATTCCCTGCTGTCCAAGGAATACCATTATAACATAAACCAACTAGCCAGACACAACAGAGTGACTCTCCTAAGGTTGTTAGGGCTCTATGGCATTGACAGAAGAGCAGATGCTTGTATCAAAGAGACATAAAAAAACCCTTTGGACGAAAACAACCAGACTAAAATAAGACGCTTTTACAGCTGCCAAGTGCTGAGCTTGGGTTCATCATGGAACTACTGACTGGGAGGGCAACAGATACCATCATTACTCCATAGGTTTAACAGATTAAAGTAAGACTCTGTGGATCGGTAAAAGAAACGGCCGAGTCTATACTGAGCAAATTAACAGAACTGGCCACCCTAAGGGTGGAAAAATCCTTCTTCTCATGATGTGATAGCCAACAATCCCAAGCATGTTTGCTGATTTGTTAACACCATTGAGCATGGTTTTAGAATAAAAGATTGGAAATTCCAGATATTCTGAATTATAGAAAAATCGACTCCCAATCACACTTTCTAACTATTGGCATTAGACCCCCTTACATCGAGATATTCAAACTCAAAATCATATTCTTCAGGTATTATAGAACCATTATAATATAGTCAAATAACAAATTTCAACCAATAACATACATTCATTGGGCTGTATAATAGAAATTAGCAATGCTGATCTATACCAGAATAATACTCTTTTCACTGTACCCCTGTCTCAATTATTGTTGGACCAATAACAAATGTTTTAATTAATACATTGAGGTGACTACATGGGTTATTTGTAACTGTAAATTCTATTTGGACAGTTCAAATGGGTTCAAAATAACGTCAGAAGACTTCAGAAAAATCATCATATGGATAATTTTCCACATTTATCTGAGGTCAATCATGAGTATCTTTCACTTTCTCATATTGTTTATTACAACCAAATACAATGACCTCCTGGAATTATTCATAGCAATTTTGACTTCATATTATTAATACAATGATAGGCATTACTACTTACTGCAATAAATTTTGCTCAGCAATTTCTGCATCAACGGTGACTCCTGGTGGAGGCTCTTTCATGAGAGACATCAATTCTTTCTGTAATCTTCTCTGGAAAAATATGTTCAGTTAACTGAGAGTGCATCTTTGATATTACCTGGTCGACAAGAATGTGTTTAGTATATCATGAAATGAATATTAAGATAGAATAATTAGAATTGCGAGAGAATTGAATGATTAATTGAAGAAGAAATTATTTACCTCTGATGGTGACATTCCTGCCATTTTGATTCCCCTTTTGTCAATAGTCAACCATTCCTATGTTCAAACAAGGCGAACGTTTCAGAAAAAATCCAAAAAACTCACAAAAGCATAAATAATTTGATCATTTATTAAATTATTATCATTTATAACTATTAAATTAAATCATTTTTGACAAAGAAATTGCACAGAATTTAGAAATGTTTTGAACACAGAAGAACATTTAATTATATTTTGAACACTAACAAACGTCAAATGATCAGTAACCTCTTTCGAATCTTCCAGATTTTTCAGTGGTCTCTGCTCATTACTGATCCTTAATAAATATACAGGCTGATTCTAGCAAAGAGTCTTTGCTTCTCCTTCTAGTTACTATTACTACCTATCAGAGCCCAGCTTCAATTTCCGTAGGTTGATTATTTATATTGGTATTATTACTTATGAGATATATGGAGTAACACTTATAATACGACTGGTGTTTATAATACAATAATATAATAATCAACGGCCACACTGTCTATTTGGCCCAAGATCTTCAATCATTGTACTTGTCTTCTCTATAAACTTTATTAAAAGTTTTGGATGTCTAACAATAATTAACATTGTATTCAGCACAACATACCACTTTGAAATGTCAGAATTACTTAACTCAGAAATCGATCTAAATCAAAAAATTTTACAAAAAAAATATTAGCGTTAAGAGAATAGAAAAATGGATAATGAAACCGATTATGAAATATTAGAAAATCAAGAAATAGTATGTCGAATAATTATAGGTGATATAGAAAATCGTCATCTGAATGGATATGTAGAAATTACTACACCAGGTGAAGCAATTATCAAATATGCTCTTATTGAGGTAGGAAGGTAGATATATTCACTAACTCTAACTAATTGCAAAACTTGTACGAAATACGTTTCTCAAATGCCATATGAAGAGCTATACAAAAATTAACATACAACACGTTTAGAAAAAAAAGTGCTGTCTAACAAGTTCAACAATTTTCAAGAAATTCCCAGGTATCCCCCTTATCTATGCCGTTGTTTAGGCCGAACGGACAGAATTGAATTCGAGCATGGATTCATGATCAGTGAGTCGAGTTATTCGAAATATACAGATATGCCCTTGGTTCAGTGGTAGAGAGAGCGTTGGATTAGGACCCTGCAAGTCCGAAGATCAATCCCGAGCTGGGAAAGAAATTTTCTAGTCTCGGTAGGGGCCACCATTCTCACTGTTGGGTCAAAAATTAACAGTGCTGTGCCTAAGGTGGCGTAAGGACACAGTAACAAAGCCTACACTAACACAACTGCTTACTCCGAACTCGGCACAAGTTACAAGCTTCGAAGCTTGTAGTTTCAGAGGGGTCTCCTCAGGGGACCTAGGAGTAATCAGGATAAACAATATATCATATCATATCATTGGATGTAGGACGAACGCACAAAAATATCAATATCATATTTCAGAGTGATAGAAATTTAAATTGAAATTGAACACATTTAAATCAAAATTGAAGCCATTTTTTTATTTGAAAGATACTTTTTTGACATATTTATGCTTTGAAGATAATATTCGGCACCACGACTAGCTCTGGAGCTAATGACAGTGAATGGTGCTCGTTACAGGTCGTTGATCAATGATTATTTGTTTCAAAATCTGAATGGTATCGACCCAGAAGTGTTTTGGTTCCAACAAGATGATATGCCTCATGCTGCTACCGTGACAATTGATTTATTGAAAGAAAGATAAGACGATAACATTATTTCGAGAAATGGACCATTTGAAAGGCCTCCACGATCATGCGACATAACTCCAATGGATTATTTTCATTTGGGTTATGTCAAGCCATTGGTTTATGTTATGCTGATAAACCAGACGCTTTGGAAGCCAACATTACTCGTTTTATTGCTGGAATAAGGCCTGAATTACTCGAAAAAGTGGTCTAAAGCGGTTCCTCAGAGCTGGTAGTGGTGGACATATGCCGGAAATTATTTTGAAAACATAAGTGTTAATAAAGTTTTTCAAATAAAAAATATGGCTTCAATCTCGATTTAAATGTGTTTTATTTCAATTTAAAGTTCTGTTACTCTAAAAAAAACACCTGATAGTTTCATGCACAATAATCTTTTGAATACCCTCGATCAAACTCATGCTCAATGTATTTTGATGAATTTATAGATCTATCATAATATGATACAAGATGTCTTCGTCATATTTTTGAATTTGGGGAGCACCAGTGGCATATTATCAGGTCGCAAATGACGGGCATACTTACGGGACACTGTCCTGTAAATTATCATCTTCGGAACATGGGAAAGGTTCCTGATGATACCTGTCTCTTCTGTCAAGAAGCCACCGAAACAGCTGAACACCTGCTTTGCAGTTGTGGAGCTGTCGTCAGGAAAAGGTTAAGTCTAAACGCCCCTCCTTAAATCTAAATCTAATCTAATCAGGTCGCATCTCAATAATATCGACGAAAAGTGTGACAATGTAATTTTTGAATAAAATAAAACGAATTTAGAAATTATTTTTCAATTTGAAGTTATATTTGTTTTCATCTTAGACTAAGGTTTTCATAGTAGTTCCTCTAGGAGCTGAATCTGCTGATGCATCAAAAATGTCTTCGTTGAGCCTGAACTAAGATTAAATCTGTAAAAGATTGATCTGTACTAGTAATTTATCAACTTGCCGTTGTCAGGGGTGCGATTAAAACTAGGGTAATTTTATGGTGAAAATAATAAGTTTTCGTTAACTTTTTATTTTCAATGAACTTCCTTTTCGATTGTCAACTAGCACCTTTTTCGAAAAAACTATTCATCTGTGGAACTAAAACTTTAAATTGTTTCAATCCAAATTGAACAAGATTCTCGATATTGCTTCATTGATCCTTATAAATTAAACAGAGACACTTTCTTCTTCGGGATAATTGAGATGTGAACGAATTGCATTGCACTGGTGCTCCCTCACAAATCGAAAATGTGCATTTTTTATAGCAGTGTTGGCAAAAAATTACAGTTTCATGTAAATCACATCACCCTGTATCGTTCTTAGGAATCGAGATAGAGATATAATAACATACATCTTTATGAATCAGGGCAAGAAGGAGAATTGCCCATGAAAGTTCGCTCGATTTAAACTGTAAAAATATGATAGGTCTTCCGAGAAAAATAGAAATTATGTCTTTTATATATTCAGATTTCAGGAATAGCTGCATGTGAATTCCCTCTGGAAAAAAACGTGTTCATATTGCCTCGATATTATAAAAAAGGTATACAGTTAAACGGAGAAGATGTTTTTTACTACACAAGGCATACCCTGTGTGGTGGAAATTTGGCTCATAAACATAAAGGTATTGAAGGATATGAATTTTCTTGTGGCTGGCCCACAAGACTTCCAGCGACTTGGTTCGGAGAATACGGCTCAATAAGGTACTTTTCTTTATTTCTTATATACAGGTTGTCACATTGAAAAGGAAACAGAGGTCTTTTTCAGTAGAAAATTCGAGATTTTGGTGAATCGCTCAGACTCGTCAATTCTGTTCCTAAACAGGACATTTTTTTAAACGAATACCATCATTTTGATTGATTGATTTGCTGACGAACAAGAGACTGGGTTAGCGCTTGGCCTCCCTGTGACACTGCGATCAACTTGGGTCTATTGTATCACTCTTTCGTCAGTGGTTCCTCACGAGAATAGGTTTGTGTCCTTTATCAGGTTCAGTAGCCTATTTGTGAGGTTTTTCGGATTCATTCCCGTTTCCGGATTGATTTCTCTGAAGATTCTGTGGCGCCTTCTTCCCAGAGCGTCGCATTCAAAAATGATGTGAGAGGCTATTTCTTCCTCTTCACTGCAGAGTCTGCAATCCACGGGTTCTCCAAGTATTCCTATGGTGTTCAGATGTTTTCTAAGGCCGCAGTGTCCCGTCAGTAGACCTACTATTATACGTGCCTTTGTTCTGTTTAGATTCAAAAAGTCAGCCGTCAAGGTTTGGCTTGTGTGTCCTACCATGACTTTGCTGTGTGTTTGCCTGTCGCTCTGTTCCCAGTGTTGCCGGTGTCTTTGTTTTATCCACTCCTCAATCATCATATCATTTCTTCCATCTTCGCTGCAATTCCAATCCCTTAAATGGAATAGGGAAGATGGATCGTGCGATATTTTATTGAAAAGATTTTTCCTCCTGGAAATGAAATATCACCCAGTTTCACTGGAGCATCAGATGATTACCAATTTCAAACAGAGAAATTATTCATTAGTTTAATAAGTAACCCATTTTTTGAACGTACATATTTCATCACTACTTTTCTCCGTGAGCCAAAAAATATGATTCAAGAAATAATTTTTTTAATATTGTCCAAACAGATATTGGTGCAAAGTCACGGTTATAGAAAGTTCAGGAGTTTTCATTCATAACCAAGAAATACTAGTTTCGAATAGAAGGGATCTCTCTTTGGAACAGCATTTGAAATTCGAATCTCTTGTGAAAGTGCATAGATCAATCAATTTTATCAAGCATTTTGGATATGTTGACATCGATGTTTGGACACCATTCAGTGGATTAGCTATCAAGCAGAGCATACCTGTTTTGTGCACAATCGACAATCATTCAAATATATTATTTGGGAGTATAATTTTTGTACTGACAAGAATAGATATATACAGGTAAGTTCAAATGGAAGATTAAGTAATTTAAGGCATTAACAGGTCCATCCTATCCATTAGCGTATCCAGACAGTTTTTCAGGGGAAGGGGGGCATGAATTGATCGAATTTTTTTACCAAAATTATAACTCCTATAAGAGTTAAAGACTTGAAATGAAATCTGTCATATGAAATATATAACCATTTTTTTAACACATGTTTTACCTCACTTTGGGAGGTATGGACGTTCTGTAAGCTAAAAATACCCATTACAGAGAATCGACTCTGCCAATCAGAAATTTTAGAGCAAGATCAAATCTGTATGGAAACTGCTAATTATTTTCTGAAGAAACTGGAGTGAGAATTTCTTAGTTTTTATCATCCTCATTCAAATTGGACTAATGTGGACAATAACCAACACCAAATACGAGTATACTTTTTAGGGCTTCCAGACCATTTGCAAGATCAAAAACTGTGAGAACAGATATTTGTAGAGTACCTAAAATGGTAAATATAACAAGAGGAAAAACCGACTACTACTGTGTTTTGGAAACTGACGAACATACACTTCCGACTAACCAGTTTCATAGTTGCTCATGTTGTCAAATTGTTTACGAGCTCTGGGTGTCTGTGCAAGGTGCTTTTCCACGTTATGGGCCATGTGGATATCCCAGTATTGACACTCCAGGCATACCTATCATTATAGGAACTGAACCAATTTTTAAATACAACATATCAAAAATCACAGCAAATATTATGAGTATTTTGCTAACCCCAGAAAGCAATAAAGAAATAATAGATAATGTACCTCTGGATGAAGAAGTTGAACAGTTATTAAACATTGTAGAGGAAGAACTAGATGAACAAACTATTGAAAATTTGAATAGGCAAATTGAATCCAAAAAAGAAGTTGAAAGTTACACAAGCAGAAAAACTTTTGTAAACCAACTGCCCAATGGAACAAATAATGATCGATCAAGTACAAAAGAAAATATTAAATCATTTTTTGAAACCACAGATATTGAAGATAATAACGAATCATGACAAATTAAATAAATTTCACTAAATGAAGGAGATACTAATATTTTTAGATCTTCATTGAAAGATGTTGCCTTAAAGTGTTTTGAGTCCATACTCAAAATATTTATTTCATTAAAATTTCTCATTCAACAATTCTTTCAATAAATAATATTAACAATTTAGATTTAAAAATTTTGAAAATTTAGATATCGATGCTTGGAAGCAAAATTCCTAGCACGCCATTTTTGGGGAAATGGAGTTGTTATATTGATAAAATCATTGAATGTTTTTTGGCGTATCATACAATTTAATTTTCAGGCACTGCTATAGATAAGTGTGTCTTAAACAAGTTTTGACGAATCTCCTGTGAGCTAAACACTCAGTTGCAGGAACGTCCATTATAATTTAAAAGTGTCATTAAAATCCTAATGCCACATTAAACATGGTTTCCTGCCACAGAATACCATGTTTAATGTGGCATTAGGATTTTAATGACACTTTTAAATTATAATGGACGTTCCTGCAACTGAGTGTTAGAGATGTATTATCCATTTTACCTTTCAAGTATCGATATCTTTCCTTTAAAACAATAAATAATTTAAAAAAGTTATTTGATGAATCCAGCTTGTACCAAAGCTTGTCTAGCCGCATTTGATATATGCTTGAATCTGTTTGGTCCTAGCTGTATGCCTCCATACCTAAAATAAATTATATATCAAATATGATTATTCGAGATATCTGACAACAAATCATTGAATTGAGCAGTGCCAAAGAGTAATAAATCTCTTCAACTATCCACAAAAAATAAGTAGAAAATAATTTAAATTCATGTTTCTATTGAATATATTATCCAGTATGGTGCAAATGAAAGGAATAAATTCGTTATTCCGTAAACCGGCGACTTTAAGGAAAAATCCTGAAACCCGTCGATTTTTATTTCAAAACGGGCTATTCGTAAGGATACCTTTTTATTTTTGACGTCATCTATGTGAGCGTGACGACGTCATCGCTAAAACTTATAAATGGAAATGTGGGTGTTGTAATACATTACTTCAAAGATCTTTCAAATACCTTTTCAGTCATATTAATAATTTAAAGTAATTGATTTTTGTATTTGTTTAAAAAATTAATAAAATTTTATTATTACAATGAGTATTTAATATGTATTACTCATTAAATACAACTAAACCTAAATTGAGTGCTCAAATTGTTTACCTTCAGCTAAAATACAATGACGGCCTTTACAAAATGTATTTTTGTGTGTCAATAAATACATCATACCAATACTAATACATTTTATTGAGAAACCTGTTGAAATTTCATAAATAATATTTGTGACAATACGCAAACCAATTACTGTACATATTGGTAGGGCTGAATAGGTATTTTTTTTTTACTATTTATTGCACATTTACAATCTACTTTATACAGTAATAAGTAAATAAGAAAGATTGGTTCTTGACTTGAGTCGGGTACCATCCATCAATGGTTCTCCGTACAATTATTCCTCCAAGAGGTCTTCAGGCCAGGTTCTTTTCAGTCTTTTCTCCAGGAGGGGTTGGGTGAAAAGATCACTTATCATTATGTTTTCATGATCTGTGGTTCGGTCCCTGTATTTGTTGATTTTTGGTTTTATGGAATCTTTTATAGATTTTATTTCCAGATCATTTTGTAGGGTTTGGTTTGTTACAAACCATGGAGCTCCTGCTATCATGCGAAGCGTTTTCGACTGGAATGCCTCAAGTATTCTTATGTTGGATGGCTTAGAACATCCCCAAAGTTCTATACAGTAAGTCCACACTGGTTTAATAATACATTTATAGATTGTCACTTTATTTTCAAGGGACAGCTTCGATCTTTTGTTCAATAACCAGTACATTTTCTTCACTTTTATGTCGAGTTGTCGCCGTTTCATTTTTATATGAGTTCTCCACGTTAGTTTCTCATCCAAGTGTAGTCCAAGGTACTTGATCTCTGACTGAATAGGTATGGGTTCGTTTTGCAGTTTTTCTTGTGGGGGTCTCCCTTTTTTATTGGTGAAAGTTATCTGGGCCGACTTGTTGGTGTTGATTTCTATCTTCCATTTTGCAAGCCACTCAGAGAGAGCATCCAGATGGTTTTGTAGTTTTTGGGATGATGATAATGGGTCTGCATCTGAGGTTATAATTGCCGTGTCGTCTGCAAATGTTGCCATGGTGGACCGGTCAGTTTGTGGGATATCCGAGGTGAATATCAGGTAGAGTATAGGTCCGAGTACGCTACCCTGCGGAACGCCAGATATTATGGTCTTATAATCTGATAAGGAATCCTCTATTTTCACCTGCAAGTAGCGATCGTTCAAGTATGACTTCAGTATTCTGTAGAATCTATTAGGTAAGATTTTTTCAGTTTAAATAGTAGTCCCTCATGCCAGACTCTGTCGAAGGCTTGCTTTACATCTAGAAATACCGAAGTGCAGTATTCTCCTGATTCAAGGCAAGTTTTGATTTTGTTGACAATTCGATGGCATTGCTGGGTTGTTGAGTGTTTGTTTCGGAATCCAAATTGGTGATCTGGTATATGTTCTTTCAGTGATGCTGTTTCTTCTAGTCTTTTTAGCAGAAGTTTCTCGAATAGCTTTGACATGATAGGTAGTAGACTAATCGGACGGTATGATTCGCAGTTTGTTGGGGGCTTGCCGGGTTTAAGTACCATGATCACTTGTGCGAGTTTCCACTGCATTGGATAATAGCCTATTTCTAATATTTTGTTGCATATGGTTGTGAGGAGGACGATGGCTTTCCGTGGCAGGTTTTTCAGTATGTCCCCTACTATAAGATCATGTCCAGGTGCTTTGCGTGAATTCAGTAATTTAATTTCACGGTATATTTCCTTTGGCGTGAAGGTCTTAATTGGAGGAGATGGCTGGTTAGGAGCATCTAGAAAATCTTTGATTTCACTGTCAGAGTTACCTTGTTGCTGGTTGGGACTATATACATTGGCTAGGTATTCGGCAAAGACTCTTGATTTGTCAGGGTTTGTGCGAGCCCAAGTTCCATCAGATTTTTTGATGGGCGAGTTGCTTACTATAGGCTGTTTCAGCTTTTTAGTGGCTTTCCACAAAGAATGGTCGTCAGGGGATAGCTCAGTTATGTAGTCATGAAAACTGTTGTTTTTTATCTGTTGTAAGGTTTTCGTTATTTCATGAGTTAATCTGTTTAGGTTACGTTTGTCTGATGGATTTCTACTTCTTTGCCATAGTCGTCTTACCCTTCGTTTTTCATATATAATTTGCCTTATGTGTAAAGGTGTATTTTGAAATTCCACTTTTCCACTTGTATCTGGTGTAGCAGTCCAGGACGCGTCATGTATGATTTCTGTCAGGTATTTAACAACTTCTTCTATTTCTTCATCATTACTCATTCGATGGTTCAGCGTTATGACTTCATTAATGGTTTTCCGAAATAGTTCCCAGTCAGTTTTTGTGGTGCATCATTTTGGCATTGACTTCTTCTGGATCGGGTGAATGCTAAGGCTGATTATTATGGGGCTATGATCAGACGAAAGATCGTAACAGGATTCAATAATGTTGTGTACATCACCAATGCCTTTGGTTATTCCAAAATCGAGCAGGTCGGGTATTTTATTCGAGTCAGTGGGCCAATAAGTGGGTTCTCCTGTGGATAGAATGTTGAGGTTGTTGTTTAATATCGTTCTGTATAGGGCTCGTCCTTTGGAGGTAGTTAATCTATAGTCCGTTCAAATATAAGAAGGAGCTTTGTAAACAAACGTCTGGTTTGCGCACAATAAAGCTCCTATTAGTGAAACTTTTATAACAACGCACCCTTAGACCGCCCTAAGATAGTGCCAGGGTCGTACTCGGAACGGACTGTGGATAGTACTGGATAGAAATGATTCAATAATTTGAGTAGCAATTCTCACATTAGAACTTTTTTACCTCAGAAACTCTAGTGCAAAATTTCTGTTATGATTTGCAACTGTCATAAACATTTTATATCCGACGTACCCTATTTTTTTATTTTGTTTTGTTTTTATATTACAGTGAAACCTGATTAATTGGGACCTGGATAAATGGGAAACCTCTATTATTGATACTTCCAATGAGGTCCCGGCACTTTCTCATCGAAATACCTCTGTTAATGGGACTTTTCGAACCTGGATAAATAAGATTTGATTTCTAGGATTTTTTCGACATTTGCCTCTATAATTGGAACTTCGCAGCGCAATTCCCTGTATAAGTGAGACATTTCATCAGGTTTCTGCAGGATTCGACACGTTTGCTTTTAAACATTTCCTTCGTATCCTTCTTTGGACACAGAAGAAGAAGTAAAGGAAGATTGTGAAGAGAATCCAGTAAAAATTGAGCGTGAGGCAATGGTAGAGCTTTAGAAACTTTACACGAGTATTTTGAGATATCAGATATTCATAATTCTATTTTGATTAAATCAATTCCATCGAGAAACAGGTTTCAGGAACTAGCCAACAAATACTAACAAACATAACAGATTAGGTACTTCGAATGATAAACTTTACTATGTATGTAGGTATGTACATATATTGTATGTAGGTATTGAATAAATATCTACATTCAATTCATAACACCAAAAATAGTGATTTTCAAACACAATTCCACCCCAACCCCACTATAAATGTGTATGTTACGCCCTATGTTCTCAGTCTTATCCTTTTTTAGCCTTGAAGAAGACCAGAAATAAAGGTCGAAACGTCGGCATCTCATAAAGGATTTCATTTCCCCATTCCTTTAAGCCACTACCCTTACTACATATAAATGGAATAACAGTACATTTCCACCTCTATAAATGAGACCACTATGGATTCAAACCTGTCTAATTGGAAAACTGGATAAATGAGAACCTCTTTAAATGGTATGAAAACTTTGGTCCCTCGAGATCCCAATTAACCAGGTTTCACTGTATTATCTACTGAATAATTTCTTTTTCGGATGTTCGAGATTGCGGCAAGGTTATTTCAGGAAACACCAGAGTTTTAGAGATTTGGGTCGGAATCTTGCAAGATTCCGACAAAGTAATTCCGGGAAACACCAGATTTGGGTCCTTTTCCCTAATGGGTGAAAGCCATCTTGATTTGCATAAATATCGAAGTTTTCAATTGACAAGACTCTTAAAAGATCTCTCTTCAAATTTATGATGGTCATTTACTTGTAATATCCGAAATATATTCAGTTTCGGTCCAAAATTTTATATTATTTTGTACGAAACTCTTTGTCGGCTGCTCAAGATTCCGACAAGGTAATTCCGGGAAACACCTGATTTGGGTCCTTTCTCTTAATGGTTTCAAGCCATCTTGATTTGCATAAATATCGAAGTTTTCAATTGACAAGACTAGTTAAAATACCTAGAGCTACTGTGAAGGTCTAGCTGTTCAAAGTGTTTAGATTTTGTTGTAAAAAGTGTATTGTGTTGGAAAATCTTTTGACAAAGTGTATATAGTGTTTATAGAACAATGTCGAATTCGGAAACGGATACTGCATCTGATGGTGATATGTGGGGACCACCACGAAAAAGTTCCAAAAGGTAGCCTTCTCTACTGAAGAGAAAGAGATAATTTTGAACATTTCTTGAAAAGAATTGAAAGAACATCCTGATTTATCGAAAAGAGACTTAGTAGGAATTGTTTGAAAATCATCAGGGGTGAGTGACTCAGCTGTATTCAGAATTCTCAGAGAGTATAAAGAGAATAAAACATTGACGCCACGTAAGGAGAGAGCCCAGTCGTTAAAAATAATTCGGTTGACGATTTCGATATGAACCTTATCAAAAGAATTGTCCACGTTTTTTTTTTCGGAATGAAATCCCAACGATTTCTAAAGTACTAGAGATCGTGAATGATGACGACAGTTTGCCAAATTTCAAAAGAACAACGTTCTATAAATTATTGAAAAAATGGAATTCAAGTTCAAAAAACGTGGTCGTGATAGTCTACTGATAGATGATGATGAAATAATTGTCTGGAGAAGAGATAATTTGAACAAAATCCGCTCATTAAGGGAACAAGGCAGAAAAATTCATTAGCTGGATGAGACATGGATAAATAAACTGAACGATTGTGTGAAATCTCCTCGATTCGACTCTGGACGGAAAGTACCTTTACGAAGGCCCTCCTACCCCTGCGTGAAACATGTTGTTATTGCTCCTTCTTACATTTGAACAGAGTATAGACCCAAATGCGGTATGTTTCGCGTTCCAGTCACCTGCAGTAAGAAAACGAGGGCCTAGAGTGAGTATGAATTCGTTGTATTCTTCGGTTGTTACTGTATGGCGTGGAGGACTATATATTGCTGCTATACACAGTGGCCAGTTGAAGGTTTCCAGATTCAGTACAGTTGCTTGGATTTTGTTAGTAATATAAGGCTGTTCTTCGTAGTGTTTAATGGTATTTTTTATTATTATTGCCGATCCGGCGTGTGCTGTTCCATCTGGGTGGTTTGCATAATATACGTTGTATCTGGGTACTTTGATTTCAGTGTAATAGGTTGCATGACTTTCTGAGATCTGTAGGATGTCGATTTTGTTGATGTTGAGGAAATATTCTATTTCCAGGATATGGTTTTTTAGGCCATTGGCGTTCCATGCAGCAATTCGCAATGAGGTATTGTTGATGAGTGAGCATGCTTAGGATCATGCTGTTTTGGTTAAGCAATTGTGTAAATAAATTTTTGAATTCCCCGAGAAAGTCTGTTAGTTTTTTTGATAATTGATGTATGCCATCTGTGTCTTGCGTGTTTAGGGCTTGGGCGTTTTATTCGTTTTAGCCATATTTCTTGGTTGCGGTAGTGTTTCGACTAGTGGAGTATTGGTTGTTACTTGGTTTTGTGTGTTAGCTCTGTTTCCTTTATTTCTGTGTTTCAAATTCATCAGGTCACGGTAGACAGTGCATCCTTTATAATTTGCAGGGTGATCACCTTGGCAAAGTGCACATGTGGCTGGTGTATTTTTTTGTTTCCGGCAATTCTTACCATCATGGTCTTGTCCACATTTAACACAGTTATAAGGTTTTCTGCAATATGTTTTGCTGTGCCCATAGTCTTGACATCGCGTGCATTGAATTATATCATTTTTGAGTCTTGGTGGTTCCACTTTGACTTTAATTCGCCCGAGAAATTCCAGATTGAATATCTCTTTATTATTTTTTTGGGGCTCTAGAATCTAGATCTATGAAGTGAAGTGAGAGAGGTTCTTTACTCACCCTGTGCTTTGCGTTGCTGATATTTCTCACTTTATGGCCTTTCCTTTCGAGCTCCTCTTTAATTTCGGGTATTGGTATTGAGTGGTGCAATCCCCGTATAACTACTCTATAAGCCCTTTCTTCCTTTAATTGATAGGTATGATGTATGATTTCTTCAGATCTCAGGTGGTGTATTAATTTCCTATAGGATTCTGAATTGATTGGGTTGACTTTGATTATATTGTTTGCCATGCTTTTAACGACATATGATTCAGGAGGGATCGCTGTTGTTAAGCTTGCTATCATATCCTTATAGTTTGACACACCGTAAATATATATAGGTGGTGGTTTGTGGATTACTTCTCTTTCGTTGTTGTTTCTGCCTTTTCTTTGCTCGTTGGGTAAAGAATTTCCGCCATCATCGTTTTGGAGTTGTTGAAATCTATTGTTTGTTTCTATTTGCTCTGCACTTTCTTGTGAAGATTGGCGTCGAACTCTTTTCCTCTTGTTGTTGACTACTGTTTGCCATGTGTGAGTTTTTGGGACTCGATAAACTGCTTGTCCATGTTGGTCAAATCCAATGAGGTTTCCCGGGGGCGAGCGATTGTTTTGTGTGGTGTCTGTCATCAGGACCTCCTGTATATCATTTTGTTTTGAGTTTATCAGATCCCCAGGCGTGGAACTCATGTTGATTTGCTCGCTATCAGCGGTTATCTGTTTCTTGGGACATCTGGTCAACTTTATCGCGATGAATTCTTCTGAATGAATGCAAATCCAATTTAATTATATTGGTAGAAAAACTGAAATAATTTCGAGATTTTCCTGTAATTTCTTTCACTCAGAGAGAGCAGCAAATGCTCTCCAATCTTTATGAAAATTAGCACTTTCTTTTTTGGAAGTTATCTGCCAAGTTCTAAGATCGTTTTCTAACATGTGCGCACCGTATCGCGGTATTCACAATTGAATAGGTATTTAAACGACCTTTCGAATAATGTATCACAAAACCCACATTTACATTCAAAAATTTTAGCGATGACGTCATAACGCTCATATAGATGACGTCAAAAATAAAAAGGTATCCTTATGAATAGCCCTTTTTGAAATAAAAATCGACGGGTTTCAGGATTTTTCCAGTAGCCGGTTTACAAAATAACGAATTCATTCCTTTCATTTGCACCATACTGTATATATTTATCCCAAATGAATGTGTTCAAAAATCACTTGTTTGATCTATAAGACTCAACTTACCATCTGGATACAACAACCATAACATTTTCTAAATTCATTAATTGTAATAAATGTAGCATCCGTTTACTTGCATTATTTTCACCATCATCTTCACAGTCCTGAAAAAAGAATATATTCTCAATAAATAGAAATCAATATTTTATAGAGTACTATGTATTCAGACATAATTTGATAAAATAAGAAAATTATCCACGAACCTGCAAAAATGTTGAATTTTTAGTAATTCTATATGCATAAATATTATGAGTAGCTTGTGCTATTTTCTTATTTTCCATTAGAAACTCCAGAAAATCTCTGTAAAACACCAATAGAATTACATCAAACGAATTCATACCCCAACAATTCGAAAATTACTGCTGGCTCCTTTATAGATAGTTTAAAAAACTTATGAATAGAATAAAAAGAATTAATGTTTCAGAAATATTTCTACCTCAAGAAAAAACAAATGAAAAACTGAGTTCAAATGTGGATGATGGTGTTTATTAAAATTTAAGCATCCATGCAAATCATCTCAGAATACCCAGCAGTGAATATAATCAGATTCGATATTCTTGGGAACATCACCCTAGAACAAAACGTACTGAAGAACCTATTCTTACTGGTTTTATTCAAAGTTAGAAACAATTTAGGAATTATATTTGTATTTGCTCATAATAATATAAAGTGTAGTGCAACAATGAGCCACAATAGTCCGAAAGAAGCTGTGGAATTTCCTTGAGTCCAAGGGAAGGACGTTTAGTGGTTCAGTCATTTTGTCTCATCTTATTAGAATTTCAATAATTTGCCCCTCTGTTGGAAGAAGGGTAATTGAAATAAGCTCATAACTGTGTTTAATTGGCGTCTATCATTTTTATAAGCTTTTATTTAGTCTCACCTGCCCCAGTCTGTCTGTAATCAAATCTTGCAAGTTAAATATGACACACTTCTAATAGTCCGATTGATTTGAAATTTTGCAGGTGTACCTTATTCTGGTGACAATGAATCATGAAATATTTTTCATAGAAAAAAACAAAATGGCAGCTCCAAAATGGCGAAATAAATTTGTAATTATAATCCGATTCCATTCAAAATTAGTATCTGGGGGTATTTGGGTTCGAAAATGATGATACTCTTGTCAAAACTGGGATATTCAAGATGGCGGCCACAATATGGCGGACGAGTTTTGTGATTATGATCATATTCTATTCAAAATTGGTATATGAGGGTTTACTGGGACAGAAATTACGATGCTTCAAAATCGATGAATTCAAGATGGCGGATGAGTGTTGTTATAAAAGCTTATCTTCAAAAATGTTTTTTGAGAATTAGGCTTGTTTACTTTCACTTTCAAAGGCAAGTCCTAAACATTTTCAAGGTACTTTGTAAATATGGCCATACAAAATTTGGTTTTCATGACCATTTCGAAACTACTGGTTCGATCAAGTTGAAATTTTGAATTTAGATTAAGAAATAACCGCCTCACCAGAGCTAAATCAAATGCTGGCAAATTATCGAAAATCAATTCCCAATATTTCTGTAAGAAATTTTAGATCATACATGTTTTTTTTTATGCTGTAAAAATTTTATGCACTGTATCAATGCAGCATCAGTCTGCTGTTGTTCTATAAAAACATAACATATTTTGAATTTACTGATATAAGTGTAACTTTGTCAGACTATCAGAATATACGGCAATTTGTATTCAAATTATCTTATTTCCTTTAACAAGTATTTCAACTCAAAAAAACGTTAAACTAAATGGCAGCTCCTTTTGTTTAGATATATCCAACTTGATATCTATCTAATATTTATTCATATGTAATACCACTAGAGATGGAATTTTGCCGGCAAAATTTCTCGATTGTAATATGAAAGTAAGATGTCTAGAATAATGGTGTAGGCACTGATTAGATTTTGTTTCGACCAAATTGAGAATATTAGCAATGTTTCGTTCTTTCCACTTCAGGTGGCGCTATTCACAAATGATCACTGATTTTTATCAGTTATTTCAAATATTTGCATTTATGGCGTGGTAATGGTCGATAATTTTGTCAAGCAATAATGTATATTCTTGACATCCTGATGTATATTAGTTAGTAGGAAAAGTATAAAACTTTCATTATAAAAAGATGCCATTTTGCTGTCATGTCATAATTGACTTAGGCAAATCAGCTGTTGATACATCGATCAAATTGACAACGGAAAATACACTGAAATGATATTGCGGCGCCGCCACGAAACATTGCTAATATTTTCGATTTGGTCGAACGTCATTCCATTCAAAAATTGACGAGTGCCTACACCATTAAGCCCGCAACGGACGGCGAGCGATAATATAATATATATTATAGCTTTGCATTGACATATGTCATTTTAGTATGGAAAAATATCGTAATATCGGAATATATATTATAGCGTCGTCCGCGGGGCTTGGTGCATTTTCATAAGGAGCGATATTGGTGAAATATATGAGATATAATATATCGCTCGCCGTCCGTTGCGGGCTTTATTCTAGTCATCTTATATGAAAGTTTGTTGCTCGGAAAATAGATGCATAGAACATTTCTATGCATCTATCTCGGAAATTTCGCATTTGTATCCGTCAGGCGAGTGATTTTGGAAAAAATGTCATGAGCGAAATTTCCGAAAAGCAACAAACATGAATATCACAAGAGAGAAATTTTACATGCTTAAATTTCATCTCGAGTGGAATTCGGCATAACTATTTCACGAGAAAATACGGTAATATGTTCACATTTGACGCGTATTGCGCTATTTGGCAAATTAGAATTCATCATAGATTAACTAAACCACTAAACGTTGTTTGTTCTCTCTATGATATTTATTTCCGAAGCTATCTATGAATTCGAGAAACGTCAAAAATTTTGTTGCTGATAAACCAACATGTTGGTTTTGCCGGCTTGAAAATTTTTTCGGGATGAAACGATCGTTGCTACGGAAACTTCCTCACTACAAATGGAATGAGTGGAATAGTCATATGTAATACCACTAGAGATGGAATTTTGCCGGCAAAATTTCTCGATTGTAATACGAAAGTTTGTTGCTCGGAAATTTCGCGAATGACATTTGTATCAAAACCACGAGCCGTCAGGCGAGTGATTTTGGAAAAAATGTCATGAGCGAAATTCCCGAAAAGCAACAAACTTGAATATTACAAGTGAGAAATTTTACCTGCATAAATTTCATCTCGAGTGGTGTTCGGCATGACTATTCCACGAGAAAATAGGGTAATATGTTCACATTTGACGCGTATTGCGTTGATTGTTTTCTCTATGATATTTATTTCCGAAGCTATATCTATGAACTCGAGAAACGTCAAAAATTTTGTCTTGAGTGGAATAGTTAATTGAATATTCGCTATTTATATGATGACTAGCTGGCCCGGCGAACTTTGTTCCGCCTAAATGATACTTGCGGTGGATTTCACAAATCGTAATCATCGGTGATCGGAGATCAACGGCTTGGTTCTCTGATTTTTGAACTGTCAAATGTTTCCATGGATATGAGCTATCACACAGAACAGATACACAAAAATAATATGTCATAATATATCAATCACTAATAATGGCAATTTTGGATTCAATTATTTCCGCAAATATATTTATTACCCAAACAGAAATTCAAAAACATTTTAAAAATTATGAGATAAGATGAGAATGGACATCTCACGATTGGAACTCATCGCCAAAATCCGATTTACTTGACATTTCGATACCAATTCACTGTGATATTCACCCACTTCTGGATCTGTTAATAGCCTTTCATAGCCCTATGTAAATTTCACAGTAATTGATGTCATATGTTCTTTTTTCGACCATTTCAAACCACGACGACCGAAATGCTCGAAAAAAGAACAAATTCATCGCCATTTAATTGTGACAATGTCAAATATAGAACTCTCACGATTACGATATTTGGAATACATAAAACTATACAAATAACTAATAATCATCAGTCATAATGTGTGAATAGCGCCATCTGAAGTGGTAAGAACGAAACTTTTCTCACATCTCAGCGAAATCTAATCATTTTAGACATCTGTACTCCTACGATAAGACATTTTGGTTTTGCCCAACAGCGCAGAGTTGTAGGCAACTCAAATTACACACTATTACAGTGACTATAGAGGGAATATAGTCACTGTACACACTATTTGTTTATATCGCCATCTAACGCGGAGAATATCAAATGAAGTCCAAACGAATAAGCGGAGCGTAACTGTAACTGTAGCGACATCTAGTGGCCTTACTCAAAAGGAGGAAAAGCATTTCCTGTATAAGTAAAATTTTCATCGATTTTTTCAAAGTTTCATTGTATTTTATAATAACCAGACCGTAGACGAATCCATACATGAAGTTTTATAACAAACAGTCCATCCGATCCCGAGTTATAAATGGTGTAACCAACATCTTTCTTTTATATACAGGGTGTCCGGTAAACCTTGTACAATATTGAAACTGGTGATAGACCATATCATGACTGTTCGGAATATCAGAATTTCACCTCAGTAAAAATATCACCATTTTCGAGATTATGGGCATTTTCAAAATATCTAGAAAATAACTACCTCACCTCCGTTTTTTGAGTGCTATGTCTAATGTATCAAGTTCTGAAAAACTGTTTTGCACGTCTGAAAGCATCACTCATCATTAATCTTCAGCAACAAAGATATTTGAATTAGTCTCAATTCGTAGACATAGCACTCAAAAAACCGAGGTGAGGTAGTGATTTTCTAGATATTTAGAAAATGCCCATTATCTCGAAAATGGTGATATTTTTACTGAGGTGAAATTCTGATATTCTGAACAGTCATGACCTGGTCTATCACCAGTTTCAATATTGTACAAGGTTTACCGGACACCCTGTATATAGATGTGCTAGAATATGCTTGATAAGATGTTGTATGAATACTTACTTGACCTCAGCTTCACTTGATACAGAGCAAACATGTCCTTGAAACACACTTTTACGATCTTCTATAATTGGACCATGTACAACATCTCTAGTAAACCTTTGAAAATCCTTCTTTGGCTTATTGTTTTCTTCAGTATGATTTTTCAGAGCTTTCTTCTTTTCATCAGCATGTTTAGGTTTGAAAATAGTGTATTCTTTCAATTTTTCAATCCACTGATACAAAATTGGCCCTCCCATATTCTCCCTTGAAATAATAGTATATTAAGTAACAAGAAAATATAGTGGAGAAAAATTGGTGGCTTTTCCAAAAAAGTGTTGAAACGTTGCTATTGTGACAGCATCCAGTTTGATTCTCCAGAAATTCCCAATTTCCATACAATGTATAACAATCCTTAAGGTGGGCGTTCAATGTAGTGTGTTTTTATTTCAAGTTGATTTCGAAAACGGTTTCACTTTGAGAACTGAAATTTTGTGGGTGAACTCAGAAAGGATTAGGGTTCCTGTTGAAATAATTTTAATCGATTTCATTCCGACAGTTAATTTTTTTTCTTTCGAAAATAGAAGAAAATGAGCCAACTCATGCTTCTGTTTTATTTCAAAAGAAAGACCCACGAAAATAGTTCAACTTCCGATTAAAAGTGAATCTACTGATAATTTCGTTCAGAAGATCAACTTGAAATACGGAATTGGCAGAAAAGGGCCAAATTCAAATTTTGGCGGGAAAAAATTCCTGCTTTACCCACAAATTGACATATTTCATAGTTCGGCGATTTTCGGATAGAGAGCGCCATTGTACATTTCATTCATGATTAGATAGATATTCATAGAACTTATAGTGATAATGTAAGTTCTATGGAGATCTTTCATAAAATGCACGGTGGCGCCTCTATCGAAGGAGATTTCCTATTCGCTTTAAACGCCGACCTTAATAATAAACTTCTCACTTTCAAAAATGACAAATTGCATTATATTCGATTTAATGATTTAAATTTAAGTGTAGAATAGAATATGCCTGTTGTCCGGACCAAATACAAGACCATTTTAATTAACTCTTATCTTATCTTCGAATGAGGATAGCAAATGTATTAAATGAAGAGGTAATTAAAACACTAGTCAGAGAGAAAGAATTGAAAACAACCATCAAAAGTAAAAAGACAGAGTGCTTAGACCAGTTATAAGAAACAAAAAGTACTACTATTATAGTTGATAAAAGGCTGTTAGGGCTTGTTCGGACTAGGCCAGTAGATTAGTCGAGTAGCGAATGATTTTGTAATTTCCTGTGTGGGAACGCCAGCAATCGAGTCGAGTAGGGTCACAGGATGATGTACCTACTACCTTATAATGTTTAAGAGTCTTTGATACTGTGGTAGAGTAGTCAGTGGGCGAATCTACTCTCCACTCGACAAAAATACTGGCCTAGTCCGAACAAGCCTTCAGGGTGTAAGTCGAAAGAAGATATTGTGGCTTCATAATATCCATCTATAGAAGACCTTATACTACACCATTTCCAAGTGTATTTCAGAAAGCGTCAATTGCTTAGACCATAGAAAGAAGAGACACAGCTTTCAATAATAAATAGTGAAGCCAAGTTTCAAAATCATCAGAACTGAACTGGGTGATTGTAATACTACGGAATCAAAATGTAGTAGAAATTTTTGCAACGTTGTGACGTTCGTTGAATTTTCTAATAAATAAACTCTCAATCAAAATGCAAAGTTTCTTAGATTGAAATTCATTTACTCATTTGTGCGTGAATGCCAGAAACGAGTATTGGTTTCTTCAACTATTGTGCACTCTCCACATTACATATACTTAAGTATATGTAAATGTTCGCGAAACGGATCGATCTTTTTGCCCCAGATTAATGTATAAAAACTTTTGGCAATACGGTTTTTTGAATCTATGTCCAGTTCATTCATTAATTACGTGCCGCCATCTTTATTCTATGAAATTTCTGACAATTCGAACAGTGTTGTCAACAAGATTTTGAGCTTCATTGTATGTTAAAAGCGTTATTTGGATTTATTTTTGAATATCTCCAGCTAAATACGATAAGGAAATGGTTCGTAAGTGTCTTGTGTGTGGTAAATTGGACTATTTGAATCCTAACTTGAATTTGCACAGGTATGTTCTTATCTTTTCATACTTAGTATCAGAGGCGTAGATTTTGAGAATTTCACTTTTCAGATTCCATTCTGATATTGCGAAGAGGAACATCTGGTTCTCAATCCTGAATATTACTTGATGATCTCTCTCAGAAACTGTTGGTATGTTCCCAACACTTTGAGCTGAAAGATTTCGTTATTCGAGTGAATGGTACCAGATATCTCAAAAATGATGCCAATCCCCTTCTTGCCAAACCAATCTTCGAACTTTCGTCCTTAAGGTAAGTTTCTGGGAATTTCCAGAGAAAGAATCAAAATATTGAAATCAAATATTAGCCATTTCACCAAAAAAATCATCATTGTGCCGGTACTCTGGAAACTCAACAGAGGGATGGATCAGATATAAGCATCTCACATATGATAAATTCGATAAATTGATAAGTCTCTTCCCAGTACCTGTTCTCCTACCGGCAGGTGGAATGGTTGTAATTTTTGTTGCACTAGTGATTAATTATACCTATCTGGTGTAATTTGTTTTGCAGGGTTGAAAAAATTGAGCCAGTGGAGAAATGAGATTCATCTTCCCGTTTCACTGAGGCACCATCTTCTTCTAAAATTACAAGAATAAGGCGAATATTTCATCTCAAATCTCTTAAATTCCATTAACTCTGACAACTAAGTCATGATCATATCAAAAAATCTTCTCTTCTTTTCAGGCATTCATTAATTCAGGAGTTGCAAGAGATTCATTTCGAAGAATGTTAAAAGATCCAAGCAAGCAGGAGTACAACGTACAACCCATCATTGAAAGCCTTTGCATTAACATTGACCTCTTTTTTCCCCAAGAAAAACATTCATCAACAGCCCTCCCCTTTTAGAAACTATCACAAAGTATTATAGATCTGTGGATGGAAGTCCAGGTATCATAAAAGAAGCAGACTGCTCTGGTCCAAAGACAAGAAGAAGTTTCATATCCCTGGTACTGGTACAAGATTCTTAGGATATGTTAATATTGGTACCAACTTGGATTCTGCCTTCCAAATAGAACTATGACTATCGAATGTATATATAGCTTTGAGAGGAGCAGTTAAAAACAAATGGACCTGTTTTCAATATCAATGTTTATTTTAATATCGCATTCAGTAGATTTACTATGGTTTTATGATTGTATTATGTTCTTCTTCATGATGTGGATAGTGGATGAATAAATGAGGTTCATTTTCTTCAAGGAATTATGCTAAATTTTGTGGATAAATAAAGAAGGCATGAATTATTGTTGCTTTTTTCATACTGAACGCCGTTCATAGGCATATAATGTACGCTCGGCAATTCGCCGCCCCGTAGATTTTCATCTCAAATATTGATGACTCGGTTTGATGCTTTTTGCAGCCATTACTTATCATATTTGTTACAACGTGATAAAATACCTCAATTTATTATAAAATCTCGTGAAGAGGAAAATCTGATTCCTTCAGATGAATTTACACATTTTTGTGGTCAGTTTCAGCATTTGATGAATCGTGTAGTTTATTTTTATATACCTTAATTGACTTCCTAAAGAATCAATTGTTTTTCTATAATTTTTCATACTTATTTTCACTAATTCCAAGTAATATAAAGAAGCTACGCATTTTAATATGTTCAATAATTCATTTGCATCAATCACGAATCTTCAAATATATTTATAGTACAAAATAATTTCACATTTCTATAAACCGCCCTCGTACCAATATTGAAATAATTCGCCATAAAAATATTATAAGCTCGTTATTTTATTTCCATTCTTCAAAATCAATAACTCCACGCCACTGGATTTTTCAAAGTTAGATTCTGCAATGTTGCCACATAAATGTAAACTGATATTGCTATCTTCGTCCCACTCATTGAAGTCTGACTGAATTTTGGCTTCATCAATTCCCGAATTTATGAATGAGATGCTGTGTCTCTCCTTTCTATGGTCTAAGGTCAATTGTATTTCAGAATAGTCAATTGAATTTCAGAAAGCGTCAATTGTATTTCAGATTAGTCAATTTAATTTCAGAAAGTGTCAATTGTATTTCAGATCAGTCAATTGTATTTCAGAAAACATCAAATGTATTTCAGATTAGTCAATTGAATTTCAGAAAGCGTCATTTGTATTTCAGAAACCGTCATTTGTAATTCAGAAAGTAGGAATATCATTTCTCCACGACTGCATCGAATTTGACTAACATATAGGTAATATCGAGGCAATCCCCCCATGCTCCATGAATCATCCACGAACCCCAAAGTCTTCCAGAAAAGAGTTGTGGCGAATATTTGAAAAATGCTCGAATAAGAGTTTTCAAGAATTACAGTTTCTTTTTTGTGCCACAACCGAATTTCCAAATATCACAGTCATCTCGCTTTCAGTCTCCGGACACGAATGACCATTTCCCAAATACAATTGACGATTCCTGAAATTAAATTGACTGATCTGAATTACAAGTGATGTTTTCTCAAATGCAATTGATGATTTCTGAAATTCAATTGACACTTTCTGAAATACAATTGACTAATCTGAAATATATTTGATGTTTTCTGAAATGCAATTGACTAATCTGAAACACATTTGATGTTTTCTGAAATACAATTGACTAATCTAAAATACAAGTGATGTTTTCTGAAATACAATTGACGCCTTCTGAAATACACTTGGAAATGGTGTAGAGCCTTACTTATACATACATACAGATAGAAATATAGAACAAATGAAAAATGTCATCACAAACACCTAGTAATGGTTAGCATAGAAAGAAGAATGATTACTGTACCCCTACATATAAATTACACATGTTTGAGATGTACATGCGACCAAAAATTATTCAGATTGGGTCCTAGGCTCAACTCGAGAGAGTAAATCCCTGAGTTCAAAAAAGGAATGAAAATTGTTACTTACTCATAAATAGTTTTAAATTCTGTGTAAAGTTTATTCTTCTCATCTCTAGTTAGGTCAGGAGCCATTAATTCGTATCTTGGTGGTTTCTTAGAAGGATAATCTGGATGCAATGTTACGAACAATTTAACAGCTGGAGATATTTCCATTGTGAAATATCCGCTTCCATCTATATCAATCCATTCATTTCCGTAGATTGACTTGAGTACCTCAAGTTCGTCTGCCTGTACAGAAATATTATCTGGTTCCATTTATTTCTATTATATTTACAAATAATTATTTATTTTTATTATATTTTCAAAGTTTAAGGTTATCTTTGTAGGCATAGAAATATTGAAACAAACATAGATTAACATGGAATCAAAGAGGTCTTTCTATGGAATCTAGGATTCCCAGTCACGGTTTCTGACAGGCGGCGCGAAAGGCGCGCAGCGTTGCCAGACTGACAAGGATTTATTGGAAGGAAGGATTATAGTTTATTGCTTGTATTTCTGTAATATCGTAATATATTTGATGGAATAATGGAATTCGATCATTTAAGAAGCATTTGAGCAGGGGCGGATCCAGAATTTTTTCCAGGGGGGGGCACAAGGGCAGTGGAGGGGGGGGGGGCACAAGGGGCGGATGGGCAAAAAAGTATGCATCTATAAGGTAAAATTTAGAGTATACTAACGTCTGGGGGGGGGCACGTGCCCCCGTGCCCCCCCCCTAAATCCGCCTATGCATTTGAGCATATTCCATCTATTGTGAAACTGGTAATACGCTCGAATTTAGTGTTCTTTCGAAGTGTATATTGAGTGTCAAATAAAAATTCATATCTTCCGAAATACAGTGTGTTCGAAAAAAATTTTTTGCTGGAATATGTGTTTTTACATACTCTACAGGAAACCATTTTCCAAATTTTTTGGGATGCCGTCTGGGTCTTGGCAAATTCGAAAAACTACCCAGCCACGGTTTTCATTCAACTTAAAACCTCCATATTTTTCAGAGATGAGCTTGTTCGAAACAAATTTTTTTCTGGCATATGTGTTTTTACATGCTCTACGAGATACCACTTTCCAAATTTTTTGGGATGCCGTCAGGGCTTAGGAAATCCGGAAAATGATTTGGAAAATCTCATATTTTCCAGAGATGAGCGTGTTCGAAAAAAAATTTTTTCGAACAAGCTCATCTCTGGACAATATGGAGGTTTTAAGTTGAATGAAAACCGTGGCTGGGTAGTTTTTCGAATTTGCCAAGTCCCAGACGGCATCCCAAAAAATTTGGAAAATGATTTCGAACACGCTCATCTCTGAAAAATAATTACAAGCAATTAACTATAATACATTCTCCCTAAAACCGCATGTCAGTCTGGCAACGCTGCGCGCTTTTCGACCGTCGCGTCAGAAACCGTGGCTGGGAATCAGTGGCTTCTATCGAATAGTGTGAACCACAGAACATATATATAAGTCGTGTGTGAACATGGGAGCTCATTCTCGAAGATCCTATTCTATGCATTTATCTGTGAATGAAATTTGTGATCAGGACCTCAGAGTAATAATATTTTTTTGGATATAATGTAAGGTCTCTACTTAGGAAAACTAATTGCCTGGTTCTCATCACATTACGCGATTTCTGCCAGCAGGGCCCTAAAAATTGGGTAATGTCATTTAAATACCAATGAATTCCGCGAACCAAAATCTTTCTGAATGGGTTTCTATCAAAGATATTATAGAATATCTTTGGTTCCTATGCACCTATACTCCATTTCTTTTATAAAGTATCCCGGTTAGCCATGAAATTCTGACACATTTTACCGCATTTTGAAAATGTTAGGTCATTCTTCTGTCAGATACAAACGCAACGTTGTCGTTTCTACATAAAAATCGTATTAATTACGTATTTACCAAAATGTATATTTACTTTGGGAAAATAAAGAATTCGAGAAAAATTATGTGAATTCCATAATTCCAAAGAACTGGCGAATGTTGAAGAAAATTTTTCGCCGCTATTACTAAAAATATTTCGCGTATATAAAAATTGTTGGAAGATTCAGTTTTGCTATTTTCTTTTATTACGGAAATCAAGAACTGAGTGTTGAAATATCACTGAAAAATAATTAATTTGTGATAGTTTAATCGAAAAAAGAATAAAAGTACTCGAATACCCTGATAGAAAAACTTTAAATGAACAGTTGAATTCCCCACTTTTCAAAATTCTCAAGAAATAAGCCTACTGAAGACATTTATTTACCTTTCTCCACAACTTGAAATACATCAGTATGAGAATATAGAGGTACTATTAAACCTGTGTCATTTAAACCTAAAAAGAAAAAACTTCATTTAAAAAGAGTAAATAACAAATATGTAATTTCATTGGCAACATCTCTTAAAATTATTTAACTTTCATGATTGCCAACCTACTTTAGTTTTAAGTAAAAGAACTTGATAAACCTAAACCATGGCCAACCGGAATACTTTATAAAAGTGAATGGAGTATACTGCCGTCCTAAGCCAAAAGGCAGTATCTCAAATCCATACCATGTTCGAATTTCATCCTTATATAATAACTATATAAGGATGAAATTCGAACATGGTATGTCTGAGAACATTATCTGCTCAAAATTCGAAGAATACATACTCACTGCGTTCGTTATTTCCAATCCGAAGTGGAGCGATAGAATACGGACACAGAACATCTAATTAATTCGGACACGAATAACAACTAAGTGGCTACGGAGCAGAAACGTTGAGGAAAGCAGTGGCGACGCCAGCTTTCAGAGATAGGGGGGGCCAAAGTAAATAGAAATACAACAGGAAAATTGTAGGCCTTAGTATGTCAAAAAATTTAAGGGGGGTCCAGCAAGATTTTAGGGGTGGCCCAGGAAAGAATCGTTTTCATTATAACTTTTTATGAAATTCGGCACAAACCCTGTAAAGTCTAAACACAATTCATTTTGTCATTTTTATAGAAATCAGAGGCAGAGCAGTGAGGATTCATAAAATATAATTATTATTAAAATATTTACATCAACTTACACTAGTTTATAGTAGACCTATTCAAAAATAATTCAATCTAAAATTCTTCGAGTATCATCTTATCTATAAATCTTTTCCTCACATCTGATTGAGACAATTGCTCCATTGTCATACCTTCAAATTCTGTACCTCTAAGCAGAAAGTGCAATCCTGAAAATGAGACAGGTGGTGGTCCATTTACCCAGCTGAGTGACAACGGATTGATTGCTAGCCCCCTCTCAATATCTACAGCCATTTCCTATAAATATTTTTGGTTTATAACTCACCATTGACATGAGTGGGTAATGAGTGACAAAGAAATTCATATCTTCAAATTCACTTTCTTGTAGAAAAATGGTCGAACTGGTCAATTTTAATTTTAAATTATGTGCAATTGAGGAGTTTGTTATACAACGAGTGAAAAATATGTCATTTTAGTGTACTTACAGCAGCTGATTTGGTCTTGAATTCAACCATTGCACTTCCTTTTTTCTTGGATGAGACAACAATTGCTTCTACTTCACCATACTGTAAATATATGAGCTAATAAAACCGACACATATAATAGAAATCTGGTTAATTCACCTTGGACAAAAATTTTAGCAGCATATCTTTTGTGTAACCACCATTGGTCTCATCGTTCTTTTCTGCCTTCCATTTTATTTTTATTCTATATTTTGAACTATCCCAATGATTACTTTGGATATGTTCTTCCATAATTTTATTTCTTTCTTCTTCTAATAGTTTAGCTCCTTCTTTACTCAATCTTTCAATCTCTTCCTAAGCAAATATGAAACATATGAATGATTGATTTAATATTGCCAAATGAGGTGGAGGAAAAATTTTACTTTGATATACCTTAAGAACTTGATCCTGTGTTTTAGCAACATTTTGACTTTGTTTAGCCAGGCGCTCTCTGCTCTCTAGATCCTCCTTGAATTTCTTCCTTTTGCTATCCAATTCTTTGTGTCTCAAAGCAGCCTCTTTACGACCTCTCAATGTGGTATCATATGACTGTCTGACTTTCTCATCTGATAATATTGCTAGGATCCTAGTGAGTTTGTGGAACTCAACTGCTGCATCTGGATTATCCGGATTTTTATCTGGATGGCATAGGAGAGCTTTCTTTCTGTAGGCTTTTTTAATCTAGAAGAAGGTTTATGAAATACTTCGAATTAATTTCAAAGCTCTTTCTTACATCATTAATTGAGCAAGAAGGCTCAACTTCTAAAACTTCATAAAGATCGAAATCAAGGCCTTTCAATATTGATGAATCCATTCTTTCAATATCAGAATTTAAACGAAAAACAATTCAAAATTAAAGTTGTCGGATTTCCAACCTAAGTATCACAGAGCACAAGATATGTGCTCTGGGCACAGAATTCTATAACCAGCCGCGAAGATATATGTTGTCTCTGATATATATCTTTGAGATTACCAATTGAAATGTGGCAACGCCGTATTCTGTTCTCCAAGGGTTGAATCCTTCACGGTCTTCTAAAGATGTCTTTAGATGGCCGTGAATCCTTAGACCCTCAAACACCCACCGCCCCGACGGTATTTTTGTGGAGTATTTTACCACACTTCAAATCTAGAGTACTCCGGGTACTAGCGGCTAGATTTGAAAGTCAATATATCCCCCAATTTTTGAATTCAGTGGTGGTTACGTTGAATAGTAAGCGAATGCGGTATGGTATTATCCATAATAGTTTTATAAGATAATATAGACCTTAGACTTGTCTAAGATATAGACCAAGGTTGAAGTACGGAGATATCATAAATCTATCTATATAAAAGAAAGATGTTGGTTACACCATTTTTAACTCGAGATCGGATGGACTGTTTGTTATGAAACTTCATATATGGATTCGTCTACGGTCTGGTTATTATAAAATACAATGAAACTTTGAAAAAATCGATGAAAATTTGACTTATACAGGAAATGCTTTTCCTCCTTTTGAGTAAGGCCACTAGATGTCGCTACAGTTACGCTACCGCTTATTCGTTTGTCCTTCATTTGATATCCTCCGCGTTAGATGGCGATATATACAAATAGTGTGTACAGTGACTATATGGCGAGAGAACTCTTTCCCAATGGATATGCTCTCTCGCAAAATCCAAAGGCGCCCTTCGATGGGCTGGGGTAAGAGCTGGGTCTCTTGCCGCGACACGAGGCCTTAAATCATATTCTCTGAGGCGATTTCTTATTGTCTGAGTGCTAATTTGCACCTCATGAGTTTGAAGGAGGCGAGCGGTTGCAATCCGTTGTCTCAACGAAGAAACTCAAGTAACGTTCTTGAATGGCAGTTGTTACCCGTGGTCTACCCTGTCCTGGTCTTCGGACATTCAACCTGTCTCCCTGAATCGCTGCAACATTCTGGACACACTTGTATGAGATACTCCAAACCTTTCTGCAATTCTTGTGTATGTCCACCCTTCTTCTCGCAAAACTACCGCTTGGGCACATTCCTCTTGGGTCAAATTGCGTGTTTCGCGTTGCATAGCGATCGAGTGTAGAAAATCAAACGAAAGAAAAACTATTGATTACTAGAATTGATCGAGAACAACTGATTTTAGAATGGAGCATTAAATACATTCAAAATCTGATATCATCTTTTTTTATTCCTGCTGGGAGAAAACATCTGTATTGAAGAAAAACGTTGAAAGTGGATAACATATGCATGTATAATTCTGATAAAAATAATTATCATTGAGTTGTAGAATAAATTTGAGATTTCCATAATGTGCGTTAATTTTTTTGCGCAGTATTATAATTTCCCTTTGGGATATTTCCTTCTGGAATAAAGCTTTGTTGATATCATAAATATATTCAATCTTAAAAATAAGACAGCACTACTGTAAAAAACGATACCCAATTCACAACAAAAAAGAGCTGCGTAAGTTGATCAAAATAAATATCAATCTATTAAAAAATCTCCACATGACTATTTCAAGGATGAGTTCACCCTAAACAAAATGATTTGTTCAAACTATGGCAGAAAGATAACCATACTTCAATTTAAAAAAATAAGGATACACTTTAAGGTACATAATTTTAGCCTTAAAAGTTAGATCCATCATTGATGTTGATTTGCAGTATAATCAGTAAACAAATAAGAAAATATTTGATTGTCAAAAATTATGAATTTATTGGAAGAATGCTAAGGTACACATAAAATATTTATAAATAATAGGATCAAGTGTACAATAAGAGGAAATTCATCAACTTCATAACTCACACAGGAAAGTATGAATAATTCTTCAGAACTAGGATATTTTGAAGATTCACAAATGTGTTAGTGTCATCAAATTTCATGAAATATTGGATCAATCAAATCTCAGAGAACAAGATTTCAAGAGAAAATTTTTCTCAAAGGGTTTTTCATTCGAGAAAACAATCATAGAAATACTACTATCACTACTTACAATATGAAGAAAAATTCTCTCTCAAAAAAAATCTGTTCCAAATTTAAGAACTTGGCATTGTTTAACATCTGAGTTTCATCTAAAAATGGAAGTTCAGTGGCAATAGTTTTAATGCAATTATGATATTTCCTATACAAGATTTTTCATTAAAACACAGAAAAATTGTTGAAAAATTATATCCACATATTTCGAACGAGCATCAAGAGATCAATATAAAAAAAATTAACTGCTAATATTTCTTCAATTCATTCACACTGATCAAGAGCAGTAAAATTCACATAAATGTTGAACAACATTTCTCCAGTTAAATATTTTAATATCCTAAGACAGGATGTGTTAAAACTTTACAATGAATTAGAGTAAAAAAATAAAAATCTGAGTATTTCTCATATTTCTGTGAAATCCCTGAAAACTGTACCTAGGCATTCACACATGCAAATGTTCCTGTTACATAATACCACTAATATGGAAAATATTTACACAGAGATCCATTCTCAACTTTTGCACTTGTTTTATTTCAGTAGAGTTCACTTAACACAACGTATAAAATATCCTACACTGATTACTTAAACTTAGGATGTTGACCTTGATTGTGTCATTGGTTAGGGCCGCCATCTTTTTTCATATCATCCACTATATTCAACTTTGAGTCATCATCACCTGAAATAATATTAAGAATAAGTTATCGTCTGTGATGTTACAACACCTTGACCTTGCTTCAACTTCAAGTGTCAATAAGTGGAAGATTCCTTAATAGTAGTGGTCGCGTCATGTTGGTATACTTCACCAAATGTTCTCTATTTTTTCATTTTGCCAATTTTGTTGCAATTTCTCAAGAAAAAATAGACCATCTTATTGCATCAATGCCGAAACATGGTGGGGAGTGTATAGATAACCGCAGTGGACAAACACATTATTAACAAATTTATTGAAAAAAATTGTAACCCTTTGTTTTTTCTGCAAAATTTAATCATTAACACTGAGCATTACTAGCTATGTTTTACAAAAAATAATTCAAAATTCAAACAGCTCCTTCTGGGTGTTGCAGTTTCTATGTCAGTTAGTACAACTCTTCATAAATGTAGAACCAGATAAAAAATGAGTTCTTAAGCAAATCCAATTATTTACTCACTTTTTTCTGATTTAACTTCATCTTTCACCTCCATATTCACATCTTTATTTTCTGTCTTATCGAATCGCGGCCTCTTTTTCCCTCTGTAGTTTCGGTTATCCCTCCTTCCACCTTCTGCCTCATCTTCACTATCAGAAAACTCATTATCATTTCCTAATCTCTTGTCTAGTTCTTTCTGTGGTAGACGCTCATCTTTGTCTTCCTTATCTTCCATATCAGAATCATCATTAATGGCATCTTCTGGAATTGCCTGAACTTGAACACCTGGAGCATGAGGTAACATCCTCAAATTTTCGAAAAGTCTTGTTTTTATCTTCTCCAAATAGTCTGGGGTATTTTGGTTTGTCATATTGCTGGGACTGATGTGCAATTTGAAATCAGGTCCAAAATATTCGAAGTAGTCATTGTATGGAAGTTCATTAGCTATTTCTACACCTAAAGCAACTGAAGTTTCATAGGTCCAGGCTCGAGAAACATTTCTTATTGTGTATCCTGTAGATAAATGTCAAAAATTTATATCCACTTTATTTCAATCAAAAGAGATTATAGGTTCTTATATGCACTCCATTAAGGAAGTCTGAGAATCATTCTGATTATATTTTAAATTTACTCACCTCCACCTCCAACCATCATGAACGGCAAATTATATTTCTTGACAAATTCCACACATTTTCCATGACCTTTGACAGTCAAATTAAAACAACCTAATCGGTCTCCTGTTAATGAATCGGCGCCACATTGAAGGACAACAGCGCTAGGTTGGAAAGTTTCCATCACTTTACTTATGATCGGCACAAATATACTTTCATAGGCCTCGTCATCCATGCCATCCCTGAGAGGTATATTGACTGCGTAATATTTTCCTTTTCCTGCTCCAATGTCTCTAAGATCACCAGTACCTAAAAATTAATAATTTTTTTCTCATTTACCTGCGCCAACATGTTACTGAGAGTTACATCAGTGGATGATTTCAAAGTGAACTCCTTACATTTTCACATATTTAAATATCTCAATCAAGCTGCACTTACCAGGGAAATATTCTCCATACTTATGGAATGAAACTGTCATTACACGATCTGTTGTATAAAATGCTTCTTCTACTCCATCTCCATGATGCACATCAATATCAATGTAAAGAACCCGCTGATGGTATTTGAGTAATTCCAATATTCCCAATACTATGTCATTCACATAACAAAAGCCTGATGCCTCTGATTTCTTAGCGTGATGCAAACCCCCTCCCCAGTTAATACATATTTCAGAGGCTTGTTTGTTTAATTTAACAGCTGCTGCTACTGACCCACCTGCAACAAAAAAAGAGTGTTATATGAAGTGTAATAATATCAAAACAAGAGAATCATAATGAATATAGATTCAAAGAAATGCTCACCAGCAGAAAGTTGGCAGAACTCATACAAGCCATCAAACACTGGACAGTCTTCACCAACATTGAATCTTTGCATCTGCTTATTATATTCAGACATATTGTCAGGTCTAATAGAACGTAGGAACCTGATGTAATCATCAGAATGAAACTTGGTCATTTCTTCTGCTGTTGCCTTATGTGGTCGCTAAAATTTAAAAGAATGATATTGAAAAAATTTCAACACTCGAAACAACCAAACTCAGTTCTGTGTGTATTATCCAACAATGCTGCCCTCCTAAGCCAAAAAGGCGTATCTCAAATTTCCTTGTTTTGATATATGGAATTTTAAAGAATTTCAGAAGCGCACTTACATAGGAAAATTTTTTGTTTTGTTTTTTGGTAAATACAATAATGATTGAGTTGAAGAAATGGATTGAATACAACTCAAAGTGTCCTTAAATAAAAGAATAAGAGATATAGTGAGATTTGAGATACATCTTTTTGGCTTAGGAGAATAATTGCAAAATAATACTCTGAGTAATATATCTCATGATGGATTAAAAATTATTAAAATCAAAAGGTTGTACCCTACATTCCAAAACTAACAGACATCCTGGGGGTGAATATTCAGTTGCTTCAAAAAAGAAACACAAAACCTCCTCGGTTCTTGAAATCATGAAAATTTTTTGATGACATTCAACTCAATATTAATATTCATTCCCAGAAATTGCTTAGAAGCGGAGAAAAACGACTACCAATGTAAGCACTAAAAAAAGTTAGGTATTATCATGTTCTTTCATCATTGAGGATTTCATAATAAACCTTTGATGAAATTTCTAAAAATGTGATTATGAACTTCCACCAAAACCGTTTATATATAAGATACATCTTTATTAATTATGAGTTTTCGGTAACATAACAATGTAATTTTTTTTCACTCACATAGATCTCCATTTTGCGGTATAATCCATAATTTAAGAGTAAATTATGTGTCATACGTATACGATGAGGTTTCATAGGGTGTCCCTGGCCATAATAATAATTTCCAATATCACCTGAAAAAAATTCAATCAGCTATTTACTATGTACAAATAGACTTCAGTTAATTCATCGATGCACCGTACTAGGTAGCATCATTCTGACGTCACGATGAGTCTGACCAATAAACTGACAGTATACGATACGGTGCTTCGAAGTCTACTGTCAGTATCTCGATTTATGATTTTAAAAATCATACGCATTGATGATAACCTAACCGATAAGATACACAATGTTGAACAACTCAAATCCTTTCTATAAACATTTATTGAAGAAAAGATCTAAACTTCTTTTAATAAAATATCAAATATCTTTTTTATACTTACTATCATAGTAATAGCACACTCTTTTTCGACTATGAGGTTGAGTCGCCATGTTACTTAGATTCTTTATTGATACTGAAGGATACACATCAAGTTTTAATAAAAAATATACTACTACTAAAAATTCTAAATTCGCAGCAACACTTTTCACCACTCCAAAATTCAACAAAGAAAGAATGCCGAACACGAACTGTTTCAGAGACAATACTGACAATTGACATGAGCTTTTTTAGGTTCTGTCATCTGATAGAACCACAGAATATATAAGTGAACCATAGAATTATGTGAAGTGAACAGGGACAGAATCAAAGCCCAAATCAGAGACATCTCTGCCCTCTGCCCACGGATATTCAAACTTTGAGTATCCGTGATCTCTGCCCACATGGATTTTGTTGAACGAAAAGTCGAAAAGGGTTTTTTCTTTTTTCGACATAATTATAATGAACTCGAAAGTATAACATGATATATAAACTTCTGAAATCTGAAGAAAGTTTAATTTGGAAGTATCGTTTTCGTTTGAGAAAAAAAATCGTTCTTTATTTCTTCAAAATGTGAGCGGATACAAAAAATCCAATGGCACAGCTGAAAAACAGTAAAAAATTTCCCTTATCTAAGTATATTACTTTTTCTCTATCTTATAGTTTAGAAGCTGTAGTACTAAACCATGGAAATCTGGCCATCCTGTACAAACATTTTGCGCCTTAAAATGTCACAGACACGAATTTATTTGAACTTTATTAACTGCTACTAGTACTAGTTCCCTGACATTTCTATTTCATCTTTAGTTTCACCTTATATGCTATTTGAATTGAAAATTGTATCAAAATCAATATTGCATTTACTTTTCGATCTTGGTTACCGAGCTATTTTTTGTCTGAAAACTGGGATTATAGGGAAGTCTTATTATAGTCGTTATGGCTCAGTTAGCCTTCAGGGAACTGCGACCTCGTGGATCTTTTGTTCACTACCCTATTCATTCATTGAAACCCAATGAACCCAAGGAGGTCGTCTATGATGTTGATGTTCTGTGTTGATAAAAGATAATAAAGACATTATTATTATAAAACTGACAACATCACTAGGAGCCATAGCCGTTACCTCGTTACAGGACAGGTTTTCCCATATTGATGAATGGATCTTAGGGAGGTCTGTAATCAACAGATTTGCCATTGGCCCAAACTATATTGGAAAATATGAATTTTATGTAACAAAGCAAGCATTAAAAAAAATTGAGGTCTAGTGAGCTGGAACTTCTACTGAACATAAAACCCACTAGACCTTGAAATTTCAAGAATGCTCATTATGTGAGAGCAAGGATAAGTTTTGATCACTATCCTCATAATTCAACAGTTGAAACATATGTTGTGGTATATTTATAGATGTTTCTTCTGCATTGATTTAACATACTCCTAAACATCATTTCAGCCAAAAATTAGCATTATTATAATTCAAATGTACCTGCGGCCCTGGGGGAAAGAGAAATTTTAGATTGAGGAAACATGAATGTTGAATTTACTTATTTGATAGATTCAAACAGCTTTTTTATGAATTTCAAGGACAGATGGAGGATGCAGGAAAAGTATCCTTGTGAAATAAAGATTCAAAACTTCTTCATAATTCAAATATATTCGAAAAAATTTACAAAAAACTATAACCTACAATTAAATATGATAAACTTCAAATATACATCATTTCTGCCATGGAGCTCATTTTTTTAGGAATATGTACTAATGTTTCAAAATAACTTGCCAATTCATCTATTGTTATATCGCATGGGGGAGCTGTGCTCATTCTTGCTTGTGTCGAACAACTAGTCCCTACATTAGAATGATCACTTTTCTGAACTAGAATAGGGGAACGGGCACTCAAAAAACTTGGGGATGAAAATTTTTTCAAATCACATAGATTAATGTTCAATTTTTCACATCCATTAATAATCGATTTAAAGTCCTGATCATTTTGGGATGTAGTTCCAAACAATCTGTCTTTCCTTTTGGAGCAAGATTTGATCTTAGATGTTTTCACTTCACTGCTATGATAGGATTTAACAAATTTAAATACAGGATCGCGCAAAATTTTTTTATTTGTTCGTTTGAATGACGTCGTATGCTTTATGCTTTGTATATTTTTGGAACAGTCACATGTCCCTAAATTGATACTTGAGAGAGATTTCGATCTTCTACGCATAAATGGATTATGTATGTGCTTTTTGCTGGCTTCTTTTTTGCTAGAAATATTTTCTATTTCCAACTTTTTCATATTGTTCGATAGATTCAGGTCTTCTTCCGACATAATTCTTCCCTAGGAATAAATAGATGGGTTTCATTTTTGACGTACGACATGTGGAAATTATACTTACAATTAGAAATTATCCTCATTATAGACCTAGAGGTCAAAATATTCAATAGGGTGAAAGATTTTCGAGACCAGTCGTACGTTATCAAGATGTTTTGCTACCGTAATATCACCACATTCCATAAGCAATAAAGATTCACGATCAAAACACAAATAAATGATGACTAACGTTGTTTCTGTTTTTATTCTGTCATCTGTCAAAACAGAGGAAATATCTAGAAATCATGTAGCGGGAAATTCAAAGTCCAATTTACCATTAATGCAATGACGCATGGTCATTGCGAGAATGATCGTGACATCGGTGACAACAGTGGCGTGGCAAAGCTCCGGGAAGAAATGGGAATGAGAACGAGATTTGATAGAAGTAATAAATAAAATGTTCTTGTAAATTCCAAAAACATTCATCATCTTCCTAGTATCAGTTATCTGCAGTATAATGACTACACAACTACACTGAATGAGATGAGATAAAAAACGATTCAGCAAAATTGACACTGAAAGCACAGACAAGCATCATAAGATTTCGGGCGCTCGTTCAACCATCTCGTAAATAGCACCGGGAATTTTTTTTCAATATTTGACTAAATCGTTCTTGTTACGCATTCGTGTAGGTTGAATACGTCATTCTCCAACTTAATGCAAAATTTCATCTCAATATTCTCAATCATTGAGTTTAAATATATTTAAACTAAATGTCTCAATCTAATTCGTTATTACGAAATTATCAAGCAAACGAAATTTCCAACGGCTACATTCAAGGAACCTGGGCGAATTCAGCCACTGAATTCAACAAACCATATATTTTTCGTCCATATGTTGTTTGTTTTTGTTCGTTTCTGTTCATTTCTGTTTTTAGGGTTGTTTTGGTCATCGTTTCGTTTTTTGCATTCGTATGTTTCGTTTGTTGGATCGTACTTTCGTTTATTAATTTCATGTTGTTCATAAATGTTGCAACAATGAGAATAAAAACCACAAGGGTTTTTCTAAAATACGGGATTTAATTCCCCAACATTTCACTCCACGTTCACTCAAATTTTCGATCCCAAACACCAGCATCCCAATCGTTTCGAACAACAGAAAGAAAAATACGATATTCATCAAGTAAAATTGTGCGTAGGTTATGCACGCCTGACATCTGATCAGATGATGAAAACCTGGTTTCTTGAGGACTATTGAGAGTTTTGAGTTGAACATTATAAGATCAAACATGCAGAAAAGAATAGGATATTAGCCTCTTTAACTAAGCGAGCGGTGCCGCGGTAGGTATCAACTAGTATTATCATAGTATATATATACAGGGTGTCCCAGAAGTCCTGCACTTCCTTGAGGGGATCGAAAGTGAAAAATATTCTAAGCCCAAATATCCATGTTTGACATTTTCTGATGAAGTAGTTAATCAGTAATTAATTAATGAAAATGACCAATCAGGAGCGCGCTATAGAAGAATGAGTAAGTAGTTGGCGACGCGAGAGAGAGACGCCAGGGCCTTTATTCTTGAAAACCAGAACGATCGAGAGAACGGCGACGTGGCCCTACTGATTAGTAGGGCGATGTTCACGATTTCATTCATAAATAGGGGGAGTGAGGTCTCTTGTGTTTACTCTTTGACGCCAGTCTCGGTTTACTGCGTGAAAAGCCGGCAGCAGCTCAGTAAACCGAGACTGGCGTCAAAGAGTAAACACAAGAGACCTCACTCCCCCTATTTATGAATGAAATCGTGAACATCGTTTGTTTGACCTTGAAAGTCATTTGTGAATGACGAGGTCTAATCGAGGGGTGCCAATAACAGCCCTGTATCGGCGTAGTATTATTCAAGGTCGAAGAACTGATGTTTGCCGTGAAGCCTGATTTCTCTTGTGTCTACTCTTTGCTGGCGTCTCACTTTCGCATCCCCATCACTTACTCAATCTTCTGTAGCGCGCTCCTGATTGGTCACTTTCATTAATTAATAACTAATGAACCACGTTATCAAAAAATTTCAAACATGGATATTTGGGCTTAGAATATTTTCACTTTCGATCCCCTCAAGGAAGTGCGGTACTTCTGGGACACCTGTATATCGTAGTCTTTATACTATGGTATTATACAAGGTTAGTTACAAGAAAAACTTCGGACAAATTTTGCTGTGGTCTGAAACAAAAGTATTTCAGCGCTGCCAAATAATTTTTATTCTCTTGGTTTCTCTACACTTTCCTGTACTAATATGTGAATTTTCAGGTTGATATAATTTCATTTCACAGAGTTTTAGAATGTCAAACAAACGTAGTGCGATTTTGGAGCTGTTTCGTCAAGGTAGGCGTCAATGCGACATTTTTCGTTTGCTCAATGTGCCTCGAGAAACCGTGTCCGATGCAATTCGTCGTTTCAAGGAGCTTGGCCATGATGGTCGTCGTCCAGGAAGTGGTAGAAAACTCTAAATCCGAGGGTTTCATGAGGAAAATAGCCTGTGAGACCGGTATCAACCGCGAATCAGTCCGTCAAATTGCCAAAAAGGAGCTCAACCTCAAGCCATACAAGCTCCAAAAAGTTCAACTCCTCACGGGGGAAAACAAAAGCGTACGACTCCAAAGGTGCCGCCAACTCCTTCGTCTCGCCGCCGGTCAGCAATGGGAGCGAATTCTCTTCACAGACGAGAAGCTTTTCACCGTAGAACAATCCCACAACTACCAAAACGACAGATTCTTAGTTTTCGTAGATCAAGGGGTCAAAATCAATCAAGAAGTCTACCGCTGCGACATCCTCGAGGCCGTAGTACTTCCGTGGGCCAAGCAGCGAAAATGACGCAAGAATGGTGTAAGACCCATTTTCCTTGTTTCATCTCATATGCAGAAAGGCCGCCCTACTCACCGGATCTCAAACCAATGGACTACAGCGTGTGGTCGATTTTGGAGCACAGGGCTTGTTCTAAAAAACACAAAAATTTGGAGTCGCTGAAGCAATCTCTGCGCCGGGAATGGAACCGAGGAGCTTCGGCCCGTTGCCGAAAATTTCAAGAAGCGTCTGAAGTTGTGTATCGCCGCCAAAGGAAGCCACTTCGAAACGGCTTAAATATTTATTATCAACAAATGTTCCAGCTATTATTATTTGTTGTTGTTTTGTTCAATTTCTTCTGTTTAATAAAGTTAAATGAAAAAGAGTTTGTCCGAGGTTTTTCTTGTTATACTGTAAATGCACCACGTGAAATTTGAATGTTTTCTTCTCAGAAAGCTTCTGTCCGAAATAATAATTTTATAGATTCTCGTCAATAACGGTGCATACACATTGGAGGATTCAAACACAGTGGACCATAATAGTAATGATTTTCCTTCAAATCCTCCCATGTCGTGGGGTGGTTTCTTGAGGGTGTTGGGTGTTTTTATTGATTCGGTTCAGAGACATTGAATTATTTCTATACCTTTTTAGCTCCCTTTTTACCTACACACGACAGTTATCATATTTGGTCCCAATCATTACCATTTATTGAAAACAAAATTTCATCATAGTTTCTTCTCCTTCTCTATTCAGATAGAAGCAATATGTAAACGTATCCAAAGGTCTGGGTAAATTGCTCTTCCGTACAGGGTGGGCAAAATTCGTTGTCTACTGAAGGGATCTCAAGAACTATAGCATTTAGAATAGAACTGATAACATAACACTACTCGAGCTCGTTTTTCCTGACTAATCCGAATCTGAAAACAGATCCAGCCTATCGTTCATAGATTTTGAGCTCTGAACGATTATTGAGAAATGGTTAATTTCAATATTGCTGAATAACTCGCTTATTTGAATGCGTAATTCAAATCTAGACTAGTACATTCTAGTAGTTGAATACAAAACGGTTTAATGAAAAACTACTCACACCATTAAAATATACACGGAAAAGTGTTTCAGAAATTCTTCTGTAATAAAAAAGATTTTCTGGCAGGAAAAATGTAATATAATTAAAAATTTTTAATCCAGCTATTTTCCAGGAATGAGAAAGATTTATGATTTCCGAAATGTAAACTATGGTCTAATGTTCTCTTATCTGGCTACAAAAGTTTTGCTGATTTCAAAAATGTATCATATGTCGCTACTCACATGGGTATTAGATACATGAGGAAAAAAATTTATATTTTTATCTTATTTATTCATTCACTGTTGAATTATAAGTAGGCTGGCGGTACTATGGCGACCGTTGCATATGCAATATAGAGGGTGTTTCAATAAGAGCGCAAAATAAATTGCCACAGCTCCAATCAAAGATTTTTTTAATCTTTGGCTCCAATTACATTGTATTCTCCTCTTCATTTTCATTCTTATATTTATCTAATGCAACGGTTAACTTTTTTTAAAACGTTGCTCGAATTCGTTGTAAGCGCCAGGGCCGATCCTAGGGTGTTGGCCGCCCGCGTGCAGAATCCTTATTTGCCGCCCAAAAGACAAAAAAATATATCTTTTTTTGACATATATCTCTAAAAAAAATCTTCAATGGGCATCCTTTTATTGTTAGGAAAAAACTGTATATATTTGATTTAAGGGAGGGGATAACCCCGTTACTTTTCCCGTAAATATTTTGATGATCCCTCTGCCCTCCGACATCTTCTCTAAAGATTTTTATGTTATCTTACACATCAAGAATGCAATTTTCATACACGCATATACAATTTTTAATGCTACTGTATTCGTGTACTAGATGATGTATCATGTACTAGATACATGATACATCCATTTCAACAAAATAAAAAATATTCGATAAAAAAATATGTGATGTAGGAAAGTAAAACGAACTGAATACTAAAAAAACAAACTTGATATGTCACGAAATATGTGTACAAACAGAAAAAATAGTATATTCTAAAACTAAAACTAGTTGCAGAATGGGCTCCTATTCCAATACGAATGCGAAATTCGAAAACGAGCGACGAAGGGGCGAGTTTTTGAACGCATGAGTATTGGAATTGCATTCTGCAACGAGTTTTAGACGATATTTCCTCTATTTCACTCAAATTTTGTGAAATTCAACGAAAAAATTCAAACTATAGGTCTTAGTGACTTTCATATTGTATCTTGGCAGTTGGTGTGAATGTGACTGTTAGGAAATACGAAAATTGACGTTTCTAAATTGACGTCTGCTGAAATTTAAAAGGATCGGAAGTCATTGCTGACAACCACAAAACGAAAAATGTTAATGAAAACGATGCTGTAATGAATTCATTACAGCACTGTTTTTAGTACTGTAATGAACTCATTACGATACTGAAATAGAGAAAAGTTTTTTATTCATCGATTTCACCCAAATAAAAAAACACAAACAAACAAACTAATATATAACAAAAAGTATTAATACAAAGAGGAACAGTCTTTTATTCAGTCCGTTATGACTACTGACTAGTATGTATAAACTCCTTTCTCCCGAAGCAACAGAGACAGGCAATGTTAATAAAAATCTTATGGCTAATGTGAAATTGGAAAAACAAGAAACCAAATCATTTTTAACAATCATTTCTAATATTTCATGATAATGAATTAAATTTTCGGAGAAAATCCTTTGAAAAGATCAAAATAAAAGAATATAGCAACTAGCAACAACATAATTTGTTAATAGTTCAATGGCTTGATATATGTGTAGAAGATTTCAACGCCCATCTCTATTGAACCAACTGAATAACAACGCCACATTCCAACTGCGGCGACCCGCGACCGTCAAAAATTTGAAAAACAGTATAAAAATATTGGGTTTCAAGTTGATCTAAAAATTTCATTGACACTTGGGCTATATAAACTTTTTTACAATAGAAAACACTTTCCACACAATTTGTTCGTTAGTATGTAACAGGAGGATTATTATTAATTTTCACACGGAAGATACCGGAATCCAGAACTGTGGCAACGAGAAATAAACATATGAACTATGAAGCTATGGCAGTTCTGCAGAAAGCATCATTACAAACCATAATAATTGCACCCCAGCCGTTTTCGTTTTAACGACAACGCGATTGATTCTATTCCAACATTTGGAAATTTTTACAAATCCTAGACATTCCTATTTCGAGACCCTATCGATACCGCGATAATTGCTCTCAGATGGTACTTTTTTCGATCTTTGTATCACGTTCTTCTGAAGCAAGCATTCTTTTGTTTCTTTCTGTCGGTGAAGGGTAACAAGGAATATTTGATTTGACAAGATTGAAAAATTCACTTTCATCCAATTTTTTTTCTCGTCCCATTCACATTTGGATGATTAGAGTTGGAAAGTACTAATCAATAATAAAAAAAATATATTTTCGAGATTTGTTGAGAATCATATTTCTTACAAACTAACATGAAAATGTGGCGGCCTGCGGCCGCCCCATTAGTTTGGCCGCCCGCGTGCGGGGCACGCGCTGCACACCTGCTAGGATCGGCCCTGGTAAGCGCGGTCATCCATTCCGGTTCTGTATACCTTCGCCCGGATTAAAACAATATCCCCATCTTCTAATCGCGCGATGATAATTTTTTTTGTGTATCTCATTTTGTCTATTTAATCGAAGTACTTCAGAAAGCTCGACTTGGGTCATTAGTTTCGGAGATATTGAATTTTTATTCAATATTTTTTTTAATGATAGGGTCTTCGCGAAATCTCGTGTACGCTCGAAGGTCGTTATTATAGACATTATTATCAAATTTAAACAGAAAATAACTTAACTGAGACATCTGGATTGCAAACGATTCAAGAAAATTTCAAGACTCTTGGTTTTTTTCTGTCGACAGTAATCGAGTTTTCCAAAGTAAAAGGACGGCCGAACAGAACTGAATTTAATCACCAACAATTCATCGGAGTTAAGAGTTAACCCCTAATCGTATCAAATCATTTTCGGCTCAAAATTCCACAATTACAGACATTGTCAAAATAATGTCCATGGGAATAATAGCGCAAAAGGATAAACACAACAACGAATGCTCGAATTGTCCTCCAAGACTAAATGAGCAAAACCGATAAAACACACTGTATCCCGTGAACAAAGAGTGCCAGAGGCTATAATGCACTAGGTATATGGTATATCTGTGACTGCTTTTCAATGCTCAAGAATTTTCGTTTCCTAAAGAAACACCTTGTATAATACATATAATTTATAATATTCTTTATGGCGTATAAATACTGGTAGGGATGAAATGAATGCATATTATCAATATTTGGTGCAAAGCCGTACTTTGCGTGTTTTGGCGTATTCAGATTTGAGAAACACGAAAATGATTCCTGACCCCTAGTTTGTACTAGTAAAAATTGATTTTTCGCAGAACTATGGAAATCTTGGAATGACGAATTCAATGGTATAAGTAGTTTTTCCTGAAACCTAACATTATTATAGATATTCATTGAAAAATATATTTTTAATGGAATATGACTATACAGGGTGATTTTTTTAAGTGTTTCATTAGACGTATTCAAGGAAGGAATTGTAATAAAAAATTTTGTATTTTTGTTTTAGCGAAAAAGGTGGTGCACATAAGATATTTCATACATTTTGTACCTGATTTAATGGTTTTCAATCGTTATCACCCCCCCATGATCGTTATTACCCTTCCCATGAAAAATAGCTATATATCCGCCCTTGGAGTACATGAACTCAATTTGTAAAATATTTTCAAGCGGAATCTACTTGCTGTTCTACCGGAAACGAATGTGAACTTCGTTATTTCAAATGCAACCAGTGGCGCACCCAGAAATTTTTTTCGGGAGGGGCTGCTCAAGAGTAATCAGGTTTTTGTAAGTTATATAATTTAAAAAATGCGCCGCAAGCGAAAACCTTCTTAAGGGGCACTATCACCTTTTGAATCGTGGTAAATCTCCATTCAAAAGAGGCCTCTTATTTCACGGGTAAATACCCTAATTTACGACGTAGAGACTTGATTTTTTTTAAATTGAAGTTGAAGAACGTCCCGGGGGCAAATAGTTTTCTTTTTTTCGATTTAATTAGTTTTTCAATTGAAAAAAAACAGGGTAATCGTTAGATCTGGGGTTATTGAATATGTTTTTCGTTTTTCATGAGTACAAGCTATATTTTTTAAATAATCATCATGAAAATTTTTGTAGTTTATAGAAGATTAAATTGCCGAGGGCAAATAGTTGCGCTTTTTTCCAAAAAATGATGAATAACCGTCGGAAAAAAATCATTAAGTGTAGTTTCCAAAACGCTGAAGTTTAACCTGTTTTTTTTATTGATACACTGATCAAATCGAAAAAATCGCATCTATTTGCCCTCGGCACTTTAATCTTCTATGAACTACAAAAATTTTCATGATGATTATTTCAAAAATATAGCTTGTACTCATGAAAAACGAAAAACATATTCAATAACCCCAGATCTAACGATTACCCTGGGTTTTTCGATTGAAAAACTAAGTAAATCGAAAAAAAGAAAACAATTTACCCTAGGAACGTTCTTCAACTTCAATTTAAGAAAAAAATCAAGTCTCTACGTCGTGAATTAGGGTAGTTACTCGTGAAATAAAGAGATCACTTTTAAATGGAGATATACCACGATTCAAAAGGTGATACTGCCCCTTAAGTAATGGATATATCGCATTCATTATTTTGGGGAGACATTATAAAAAAGCTTGCTTTAAAAAATGCATATTTTATTTTTTTTTCATGAATACTAAGTAAAGGGGGTATAAGAGTACACGCCTAAAACTTGATTAATCATTCTACAGAAATAAAAAAACTCGAAAACGACGAAAACAATCCCTTATTTTTGAGGAATTGAAACATAAGATACAAAATATACTGCAGCCCGACAGCCCCCCCCCCCTCGGTGCGCCACTGAATGCAACACCCTGTATATTTATGCATATTTGAATTATATTCGATTAATTCTGCAATGATTTGATGTATGATAACAACCACATCAAGCGGTTGTTGAGTTATAGCCTGATTCTCAAATTTCTTGACAGTAAGATTGTCACAAATTAGTGTTTATATCTCCAAAATCTCTCATTATAAGAAATTTTGTCCGCAACAGTGGACCCAAAGAAAGTACGCTGATACTGCTTCTTGTATAAATCATGAGAAAATATTATACATGGTGTCTGAAACAGGGCTTCAAAGTTAGCCTCAACAAAACTATGAAATCTCATTTTTTTTCAAATGGGAACCATATAATTCTGTAATTCCTATCGATTGCTCGTCAAAAACTAGTTAGAGTGTGCTAAATATTTCATGTCTTCAAAATCAGTAGTTTTGCCGTTATCGAATAAAATTCGAATTTCAGGAATAAATCCAGTTTTCTTTGTCCAATAATAGATTTATTAAGATAATTTTCAAGTAGGCTGTGTCAATAGTTAGAATTAGAGCCTTATTAGAATATGTCAGTTCATTTATAATGCAATGTTGAGAACTGTCTTTCATACTTATAACTTGTTGCTTGAATTCGGGCAATATGCAAAATCACAATAACAGAAACAGTGATGTATTAATATGTTCTTCATTTATGGCGAATGTAACGAAATAGTAGAAAGGGTAGTCAGAAAGAAATCATCAACATTTAGCACCTTAAACAAAATCAAAGTCCTTAGAAGAATCAATAAATGTTTGGAGGAGGGGGGCGAACATTTCGAAAATTCATTGTGATAACAATTATTACATTTCTGTCAAAGTTTTTTGTTGTTAGGATAATTGTTGTGATAGTTTCAAACTATTTTTTTTTATTTCGCTGCAAATAAAGGACAGGCTTTTGATATATCATTCTATTCTAGTGTACCTAATTATTATTGCATGTTTTCCATAGTGCTGATCAATTTAAATACGTAAGAATGACAATTCCTGACATAGCCTAATTTGTAAAAGGCGTGCATACCAATGAATTTGACTGAGAAACCTGGCTCCAGTCGTGAAATTCGAATTTTATTCGATAACAGCAAAACTACTGATTTTGAAGACATAAGATGTTTGGATCACTCTTTTGTTGAGGCTAATTTTGAAGCCCTATTTCAGACACCCTGTATAATATTTCCTCATAATTCAAACAAGAAGCAGTATCAGCGTACTTTCTTTTGTTACACTGTCCCGGAAAAAATTCTTACAATGAGAGTTGGAGATATAATTACTAATTTGTGACAATGTTTCCGTCAAAAAATTTGACAATCAGGCTATAACTCAACAATCGCTTGATGTGGTTGCCCATATTATATATCAAATCATTGCAGAATTAAATGAAGAATTCAAATATGTATAGATATACATGGTGTTGCATTTGAAATAACGAAGTTCACGTTAGTTTCCGGTAGAACCGGAAGTAGATTCCACTTGAAAATATTTTACAAATTGAGTTCATTTGCTCTAAAACAAAATACAAAATTTAGAATTTGTATCGCAGTTCCTTCTTCGGATACGTCTAATGAAACACTTAAAAAAATCACCCTGTATATTTTAATAAGTTTTGAAATATCCTCAAGCATAATTATGCTTGATCTTTTCCTGTATTCACCTTTGAAACGTGGAGATTTCATGTTTTCAGTGATAGATTTTACGATTTTAGACTAAAATCAGTTTTCACTCAGTCAAATTCATTGGTATGCTCGTCTTTTTTGAAGTTTTTAGTTGTTAAGAAAATTTTTGTGATAGTTTCAAACTAAGATATTTTCATTAAGTCATCATTCGTTATCTGCTTTGTTTATTTGTCACATTCGCCGCAAATAAAGAACAGACTTTCGATATATCATTACCTAATTATTATTGCATGTTGTGCATAGTGCTTCATTAATAGAAATAAGTAAGAATGACAATTTCTACCATAGCCTACTTCGAAAAAGATGACCATACCAATGACTGATTTTAAAGACATGGAATGGTTGGCAGTTGGCACCTCCAACTAGTTTTTGATGAGCAATCGATCAGAATTACAAAATTATACATGTTTGAAAAAAAATGAAATTTCATGGCATGTTTCAGGCACCCTGTATAATATAATAATTTATACAAGAAGCAGTATCAGCCTACTTTCTTTTGTACCACTGTTGCGAAAAGAAATTATCACAATGAGGGATTTTGGAGATTTAGGTAAAGCCTAATCAGTCAACAAATTTGACAATCAAACTGGCAATCGTTTGAAGTGGTTGCGCATATAATACCTACATCAAACCAGTGCAGAATTAAACGAAGAATTCAAATATCTATAAATATATAGGGTGTTCCATTTGAAATAACGAAGCTCACATTCGTTTCCGGTAGAACCGGAAGAAGATTCCTATATTGAAAAAAATTCAACAATTTGAGTTCGTGAACTCTAAAATGAAAATCTTGAATTTGCATCAAAATCCTTTCCTCACATACGTCTAATGAAACACTTGAAAAAATCATCCTGTATACAAAATATAGAACTCATAACAGAAAATTCATCTAAATATTTTGATAGCTCGAGAGAATGACGGAATCGTGCAATTCAGGCAAAATAAGTAACATATAATTTATATTTGCCTTGTAAAAATATTACAGTGAATAGTTGATTCCATTTAATCAGTGAAGATAATGAGATTGCTGCAATGTGCTCATCCTGTATAACAAGCAATTTGATCTGATAAACCAAAGTTGCTATGGTGATCGATCAAACGAAATCGGTCAGAAGAGAAGTTATAAAAGGGCTCACGTTTGGCGCATTTGATCCTTTCCTTATTCAAACACGGATGAAGATAATGTATAGCAACTCAACGATGGGAGGCACGAAAAAATCAAGACCAAGTAGTGGGTATTTGGTTAGACCCCGCTTGGGTATTTTGAAGAACCTGTACTCTGGCCGGCCTATTTCTACACCTACGCAGGAAAAGAGGAAGAAAAGCAAGTGAGTAGAATTGAATGTCAATTAAATGTCTAAGTTTTTGCGAGCTTGTTCCTTATGCCCAAATATCTGTAAATATGCGGAATAAAAATGATGGAGACTTTGATGAGGAAAAATCTGAGATTCTTCACACCACTGGGTCTTGAGGATATATATTTTCTGACCAGCCTCAAAGCTCCTTTTATTTTTTCCTATACAATACTAAATCCTTTTGACATACCGGTTTTAGTCTCGGATATTTTAACAAGTAAACAGCTATCCTTATCTTCTAAACTTATCGTTAAAAGACATTTTCACTTGTTCATCTCTCCATAGTACTCCAAAAACTCCCATTGTTAGAGCTACTTTATGTAATAGATGAATTTCATCAGGAGTTTAATTGATAAATGTATGAACTTGATTTGCTGTCAAAACCTTGGATTATTCGGAATAATATCCTTTAGATTTCATTTTTAAAAACGCTATTAGCTGGGAGAAATGGGAAATATTGATATTTTCATTGACTATCAGTGTATATTTCAAAATAGAATAATTTGTCCTCAATGACGCAGGACAACATTTTCCGGACTGAAATATAAAAAAAAATAAAACACATAAATTAAATGAAAAATAACATACCAATTCTTGAAATAACGCCAAAAGGTCTCATCTATGGTAATGATTTTATTTTTCAATTTCCATTGATTGAATATTTCATAACCCTTGTCGTAAATTAGTCTGGTAGTCCGGTAATAAATTATTCTCAGCCTTGGCTGCATTTTCAACAATATTGTTTGGTTAATTGGTATTCATTTCCATTATTTCTTTAAGTGTACACAAAGTAGCCCGGGAGCGAGTGATAGTTTTTGGTGACCAATTTTAACCCTGGCCATAATTTGTATATAGCTTAATTTGTATTTGTCTTATAGCATAGTGACCGTCAGCTGGCGCACCAATGGTGGGTTTGCCAACGGGAGCAACGAAAACACGTACAAAAAATATTGAATTTCAGTCATTTTAACCCTGCTGAAATTTACAGAGATGGTAGTTTATATAATTATTCGAATAAAAAAAATCGTCCACTGGCTGTACTTTGGTAGAAAACCCGTCCGCTGGACATGGAAACTTGTGTTTTCATGTCCAGCGGACGGGTTTTCCACCAACGTACAGCCAGCGGACGATTTTTTTTATTCGAATAATTATAGAAACTACCATCTCTGTAAATTTCAGCAGGGTTGAAATGACTGAAACTAAAATTTTTTTTACAAGTTTTCATGTCCAGCAGACGGGTTTGCCACCAACGTACAGCTAGCGGACGATTTTTTTTATTCGAATAATTAAATAAACAACCATCTCTGTAAATTTCAGCAGGGTTAAAATGACTGAAACTCAATATTTTTTTTACATGTTCTCGTTGCTCCTGTTGGCGAACCCACCACTGTTGAGCCAGCTGACGGTTACTTTGGCTAAGAAAACAACCAAATCAAGCTATATACAAATTATGGCCTGACTAAAAACTATCACTGGCTCCCGGGCTAAAGGAAACAGTAATGACATTCACTTAATATAATGATGACAAATGCCATGGTTACTATACAAGAAGTTGAATGGAAAGAATATCAACGGAACAATGAATTAATTTTAAGATCGATTTGTGATAAAATGATTTTTTCGTGAAAAATAAAATCTTGTATGCAGCACGACCGTTATTAGATCCTAACGCTCATCCCTCGGGCCGAATGTTTTCCTCCGGGCGTTAGGATCTATATCTATAAATAAACAAAGGGCCCCGAGCGCCAAGTGGTCTTGATCCGACCCTGCTTAAAATCTCGTCCCAGCCGAAAAAACAGATTTTTCGATTATGGGTTCTACACCCTAATCACTACTTTAATATTTTTTATCAACAACTTTCATATGTAATACCACTAGAGATGGAATTTTGCCGGCAAAATTTCTCGATTGTGATATGAAAGTTTGTTGCTCGGAAATTTCGCGAATGACATTTGTATCAAAATCACGAGCCGGTAGGCGAGTGATTTTGGAAAAAATGTCATGAGCGAAATTTCCAAGAAGCAACAAACTTGAATATTACAAGAGAGAAATTTTACCTGCTTAAATTTCATCTCGAGTGGAATTCGGCATGACTATTCCATGAGAAAATAGGGTAATATGTAATATGTTCACATTTGACGCGTATTGCGCTATTTGGCAAATTAGAATTCATCATAGATTAACTGAACCACTAAACGTTGTTTGTTGTCTCTATGATATTTATTTCCGAAGCTATCTATGAATTCGAGAAACGTCATAAATTTTGTCGCTGAAAAACCAACATGTTGGTTTTGCCGACTTGAAAATTTTTTCGGGATGAAACCATAGAACTTATAGTACATGGAATGCTATTACCAGATCAAAAAGTGGCTAAACATCTCATGTTGGAGTAATCTCTAAATTTCCATGTTCCCATGGATACGAACTGTCACACCGATCAGTAACACAGAAATGTTTGCCGAAATGCCAAGTAAATCGGATCGTGACGATTAAATTCATAGTATTTCTGTGTTTCTGTTCTGTATGACAAGTCGTATCCATGGGAACATGGAAATTTCGGTATTCCTCCAACTTGAGATGTTTATCTATTATTTTAAGCTGAGCAGCAAGGCTATTAGCATTCCATGTACCTAGGAGCATAGAATATTCTATGCTCCTAGCATGTACTATAAGTTCTACGGATGAAACGATCGTTGCTACGGAAACTTCCTCACTAAAAATGAAAAGAGTGGAATAGTCATTGAAATGTCGGAACATTGGCTAATTTTCCTGGAAAAATCGAATAAACACGAAACTTGCGATTAAATGATTATTTCACTTTCAAGAATAAACCAACTGTTGAGACAAATATGAGTCATATTTATATACAGATATATTATTATACAATAATATTAACAATAGAAAGCGGGTTCAATGTTCTAGTGTCAGGAAGAGGTGATATGAATGTCAATAGATATAATGGCCCTAGTGGACTTCTCGCCATTCGAGACTTCTGGCCCGTGATTGGAGGAAATCCATGAGACTCTTCAACGAAGGGTACTCCTTTGATTGTACCATCAATATTGCCCACTGTTCACGAGTTGATCTATCCATTTTTTTTGTGAGGAGGTGCACAAGTAATGGATCAAAGCCGTTGGTGATCACACCGAGGGCATCGAGGCTATGAAGGGCTCCTTTGACAGTAGCAATCAGTGTCCATAAGGAAGACGCTGTTGAGCGTAGAGGTGCTACATTTAATAGCTTGTCGAGGTGGACAGAGATGAGGAAACGTTTATTCTCATACTCAGTGGTGAGCTTTTTCCATGCACTTGTGAATGATGCAGCTGTCAAGGGCAAACCTGAGATGTGACGCAATGGAGCTGGCTTGAGTGATGACCGGAGATGAAGGAGGCGCTCGACATCCGAAATACCTTCGCGATCAATCACGAGAGCCGTGAACATATCTCTGAATTCTGGCCAGTCTATATACTCGCCTGAAAAGGTGGGCAAGGGGATCTCAGGCAGTCGACAGAGAGATGGGGTGATCGCGGGAAACCTAGCAGGAGAGCGGACTGAGATGTCTGGAGTAGGCAGGAGAGATCCTTTATGACGCATGATCTCAACTGAGATGGAATTGTATAGTGAAGCTTCCTTGGCGAAGGTTCCTGTTTTAAAATATTCGTGGTCCTCGTGACTTGCAGAAGCCTCCAGTTGGGCATGGGTCTTGAGGAATTGTCTGTGGCAGTCAACAAGTTGCTTACGAAAATTATCGAGCTTTGTCAACGAACAGTTGTTGTTAGTAATGAGGTGGTCTTTCATGGAACTCAGTGTCTGCATCCTGTGAATTTGAGAGGCAATCCGTATTCTGTCTGGTTCTGAACCCTTGGAGTTTTCTGGAAGATGAGATGACTCCTGGTCAGGAATAACTGGGTCCTGTGCAGGCAAAGGAGAGCTCCCTCTGTAGCTGGAACCTTTCTTTGAGGTGGTCGGTGCGAGAGTGGTCTTGCGTTCGGACATGACTCTTGAGAAAACTGTAATTGTGATAAGTAAATAACTAACGGCCCAAAAGACCGCATGTTCAGAATTATTATCAGATGAGATGGTAAAATAAAAAAAAAATATTAAACTACATTATTCACAATATCAGTGAATAATGTACCCTCATGAAGTCAATTCAATAATAAATATTTGTCCAAAATATTCTAATTTTTAACAATATCTAATTCATACATACATTATTCACTAAAAAATGAGATGTGCTAGTTTTAATAGATAAAAATGAAATAAGAGTTCTATGATGAGATGGTACTATTAGATTAAATAAAATATGAGATCTATTTTGAGATGGTACTGGTTCATTTATCAATGAAATGTGAGTTAAGAGCTTTCTGAGAATCCTACATTCAAATTATGAATCATTCACCATCAAATACTATTCAAATATTCGACAAACTATGCTATAATATTAAAGTATTCAGAGTGTTCAAATGAGAAACAGATGAATCGAGAATAGGAATATCATTAAACACAACATTTGCAGAGGTTAAGCAATCAATCGAAAAAAAATTCGAGCAGTTCGATTCAACCAGAAAAACAAAAGGTTCATAATAACAAAGTATAATGAGAAGGCTGGAGTTGTAAAAATGCATAAGAATTGGCATGTAATACAGGGTGATTCACAGTGGATGGCACATCCACGTTTCTGCTGAACCAGATATCAGAATTGTTTGAAAATTTGCATTATCGGACATTCTCTACCCAACTAAAATATTTTCGTCAATGCAGTGTTGCCACTTTTATTAGAAAGTAGTAACAACTTTGCTTTTTCAAATGGAACACCTGGTATATTAGAATATTTTTGGAATCTCCAACAACTTCTCGACAACTTTTTTTGACATTTCCCTATACCTATCCGTTGCCGTTTTCGAAATATAAATTAATTTCACCGAAAATCATTACCTCCAAAAATGCTGATAATTTCGGGTTGAGATACTATGGCATTGAAATTTGGTTTGGAGTTAGGTGATACATGAATGCTTCCAACACACCAGCCTGATCTACGTTACTTCAATACAGGGTGGTAAAAAATACAGTCTTTTTTTTTGCTTGAAAAAGTGACTGAAAGTTGTTTATTTCAAATAGAACGCCCTGTATATTATTAAAAATTCAGAAAGCTGGTGAAATTTGCTTTCATTCTGTGTATATCATGTCTATACCTAACTTGTCAAATTTCGGACTTATGAGCATTTATTTGTCAAAATGTCCCTTCAGAATGGTATTTCCATTCGGTATTTGGTAAGTATAATATTGGTATTCTGGTAGTGGTAATTAAAGATCACTTTGTATTTAAAACTGTTTATTCATAATGTACCTTATTAGATGTTCTGTACTATGTACTTAACTAAGTTAACTTACCAAAGTAACATCATTCATCAACGTCACAGTGTCAACGTCATTAACGACATGAGTTATGAGTGGCATCAGTCATCACAGAACATGTCACTGCGACATTTAGAACTACTAATATAAATGAACTATACTATGAGTAGGATCACAGACCAGGTGTGTGGTAGGATCTACTCCTAACATCCCCTTCCTAAGATGTCTAGACATCTTACCCCTTCCTTATAAATTTAGTAGTAAGGCTCTATAAAGGGGAGTATACCAGAAACCGTCATTTTGGGTCCAACCATAGACTCGAAAATTACAGATCCATTCGAATGAAATGAAATCTGTCCATTAATAAACGAGTGATTGCCGCGGCATCTAATAGTCAAATTAATAATAATTCATTGTTTATGTTGGTGTATCACCCCGATAGATGGCGATGAAAATGTTGCGAGTCCTGTAATTTTCGAGTCTATGGTTGGATCCAATTACAGTGACTCTAACAAGACAGTGGCGACAATTGGGCCTCTAAGCCCCGCCCATTCTGATTTAGCAATTTAATGGCGGACTAAATCAGTATCAGCTGATTAGTTTGACGTTTGACTTTCTATTTTATTTGAAATATATTTTGATTATATTCATTATTTGCGTGCGGAAAAATGATATTCTATTCTTTTTCTACACGTTTATGCATGGGAATTTGGAAAAAGACGACTTTCGAAACGTGAATGCTCGTGGAAAGTAATAGTTTCGAAAGTTTGAAACGATAATAGAAAAAATGAAATAATCATTTTTTATTCAGAGGTATAAGAAATATAACATCCCTTAAAATTCAGGTTTTATTATTTGAAATTTCTATATAAACAACAGATTTGCAGGACTGCCCCATCAACGAAGGTTTCATTTGAAGGAAAAATCAGAAGTGTGAAAACTGGAGAATATCCTAGCAATATTTAAGCACAGTTTTCAATATGACAAATTTATTTCATTATTTTAATGATTCACCAAGTCCATCACTATAGATATGTACATACATTATGAATTAGATGTTTCACGGTTGTGATATTTGAAGTAGATACTTCACAGGCTTTCGACCAGGGGCAAGATATTCAAATCAAAGTCAAACTGTTATTGGATCTATATAATTCGTTACAAATTGTGCTCCTGAAGAAGTTACAATTCGTAACAAAATATATACAGCCAATAACAACTTGACTTTGTTTTGAATATCTTGCCCCTGGTCGAAAACCTGTGAACTAACTTAACTACTTCATACATTATCATATACCTATCCAAGATATATGATATCGATTCATTGTAAAATAAAGAGAGTACACCAAAATTTCAAACTTATATTGTAATATTCACATATAGAATTCATATATCTATATATATACAAAATTAGACAATATAAATGTTGTTTGAGTAGTTAGGTACATACATTGATTAAAATTCAGTCCACTTCAAAGTAAATTACCAGCTACTGACTTGCTGCTATATTTTTTCGATTGTGATTTTTTCCTCTTCCAATTTATTTTCAATCGAAAGGAAATAAATCATTTAATGATTTTATCTTTTAAATTGTGGCAATGTGGAATATCAAATTTCAAATTCGTCATCTCATAAATTATATTTTTTTGTGCAATTTCTGAGAAGTATTTTGTACTTCCTAGCCCTGAGCTTTTCTCGTAAGTACATTTTCTCTAATTTCTTTAATTTTTCGGAGGAATCCAATGTTATGTTTGGTATTGGAGTATCATCGCTAGTAGTCTGAGGCGAAGAACTTTTGTTCAAATCCACCGGAGAAGTAGATGGATTATTTTCATCCTCATTGGATCGTATCAGGGATTTCTGATGACATATCATCTGGGGATAAAATGAAATCTCTTAATATCATGATTATACATGTAACTTTTTATGACCTGATTTACCTTCGTAAGTTTCAGTACTCACCTGAATGTAAAATATCTGGTTCTTCTGGAGATATTGGTTTTCTTATTTTTGATGATTTTCTAACTTTCGCAGGTTGTGTAAATAAAAAGAGAGTAGGTACAGCATTGGATTTTAAAGCCTGTTGTCTATCTACTCTAGTTTTCTCCCACATTTCTGGAGCAAAATGAACCTAAAATGTATGTTTTGTAACTTAAGAACAGACAGAGAATAAAATTAAGATCTTACCTCACACAAACAAGAATAATCCGTAGGCTTCCAATTTTCCCTCTTCATTTTTATCAACCACTGTTGCCTCCTCAATGGATCTTTGGGGAAATCTTTCATCAAAAAGCCTTTCTTCGCACGAGGAACGACTATGAGGGACGAGAAATACGATAATGCAGCGCTCGATCCTCGAGAATGCTAGGTTATATTTATCCACGATGTAAACAAAGAAATTTAGCAATTTAATGGCGGATTTCGTCACGTGAACCAATCAAAAACGAGACACTCCATTGTCGCCACTGTCTTGTTAGAGCACAGACCAACAAGACAATCCACTTACCCAATCCCGCCAAATCAGCGACAATGTCCTTGAGAAATTGTGGGGTCTTGGTGGGAGAAAATGATACGAAGCGCGAAATTCAAATCGAAATAACATAACCCCTAACTGTCATTGGGAAACGATTCTTGTTTCTGTTTATCCGAATTAACTTATTTTAGAAGTATTGATAACTGGCAATCAGATGGATTTGAATAATATTGTGCTCGAATAAATAATGAAAATGGATTTAATGATCTAGGAGTTTATGTTAATTAAAACCTTTAATTCTGATGGGTTCTAACTAACTAAATTTTCGAAACAGCTGACCTTAAATCAAGATAATTGTACATTCCAGGTGAATGAGAAGATATTTCACATCTTTAATATTAATACACCTCACCTAATGAGGAATGTGATAATGACTCCTGAAGTGGAATTTGAGACCTAAAAATTGCTACTAAGCTGTCAGATGCTCATATATACCGAACTGCATTTCAGAAGATGAAAGTTTAATATGCGACACAAATATTCAGTTCAACGGTGGTCTTTTGTGTATGTTCGCAAATGTTAAGAATAATGTGTGGAAATACTAATCTTGCATTCAAAATATGGTCGGTTCTGCAATCACAACTTTCCAAACCGAAAGTATTCCTTGACCTTGACAATCCCTGAAAAGCTGTACAAGACCGAGGACGAGTCGAAAATTAAGAATCGAAGATAATTGTATGGATTCTCAACAAAAAAATCCTCCATTCGAGAATTTTCATTAGCAAAATATGAAAACAAAACATTGATATGAGGTTTCACGTAATTGACATTTCATTTATTTCAATCTCGCATGGACACGAGAACTCATCGGTCTTATTCGGTTTTGTCTGCGCTCTGATTGGCCGCCTCCCGTTTTAATCGTTTTCCAAAGCAATCTAATGTAAAATCTGGCGGCTGAGACAAGGACAGAAAACACAACAAGGTTACAAAACACGCGACCAATAGCCGGGAACTAAATTGACAGAGTGCCAAGTCTTGTTGGTCTGTGGTTAGAGTCACTGTAGATCCAATTAGAGTGGTTATATAGTCACTGTAGATCCAATCAACCATAGAGCCATCTATCGGGGTGATACACCAACATAAACAATAAATTATTATAAATTTGACTATTAGATGCCGCGGCAATCAATTATTAAAAAGTTGAACAATCAAGTCGAATATTTCAGTATGTTCGAATCGCTGGCCGTTCACTTCCAAGCACTTCAAAATGCGGGTGTTGACTGCTTTCGTCGTGGCAGATCGTATTTCTTTGAAATCCAAATCTTCAAATGTTTGGGTAATCCTTTCCAACAATTCATCTTTCGAATGCAAGGGTGTTTTGTAAACTTTTTCTTTCAACATTCTCCACCGATAAAAATCTAATGGACTCAGATCGGGTAATCTTGCTGGCTAATTCCATGGTCCCAAGCGCCTTATCCAACGATCGTCAAAAAGTCTCTCCAGTTAATAATAAAAAACAAATTCATTTTCTTCCATCGTTTCGAGGGTATTTGCTTCTGAAATGACGAAATTCTAATTTCTTGGTGCTTTTATCATTAGGAGAATGTCACAAGGTACTGTGGAATAGAAATCATGGCCTGCCTACCAAATACCGAAAGGGAATACTATTCTGAAGGGACATTTTGACAAATGATCATAAGTCCGAAATTTGACTTGTTAGGTATAGGAATGATATATGTAGGTACATAGAATGAAAGCAAATTTCATCAGCTTTCTGAATTTCTAATAATATACAGGGCGTTCCATTTGAAATAAACAACTTTCAATCACTTTTTCAAGCAAACGAAAAGACTGTATTATTTTTTACCACCCTGTATTGAAGTAACGTAGATCAGGTTGATGTGTTGTAAGCACTTATGTATCACCTAACTCCAAACCAAATTTCAATGTCTCTCAACAGTCTCAACCCGAAGTTATCAGCATTTTTAGAGGTCATGATTTTCGGTGAAAAAAATTGAAATTAATCAATATTTCGAAAACAGCAACAGATAGGTATAGGGAAATGTTAAGAAAAGTTGTCGAGAAATTGTTGGAGAATCCAAAAATAATATAAGGTGTTCTATTTGAAAAAGCAAAGTTGCTACTACTTTCTAATAGAAGTGGCAACACCGAATTGACGAAAATATTTTAGTTGGGTAGAGAATGTCCGATAATGCACTCATGCAAATTTTCAAACCGATCTGATTCTGGTTCACCAGAAACGTCTAATGTGCCTTCCACTGTGAACCACCCTGTATTACATGCCAATTCCTATGCATTTTTACAACTTCAGCCTTCTCATTATACTTTATCACTTTGTTATTATGAACCTTTTATTTTTCTGGTTGAATCGAACTTGAAATATAAATTTAGAGATATACAGAGAAGTTTATAGATCTGCACATATCCAAAATCACATTACATTAACAAAATAAATGAAAATATATACTGTACACTATGCAGATACATATGTTGAGCCTTTATAGCCAGTTTATAAATTGAAAAATGCGAGGATGTCGATTACATGTGCAGATTCAATTGACCATGAAGAGACATGAATAATCAAACTCTTTTGGCAGTCGAAAATAAATTTCTACATACCTGGTGATCGATCATTTGTTGAAGTCACCAAGATTAAACAAGATTAGAGAATATATATAAATCTGTTATGAACTTGAAATTTGAGGAGATAAAAAAAAACAACGAACTTATTCGTTTGACGAAAAGCAGTCAGTTTGATTCGGGGGAAAATGCAGCAGGAAAATTGCAGTGAAATTTGACAGTAAAAGTTGGAAGGGGTATGTTCCTGCGCAATCATTATCATCTAAGTATCATTGGGTGCCACTAACGGATCCAGACAGTTTTTTAAGGGGGGGGGGGGTCATGAATTGATAGAAATTTTCTACCATCAGTATAGGAGTGAAATTTTTTGATTGAAAATATTAGGGATCGATTGAACTACTATAATGGGATTATTATCAATTTCGAGGTTCAAGCCTAGTGTTGGGTGCTGCACCTTGGCTCGATGCAATCAAATGTTCTCAGAGAAAATATCGTCTAATACTCGTTGCAGAATGCAATTCCAATAGTCATGCGTTCGAAAACTCGCTCCTTCGTCGCTCGTTTTCGAATTTCGCATTCGTATTGGAATGGGATCCCATTCTGCAACTAGTTTTAGAATAAACTATTAATACGCAATCCTGTGGTAAAATGTTATTCTATTCATAATTATCGATACAAATTTGAAATTGTATGAATATACAAGAAATGAGTGCAATAATCATTGAGTCAGTCTTTTGCAGGGGCGGATCTATATGAATCCCCGACGATATAAAGGGACCACAGCTACAACGGAAGGCAGAAGATAACCAAATTTGGTTATCTTCTGCCTTCAGTGCATAAGTATGCCGAGTAGTTTAAAAAATGCACGTATATGTGGAGGGACAAGAAATTTATTTGAAGAACCTCGCGACACTCGGTATTGCAATTTCAATAATGTTTTGAGAAGAGATTCAAAGTTATCAAAGATTTATAGCGCCCCATCAACCGACGTTGAGTTTCCTTGAAACGGTTAATTTTTCATTCTACCTTCCGCTTAAGAAACACTTACCTTTGAAAACACCCTGTATATTCGAGGCATTCGAATGTGGTGTCCAGAATTTGCTAGAATATCGATTAAAAAATGAATGACCAATCCGACTACAATACAAACAAGTGCGAACTGACCAGAGGTAGGTGGAACAAGTGCACATTGAATTATCAGGTGTAATTGTGGAGCTGTGGGTATTGTGTCTCCAGTCTATAGTATCCGGTGATGTTTTACCCATTCGCTGGAGGGTGAGTTCAGTGAACTTATCCTGTAAGAAATTTTCTTGTGGAATTTAGTTCAGTTCAACATATTTGGATACAATTTTTTCGGAAAAGAATACAAATGCCTTTCCAATCTATAGTTTATTCTCAAGAATATCAGGAAAAATTAGGTTCAATACAAGGTTTTTACAACTTATCAGCAAGCTTTCCAAGTTATCAACATGAAATTTGTGGTGAACATTTAAGAGAATATTCTGATTTCCTAAAAGTTGCGTCGGGCGTTACATCGATGGTTAAGCCACATTACCAAATATATTAAAAATTTGAGTTGGCTTTTATTCCTTGACTCTTGTTGACAGAGGTGGACTTATATGCTTATCTTGAGGTGGGGTCAAATTTTATACCGTAAATGAGCCATTTTGAGGGGGCTGTATAGAGGGGTTATGACCCTATTTACCACTCCCCCCAGAGTTCGCAATTGTTTGTTGATGAATTCAATATGATGTTTATCCACAGAAAAAGTACGATACCAAGGATGGAGTTCCGAAAAAAGCCCGACTATGCAGATACCGCTTACAAAGAAGCTGTTTCGAGACTTCGCATTCTACTCGCAGAAAGTTACACACCCATTAGACGATCATATAGGGACATTGACAGCGCAGGGGAGGAAACCGATAATCAATCTGTAATAAGTGTCGAAAGTAGGGCTTCAAGACCTCGACGCTATTACCCACCATATTATCCTCCGATAATATCGAAAAAATATTATTATCCACATTTTAGGAGCAACCTACACACAATACCGGCGAATGTGACAGATAAAACCAATGAGTGAGTACTTACTTTTTATGAAAAATTAATCTAATTGTAAGAATCTCCTCATGACTTTATTCCAGTGAACCTAATAACAAATTTAATTATGAATTTTGTGGTCGAACTGCGTCTATTTTTTAACAAAGGACCGCGCACTTTTTCTATGGCAAATGGCGTTACGTCAAATTTTCTAAAATTTTGGTATAATGTAGTACTCGATCTACTGATCCAAAGTGTCCATGGCCCCAACTCAATCCTATGACTAGTTTTCGAGATACAGGGCGTTGAAGTTGAGAATTACCCACTTTTACTACGCTCGTATCTCGAAACAGAATCGAACGAACTTCAATTTTTCTCAAGAAACATTTCACTACATCCCAAGGGAGCAGCCATATAGAGGAATATGACCGAAAATCGTTACGAATACAGGGTTATCCATAATTGAATGCATGCCCGATTTTGAAATTATAAAATATGTCAGTTTCAGATCGAGAACGTTCAAAAAATGAACTATTACACTTGATATGTTGTTGTGACTTCGAAAAAGTCTGAAATACCCAGAATTTATACTGGGTGATCCATTATTATAGAAACTATTCTCAAGGAAGGTTAAATGGTATTTATGGGTTGATTCAAGGTGTTTGTTTAATTTTTTTAGAACATATCATCATGGACTTCAAAGAATACAGGGTGATTCAGTCACGGAATGAACTCTGAACCTCACGAAAATACCCAAAAACCACCTTTTTTTTCATCACCCTCTATTTCAAGATTAACTCCGATGAGGTGGGAGTTTTCTATCACCATTGTACTTGATATAAAAACATCAATACGGCTGAGAGTTTTTATCCACTTCCTATGACCAGATTTTTTTTATGTAATATGAAAATAATTTATTTATGTTATTCTATTCTTATTCCAGCATAAAATAAATCTGGTCATAGGAATTGGATGAAAACTCTCAGCCGTATTGATGTTTTTATATATATTTTAATATCAAGTACAATGGTGAAAGAAAACTCCCACCTCATCGGAGTAAATCTTGAAGAGGGTGATGAAAAAAAAAGGTGGTTTTTGTGTATTTTCGTCAGGTTCAAAGTTCATTTCATGACTGAATCACCCTGTATTCTTTGAAGTCCATGATGATATGTTCTAAAAAAATTAAACAAACACCTTGAATCAACCCATAAACACCGGGTGTCCATTTAATCTTCATTGAGAATAGTTTCTATAATAATGGATCACCCAGTATGAATTCTTGGTATTACAGACTTTTTCGATGTAACAACAACATATCTAGTGTAATGGTTCATTTTGTGAAGGTTCTCGCTCCGAAACTGACATATTTTATAATTTCAAAATCGGGCATGCATTCAATTATGGATAACCCTGTATTCGTAACGATTTTCGATCATATTCCTCTATATGGTTGCTCCCTGAGGATGTAGTGAAATGTTTCTTGAGAAAAATTGAAGCTCATTCGATTCTGTACCGAGGTACGAAAATACCCAAAAACCACCTTTTTTTTCATCACCCTCTATTTCAAGATTAATTCCGATGAGGTGGGAGTTTTCTATCACCATTGTACTTGATATAAAAACATCAATACGGCTGAGAGTTTTTATCCACTTCCTATGACCAGATTTTTTTTTATGTTATATGAAAATAATTTATTTTTTCGGCAACCGTCCGGGAAGTACCCACTTCCCGGACGCTTTTTCTTTGAGAAAGTAGCATTTCCCGGCCTAGGCCGGAAAGTACGTACTTCCCGGCCTAGGCCGGAAAGTACGTACTTCCCGGCCTAGGCCGGAAAAACACGTCGTTGTTGTCATTGTTATGATCATCACAATAGCAACGAAATAACGGATGACAGTTCTGTTCTGTGTTCTGTTTAATTCAAATATGAATCAAAATCAATAAAGATATGTGTCATCTCATTGATTTGTAATTCTTCACGGTTGCCGAAAAAATATTGTACGCAACACGCCCGGAAATAGTTTTTTTTGGACTCACAGACTTCCAGGACTCGCCTCCGGCTCGTCCTAGAATCTTGTCTATTCGTCCAAAAAAACCCTATTTTCCGGACTTGTTACGTAAATTACTATTTCGGCAACCGTCCGGGAAGTACCCACTTCCCGGACGCTTTTTCTTTGAGAAAGTAGCATTTCCCGGCCTAGGCCGGAAAGTACGTACTTCCCGGCCTAGGCCGGAAAAACACGTCGTTGTTGTCATTGTTATGATCATCACAATAGCAACGAAATAACGGATGACAGTTCTGTTCTGTGTTCTGTTTAATTCAAATATGAATCAAAATCAATAAAGAGATGTGTCATCTCATTGATTTGTAATTCTTCACGGTTGCCGAAAAAATATTGTACGCAACACGCCCGGAAATAGTTTTTTTGGACTCACAGACTTCCAGGACTCGCCTCCGGCTCGTCCTAGAATCTTGTCTATTCGTCCAAAAAAACCCTATTTTCCGGACTTGTTACGTAAATTACTATTATGTTATTCTATTCTTATTCCAGCATAAAAAAAATCTGGTCATAGGCATTTGGGGGAAAACTCTCAGCCGTATTGATGTTTTTATATATATTTTAATATCAAGTACAATGGTGAAAGAAAACTCCCACCTCATCGGAGTAAATCTTGAAGAGGGTGATGAAAAAAAAAGGTGGTTTTTGTGTATTTCCGTCAGGTTCAAAGTTCATTTCATGACTGAATCACCCTGTATTCTTTGAAGTCCATGATGATATGTTCTAAAACAATTAAACAAACACCTTGAATCAACCCATAAAAACCGGGTGTCCATTTAATCTTCATTGAGAATAGTTTCTATAATAATGGATCACCCAGTATGAATTCTTGGTATTACAGACTTTTTCGATGTAACAACAACATATCTGGTGTAATAGTTCATTTTGTGAAGGTTCTCGCTCCGAAACTGACATATTTTATAATTTCAAAATCGGGCATGCATTCAATTATGGATAACCCTGTATTCGTAACGATTTTCGATCATATTCCTCTATATGGTTGCTCCCTGAGGATGTAGTGAAATGTTTCTTGAGAAAAATTGAAGCTCATTCGATTCTGTACCGAGGTACGGGTGTTGTATAAAAGTGGGTAATTCTCAACAGGCCCGGATCTAGGGGGGGGGGGGAGCAAGCGGGGCGCCAGCTTAAGGGGGCGCAAAAACAACCAGGTGTTAATTTTTTTTATTTTTCATTTTCTCGGAAAAAAAGTATTATCATTAAATATGAACCGGCTCTGATGTGCTATCTTGACCACTCAAAAAAAGGACAAAATCCTGTAGTATCTGTCCAAAACTATACAAAATGAAATTATGGATTTAATGGCCACCAAATTTCGGAATTACATTATTAATGAGATCAAGGAGGCCAACTATTTCACTATTATGTTCGACTGCACCCCAGGGCCAGATGTATCTCACACATCAGAATAAATGAACCAGGTTATACGATATTTGAAGAGAACGGAGTCTGGGTATAAGATAAAGGAAAGTTTTTGACTTTTTAGAAGTTGACGAAAAAATTTCAGAATAATATCATTGCGAATTCTAGATAAAATGCAAGCTAAAGATTTGAATTTCAAAATGTCGTGGGCAATCCTACGACAACGGATCTAATATGGCTGGCCTGGTCCAATCCAGTATTCTACAGATGAACGAGCTGGCTGTATTAGTTCCATGCCTAAGCACACTCTTTGAATCTTGTGGGTGTCCATTCGGCTTCATCATGATTCATGTTCAGAAGCAGTAAATTAATTTGGTGTCGTACAAAAACTGTATTCTTTTTTTGTTAGTTCAACCACACGATGGACAATTATGAAAACAAATTTGGAAGGAAGTAGCCAAACGAGATGGGGCTAAATATCAAGCTGTTAATGCCTTGCTCAATAATTAACCAGGAGTTGTGAAGGCTGTGGAAGAAATCAAAGAATCCTCACTAGTCGCAGAATCCAAGTATGAAGCTGGTCATTTGCTTCATGCTGTGATGGATTTTATATTCATCCTGAACCTAAGAATTTGGGATAATATTCTGCGAGAGATCAATAGGGTCAACGTGGAAATTCCGAAAAGGGATATACATAATTATATTACGTTCATTATCGTTGATGCAAGGTCTTGTGAGGATCTGTCAAGGAAATGAGAGAAAACCCTATTGTAACCTGGATTTCGGAAGATACACTTCTTTCAGAATAGTTGGATGTGGAGACAAATCTTACAAATAAACGTATTTCCAAGAAGAAAAAGCAGGTCGACGAAATATGCGAGGATGAGTCAAGATCGCTAGATCTAATTGGTTTATTCTCGAAGGAAATTAAGGTTGTTTTCGACAGATTATTGTCAGAAATCAGAAAAAGATGAGAAAGCGCAGAGAGTCTGCATACAAAATTCGCATTCGTCAATGGCAATGCCCTTTCAAACATGCAAAAAGAGGATCTGCAGAAAAATGGGACCCTTCTAGCGCAAAAATATTGAAGTGACTTGAATGCAGTTGATTTTTGTTAGCAATAGGAACTAGCGGTTCTCAAAGAGCTGGTTCCTGAAGTGAGTGAAACTAGTGAAAGATCGACTTCATTAGATCTGCTACAAATTCTTGACAGGCAAGATCTGCAAGAAGCTTTCCCTAATGTCAGTATTGCTTTAAGAATATACTGCACACGAGACTGCACATTACCTACCATGTCTACAAGAGGTGATTACAGTGGCGCACCGAGGGGGGGGGGGCTGTCGGCTGCAGCCCCCCTCGAGCTGTGACAAAAAAAGTAATTCAAAGAATGGAAACTTAAACATTTCCTTTAGAGATAGAAATAGGGATTGATATTTTTACGCGCATCCTATTCGATATGCAAAACTGTGTGTTGATGATTAATCAAGTTTTAGGCTTGTCCTCTTACCCCCTTTACTTAGTATTTGTGAAAAAAATAAATTATGCATTTTTCAAAGCAAGCTCTAAATAAGGAATGCGATATATCCATTACTTAAGAAGGTTTTCGCTTGCGGCGCATTTTTTAAATTATTTAACTTACAAAAACCTGATTACTCTTGAGCAGCCCCCCCCCCCCCCGAATATAATTTCTGGGTGCGTCACTGTGAACGCAGTTTCAGCAAGTTGAAAATAATAAAAAAATATTTGCGTTCTTCAATGAGTCAGAAACGTCTCTATGGTTTCTCGATCTTACTGCTTCCGAAACAGATTTTGAGGAGCTGATAGATGCGTTCGCGGAAAGAAAATCACGCCGCGTGAAGCTGTGAAGAAAAAAATCTAATTTCATTCCTTGTGATATTTTCCTTATTAGTTTTTATTTTTATTATTCATTTGTATTATTTTTTTTGTTTGGGGGGCGCCATCATGAATTTTTGCCCCGGCCAGAAAAAATCGTAGATCCGGGCCTGATTCTCAACTTCAACGCCATGTATCTCGAAAACTAGTCATAGGATTGAGTTGGAGCCATGGACACTTTTGATCAGTAGGTCGAGTACTACATTATACCAAAATTTTAGAAAATTTGACGGAACGCCATTTGCCATAGAAAAAGTGCGGGGTCCTTTACATAGTTTCCGAATCAGTGCGATAAATTACTTGAGATGGTTACGAAAACGTTTTACACGCAAAGGTTTCTTCCATTGAAAAAATATGAGTGCCCTTGGTCCAGTGGTTAGGACGTTGGATTAGGACCCGGCAAGTCCGAGTTCAATCCCGAGCTAGGAAAGAAATTTTCTAGTCTCGGTAGGGGCCACCATTTCACTGTTGGGTCAAAAATTAACAGTGCTGTGCCTAAGGTGGCGTAAGGACACAGTAACAAAGCCTACACAGAACACAACTGCTCACTCCGAACTCGGCACAAATTACAAGCTTCGAAGCTTGTAGTTTCAGAGGGGTCTTCTCAGGAGACCTAGGAGTAATCAGGATAAACAATATATATTGAAAAAATTTCATTCATACAGGGTGTTCGATTGAAGCGATACGAGAATTTAATTAATTAATTTTTTCTAATATTTACTCAATATAATTTCAAAGTTTGGTGCAAAATTAGAATTCCTATTCATTTTTATTACATTAATGGGCAAGATTCGACTGGGGGATCTGTGAATATTGCCATCAGAAATTTTGTTTTCTTGATATTTTCTTATTATAATTTTGTTTTGAATAAAGCTTCCATTCAAAATTTGCAGCGACCCCCCCAAATATGAAAATAATTCCGCTCCTCCTGAGGTTTTGTCTTATCTGGAACAACAAGATGATTATATCGACCAACTGGAAAAAGAATCGAGATTCTGCAGGGTGAGTGAGCTGAAAAACTTGAGATGAATAGTCATTTTTCATAACAAATAGATAACTATTGATTGATATCCACTTTTTCAGACTGAACTTTCATCTCTTTTGAGTAAAGTGAAGGAAGTCATCAATGAAAACGAAGTTTTGCATGATAAGCAGAAAAATAAATTTCTTAAATCGGTGTTCGATGAAATAGAACCAGACACAGAAACAACCGAGACAGAAACCGAGTCGAAAAAGAAAGTAAGTTCTCTATACGAACCCGGTTCAAAATGATAACAATAATAAGTTCTCTACAGGGTCTTTCACGAGGAACCTCACCCATATTTAAACGGGAAACTACTGAACGTATTTTCATGAAATTCAGCACTTATAAGTATTTCACGATGCTGATGAAATCTAAAATATTTTCAAGGCATGAGCACCTCCGGTTTTTCCGGAAATGACGTCAACTTCCGTTTTTCAAATTAGAACACCATTTTTTTATTGCAGAAATAGATTCCTTAGAAAATTTCAAGTTATTTTGATGTAACATTTTTCAGTTTTGGTTGGAAAATTCTCTCTGAGCGGGAAAATTCGAAAAAAAAATCGAAAATAGAGCTCCGCTGAAACAAGAATAACTTCGAGGTTTTTGGATGGAAAATTTTCATTTTTGGGATTTTTCAAGATGTAAGATTGATGTATCCACTTTAAAAATCGAAATCACGATTCATGATACAAGGGGTGAAAAAATCGCTTTCAAAGTTAGGGATGACAAAATCGTGAAAAATCAATTTTTTCAAATTAGAACCCCATTTTTTTATGGCAGATATTGAATCTACGTTAAAAAATAATGTGAGTGTATGCATCACACCCTTGCCCTAAAGTGGATATTTACTGAGTTATTCACAAAAAACTGTTTTTCGTCTTGAATTTTCAGCTATTTCTTTTCCCTTCACGCCAAATGATAGATATCATTAATAAAAAAGAATGTAAAACATGGTAAGTTTTTGCATATGGTTCATAAGGAATTATTTATTTATCACTGGAGAGAAAACCGATGGCCGATTAGTTGAAATAGAGAGGTTTCCGATACAAATTCGAATCCAAATTCGCCATCTATTTAGGAACAACCTGTAACTTTTTTCTCTTGCATATTAGGGTAGTGAAATCTAAAACATGGTTTAAGTAACAGTTCCTGAAAATTTCATCTGTTTGGCGTGAAGGGAAAAGAAATAGCTGAAAATTCAAGACGAAAAACAGGTTTTTGTGAATAACTCAGAAAATATCCACTTTAGGGCAAGGGTGTGATGCATACACTCACATTATTTTTCAACGTAGATTCAATATCTGCCATAAAAAAAGGGGTTCTAATTTGAAAAAATTGATTTTTCACGATTTTGTCATCCCTAACTTTGAAAGCGATTTTTTCACCCCCTGTATCATGAATCGCGATTTCGATTTACAAAGTGGATACATCAATCTTACATCTTGAAAAATCCCAAAAATGAAAATTTTCCATCCAAAAACCTCGAAGTTATTCTTGTTTCAGCGGAGCTCTATTTTCGATTTTTTTTTCGAATTTTCCCGCTCAGAGAGAATTTTCCAACCAAAACTGAAAAATGTTACATCAAAATAACTTGAAATTTTCTAAGGAATCTATTTCTGCAATAAAAAAATGGGGTTCTAATTTGAAAAACGGAAGTTGACGTCATTTCCGGAAAAACCGGAGGTGCTCATGCCTTGAAAATATTTTAGATTTCATCAGCATCTTGAAATACTTATAAGTGCTGAATTTCATGAAAATACGTTCAGTAGTTTCCCGTATAAATATGGGTGAGGTTCCTCGTGAAAGACCCTGTATACACAATCGAAGTGTGTTCTAATATTGTGAAACCAAAACCAACGTTCTGGAATGGGAAAATTGAACGCGTCCATCTTTCACAAATTACCTACCGCACTTCCCAAAATTTTCTCATTCCATCGCCGAAATAAGAAAATAGTTTTGTTTTTTCATTTGCAGCATTTAAAGTCACCATCCAAGAAAAAGAAACAAATGTTTGAGGGGCCCTCGATAGTATTCGAATCACGAATATCTGAATTAGAGGCTCAATTAACTCAAGCAAAAATTGATCTCAAAAAAGCACAAGAAGAGAACGACAGTTACAAAAGAAAAATAGCAGATGGTACAATCATACTGGATGGAATCGGTACAGAATCTTACAAAAGACAAATTGAAAACTTACAAAGGTAAATGACAGAAACGTAGAACGAAGACTAGGTAGCACCGCATTTCAGAAACATATTGATTGCCTTGTTCCCAGTCCATAAAGATTCAACACTCAACCCATATCTTTTCTATTCCCTTCCTTGGTATTTTTCCTTACGTAAAGCAAAGAACGTATATTAAGGTATATTCTATTGATTATAGAGAGAAGAATCAGTTTCAAGAATCAATTGCAAAACTAGAGAACGCCCTCACAAAACTAAAATGTAAGGAGAACGATACTTCAGACGCTGTTAAAAGAAGTTTAGATGCCGCTGAACATGCTCAGTATGAGAAGAATGCTGCTGAATTGGAAATAAGAAGATTAAAAGATGAATTGGAACGTCAACATAGTAAATTGAGAGATGCGATAACTGACCAAGTAAGAACATAATAAAGAAATGAAATGAAATGAGATGAACCACAATTCATTGAATAGAAGTGTGGCGACGGTCAACATTACAGATATTTCAAAATAATTTTCCCATTTATAGAGTCGTAGAATATCAGATGAAAGGAGTGCAGTAGAGAGGAGATATACACAACAAATTGAACAGCTCACTACAGAACTTGGTGTACAGTGGGAAACAACAAATAAGTTACAATTGGAATTAGACAAACAGAGAAGAGAAAACGGTGATCTGCGAAGAGAATGTGCTCAGAAACAAGCCCTCATTGATGAACTGAAAAAGGACATGCAAAGTAAAATTAGTAAGTCAATAATTTTCATTTGAACCCATTTCGATTAAATGATTAATATTTAAATAAAAAAGAATAGACATTCAGTTTTTCTAATTGAATGTGATATATTACTTAACTTGTATTGAAGAAAAAGTTCACAAATAGACAAAAAATAATTAAATTTTGACGATATCTTCAATCCCATTCATGATACATTTTTTTAGTCACTCTCCAATCGGATATAGGCGTAACTGGAGCAGAAAAAAGCGCCTTAGAACAGCAGATTTCTTCACTTCAGTTAGCAAACGAAAGGAATGAGAGGCACTACAAGCAGGAAATAGCGAGGATGCAAGCAGAGTTGCAATCCCTAAGACAAAGATCAGATAGAGCTGATTCCGATCTTATTCACAGTAGAAGAGAAAATTTGAGATTGAATGAACAAGTAGCTTCTTTAGAGAAGGAGGTAAATATCATTCTGGAAAATAGCAAACAGCAAAAAAATTTATTTTTTTTTACTTTTCATTTGGTAACACCTACTGGATTTTTCAATGATATCTACAGAAGATCCGATCATGCACAATGCTGTATTTTGTTTTTTTATTAGGATCTATTGCTTTTACGAACCCTACAAGCGTCAAGAAATGAATAGTACTTTTCAACCTATTTTAAAGGTCGGCGTTTAAAGCGAATAGGAAAGCTCAGCCGATAGAGGCGCCACCGTCCATTTTATGGCATATCTCCATAGAACATGCACTATCACTATCAAGTTCTATGAATATCTCTCTAATCATGAATGAAATGTGCAATGGCGCTCTCTATCCGAAAATCGCCGAACTATGAAATAAGCGAATTTGTGGATAAAGCAGGAATTTTTTCCCGCCAAAATTTGAATTTGGCCATTTTCTGCCAATTCCGTATTTCAAGTTGATCTTCTGAACGAAATTATCTGTAGATTCACTTTTAATCGGAAGTTGAACTATTTTCATGGGTCTTTCTGTTGAAATAAAACAGAAGCATGGGTTGGCTCATTTTCTTCTATTTTTGAAAGAAAAAAAATTAACTGTCGGAATGAAATCGATTAAAATTATTTCAACAAGAACCCTAATATTTTCTGAGTTCACCCACAAAATTTCAGTTCTCAAAGTGAAACCGTTTTCGAAATCAACTTGAAATAAAAACACACTACATTGAACGCCCACCTTAATAATAGGAATAACAATGGTATTAGAATTATTTAGGTCCTTGAGCTCAAAAAAGTTGAAGACCCCTGACCTAAGTTGTTGCAGAGAAACTGCAGGGGGTTTACTTACTAGAAGTCAGGTGTCTTACTAGTGATACCAAAAGAAAAGTAGGAAACATTTTCAGATTTTGGGAAATAATAAAATATGAAGATTACAACGAAGTGAAGTTATGTTTATGATAAAAAAAAAATAGACCCCTGTTCCAAATATTCCTAAGACAAGTTTAATAGTTTTGAAGGAAATGCCAAAACATTTTTGAAACCTTGAATTGTTCTGACACAATCGCCTACAAGGCAATGCAATCAAGATTCAGGACCTGCTTCCTGAAAAATCACAGTTCAGAATCTGAGTGGATTTGATTTCCAGCTCAAACTAAATGCCGCCTTATCGGATGAATCAAATAGGAGGGCGGCTTCTTCATCAGAAACAATAGCTCTTCCTCCGCCAACTCCAAGAAAAGACGACAGGGAAGAACTAGGATCTTTGATCCACGATCTCGAATCAAAACACGGTGAGTATTAGAAAAGGAATTTCGAATGGCTGGAGTGATCGCCTGCCAAATTACAAACTATGTTTTTTTCGGGGAAGTTTCCGAATCTTGCTTTGTGGAAAAAATATTTCACAACAGAAAATATAATATATTCGATTCAGACTTATTGTATTACTGAACGCTTACAAGTCGTACAATTTTGGTCAATTATTTAAAATTTAAACAATATTGTCGAATATCTGAAAAACACTTTAGGGTCATTCATTCTCAGTATCTCGATTAAACTTCTTGCAATTATTCAATCAATTGTAACACACAATTCAGAATTCGCTACACATATTGACTAACCTTACAAGAAATTATTCATGACAAAAATGTGGATGAGGAAAAATTCTGATACAGAAAGCGAACCTCATTAATGCCTTTGGCTGACCACATATTCAAACAACATATAATCACTAATTCTCTATGGTCCTACAGCCCTTTTATTACAAAATGTAATGCAAGTTGTTGAGTTTGTTTTCCTCATTCCCTTTCCTGAAGTAAATGAAGTTTCTCCATGAGTTGAAAAGGGATATCATCAAAATGATGTATCATAACATGGCCTTATTGTTGCAGAGGCTACAGTAGCTGAGCTAGAAGGCAAGATCAAAACCCAAAATCAACTCATGGACAAACTGTCGGCAGAATGTCAGGCACTTACAACTAAATTAGAGGATGTGAATGCTAGGCATAAGTAAGACACAAATTATGTCCTTTTAATAAGAATTTGCAAATAAGCGGCAATCAAATTTTAAGCATTTCAATAATATGAACAAAACTTCTCGATGTTTGGCACTGACCTTTATACAATAATTTGTAATTAGTCATCGAGGAATATATGATATTGCCGCATATTTTGGAAAAATTATTATAATTTGAAATCAAACTGGAAATATTCTGGATTTTAGCTAGACAATGCGAAGAAATTTTTACTAAAGCGAATTATTCAAAAAATTTTAATTAGTGGCAATAGCTTGATATTGATTTGATACCTTGAATAATGTAGGCATAAAACAAGGGGAAAATTATGATCAAATTTGAGTACTAACAATTCAGTGGCACTATTACCCTGTTTTCAAGTTTTCATTTGTTCCAGCAAAGTGCTTTTGTTCATTTCACATACTCTCATCTGTATTGAAGTCCATAATGATCGATGTTCGACTTATGAACTTAGTAATTTAACTTCCGTAAACTTTGCAATTTTGTTGTCCTTTTATTTATGTTTGTTATGTTTTGACTGAAGTTGAAATTGTCAATATTACATTTGACCTCATGTTCTCCAGCAACAGTAGTAAAATTTGCTTTCGTAGCTTGCAAAAATCCAGTGTTTTCCAGAAGAAATCTAATATGCAACTTGTGTTTGGTAGGAATGGACCGAGCAAACATCAAAAGCGCGTCCGGTTCAACTTCAGTCCAACCGACCAAACGCAAGGAGCCCATTAAACTAGATATTAGTGTCAAAGTGGTCCCCAAATCTCGAAAGGTTAGTAATATGTGAAGCGTTATGCAAAAAATAATTGTAAGAACAAAGCAAATATTTTTCTCAATTTACAAAAGCAAGATGGTGAACTCTTTGATTATTCTACAACAAGCATTCATTAAACAATATGTGCCCTTAACATGTTCAAAGTCTATAGCGATCAACAAAATGCAACTCATAATATTGATCATAATAAGGATATTACTAAATCTCATATGTTTTGTGGTAGGGGTCGAAATGCAAATTTAGCTTTAGAGAACCTCGAATTACATTCACGACTGAGAGAAGTGTGGAATTGCTTGAAAGAAGTTACGACACCGGAAAAATCCGAGGTAATGTCTATTTTTCATGCTGACTGAATATTTTATTTCCAGGGAGGAAATACGGGAGCTACAAACTAGCCTAGGTCAATTGAATAGTAGATTGTCTATGTCAGAGCGTCCATCTCACAAAAGTGAAGGTATTTAATCCAATGTGAATACATGAAAAGAAAGTTATTGAGATTGAGCTAGTGCACTTTCAGTATTTCAGCTTTTCATTCCATCACTTTCGTTCTAACCATTTAGCGATTTCCCTAGCGTAATATTTGTTTACAAAATATTTATATTCACCAGGTATGAAGTTTACCTTGCCTTTCAAATGTATCTTTTATAATTTATAATGAGTCTTACTTGATGGAGATTCCTAGAATTAAATTAGAAAAACAGAATATTCTATAAACCACAAGTGACAACATATTTATATCATTCAGATATATGAAAAATTGTGGTGAAACACTGTTTCGATTCCACACAAATTTGAAAAATTATTTCAACTGTCTTATAATCGAAAGCAGAAATATGGATAATTGAATAATCTACAAATATAACAAAAATAATATCATATGTTTCGTTGTTATTGAAAAATCATCAGTGATGCCTACTTCTTATTACTGGTAATATTATCTCGAGACACAGCCAAACTAGAATATACTAATCTAGTATCAAATTTTTTCGCTTCAATGATTTCATGACAGTTGAAATGATACTATTGATTTGTTTCATTACCACTTTTCATATCTGAAAGATATAAATATGTGGAGATTTGCAGAATATTCTGATTTTTCTAATTTGATTTTCAAGCATTTACAATTCATATCAAAAACATGCCAATCCTAGACTAGTCTACAATTCATTGACCATTTTTTGCATCAATATAAACATTTATATTTATGGTTCTTTCCATGCTATTTTCAGATGAAAGAAGTCATTCAGCTGGCAATGCACAAGAATATAGGGTTGAATCCGAAAAATCATTGACAAATCAACAACCAGAAGAGCATGAAATCAGCAAACCTACTCTTCAAGACCCTATCTCTCAACAGGAGGAAATCCCTGAAGTAGAACCACATGAAGATGAAACCGATCAGCAGTCACTGATAGATCACACCCAACAACCACCCCCTGAACAATCCGAAGACCAGTATCCTCAATATGCTGCAAACCCAGACCAGCAATATGATCAACAATATGTCACAGAACAACAATATGATCAGCAACAATACGATCCGAATTACCAATATGACCCAAACAGTGGATATCAAACAGGTCCAAATGGAGAATACATCACTGATCCAAATCAACAATACGATCAATATTCTTATGAAAATCAACATTATGACGATCCAAATCAGCAGTACACAGAAGAAACGGTACCACAATATTCTACAGATCCGAACCAACAATTTACAGCTGAACAGGTCCCTTCCGATCCCAATCAACAGTTTCCCTATAGTACTGATCCAGAATATTCAGGCATACCTGATCAAACTATAGAAAGTGATTCAGGTCAACAGTAGACATAGGATCTACTTAAAACCTGCAGATCAGAGGAGAACTTTGAAAAAATATATTTTTTCAAGATATTCATGCTCCACCAGTCTTTGGAGCAATCTGTTCAAAGTCAAACACATGTAAAAATTGACATGAATTATTGAAGAATGAATATTTTTTGCGAACAAAACCTGTTATTTTGTACCTACTGTGAAACAACATTCTTAAATTAAGTATGGGGTAGATTTTATGTTTCTGAAAGAAAATGAAGATCTACATCTACACCACTTCCAAGATTCTTCAAAGAAAAAATGTGGATCTGAATATTCAGCAAAAAGAAACTGGTACAGTTAAATGTGAATTTCAATTGGTGCAATTGAATCGAAAGTCTTGAATTAAACTGGAAATGGTTTAGTTGTTATGGGTAGTTCACTATACAAATATTATAATGTTAATTATTTATTCAACTATATGCAAAATGCTTGCTGAATGACTTTTATCAAATACATGTATAAACACACAAATAATTTCAAGTGCAATTTCTGTTGTGTTCATGTTTTGTATATGGAAAATTAGTTTAAGTTCACAAAATGATAAGCAAATTGTAAAACTCTGTATGTGAATAAAAGAAATCTTGAGAAGAGTTATTCCTAATTGTAACCAAAGATATTTATATCATCTCTCAAGATTGTTGCCAAAAAATATCTTTGCAATGCAGAGGAATCTATTAGAATTGGATTTCAAAAGAACCATAAAAACTGAAGCCGGATTCAAACTCTAGGATCTTACAAACTGATTTACTCTATTTGGGGGATCCAAAATAATTTCAAAATCTAATAAGTGTGAATTACAATAATTCACAACAGTTTACTGATGATGAAATAAATATCACATTCCAAAAGTGATATTAGTTCTTCCAGGTTTTGTTTGAAAATATTATATTGTGGCAAAAATCAACCTACCTCATCTGAGCTAGGTCATTTCCTGTGTGTGAAAAAAGTATACTCACCTGATTGATTCAAATGGATTTCACAAAATCAATATTCCACAACGTTATAGTTTTGAAGGTCAGAATTTTAATTTGTAATGTATAAAATTTAGGGAAGCATTTTTATCTCAAAAACTTTTCAGATGATTAATTTCTGCACAAGCATACTGCACCAAAATCAGGCAAAGGTGTTCCAGACCACCCAGAAAGAGCAGAATCTTCTCTTAAAGGTGTGCCAAACGATAACACATGTAAGTTGTCTTCCCCCATCAGCGGTACAATTTTATCAGTGAATTGTATAATCCCATACTCTCCTACTTCCATCCATTTGGAATTTTCTTCTTCATATTTGTCAGCCAATCCTTTGGGGAAGCCGCAAACAATTTCGGACTTCAAAATTCGAATACAACATAACTTAGATGGGCCAAAATATCCCTGTGCATCTGATAACGTAATTTCAGGGTTATGATACATTTCTCTGAACACTTTTCTGTAACTAGCATCTCCTTTTATGAATATCATCTTGGAGGCGGTCAAATCATCGTAAAGCATTCGGTCGTATTTGTGCATCATAGAGAAATCTACAGGTAGGGTCCAAAAATCGCTTGTTCTGAGGATCCAATTATGAGAATCGAAATTTTTGGACCATACGTCTCCAGTTTGCTGCAGACTAGGTTCCTCATACATTTTGCTCATTTGATCTAGCGTCCATTTAACATCGTGAATAGTTACGTCAGAGATATACCAAGGAATTTTCTTACAATGGTATACCACTTTTTTACAAACTCCTTTGGACATCAGATAATCACCAAGAGCAAAGTCTGCTATTAATTCTGCCCCTCCGTTATCCAAGATTATATCTGGAATAGATAATCATATACGATGAATATTATGAAAGTCATTTTAATAATTTCCTTTCATTGATGTTTTCTTCAAATAAAGACAATGAGTTGAAGAATTTTATTTATTATAAACTTTGAAAATATAGAAATTTATGTGGCAGACATAAAATGTAAATGTACAAAGATAATTTTACCCACTTAATCAAAGGTTACTCAATAATTCAGTTTTCTTAATAGGATTCCAGTAGTGAAACATATCTTTTAAATTTTCAAGATCTTCTTCATCCATAAGTGGAACTATTTTGTCAGAAAATTGAATGACCCCATAATTTCCATTTTCCATCCATAAGGGATCTTCAACGTCTAACTTCTCAGACAAACCTTCCGGTAAACCACAGATAATTTCCGCTTTACAGGTTCTAATTGAACATAGTTTGGATGGCGCAAATTGACCTTGAGCAACATGAACTGGTGTTTCAGGACTCCAGAAGATTTCCCTGAATATCTTTCTGTAGTTTAGATCACCTTTGAAAATTATGAGTTTGGAAACTGATAAGCTCTTGTAGAGCTTTCTATCATATTTATGCATCATTTCGAATTCAACAGGGAGTATCCAAAAATCGCTGATTTTTACTGACCAAATTCCATTTTCGAAATTTTTAGACCATGTTTCACCATAAGATTTCAATAATTCATTTTCATGTTCACTCATCTTTCTCAACATCCATTTGATGTCATGCTGCATTACATCTGACATAAACCAAGGTATGGTTTTAACGTGAAAGACTACCTTTTTCGCCAAATTTTTATCAGTTAAATAATGAGCTACACAGAGGTCTGAAAGTAATTCTGCCCCAGCATTATCCAGTACAATATCTGTAAGAAGAAAACTGTAACAATATAAGTCTGAAATTCATCAACATTTGTTTCAATTTAGTACTATTCAAACAAAAAGCTATGATTTTTAGTGCATTTGAAGAACTTACCTGTCAAAAAAACCTATGTATGGACGCCGAAATGATAGGGCCATGCAATGAAACATGAAACAATAATTGGACAAAAGCACTAAATAAGCAAACAACACACACACAATTCCATAAAATAAATTAATCTGTTTTTTTTACTCAAACAAGTTAGATTATGTTTGAGAATCATTCCTGGTTAGTTATGTTATGAGTTTAGCATGTACTTATGATAATGTTATCTATAAACTAACAATTCAAAAAGCTTTAACTTGTGAGCACACCAGACTGGTCTGAAATAACGCTATGAAGCAGACCAATTTTGTATGTAACTATATGGAATGTTCCACAATCACATGAAAGGTTACTTGTTGACAGACAGAGTTACATTTTCGTCAAATAATAAAACCATTGGCCATTGGGAGCTTACAAAAAGAAAAGATCTACTCCGAAGGAGATAAAATGCTTCCTCAATTAAGATTGCAGTGTCTAAGAAATATTTTTGTCAGTTCTTTACTGAAGCTTTTGTATGAACTTAAATTATTTTTTGATTTTTGCCAAGATTTCCGAATAAATCAAAGTTATGGACTTCAATTTTCCCACAATGCCAGAGTGGAATCAAGGATAATAAGAATCTCTTTAGTGAAAAACTATGATTTGCTAACGCATTGTAAATTTCTTGTAATTGGAAGAGGAGTGATAATTAACAAGTTTATTATTTTGACAACTAGGTATTTAAGTTCAAATTATTTTTCATTATTTTTAGCGACCATAGTTAACAGGATTACAAAAAATTTACAATATGTTAGCAAATTGTTTTTGATCATAAAATGCCAGTTTTCTCGAAAACGGTTCACTTTAGAGTAATGAACCAGGAGTACCTTCTTTGTGTAAAACATCAGAATTTACTGTGCAAATGCAAATTTGTCCAGAGGTGTAAAAGTTGGGGGGTAAAACCTTTGTACAAATTCAATGTCTCCGCCACTAGCACGTCTAATAAAACCGAGTAAAGTGCAAGAAAGTAGCTAGCATTAGTGACAATGTGTGCACAACAACTCAATTCTTTAATTAAAACCGTTCCTGAGGAAGGAAAAATGGAAGAGAAAAAAAATGTTATTTTTCATGAGAAATCTACGGTTGACTGTTGATACACTTATTTAGGAAGACCCTGTATAATGTTCAATAATACCATAGAGATAGAATTATATCTCTGTCAAAAATACCAATATGTATAATTGTATAATGTGCCAATGAAAATTGAAACAAGGCTTTGTTAAGAATCGATGTCAGCTCATGTGCAGGAATAAATATTACTCATCGATTCTGTCCTATTCTTGACACCTTATATCTAAGGAAGGATCTCTTCTTTCATTTCATATGAATAGTTCTGATCATAACCCAACAATATCATATATTTTTTAACTGCTTCAATGTGTTTTCTTCAAGTCTCACATATCGCTGTTAATTTTGGAAATTAACTGAAAATATTTCAGTGCAATATTTCCTTCCCCTGAAGAGGTCTGAATAAAATCTCTTCATTTCCAACATTATCAATAGATAAAACGTCTATATTGGCTCCTTCGAAAAAAAAATTGAACAAATAACACAAGGGAAAAAACCAAGAATTTTAGTTCAGCTTCTCTATTCAGTAGATCTAACAACTCACGTCCAATGTCTATAGATATTGGAGACCAGCCTGCTGCATGTCAAAGCTGTTTAATTGATACAAAGGATATCAAATCGTTCCCTATCTCACTTAAAGATGTAACTGACAATAATAAAAAAATGGGATACACCACTTGAGACTTCCCTGCAGGCACAACTTTGATCTCACGAATTGCGGCTTAACTGTCTACCATGATAACACCGCAATGGTTATGCTCGATCACAGGTATGAAAACTACGAGAAGTTTGATAGAGGTGAATTCAAATTTGCTTCTTCTCATAAAAAATTAACTGAATGATAGTATGTGAGATATGGGAAGAAATGTTCAATACCACATGCAACGGAGACAAAAATCTGTTCCCACAATCTCTGTGAACTTTTTTATTGTTTCTAGGCATGGACTACATACTTTGGTCGTTTGCCGCTCTTTGAATTGTCTCAAATTCTTCAGTTTGAGTAAATCGAATATTGCATTATATTTATGGTGAACAGATTCGAATCAGAACTACACAATTATCAGACCCCAGTGAAATTTTAATGTTTTTGAGATATTGAAGCAGTTTTTTACCTATGGTATCCCCTTCTGAACCCTGCAGTGCATTCCATATTTTTTCAGAATCGTTGACCAGGATATTTTTAGATAATTGGCTCAACTGATCACCAACAAGTGGTTTTACTCCATCAGGATTCAAAGACAAGTCAGCTTTGTTACTCCATAAATTGGTCTGAAAATAAAAACAGTTGGATGGCATCACTGAATAATCATATACCAATAACAAATCCATTCATTAGAATGAAACCAATAAGTCTTAGTTCCTCGGCTCATTTGCATGCAACGTCACCAGTTAGCTACAAGAAACCAGGTAATTTCAAGCTGTCAATCTATTCGTAAGACCATAAAGTAGTCAAGGAACGAAGGCTTTCATCAGCTTCATTTTAATGAAAGGTGTAACTGATCTTTGTAAATACTAAAACACAATTTTCAGTTCAAGTATATCATAAGGAAATTCTGAAACAAACCTGTAATAAGGAACAAAAATCTTCCTTATTAGCAAGGGGATTACCAGCAAACTTTTGGAGGTGAGCTACAGTTTCTTTTATCTGGGGAATTCCACTTTGAAATAGTTCTTCTTTATTGAATCGAAAAGGATCAAACTCTTTCAGGTATTTCCTAGAATAACATTGTCATATTAAAACGGATGCCACATTGAAGAAATGCTTAAATTCTTCTTAGAGTTGTCATTCAAAACCTACGTTTTCTCAAAAGCTTCCCAAACTTTTCTATACATGTAACATTCAACGAGTAACCAAATGGTGTGAAAGGGGGTTGGCACTCCTTCCATTCCATCCCTTTCTCTAATATATTCATTATAAATTGCCGCATCCGCAGCATGGGATCTTATGTTTTTCAAGGGTTTATTAGTTTGAATCTCATATTTTAGTCTAGACAGCTTTCCCACCACTGTCTTGATTTCATCTCTTGCTTCCTATAATAAACAGTTACCAATAATCCATCGAAATAATCTAATTTTCAGTATTATTTATTAGACTCATTAGAGTATTCAAATAAAACTCACACTTCCATATTCTTTAGCTATTTCATCTTTTCTTTGCGATAAACAATCAATAGTTTTGGTTAGGATAACAGGTAACCTATCTCGCACCGTTCGGAAAGCGAAACTTCTATAAAAGTAAAATACAATCGATTAAGAGAAATATTAGTTTGTCCCTTGATTTTTACCTTCGGAAAAAAGCTGTTAATTTTACATTCCTTGGGGTTCTTAGATCCATTGTCCTATTATATGCGCAGAAGCATGGGTGAGAAGCTTTTAGTGCCATATTTGAAATTATTGGATTATATCAGAGCGTAGATAATATTTAAAATTTTTGAGATAATTGTTCTTATTTGACCTTCAAAGACCTTGTTCTATTTTACTGAGATTTTGAACTTTTGTCGAAGACGGAATGCTGACGTGAATTTTGAATTGAAAAATCATAGAAGATGAATAAAATTTTGAACTGTCATCTTGATTTGAATTTCAAATTTTCAATAATCATTGTTCTTTAATTGATGGTTTGGTTCAAGGACAAGCTTAGTATTTTTTACAGGGTTCAAATTATCATTTTCAACTGAAGCCTAATCTGGCTAATCTTTCTGCGGCGAAAAATATATTGCTGAAAATGCTACCAACTGCTATGTTGAGATGGCATGCAAGCAGAAGAGAGCTCTCGATCTTCTCAAAAAGATTATTTGTATATTGATGACATGAGAGCTTTCACGGTCGGATTCAACTTCAATTTTAGAGTATTCTTGATTTTCTATCCATGATCCAATAGCCAGGGCCGGATTGACCATCAGTGGGGGACCCCTAGGCAGTGCAATTTTCGGGGCGCGTTTGCCCCCTTTCCAACCATACAGGGACAGCCATTTTGAAAGATCCACTAAAATAACTCCTTGGGAACATTTAATTTTTTTCGTGCACGGGGCACGCGGGGCCCCTAGCTCATGCGGGGGCCCCTAGGAAGTTGCTTACTCTGCCTAATGGTTAATCCGGCTCTGCCCAAAGTTTAGCCTCTACAACTGCCGTGAAACTCTTATTGGTTATTGGACCACGGCTGGTAAACCCGGAATGCTCTAAATTAGTAAATTTGAAATATTATTTGTACTATTCCTAATGTACTATAGTACATTAATAATAAATTATTTCTGCTCAGCTTCGCTCATCTCTGCAAGAATTTTTCATAACTATTTCTGATAATTCACGAATGATATAAAAAAATTTAAGTTTAATTGCTGAAATTGTTGACCCTTCTGGACCATGTAGTCGGATTTGGATTTTTAAGCGAGGTGTCCAATTGACCAGTGAATTTTGACAATATAAATCCCTACGTTTGATGCTATTTCCGAAAAAACATTTTTCAACAACTGAATATAAAGATAACAATGTTATTTATATATTAGATCACAGAAAAAATCAAAGTATTTAATATGAATTTTTTCACCAAGTTCAAACGCGATTTGATGGTCAGCGCTTGGGGGCCCCCTAAGGTCGAGGGCCCTAATGCACTGCACACTCTTGCACCTATACGTAGCTACGCCGCTTTTTTAAATTGCAGAAGTATTCATTATTTCAACTAATTTTACTTCACGGTTTCACAGGCACTTTATGTCGACCTTATGGTTATTATACCTATGCGAAACCTGAAATTCCTAATATTACCTCTATTATTCAATAAAGATTTTTTTCTTATGATAGAAAAAATATTTTGTGAAATTTTGAGACAGCGCATCGCTCGCTTTACAGTGAGTGAACATTATACAGTCAGTATGGAAGCACGGAAGCACTAATGAACTGCAATTTATTTTATAGCATGTTGCTATAGATTGTGGATCCAAGCTCCGTTCATATGGACTCATCAGATTGGTTATGGGGTGCGTCCTCTGCTGAGCACTTGACTCAAGCGCGAGCGACGTGCATGTGTAGAAAGCTAAACCAAAGAGTTTTTGGCTATACTCCATTCACTATTATAAAGTATCTCGGTTGGCCATGACATTCTGACCCATTTCACCGTACTGTGTATTTTGAAAATTTTAGATTAATTTTCCTGTCAGATACATACGCAACGTTGTCCTCTCCACATAGAGTTCGCGTAGTAATTACGTATTTATCGAAATGTTCATTTTCTTTGCCAAAATAATGAATTCGTGGAAATATTGTTTGAATTCATGAACTCAATAATTCCAAAGACCTGGCGAATGTTGAAGAAACTTTTTTCTCTGTTAATACTGGAAATATTTCACTCATATAAACACGGTTTTCGCTTATATATATGTCGAAAATGTTGGAAAGCTGGTGATAAATTATTAATTCCAAATCATCAGAATAAGCAGATTTTAATTCTACATAGCACTTCCTGATACTTTGTCCCCAGGGGCGCCCGCAGGGAGGGCCAGGGGGGCCGTGGCCCCCCCTGAGATTTTAATGGCTCTAACGTTTTTCAGCACGGCAACTCAATATAATACCTTCTAATTTCTATTTTGCCCCCCCCTGAGAAAAATTTCTACGGGTTTCTGCGGGAGCCCATGTTTGTCCCTGCTTTCTCAAAACTGCCTTCGGCATTAAGTTTCCAAGCGTGACTATTACGTCGAGATTGAGAGTAGAAATTAACATTGGCAACGTCTCTGAGAATTATTTTGACAATGCCGATATTTCACGAGTGCCAACCTGCGACAGTTTCAAGTAAAAAAAACTTAATGAACCTAAATCTTGGCCAACCGGGATACCTTATGAAAGGAATGGAGTACGTATACACACGCTGTGGCCAGTGAGTCGCCATAATTTTTAATGAGTATTCAAAAAAGTGCTTTCATTCGAAGAAATGTTCTGAGAATACTTTGAAATATGAAATATATGAATTCATTACAGCACTGTTTTTAATACTGTTACTGTAATGAACTCATTACGATACTGGAATAGAGAAAATCATTTAAAACTTAATAAAAACTTGAATCGATCCAATAAAAATCAGTATGAGACATTTCGTCAATCTGGTCGCCTTTTTTCTGAAGTTTGGTTCTTTGCATATGCTTCATGAATGTTCTTATTTTGAAATGAAGTCAGATTAACAACGGCTTCGATTTGAAACGAGTCTTTCGAAAATGCCAAGACGTAAATTAACAAACGCTGAGGCTATCGGAATGCTACAGGGTGGCCTAAATCAGGTTGTTGTAGCGGAAAGGCCCTAAGTCAGCCAAAGTGTGATATCTCGACTTTGGAATAGGTTCAGGGAGACAGGTTCCGTGTTGGAAAGACCAAGGCTTGGTGGCAGGGCCGTAGCTAGGGGGGGGGCGAAATGGGGCAATGCCCTATCTTAAATTTCCAATGCCCTACCTTGAAACATAGTACCATTTTAAAAAATATGCTAAGTAAAATGTTTCTCCATAATGTGACGTGAGGAAAAGAATATTACTCGCAAAGTAATTCCGAATTGACCACGGGTTGTTCATTGCGAACTACATCAATAGAGTGCGACGTGATCATTGTACAGGGTGTCCCAAATAAGAGTGACTGATTTTATATAAATGCCCAGCTTATTAATTGCTCCAAAGAAATGGGGTTTTCACTAGTTTATCAAAGAGATTTTTTTAGGCGTCGTTGTCATTTCATCTCATCATTGATGTTGATCAAATTCAAAGGGGAAAATATGTATTGAGTCTTTTAAATGGAACACCTATAATTTTTGATTTCATTAGAAAGAGCAATCATTCTCCATTCCAAAAATGTATAGTTTTCTATCTTTTGGTTCATTAACAACAAAGATTTTCGAGGTTTCATGCAGTAGTACATTTTTAATCAGTAGTTTTATATGAACGTATTTTTATGCCTAAAATCATTTCGAAACCGACTTATATGACTTGACAAAATTACTATTGTCAAAATTGCTGATGCGTCAAACGATTGTAATGCGTCAAACGGTCACAGCATGAGCTGATTGCAGGCATCAAAATACGTTCATATACCTAAAACTACTAATTAAAAATATACTACTGCATGAAACCTCAAATATCTTTGTAACTTTGTTGTAAATGAAACAAAAGATAGAAAACTATACGTTTTTTGGAAAGGAGAATGATTGCTCTTTCGAATGAGATCAAAACAAAAATTATAGTGTGTTCCTTTAAAAATAATACATAATAATAAAATAAACCTGAAGAAATAAATATTTTGATATTAACTATACTCCATTCACTTTTATTTAATCACATGGGAGGTCATGGTTTCGTTTTCAGTAGTTGGTGCACCTGATGAAAAGCACAGAACATATGATGAAAAGTCAGTGCGCGCACAGAAAATATCGTTAATGACAAAACGACGTTGCCAGTTTCTTTGTTTACATCAAAGTAAAAGTATCAAAGATATTCCACATTTTGTTAGGTTTACAAATTGTTCGCAGATTTTTGGTATTTAATCGATATTTGCAGGTGAGCTTTTCGTCGAATATCCAAGATAAACGTATTTTTATTGTTTTAAGCACCAGTTTGGAGCGTGAGAACGATTTTCAAGACCAGGTTGAATGTTTACATTTCGAGGTTAAAGGGGTACACGGGAATTTCGTTGAAAAATCTGTTAATGAATTCTTGATTAGAATCAACAATTGATGTCGTCAAGTCTTGAACTTTCAGTTCAAGAGGATAATAAACATTAAATCTTCACAAGCATGCATATGAAATTTATGTGAAAGCAAAGCAATTTTTCTTCCATGATGAAAAATAATATATTCCTTTCTATCAATTCATATAACGTTAATTATTTTCGTCCATCACATCTTTTCCAATTCATTCATTTTCCGAATGAATTCACATTCTGAGAAATACGCTAAGAATGTAGAAAGGGCAACATAGTGTTGACTTGGAACATGAAAATATTTTGAAAAACGTCATAACTTCGGTACAGAGTGGAATGTGTCAAATTTCCAAGGCCAGAGTTGTGATTTTATAATTATGAATGGAGTATACCTATAACACTAAAAAGTAGGTACAGATCACATTGAGTAAAATTTTTTACTTCTGCCCTACCCGTAACCTCCATTGCCCTACCTTAAATTCATCTCTAGCTACGGCCCTGCTTGGTGGGCGACGAAAAACAACACCTGCTCAGGATCGTTTCATCACCGTTTCGGCGAGAAGAAACCCTACATCTACTTGTAGAATGCTACGGAATACTCTTCAAAATGCAGATGGGGTCCAAGTTTCCATCGAAACCATCAGACTACGTTTGAGAGGGGTACATATTTTATGACCCTTCCATCAAATCAATGAGGAATTTTGGAATTGTTCTTAGATAACGTTTAAATAACATTTTTTCATAAACGTATTGTTGACTGGATTCGTATTCTCAACAATTCAGATAGACTAGAAAGTTGAAGAATGGACGTTAAAAAAACGTCCAGAACACACGTTAAAATTCCATTTCAGAATAACGTATTTTCAGATGAACTATTCTTCGGGAAGTAAGAAAAGTACGTTAAAGATACGTAAATCATTAACGTATTCATATTGTTTACTGGATACGTATTTTAAACGATTCAAATTGATGAAAAATAGTGGAATTGTTATTAGATAACGTTTAAATAACATCTTCCATAAACGTATTCGTATTGTTAACAGGATACGTATTTTCAACGATTTAAATAGACTAGTAGTTGAAAAATGGACGTTAAAAAAACGTTCAGAACACACGTTAGCATTCTTTTTCATAAAAACGTATTTTCAGATGAACTATTCTTCTGGAAGTAAGAAAAGTACGTTGAACATACGTAAATCATTAACGTATCCATATTGTTGACTGGATACGTATTTTAAACGATAAAAATTAATGAGAAATTGTGGAATTGTCATCAGATAACGTTTAAATAACATTTGCCATAAACGTATTCGTATTGTTGACTAGAGACGTATTTGAAACGATTCTAATGAACTAGAAGTTGTGGAATCGTTACAAGAGAACGTTAAAATAACATCTTTCATAAACGTTATAATAATTTCGGGAGGAAACGTATTAGCATTCAATTTTATAACTGATTATTGTAAAATTACGGTTTATAAATGTTATTGAAACGTATTGAATTAACGTTATAAATCATAACAGAAATGACAACGTTGAAAAATCAATTGATAACGTATTTTTCTTCCAATCAACGTTAAAAAAACATTTATTCAACGTGTGTGTGCCCACTGGGCTGGGTGAGACCAGAGAGACGTTCCTGACTCATTGAGGAACGCAAATAATTTTTTATTATTTCCAATATGCTGAAAGTGCGTTCACAGCTTGCAGACGTGGTAGGTAATGTGCAGTATATAATGACATTAGGAAAAGCTTCTTGCAGATCTTGCCTGTGAAGAATTTGTAGTAGGTCTATTGAAGTCGATCTTTCTCTAATTTCAGGAACCAGCTCCTTGAAAACCGCTAGTTCCTGACAGAAATCAACTGCATTCAAGTCTCTTGAATATTTTTGCGCTAAAAAGATCCCATTTTTCTTCAAATCCTCTTTTTGTATGATTGGCAGTGCATGGCCCTTGAGGAATGCGAAATTCGTATGTAGACTCTCTAAGCTTTCTAATTTTTTTTTTCTGACAATAATCTGTTGAAAACAACTTTTCTCTATTTCAGTGTCAGTGTTTTTAGTTATATTTTTCGTTTCGTGGTTGTCAACAATGACTGCCGATCCTATCAATTTTCAACACACGTCAATTTGGAAATGTCAACTTCGTAATAGTCACCAACTGCCAAGATACAATACAAAAGACACTAGGATGTATAATCTGAATTTTTCATTGGATTTCAACAGTATTTCACAAAATTTGACTCATGCGTATTGGAGTAGGAGACCATTCTGCAACTAGTTTTAGAATACATATACTATTATTTCCTTCGAAAATAAACCAACTAGATATATTGATATATTGTTTATCCTGATCTAGCGTTCTTGACTCCCCACACATTTCGTCGACCCGCTTTTTCTTCCTAGAAACACGTTCATTTCTAAGGCAATGTCTGCATAGGCTTGAGGCTTGCTTAGCGCCTAGAGCCTAGCGAGTCACCTGCCGAGTCACCAAGCGAGTAGCTTAGTGAAACGAACGTTATAGAATGTACACAAGTATGAACAATGAAGACTGCAGTTGATCTAACATTACAGTTTTGGAATAAAATGAAGAATGAACTAAAGAAAGAGTTTTCTTTGGAAGTCAGTTCTCTTTGTAGTAGCCAGATTGCAAGCCGCTAAGCAAGTCTCTAGGCGCTAAGCAAGCTTTAGCTTCCGAGATCCAGTTTTCAATAGGTTTTTCTCTCATTCCATGCAAGATCTTCACAAGACCTTGCATCAAGGTCGGATATAGCTCTTTTTCATGGGCGGGGTAATAACGATCATGGGGGGGGGGTAATAACGATTGAAACCCATTGAATCAGGTACAAAATGCATGAAATATCTTATGTGCAACACATTTTTCTTAGGACTTCGACACTCATGGGGGAGGTAGTTACCCCCAGTACCCCCCACCGTAAATCCGCCCTTGCCTTGCATCAACGATAATGAACGTAATATAATTATATCCTCTTTCTTAATTTCCACGTTGACCCTATTGAATTGATCTCTCGCAGAATAGAATCCCAAATTGCTAGGTTCAGGATGAATTGTGAGGATTCTTTGATTTCTTCCAGCAAGGCATTAACAGCTTGATGTTTAGCCGACCATATCGTTTGAGCGTTTGGGCGTTTGGCTACTTCCTTCCAAATTTGTTTTCGTGCACTTTTTCATAATTGTCCATCACGTTGAACCAGCAAAACATAAATACAGTTTTTGTACAACACCAAATAAATTTACTGCTTCTGAACAAAGAGTGTGCTGGGCATAGAACAAATACTGCCTGCTCGTTCATCTGTAGAATTCTGGATTGGACTCATTTGTATATGCCAGCCATATTAGATCCGTTGTCGTAGGATTGTCCACGACATTTTTTGACATCTAAATCATCAGCTTGAATTTCATCTAGAATTCGCTGTATATTATTCTCCATCAGTCTTTCCGTCAACTCATGGGAACTCAATAAGACTTTTTAGACTTTCCTTCATCTCATATCCAGACTCCGTTCTCTTTAAACATCGTAAAACCTGGCTTATTCGTTTTGTGTGAGACACATCTGGGGTGCAGTCGAACATGATAGTGAAATAGTTATCCTCTTTCCTCCTTGATCTCATTAATAATGTTATTCAGGACTTTGGTGGTCATTAAATCTCGAAAAACATTTATCAATTATTATTGATATTGGGTTCCTCTCTTGGATCTGCTACAGAAATCTTACTACTGGACGTTGCAGGGAATTGGCTCCGAGATTCCAGTTTCCTCTTTATTTCATATGTGGCACATTTTAGTAGTCCAAACCATAGAGAACAGAACTACATATATGGTCTTAACTTATATGCAGAGCAGTGTTTAGTGAAGACTCATATTCGGACTACTCACACGCCTGGGCAGGTGTTTGAGGTGAGAATTTCCAACTTTGGATATTCCTAACCCAACTCACTCGTCTGCTACAGCGGCAATTTTGGGTGTGTGGGTAGTCTGCTTTACAATAAGTTAATGAGGTTTTTGGGTAAGAAATTCTTTTTCTATGACCATATGGGCCTATAAGAGCATCGCAAACATAGTAGGAAGCTCGATGAACGGATGAGAAGAGTGTTACCAAACTTCTTGTCAAAAGGTCTTAAAGAAGGAAGATAAGTTTCATTAACAAATAATGTAAGTATTTCCACACGGAATTCAGTGACGTGTCGCTAATTTCTTAGATCGACTTTTCACGGACTTATCTCTCTAGTACAAATAAATAGAATTTTCTACATCACGAGTGGTAGGGTATCCAATTATTATCACGAATACAATCATGTCTCAGTTGCAGTTAAGGCTTGGACAGCGCGCGCTCAGCAGCAGCGTGGCCAAATTATCATCTTATCCGTCAGCACGGACAAATAAAAATTTGCGGCGCAAAGATGCTAAACGGAATTCGCACGGTCAATAAGGGAAAATAAATAGTTGTGATGATACGTATATTGAAATACTGTGATAGTGTTTGTTTTAAATTGAAATAACTTATTATTTCCCATCTTATGAATCAAGTTGCAGACGGTAAACCTATTATTTTTAAGTGGCTAATAAGAACGAATTCAATTGTAAAGTGACGTCACATGGTCTTCCGGTCTGGAAGGGTAAGTCATTTTAATACATATCAAATGGATCTGATTATTCATAATGGATACAATTTTCTTGAGCCGTCGAAGCAGGAGGAGCTTGCTCATAGGAAATGAACATGCATCTCCTTCGAATTCAAGAAGAATGTATGCACATGAAGCGTTTTGATAAGAAGCTCAAATATTGGCGTCAGAGAAGAAAAAAACTACCCTTATCAAACATTTTTCTTGACTCTAAGCTAGAATCGTCTGGAGCCCAAGTGGAATGAATTTACTTTCCGACTTGCATCATTCTAGGTTACCAAGGAAATCGAATGAGCGTATTTTTCATTGAATCTTGGCTTTTGGGTATCTTGATGTAGATTTACATGGTTGCTATTAGGTAACGCACATTTCTGAACAATTGCTGCACGAGGTCATAACCAAGCATGTAACTAACATTGTCGGCATCCCACGATACAGTATAAAGTTTCACTCTCAAAAAACTCAATTCAAAACCTTGAGCAAATCTTCAAATTTTTGAATTCTCTCACCGTTCTCTCAATCAACCCCCCTATAGAAAAATGGCTAAGGATCATTTGAGCACTCGTTCATCCACCTTTTAGGTAGATTCGCATAAACCTGTAGAATTCTTTTTGACAGCCGTTAATAAAAAAAGACAATTCGAAGATATCGTCGATATGATCCCGAATCTGTCAACGAAAAATTGGATTTTTTCGACAATCCGCTAGAAGTTTATATGGTTTGACTTAAGACTAATTACATTTACGTTGTTTAAAGAAACTCTTGCCCGCACGCTTTCACGAAAGACACACCGTAATAGCTTATTACTTTACATGAATCAATGAAGATTTATGTGGTGTCGAGTTCCCTGTAAAAATCATTGAAGAGCAATTTTGGTATCAAATGCTGTATCTTTTGAAATAACCAAAAATTCAGCTGAATCGTGTTGAAATCTGCAAACTGCGAATAGGATCAAAATTATTGATTATAATAATATAATAAATAATATAATAATAATATGGGGGTGGTTTGGTTACTGCCACGCCACATGGGGGGTGACGTCCCCACGGCCCGAGTTACCTGGGCCACCAAGGGTAAATGGTGGCAAACCCATGAACGAGAAGTGGAAACCGATATCATGGCAGAAGATCGAGATGCCACTCCACCTGCTGGCTCGACCACCGTGAGGAGGACTGCCCGCAGGGGAGCTCGCAACGCACGTATCCAGTGGAGCCGCGAAATGAATATTGAAGTAATGCGAGCTTGTCATTACGTGAACGATTGCGAGGACAAACCACTTCCTGGATGGAGAAGAGAAATCTTCAAGGGATCGAATTATCCCAGAAGACCGCGGGATGTGCACAGCAGGCTGTGAATTTGCTAACCTATCACATCGTGCGGAAAATTCTGAACTAGTGGGAGGAACTGAAATGTTTTTTCACCGGTTCATAGAAGAATTACCAGCCCAAGCTGAGAACGGGAGACCGATGAAGAATAATAATAATAATAATAATCTTGTCTATTCGTCCAAAAAAACCCTATTTTCCGGACTTGTTACGTAAATTACTATTCCAATAATATGTGTTATTTTAACTTTCAAAGTAAATTTTTTTTTAGATAAATGATGGGATGTTTATTACATTATAAAGAGTAAGGTATGCGTTAATAATGGAAAATAACATCAGCCAAATGACCACCACAACATATTCTTTTCATATTATTTTCCATAACCAAAATCACAAAGTGGCTGCTCTATGTCCTGGATAGCCTCATGAATTCCATCTTTGAGGTCTTGAATCGACGCTGGGCTCTTGGTGTAGACCTTCTCTTTCACATGGCCCCAAAGGAAGAAGTCGTAAGGTGTAAATCACAAGATCTCGGTGGCCAATTATGACCACCTCTTCGAGAGATAACGGGGTCCGGAAGATCAATGGTTTCGTTGCCATCTTGTTGATAGTAAACGTTGTTCAGATCAATATCATCCAATTACGGCCATAATAGTTTATTCTAAAACTAGTTGCTGAATGGGCTCCTATTCCAATACGAATGCGAAATTCGAACGCATGAGTATTGGAATTGCATTCTGCAACGAGTATTAGACGATATTTTCTCTATTTCAGTCAAATTTTGTGAAATTCAATGAAAAATTCATATTATAGGTCCTAGTGGCTTTCATATTGTATCTTGGTAGTTGGTGTGAATGTTAGGAAATACGAAAATTGACATTTCCAAATTGACTTCTGCTGGAATTTGATAGGATCGGAAGTCATTGTTGACAACCACAAAACGAAAAATGTAACTGAAAACGATGCTGTAATGAATTCATTACAGCACTGTTTTCAGATCTGTAATGAACTCATTACGATACTGAAATAGAGAAAAAAATCATTACCTAATCATCTCTCTATAGCGCAATACGTTCACCGTAACTGTTAGGCCAGCCTCATTCTCGAAAGAATTGAGGATAGAAATACTTTTCAATAATGAAAGAATAATAATATTTGATATTCAGGGTTTTAATATTTCAAAATATAATAGAAACTGGCAACGTTTCGGGCAGTACCCTTTTTCTAGCCTTCGAAAAATTTTTATTTTATGTTATTTTCCAACTTATTATTATTATTATTATTATTTTTCAATAATAACACTTGAGTTTTCCGAACCCCAGATGCGATGATTATGCTTGCTGACGAAGCTACGAGGTGGAAATGGGCCTTATCACTCAAGATGTTTTTTCGATGGAATAATTTTCATGCATTCCAAGGACCCTGAACTTCATAAGCCTCAAGACCCAAATCTTTATGCAAAATACGGTTAAAGAATAGACTCTTGTCTCTTTGATACGGTGTAATGACGTTTGTGGAATGCCTAATTCTACGACGAGGAATGGACAAATGAGGGTCTTCTTCAACTCTACGCAGCAATATTCTCGGCCGTTCTTGAGCGACGCGCAGGGTTTCTATTCTTCACATCACTAACTTGTCCCAGAAGCTCAAATTATTCCAACAATTTCTGCTTCACGACGACCCAAAAATGTTTCTATTCTTCACATCACTAACTTGTCCCAGAAGCTCAAATTTTTCCAACAATTTCAGCTTCACGACGACCCAAAAATGTTTTAATAACCGTCTCTGCCAAATTTTCACAATTTTTTTAGTGAATTTAAATAATTTCAATGCGTTGTTTAAGCGTGGTATCGTTCCATTTTCATCAATGGCGTAGTTTCTACTTGTCAAATGTCAAAAAAAAGGCAGCTTCGAAAGTGACATCTATCGAAATATTGGAAAATCCTTTATAAGATGAGAATAAGATAGGAATGAGAATAGAAAAAGAATAAGAGCAAAATAAATTGATTTATACAGTTGGCGATTTCGGACATGAGTATTATCAGTTTTCAAATATACTGCTCCACAAGAGTAAGGATATCGTATTCAATCTTTTTTAAAAGTATGTAATCTTCGAGAAAATCGCTGTAAAATCATTTAAAACTTGAGTTGTTATTGATAACAACTTGAATCGATCCAGTTAAAATCAGAATGAAACATTTCGTCAATCTGGCCGCCTTTTTTTTGAAGTTTGGTTCTTTGCATATGCTTCATGAATGTTCTTATTTTGAAATGAAGTCAGTTTATCAACGGCTTCGATTTGAAACGAGTTTTCTGAAAATGCCAAGATGTAAATTAACAAACGCTGAGACTAATAGGGCTATCGGAATGCTACAGGTGGCCTAACTCAGGTTGTTGTAGCGGAAAGGCTCCAAGTTAGCCAAAGTGTGATATCTCGCCTTTGGAATAGGTTCAGGGAGACAGGTTCCGTGTTGGAAAGACCAAGGCTTGGTGGGCGACGAAAAACAACACCTGCTCAGGATCGTTTCATCACCGTTTCGTCCAGAAGAAGCCCTACATCTACGTGTAGAATGCTACGGAATACTCTTCAAAATGCAGATGGGGTCCAAGTTTCCATCGAAACCATCAGACGACGTTTGAGAGAGGTGAATCTAGGTTCTAGACGTCCATTAAGAGGAGTTCCATTAACACGTGACCATAAGCAACATTTCAATTGGAACGATCAATAGCGTAGTGTCCTTTTCACTGATGAATCCAGATATGGACGATTTTCAGATTCTCGAAGAATAAGGGTATGGACAATCCCACGCATACCCCGTAATCGTCGCTATGTCCAAGAAGTCCATCCGTTCCGAGGGGGTAGTGTTATGGTATGGGCCGGGATATGTTTCAACGGGCGCACAGTTTCTCGAAGAATAAGGGTATGGACAATCCCACGCATACCCCGTAATCGTCGCTATGTCCAAGAAGTCCATCCATTCCGAGGGGGTAGTGTTATGGTATGGGTCGGGATGTGTTGCAAAGGGCGCACAGATCAACACATTTGTCCTGGGAAAAAAAAATATGACCGCCTTACACTATAGGGAGCATATCATTGACAATGTTTTGTCAAATTTTCACGCTGCTATTGGTGAAACTTTTCAATTTCTAGTCGATAACGCTAGACCGCACCGTGTAGCCATGGTTGAGAATGCGCGCGAAGAGCTTGGTATTCCACATTTAGCAATACCTACGTTGCAGACCTACAGGCTAAAATTAATTTGCAACTTGAAATCATATTAATATGAATTTTCATCACAAAAATCTTATGTTAACTATATTTTTTGCAATTTAAGTCAATATCCCTAACTCATATGGAGCAGTTTAAAATACGATAAGATGAGACAAAACGATGAAAGTTGGCCATCTTCTTTTCCTATTTCTTATTTTATCTCATTTCCTGAATAAACGCTTTCATTGAAATATGCATGTTCATCCCTCTCATTATATTCTTATTCTTATCATATTTGCAGTAATTGCAGTATAAGCCCGTCTTCAATTGCATTAAAATTGGTTAGCTGCAAAACGAAAATGACAATAATTTGACAGGACTAAAACAATAAATGTTCGTATAAATACCAACAACATTACCTAATTATTTTCCTAGTATCTGTTTTCTGTAGATTAACGGCGTTGCTTTATGTGGAGATGAAATTAACGTTTTTCGCATCTCCTGAAAATTTCGACATTTGATAGTTGAACACTTTTGTTCTATCGGTCCCCAGATGACCACTGATGCTGCAGAAAGAAACTAACACGTGAAGCACTGACGTTTAGAGTTAGGGCTTTTGTGCGCTCTCAAATCCACCTTGTAAATAGACATCCACCTTGTAGGAAGATTCGAATTGAAGTGAAAAAAAAATCAGCAGCAGATGTCAAAGAAATCTTCCGTGATCCCGGGGAATATTTTTTCAATATTTCCCTACAATTACAAATGGTTCTTGTAACTAGTGTTTGAAGCTTCAATACGTGATTCTCCATCTGAATGCAAAAGTTCATCTCGATCGAATCAATAGTTTTGAAATGATCAGGAAAACAACAGTTCGAACGGCTATATTCACGTAAACCCTGCTCAAATTTTGACTGTTAATGAACTGAAAACTTCAAGTTCCTAGGAATTTCCGTTCGACTGTTATCGTCTTTACGGACGGCCAGACGTACAGAATTGAATTTGACCACGGATTCGTGATCAGAGAGTACAACCTAGTCTTTTGAGACCATCAAAATCACAAACATCGTGAAGACATGATATAGTAGCCCTTGTTTTGTTCCCTGTGCCGTTGGTGCAAGAACGCGGATGAAACGACGGAGCATATACTGTTCACGTGCGGCAACTTATCTACACTGAGGTTAACACACCTGGGGAACCCTACACCTTCCATATCTATGGTGAGAGAGACTCCTCCTTGTCGGCTCGCGGCATTCGTGTCAGCGTGCCTTCGGGTCTGAGTCTCTCCAGTATTACACAAATGCGGTATGAACAATGGGCCATAAGGCCTACGTTCGGCCAACGAAAGGCACCGCACAGGAAGAAGAAGAAGCCCTTGTTTTAGTAGAGCGATCGCTGAAAAAAGTTAAATATTTATAATTTATAGTAAAAGGTTCTATACTTAACTAAAATGGTAACTCTGTGGACCGACCCGAGGAAATCTTTCGAAAAAGTGGGTCCAGAAGAATCTTAAAATTTTCATACCGTCGAAAAGAAGAATAATCGATTTTACTCGGGTGAAATTTCCATGCTCTAGGCCTAGGGCCTAGGCGATGTAGAAATTTTGAACTCGAAGAAACTTTTTTCACTGATAAACTGACTGTGATGTAAATATACGGATCGAAAGAGGAAAGGTCAATGCAAAATACCTTGGTATTCATATTTTCCATAAATTTCCTATTTCTTCAGGAAAATTCATCAAACTTTGACATTTTTGGAGAAAGAATAAACTGAATGAGAAGCACTATGGAGGAATTTTCCAGGAATGGATCATTCCAAATAGTTTTTCTCGGGATTTTGGAACTTTAATAACCAAGTATTATTTCTCAGTAAGAATAAGATACGCCTTCTTACTGGATGAATTTTCAAACTACATTGAAAAAGATCTTATAAAGCGATGGAAGTGAATATAAAAATTCTAAGAAAATTATGTTTTTGTTCTTCTTGATAAATTATATCTTATATCTTTATATCTACCTACCAGCCTACCACTGTCCTTTTACAATGTAGAATCTATATGAATCAACTCATAAGGAAGTAGGTATTCGAAGTTGTTAAATAAAATAAAATTTTACTTCCCTTCCATTAAGAATTGATAATTATTATCCCAATATCTATCTTTTAGTCTTTGTCCTGTTCTATACTGTTGTTTGAATTTCGATAACTTAAATGTCACAGATAGCCTTCAGCCATATTTATCGACAACTAACAAAAACAAGAATATTCTATTTTAAGCCTGAAATTTCCTCCTACGATCTGTTGTGGGTGTTGCATATTTTCAAATTTCCATAATGAGATGAAGATAAGATATACATGTTACAGTGAAGCTACGAAATCGTTATACTTCTGAGATGAGGATGGAAGATTATCTACGGAAAAGATTGCATGCAACAAATGATCTAATTCCGATGTTTTGTCTGAGATGTTCGCAAATTTGCATGAAATTTGAGAAATTCTACCCGAATGATAAACGGATACAGCAACAAATGCTGTGAAATTTCTTGAATTTCTTAATACAATTTGTCCCAGATTAGTTCTTATTTGTACTTGTCAGTTAAACTGCTGGAAAAATCAGATATAGCTCACAATATTTGCTTTCCTTATCAACATTTGTAAAATTGATTTGTTGCCTTGATAAAGGAAACCGGAACATTTTCATTTATCCCACATATTACACTGATCATGATGTTGAGTTGAATAAAAAAATGGGTCAAAAACTGCTGAGGTCAACGTCAGAAGTTTTTGAGCAATCGTTCATTCACCCTGTAGGTTGATACACCTTGATGGTAGATTCGCATGCTTCAGTTCAGGTAACCAATTGAAAAAATGACATCTATCTGAACAAAAATTAGAGCATTTCTCCAAAAAATTGTCTATGATCTCGGATCTATTGCTATAAAAATATTGTAATTTTTTTCGAAAGCTCTCTAGAATTTTATATGGTTATTGGTTCTGGACAAAAGTCTTGACCTAGCTTGAATGCGTCATTATCAATCTACTTGCAACATTTCATTGCGATTGAATACGTTGTTTAGAAATGATAAGAAAAACAAAATTTCGATCGGCCAAATTGTCGGAATCCTTAGTCAAATTTTGCACATTGACGAACTCAACCGCTGCCTTCGAGATCTGAACCTACCGTGAAAATTTCAAGTTTTTAGGTAATTTCGTTCGAGAGATACACACAATTAAATGATATCCTGACACCAGTGTCAACAAAAATACCTTTTAAAGGACATTGAATAGGCTGATGTCGCAAACTTTGAAAGATGTGAACTGTTCTGAAAATAATTTTTTTCAACAAAATTTAATAGTACAATAGAAATATACTCCTAAAGTTACCTCATTTTTATATTTCGTTATATTCTAACCCATAGGGCCTAAACTAAACGGCATGTATGAGTTTTTAGTTGTTGTTGATCTGGTTCGGATATAATCTATATCTATCTACAGGGTGTCCCAGAAGTCCCTCACTTCCTTGAGGGAATCGAAAGTGAAAAATATTCTAAGCCCAAATATCCATATTTGAAATTTTTTGATAACGTAGTTAATTAGTTATTAATTAATGAAAGTGACCAATCAAGAGCGCCCTACAGAAGAATAACTAGGCAGTGGGTGCACGAGAGTGAGACGCCAGATCTGATGCCGGCTTTTCACGAAGTAAACCGAGACTGGCGTCTCACTCTCGCGTCCCCACTGCCTAGTTATTCTTCTGTAGTGCGCTCCTGATTGGTCACTTTCATTAATTAATAACTAATTAACAACGTTATCAAATAAATTTCAAACATGGATATTTGGGTTTAGAATGTTTTTCACTTTCGATCCCCTCAAGGAAGTGCGGGACTTCTGGGACACCCTGTATATACAGGGTGAGTCTTTGACTTGTAAATATATTTTGACTGTAGATTCCTCTCATCAAACGAAACACTTTTTTCGAAATTCGGTTTGGTTTGGAAGATACAGGGTGTCGAAAATCCATGAAAAAACACTTTTCTGTTTATATCTTCGGAACCGTTATTTCGAATGAACTGAATTTTGGTTGAGTTTTTATTCTATTCATGGTGCATATTCCTCAATTGAAACCTATTCAATATCTTTACTAGTATGAAAGTTACAGGGTAGTCGACTCATCAATACACGCTAAAAAACTATATAACCACTTTGAAAAGATAAACGGTTCATATTTTCGAAAGAATCAATCATTTAAGAAACTAAAAGTATTCTTATTTTTTTTCAATGAAACGGGTCGTTTTAGAGTAATTTCCAATTTTACCCGCAGAAATTTGACGAAAAAATCATTAATTTCAAGAATAATCTGAATGCGTCTCTGAATTAAATATCATCGAATATTATTCCTTCTCTGGTCTTTAAACGAGTTTACAATGTTGTCACAATATTTATCAACTTTGTCGAGATATTTTTTAATAATAAAATCCCCCAAATGTGGGAGATAAAATTGAACACCAAGGAGGATTTCACACGCACAGTTTCTATTGAAAATTCATAGTTACCGGTCCATATTGAAGTTAAATGTCGATGAAATACAAAATTCGGATATGAATGATGAATCTCAACACAAACTACTTATTAAATTGAAATTAATGAAACGATACCTGATAATCTGTGGCGATGTTTCTATCTAAACAACATCCTCTTGGAATTTTATAAACTCGACACGGTTGAAATTATATTAATTCACTTCACGTAATAATCACATTAGAACAATAATCCACTGAATGTAATGAATGTATTCAGAACTTCACATAATGTTTACAGTTTGTTCAGACTGTTCAGAGACTGCTTTGTTATTGTTTATAGTTGGCTCCAGATAACCAATCTTTCAGTTTTCGCTCTACGCATGCGTGGTAATATTTGGCGGCAAAGTCGATTTATGATGGAAACGGCAGAATTCAGAATTCATAGATATTCATACCACGGTACACAAATGTAACGTGATTTATACTATGTTTCGTAAAAAATCCTGGCACTGTTAACAAAGGAAGAGCAGGGTAATGAGTGGCAACGGTATATCCAGCAGCTGTTCGAGGATGAGACCCGCGAAACGCCAGAGAATTTACTGACTGGTTTTATGACAGAAAACGGACCAAATATTCTCAAATCTGAAGTTCAAAAGGCAATAAACCAATCAAAGTCAGGGAAAACTCCAGGACCTGACGAGATTCCCATTGATCTGATCAAGCTACTGGATGACGAGAGCATATCTGTCCTAACGGCATTTTTCAATCAGGTCTACCAAACTGGGGAGCTTCCCAGCGACTGGCAGAAATCGATCTTCATCGCCCTGCCTAAAACCAACAGGGCTAATAGGTGTAATGACTTCAGATTGATTAGCCTAATGAGTCACACTCTGAAAATACTCTTGAAGATACTCCTCAACAGAATATATACCAAATGTGAACACAATATTGGTAAGGAACAATTCGGATTCCGTAGCGGACTGGGCACACGCGAAGCCCTTTTCTGCATGAGGACAATAATACAAAAGAGCTGTGAGTTCCGAAAGAATATATACATATGCTTTATTGACTTCGAAAAGGCATTCGACAAAGTCAAACACACAAAACTCTTCCGATGTCTAAGATCATATAACGTGGATTTTTTTGATATGCGACTTTTGGTGAACTTATATCATAGTCAAACAGCTGTAGTTAGGCTGGGTGATGGCGTTACAGGTGAAATACCGATAAAAAGCGGCGTCAGACAAGGATGTGTTCTGTCGCCGCTGCTGTTCAACCTATATTCAGAGAACATATTTCAGGAAGCTTTGTGTGGCAGGACGGAGGGAGTAAAGATAGGTGGTGAGATTATTAACAACGTGAGATACGCAGATGACACTGCCATCATTGCAGAAACCATGGAAGACTTGCAGATACTGCTGGATAGAGTGCATGAGGCTGGTCGAAGATGGGGCATAAATATAAACATCAAGAAGACGAAGTGGATGATCGTAGGTAAAATAAACGTGGAACCAATCCCGATTGTAATCAACGGACAAATATTTGGGTAGCTGGCTAAATAATGAAATAACATGCGACGAAGAGGTAAAAGCGAGAATTGAAATGGCACGTAGGACATTTGGCAAGTGGAAACCAACTCTCACTGACAGAAATCTCACAGTTCAGACGCGGCTGAGAACACTCCGATGTTACGTGTGGAGCATTCTCTTGTACGGATGTGAGACATGGACGCTAAAAGTTGACGCCATGAATAAAATGGAAGCGTTCGAGATGTGGTGCTACCGGAGAATCCTCAAGATCCCTTGGACTGCACATACTAGTAATGAAGAGGTACTCAGACGGCTGAATAAGAATCGAGAACTTCTGAACACCATGAAAATAAGGAAAGTCAGCTATTTCGGGCACATAATAAGAGGCCCAAAATATCACATCCCTCGCCTGATTATACAAGGAAAGATTGAGGGTAAGAGATGGATAGGTCGCAAGAAGATTTCATGGTTGCGGAACATTAGAAATTGGACTGGACTGGGAGTAGAACAGCTATTCCGAGCAGCTAAAGATAGAGATCAATTAAGTCAAGTTGTCATGGAGATAGCCCACGCCTGAAGACAGGTACGGCACCGAAAGAAGAGAAGATCGTGTTTGCAACATTTTTATTCCAATAAGGTTAGTATTTGAGTATTCCCTAAATGTATAAACTCAATTTCTATCGAGAAATATGAACTTTGCATCAATTCCAGAAGATCATTTCAGAGGCGTACTCAGCCCAATTTTGTTTTTCAAATGGCTATATCTTTTTAACAGAGCCGAATTCGGAAAAATGGAAAATGAAAAAAAGGTTTCTTTTGACCTCAAGAATCTTCAGTTAAAATATATGTACAAGTCAAAGACTCACCCTGCATATGAAAGAAAGCTGTTGGTTACTCCATTTATAACTCGAGATCGGATGGACTGTTTGTTATGAAACTTCATATATGGATTGACCAAAACCAAACTGTCTTAGCGTAGGAGTACAGATCTCTAAAATGATTATATTCCGTTGAGATATGAAAGAAGTTTCGTACCTACTACTTCAGGTGGCGCTATTCACACATTATGACTACAGTGACTCTAACAACTCTTGTTAGAGTTACTGTAATTATGACCGATTGTTAATTGTTATTAGTTATTTTCACAGTTTTATTTATTCGAAACAAAATAACGTGATCGTGAAGGTACTATATTTGATATTATCACCATTAGATGGCGAAGTATATACAATTACTGTGTAATTTGCATATAACTCATAGTATCATAAAAAGCTATTACCATATCAAGAAGCGGGTGAATATCACAGTGCATTTTTATTGAAATTTCAAGTAAATCGGATTTAGGCGATCAGTTTCAATCGTGAACTGTCCATTCTCTTCTTCTCTCATAAGTTTTGAAATGTTTTTGAATTTTCGTTTGGGTATCTGATAAATATATTTGCGGAAATATCCAAAATTGCCATAATTAGTAATTGACATATTATTTTTGTGTTTCTGTTCTGTGTGACAGCTCATAACCATGGAAACATGGAAATCTCGCTGATCCACCAACTGAGATGTTCCCAATTATTTTAAGCTGAGCACCAAAAGGCTAAGATGTTTAAAATAATGGTGTGAGCACTAATTAGATTTTGACTAGCCAACATTGAGAATACTTCAAAAATTTGAATTCATTCTGGTGAACGGGTTGTGTTAAAAGTCGAAGCAATAATTTGTGTTCATATTCTTGACATTTTGATTCATATTTTTAGTTCTGAGGAAAGGTATAATATGGCGTATATTCCTTCCATTAACAGTCACAAAGCAGAGTCAAATTTTTGGTAAGAATTGCGTCACATGGGAATTCAAAAATTGCGAGAAATATAGAGGGCATTCCGAAAGACAATAGTCAAGAAAAAAGATATCGAGGATAAAAATATGTCGGTAGGTTTCACAAAGCGTAATCACCGGTGATCGGAGCTTGATCTAGCATCAACTCGATTCGACAGTTCAAAAATCAGAGAACCAAGCCGTTGATCTCCGATCACTGGTGTTTAGGATTTGTAAAATTCACCGTATAATTTAGGCGAAACAAAGTCCGCCGGGCCAGCTAGTATATAAATATAGTTATAATATTCGAATGATCCGAAATATCTAAATATACAGGGTGTTTCGACGTTTTGGGAAAAAAATAAATGAATCAAATAGAATAAAACAAGGATTTCCAGTAATAATTTTATTTCATGAAACTTTATTTCGAAAAAAAGGGTTTGATATGAATTAACGTTGGTAATTTCAACCCCGTATAATGTAGCAGGAATATTGAAAGAATACCTGTGATTCGTCCTTTGCGAGTCTATGAAAATTACAGAATTTCAAGATTCTAGCTTTATTGAAGTTAAAAAATTTAGATCCCACTTCTTAAGGATTGGGGAAGTTTTGTTATATAGAGACCCATCAATTTCATACGAGCAATCACCTCCTGAATTTTTTCGCATGAATTTATAAACACTCTGTATAACCAAAATAGAAAGAATTGGAGCTCGTTACCCACATTAATTTCTTGAATGGGAATGAAACTTCTTGGTGGATATTGCCAAGGTAATTGTTAGAAGGAAATAAATACTTATATACTCTGCAAATAGCCTTAACACTATTATGCTATTTTTTCGTGAGTTGGCGTTCGGTTGAATTATTTTGTATGATTCAGTGCTAATTGAAGTCACAATGTTTGCATAATGAACCAACAATTTGAAGCTTCTTTGATTTTTTCAAAGGTAAGATCACCTGCTATTTCTCGATATGAGCTGGCACAAGTTTAAAAAGATGACTTGCAGAAAGTCTACATAAAAATAGAAAGATATTAACAACATTTCCAAATTGTATTGATATGACTTTTTTTGTGACTGAAGGAAATCAATAGCAAATCCAAATGTACCTACATAGTGCCTAAAATCTTCAACATATAGCGATGTTTTGATATGCTGAAAACTCCAAAGATTTTCGAATATTTACTGAATGTTACAATTTTTCTGTTATGGAAAAATTAGAAATAAAACACATTCAAATTAAGATTGAATACGATTTTTTCTTATTCGAAAGATAATTTTATGTTTTAAAAATAATTTCCGGCATATGTCCACCACTACTAGCAGTACTAGCTTTGGAGCTTATGTTACAGTGAATGGGGCTCGTTACAGATCGATGATTATTTGTTTTAAAATTTGAATGGTATCGACCCAGAAGTGTTTTGGTTCTAACCAGATGGTGCTACACCCTATGCTGCTACCGTAACAATTGATTTATTGCAAAAAAAATTGGCGATAACATTATTTCTAACTAATTCGCCTCAAAGATCATGCGACATAACTCCAATGGATTATTTTCTTTGGGGTTATGTCAAGTCTTTGGTTCATGCTGAGCATAAACCAGAAACAATAGACGCTTTGGAAGCCAACATAATCCGTGTTATGGCTGAAATAATGCCTGAATTACTCGAAAAAGTGGTTCGAAATTGGTCGAATGCGGTTCCTCAGAGCTAGTTGTGGTGGACATATGCCGGAAATTATTTTTAAATCATAAATGTCATAAAATTATCTTTCAAATAAGAGAAAAATTTGGCTTCAATCTCAATTCAAATGTGTTCTATTTCAATTCAAAGTTCATCACTCTAAAAAAATCCCCGATACTTGAAAGTTCTTAAGAGTCTTCAGCCTTCAAAATAGGAAACGTATACCGCCAGATGGCGGTGCAGAGCATTAATTTTTATTTATTGGATTATTCAACTTAATAGAACAAATGTTGGGGCGCAGGGAATATTAACAAGAAATCCTACCCTGAACTAGATCTCACACTGACCCAGTGGCGGATTCAGCTCTTGAGAAAGGGAGGGGGGTCACGGTCAGGTGGATTACATACCCGCCAATTGATTTTGTGGAGACAAATCAGTATCCCCAAAATGAAATTCTGATGAGGTCTAACACAAACAAGAAGTTTATTTGATTTATTACAAAAACAAAAACTTAATGAGAATAAAAACAAAGGTATAACTAAATAGCAAAGGGAATTTTTCTATTTCCCCTTCTTGCGAAACGAGTGATGACTTCCTCTACATCAACAAATATGTCATTATGGATATGAAGAAGTGCTTGTCAAATAAGTCGTTCTTCTGCCATCGAAACTCTTAACCATGTTTTGAGCCTCCTCAGAGTGGAAAATGACCTCTCTGCCGTTGCCACACTAACTGGTAGTGTTGCGAGTATACTGAGAAATTTTCTCACATTTGGATACATGTCAGAATCACAGTTTTCTAGGAGATTATATATCGTCTGTGGAGTCTTCTTCTCTCGTTGCCATTTCATCTTCCATAAGCGATAGTCATTCGTAACGATTGAAACAGGAGGATTGTCTAATAGAAGTTTGTACTGATTTACCAACTCATTAACTATTTCAATATCTTCATTTTCATTTTTTGAACAAATTCATTACTTCAGATGACAGTCGATCCTCTAGGTCGTTGATTATTGAATCCAGAAGAGGAATGTACACAGACATGCGGAAATACTCTTCTGCAGACTGGGCAGGCTGATTATTGGCTCTGTGTATTTGTATTTTGACTATTCTAGGGCATTTAAAAGTCACATCTAGCTGATCAGCTACTTCCTTTGTCTCTTCAAAAAGCTGTCGGAAAACTACGTCCGCTTTTTCCCTTTTTTCTCGTTACACACTCATCGTATCTTTTATGGCATCCGTAGCTCTTTTCAAATCAATTGAGCTGGTTTGTAATATCTACTCAAAGAAATGGACAAATTATTCTCCCAAAATTCAATTCTATTTTTTCAATCGAAACATTTTTTCATCAAACACAAGATTTGAGTGTTTGTCCAGTCCAGGGGGGGGCCATGACCCCCCCCTGGATCCGCGCTTGCACTGACCTAAAACAAACCTTAATAAAATGTCTTTGATAAAAATGGATATTTATCATTTCGAATAAAAAAATTCAAGGAAATAAATTTCGCGGAAACAACAAATTTTTGAAATATTATTTACAAAAAAACTGTATATTCTGAAAGAAAAATGAGATAGACGTTTGATTAACTAAATGATAGACTTCAATACTGAAATGAAAAAACACAAAAATATTTGTTCGTTTTGATGGTGGAAATGTTACAAAATAACCAAAAATGATGGCGAATATCCTTTTCATTCATTCAATACATACTTATAAAATATTTTTTTATTATTTTTATCATTATACACTCATACATCCCTTCATCAATCAGAAAGAAATGAATCGTTTCTGACCCCCCTTGTTTCAGGGACATTCAGGTGGGCTTTCAACGTAGTTTGTTTTTATTTCAAGTTGCAATTCAAAATGGTTTCACTTTGAGAACTGAAATTTTGTAGGTAAACTCAGAAAGGATTGGAGTTCTTGATGAAATAATTTGAATCGATTTCATTTCGAAAGTTCATTTTTTTCTTTCAAAAATGGAAGAAAATGAGCCAACTCATGCTTCTGTTTTATTTCAAACGAAAGACCCATGAAAATACTTCAACTTCCGATCAGAAGTGAATCGTCAGATAATTTTGTTCAGAAAAACAACTTGAAATACGGAATTAGCAGAGAATGGCCAAATTCAAATATATGGCGGGAAAAAGTTCCTGCTTTACCCACATATTCACGAATTTATTAGTTCAGCGATTATCGGATAGAGAGCGCCATTGTACAGGGTGGGCAAAATTGGTGCTACATGTATATGTATGACATATGATACATTTCTGAAAAGGGAAAAAAATGGCGATTCTTTCTAAATCATTTAAAACTACTGTTTCCATAAGAAAACACACAACTTTATGTTATAACTCAGCAAATAAACCTCTTAGAAAAAATCAGAGTACGCCACTGGATTGCTATCAGAAAAGTGCCTGTGTAATCTTTTTATTTCAACATCCTAGCATGAACAGAAACAGAGATAATGACCAAAGTTGAAATCGCCCAAATTTCAATTTTGGCCTATAACTCGGAAACGAAAGAAGACAGAGGAATGCAGTTGAGGGCATTATCAGTTTCTCGAAAAAAGAGGACTATAAGGTGCCATTCATTTTTCTCTATCTCCTCGAGTTAAAAAGTTTCAGTTCATGTAGCACCAATTTTGCCCACCCTGTACATTCCGATAATAATCAGAAAGATATTCATAGGAATTATAGTGATAATGTTAGTCCTATGGAGGTATTCCATAAAATGCACGGTGGCGCCTCTATCGGAAATGTTTTCCTACTCGCTCTGAACGGCGACCTTAAAATATCTCAAGAGTTTATCAGATACATCGCGTTCATCCAGGGAACTGGATGAAGAATTTGGCAAGTTCGTGTCGGATCCATGGCGGTTGTTGATATTATATCAATGAACGCGATGTATCTGATAAACTCTTGATGTGTTTACTACGATTCCTTACGGAGATAACATTTCTTTTTATTTCTTAGAATATCTGTTTATTGAGAGTCACTTTTGTCCTTTTTTGGAAAACTCTACTCCTTAAAATATATGGAGCATTCAATTCTGTATATTATATTGAAAGAATAAATAAGGCGTTACTTTTGAAAAAATCAATTTTAAGTTCATCATATTTGGCATTCAATCACATCCTGTGTATGACAGATTAATCTTTTTGTTATGATGGCTCTATGAATCTTTCATTCACCAAGAATTCTTATCACAATAGTGTTACTTATTGTTTTTATAACCCCTTTTAGGTCTTTTATCGGAGTAGAGATGGTGAATGTTATTGATAGTAGATAAAAGTATACAAGGCAATCCATTCGAAAAAAAACACCCGTTTGTTGAATACCGTTTTTCGGGAACATTCTGTACATTGGAAAATAATTTCTTGAGATGCAGAAATAGAAAAATGTACAAGAAATCTGTTTTCCAACGAAATTTCTAAGATGTCAGCTTCGGCAGCTATCAATAGAAAACTCAAATTCTATTAAATGTAATTTGAAAATAAAAAAAAAAAATAAAATAAATAAGTCGCTTATTCATGACTACTATTCACTTTCATGATTTCCCAGGAGCAAGAGCCCAAAAACTCATAATAACTCACTTCTTCGCAGACATTGGCACAAAGTTCCTTTTGCAAATACGATTCTGAGGAAACAATTCGAAAATGTACTTCGCCTGAAGTAATTTTTATGGTGAATCATGGCCCCACATTCGGGCAATGAATTTATGTCTATTAGAAGTAGGAAAACCAATCTGCTAATATGAATTTTCACAGAATCGTGACCAGGTTATATTCAATCTCTCCTAAGTATATTTGGCCATTCAATTACAGAACACAATGTCAATAGAAAGATTCAAATCTCTTCGCCATTATTATTACATACTTCGAAGAAGACATCAACGCTGACGCTTCATTTAGAAACTTGGATTTATCATGCAGTATACAATGTACCTATCTGTGAACTCGGACGAGTTTTGATCTTGAAATTTTTGCAGATAATGTGGATATACCTAACTACCCTAAGTAGTTTATTGGCTGTGACACTAGGATTTCCTCATAGAGATAATGGATATATGTGCCATGGATCTGCGGACAGAGGACCTTGTAATAAAGAGATCTCTAAATGGACCTTCGATGGAAATACGAGGACATGTATTTTGTTCGTGTGGAGTGGATGTGGAGGGAACGAATACAACCGATTCAACACCGAAACAGAATGTTTGAAGAGATGTGTTTTCTTCAAACGTAAGTTTTTTTTTCATGTACCAAAATTTATTTGTTATTCTTTCCGCTAACAAAATGAAATTCGTCTATCTTGTTTTGTTGAGTTGAACTTGGGTTCTCGATAAATTTTCCCCTACTTCCTACATTGACAATGATAATCGATTGTGATATAGGATTTTTGGAAATCAAGTATCATTACAGGTGTGTCAACTTGAATACGTGTACCGGTGTACGTCCCCTTTTATATTCAGTCACACAGTCTAGGTTTTGTTTTTGGAGGAGGACGTACTTTGATGATAATTTCACTTCCCCTTCTTCACCCACCCCCCTTTCGTCTTAAGCTTCCTCCACCAAAATTTTATATGTATTAGGAATGAATTTTCCAATCTGCTTATGATTGGGATTGTTTTCCAAGAAAACATTTTTAGATTTTTCGGTGTATTTTATTGATGATAAGTTATATCGGGTGTTTTTTTGGAGTGATAGAACCTTGAATTCAAATAAAACACATTTAAATTAAGACTGAAGCCATTTTTTTTATTTGATAGATTATGACATTTATGTTTTGAAAATAATTTCCTGCATATGTTCACCACGACAAGCTCTGAGGAACCGCAATCGACCAGACCAATTTTGGACCACTTTTTCGAGTAATTCAGGCCCTATTTCAGAAACAACACGAGTTATGTTGGCTTCCAAAGCGTCTATTATTTCTGGTTTATCAGCATAAACCAATGACTTGACATAACCCCAAAGAAAATAATCCATTGGAGTTATGTCGCATGATCTTGGAGGCAAAGTAATTGGAACATTTAATGTTATCGCCAAATTTGTTTTCAATAAATCAATTGTTATGGTAACAGCGTGAGGTGTAGCACCATCTTGTTGGAACCGAAACACTTCTGGGTCGATACCATTCAAATTGATCATTGATCTGTAACGAGCACCATTCACTGTCACATTAGCTCCAGAGCTATAGTCGTGGTGGATTTATGCCGGAAATTATTTCTAAAACATAAAATTTGGCTTCAATCTCAATTTGAATTTTTTGGAAGCTCTCAATAATTTTCCTTCAATTATAAATCTGACAGATATTTTTGTTGAAAAAAATGTTTTGCTTATGTTGTAGCCGCATCATTGGTCTCTAATGCTTCTTTCGTATCGAAAGAAAACAGAGGCCCTATGTTAACCTTTCAAGAGACTGGAAATCAAAATACATTTATGTTTGCCCAATCGAATACATTCATACAGATAGATGGAGATATTATTCAAACCTTTCAACTCAGGTAAGAATCTATATGCTTTGTTGAATGCTATCATATTGCATCATAAGAAATTATACAGGGTGTCCGGGAAAATGTGGGAAATCTCTCGGATTCAGATTGAAGATGAAAAAATTAGATGACAAGTTTTTTTCCTAGCGGAGATACGACCTCATAAATGACGTCACTGGAAATCCATTTTACTGGAATAAATCTCAAACCACTTAATATAATTAAAAAGAAAATGATATGATGAACAGTAGTGAGGACCTCTTAAAATACTGCCCTTAAATTTAAGTTTGCTCTTTTAATTTACCAGGGGCGGACTAGGTTGTACATTTTAATGCTTACATTTTCAAAACTCTGTATGATAAGGAGTAGAAAAAAACAAATTTGGATAGCTTGAACATTAAGCTGAAAAAGGTACTCTTGTTCATTGTCGATAAAATGAACCGTTTTCGAAAAACAAAATTACAAAGATCCTTAACTGTGCAGTTTTGGCATAGAAAGGCACGTTCACAAAAATTATTTTTTAGAAATGTACTCTCACTAAAGGCTTGTTCGGACTAGGCCAGTATTTTAGTCGAGTGGAGAGTCGATTCGCCCACTGACTACTCTACCACATTATCAAAGACTCTTTAACAGTATAAGGTAGTAGGTACATCATCCTGTGACTCTACTCGACTCGATTGCTGGCGTTCGCACACGGGAAATTACAAAATCATTCGCTACTCGACTAATCTACTGGCCTAGTCCGAACAAGTCCTAAAGCTCGCAACGATTGGATCTGAACGCTAGCTATAAATAATCTATTAAGAACTTCATAAGAGTAAATTTCTGAAATTTTTTTTTAACGTGCCTTTCTGTGCCAGAACTGCATAGTTAAGAATCTTTGCAATTTTGTTTTTCGAAAACGGTTCATTTTATCGGCAATAAACAAGAGTACCTTTTTTTAGCTTAATGTTCAAGCTAACCAAATTTGTTTTTTTCTACTCCTTATCATACAGGGTGTTGAAAATGTGAGCATTAAAATGTACAACCTAGTCCGCCCCTGGTAAACTAAAAGAGCTGATTTAAATTTAAGGGAAGTATTTTAAGAGGTCCTTACTACTGTTCATCATATCAATTTTTTTTAATTATATTGAGTAGTTTGAGATTTATTCCAGTAAAATGGAGTTCCAGTGACGTCATTTAGGAGGCCGTATTTCCGTAGGGAGGCCGCTAGGAAAAAAATTATGGAAACTTGTCATCTTATTTTTTTATGTTCTATCTGAATCCGAGAGATTCTCCACACCCTGTATACTGCTATTTTTTATACAAAAGGTCCCTAACAGATCCATGGGCCAGAGGGCCCTCAACACCCTCAATATTACTTTCGTAACACAAAGGGCGAGGAAAAATTTTTTGATGGTCATTACTCGAAAACTATATTTTATAAGAAATATCTGATTGCATATTCTTAATCTAAGCCCTCGACTTAGAGGATCCAGCAACTTAGGTGAAAATTTTCAAACATATGGAAATTTTGCAGAAATATGATTTTCTCAGGTTGCCACCATATTTTTTATAAAATATGAAAAATTTTCGGAAAATTTCCACAAAAGTTGAAAATTTCAGATTCGTAATCTATGACCCCGAATTAGTGAATACAGTAACATTGGTGGCTATCTTAGAAAATGATACGTCTGCAAAATTTCCATATGTTGGAAAAATTCGGTTATTTTGAGGAAAAAAATTTCTCGGAGCACCACCAAAGTTGCTGGATCCTCTAATTTTAGGGCGTAGATTAAGAATATGCAATCAGATATTTTTTATAAATTATAGTTTTCGAGTAATGACCATAAAAAAATCCGAAATTTTGGACTGTCAGGAAAAATATCATGAAATCCAAACTGATTTGTGGAGATGAATTAAAGTGAAATACATAATTCCATTCACAAATAAATATTGTAAACATTGGCGCTCGCAAGGAGGGCTAGGGGGGTCATATGCAGAAAATGAAAAAAATATTTTAATGATTTGTCTGTTATGTGTTAAATTCCATTTCGAAAGCAAACTCATCAAGTGCAAGTGGTTTTAAAGTAATGAAATAACAACTGAAATGTTGCAGAGTGAGAGTATAGTCTTTTAAGTACTTTGACTTCCTTAGTTTAGTAACTATTTCCTGTAAGGAAGTTGTTGTTGAAATTCACAATATTCCTTTCATATTAATTTGCTAGAAAGATTTCTTCTAGGCTGTGCAGACAGATATCCTTCCAATTCAGGACACGACTACCCCATGGATTACTGGCCTATCACAATGTTAAAGTTCCTGCTGGCGTATCCCTTCAACCTTACGCTTTGTACATAATAGTTCAGCAGGGACAGTTGAAGGTCGTGCACGTCTATGGAAAGCATTCTACAGCTCTAACTGTTGGTCGAGGCTTGAATAGAGACGAATGGCATTCTGTTACGGTAGGTGAACACAGTATTCAAAACTGATCTGTTATTCAGTGAATGAAGAATATGCGTTATTTCTCGATGCTGCAGTATTAAATTTGCAGCTTTGTCTTTCATCATCTTGGTGAAATCCATATGTTATAGATATCAGACCAAATTATCAAATTCACTACATAACTGAGTGCTATTGACAGCTTCAATTTTCGCTATGTTTAATAATTTGGAATAACATTTTAGGTTCGAATAGATGTTCACGGAGCCAGACTAGCAGCATCAGTTGATAACATCAAGGAAGAAACTGATTTACAGGGTTTAGACAAAGAAAATAATTATGGTGTTGCAGCGAACGTTACTTCAGTTATTTTGATTGGAGGTTTGTTACTTATCTTCCTCTATCGTAATTATAACCAATGATATATGCAGTGGACTTTGATGCATCTGCAATGTTCTTCGCCCTAAAGTTTTCTGTATTGATGTTCTTGAAATGCAGCAATATTCCTTCATCCTATTTGCAGGTCTCAGCTCTGAAGAACGTCTACATGGTGTCAAGTACATCATAGAATCCTTCGTTGGTTGCATCAAGGACGTGATACTCAGCACTGGCAAATCAGCTTCTGATCTCCTACCAATAACCCCGTTGATAGCCACCAAGCACGAAAACGTACAGGAAGGCTGCATCAACAAGTGCCATACCTCAGAAAATCTTTGCTTTCGATCTTCCCGGTGCATCAACCATTACAACACATTAACATGCGACTGCTTCGGTTCTAAATACGAGGGCGAATATTGCGATATGTTTAGTAAGTTCTTCTATTCGATTCAACTCCTATGATGAGCTTATTCTTTCATCTTTATCTATAGCTGCTACTATATTGACTCTTCGTGGATCTTCCTACGTGTCGTATAGGGTATATGACTGGAAAGACAGGGTCCATTCGTCAGTAAATCGATTCTCTATGATCTTCAAGACAAGATTCGACGATTCAGCTCTTTTCTACGCAGCAGGGGGTGAGACAGGAATCGATCATTACATAGCTGCATCAATTTTCAATGACACAGTTTATGTAGAAGTAGATTTTGGTGAAGAAGCAATAACAACGATCCTTGGGAGGACATCCGACTTTAAATTAAACCAATGGAATAACCTCACCATATTTCACGAAAACGAAAAAATTCACATCATTTTGAATAAAGAAGTTGTGACCTTGGACATCAAAGGAAATCCTCTTCTATACATCGATCCAGAAATTTATATCGGGGGAGGACCAGAGCTGCAGAAGAAGAAAGGTCTTTGGTCCAGGAACAACTTCGTTGGATCTCTCAAATACGTCTTTTACAACGATATCTCAATAATTTATGAGTTGGACAAAGGAAACCCTAAAGTACATTACATAGGAATACTCCAACCCGAGTTTTATGAGGCTGATGTTACAGAAATACCAATAACCTTTCCATTTTCATCCTCACACATTTGGTGGCCTAATAACTTCACCGACAGCTTGACTCTTTCGTTTCACTTCAAGAGCAGCACCAACCTTAGCGTCTTAGCTTCCAGTGAGTCTCAGTCAGGCCTATATTGGGAGATAAGGGTAGTTAACGATGAGGTGAGATTCGAATTGACTGACAACATCCAGAACACGACACATTTGATCAGCTTGAAGAAAACACCAGGCATATGGCACATTTTAAGCTTGATTTACAGAAATGAAGAGATCTATTTGAAAGTAGACAACAACGAGAAAAGAGAAAAGTTAGGACCGATGAAATTCGCTATTGGGGACAAGATCAAGGCAGCAAGCGGATCGCGAAGTAACTCAGGCTTTGTTGGTTGTATGAGGGATGTTATAATCAATGATGACGAATTGGAACCCAGATCCATTCTTCAATCTGAGAGGACTGTTGGAGAGGTGACTTTAGATAATTGTAAATTCGTGGATCCTTGCCAAAGACCTAACACCTGCGAACATGGAGGAAAGTGTTCTGTGAAAGATGATAGGTTGATTTGTGACTGCAAAGATACGGGTTATATTGGGACGAATTGTCATTTCACAAAGTACAGGAAAACTTGTGAGGAATTGGCTTTACTAGGTAAGCAAGACCAGCTCAGAATTGCTTTCATCCTTAGTTGCAGGAATTTTAGTTTTATGTCCATAAATTTTAGGATACACCAAACCGGATGTTTACCTGATAGATATAGATGGCAATGGACGTTTTCCGCCAGCGCACGTGAGATGCGAGTTTCAAAGTCTTGAGGACTCTACGAAAACCATAGTGGAGCACAACTTACAGAGTCAGACCGATGTGAGAACCCCCACTGATGACGACTTCACTCTGAGTATAAAATACAGGGAGTTCACCGCTGATATGCTCCAGGAGCTCGTCTCTCATTCGTTGAATTGCAGCCAGTATATAAGATACGACTGTTTGAAGGCCCCATTAGAGCTGCATACGTCCACATGGTTCATCAGCTCTGCAAATCAAACTGTGGATTACATCGGCGAAGTAAGAAGGTGAGAGTAGGTTCCTGTTTGGGCTATCTTATTTCTCCTTGAAGAAATCTCTATGTCAGAATAGTACACCAAATATCAAAACTTCTTATCTCCTCCTAGAGTCAAATATCTGGGAATTACCTTAGACAGCTTCTGTGGAATATGCATGTTAAAATTACCGTTAGTAAAGCAATATGGGCTTAAATGACGTGCAGAAGTCTGCCCGGTAAAACTTGGAATTGTAACTTGTAACCCTAAAATACTGCGATGGCGATGATTGTGAGACCAATAATAACTTATGTGGTTATGTGGTTTTCTAAGGTTGGGCAGACAAGCAGGAGGAAAATACTCGGCAAGGTGCAAAGGCTTGCCTGTGTTTGCTTCACTGGAGCTGTGAGAACGTGCCCGACTAGAGCTCTTGAGGTCGTCACAGATCTCACTACTCTACATCTAGTGATCAATAGGGTAACCCATGAGCCTATTTTTACAATATCTAGGGAAGGTACAACTGGTAATGAGACAATTGAAGATAGTCTGGTACTCTCTGAACAGTAGAGTAAATCTCATTAGCGAACGTACCTGCACAAAAAAATGTTGGGATTGAGATCACCAATGTCCTCAGCATACGTCGTGAAATTTTGCGGCGTAGTCGATTTTTGATGGAAATTCCAGAATTCATAGATATTTATACTATGTTAACTAAAAAGTCCTTTACCTCAATGAAAAAAGCAACAAGTTGGCAAAATCTTTTTGAAAGTTCTGTGAAATATTCACAGAAGATCATTGCTTTGAATACGGAATAGTTTGATAAATCACAAATTGAATGAAAAACCTTTATGCATGCGATATTTTTGGTATATCAAGGAAAATATGAACAAGGTATTAGTGTTTACAAACTAATGCTAAGGAAGATAGATGTGAGAAATATGGCTTTTAAGAGTTGCTGATACAAACGGACAAAAATAAGTGTTTTTGTTGAGAATTATTAGGTTTGTAACATTTTCATTTCAATGAGGCTAGTACTTGAGTTTTCCCTAAATGTATTAAGTTATTTTCGATCGAGAAATTTGAACTTTGCATTGAATATTGGATCCATTGAATCGTGTGGCTATAAAAGATAAAAGTCAGTGAAGAATATGCATAGAGATGGTTCTCAGCGAATGGGTTGCTAATGAATGAGACTAAAACACAGAGGATAGTTTTCACCAACAAAGAGAAAACTGCTTCGACGATACTATATTTGGGGTTGGAGTTTCAGCTATCTTTGAGTTGGACTAAACATGTGACCAACCTCTGAAAAAAATCATCGACAAATAGAAGATATCAATGTCGCTAAAATGACCTATTATTCAAGTTTCCACAGTCTAATAACATATGTTATTATCCTGTGGGGGCAATCTGCAGAAGCCAAAAAATTCCTTCTTAAACAGTTCTATAAGAGCAATTTACATCATGCAGATAACAGACAGTTGTAAAGAAATTTTCAAAAGGCAGAGGATCCTTACAACTACGTCTGTTTTCATTCTCACATGCGTCAAATATGTTCACCAACATCAGTGTAAATTCCCTAAAATCTTGGACTACCACGGTTATAATACACGGGAGAAACAGAACTCCACTGTCCCGCACTCAAAAATAGGGAAGACACAAAAAGGTCCAAATTATAATGGTCTTAAATTATGTGAAAGAATTAAGCTTACCCGCATTTGCCATGAATATGAAAGAGTTGATTTTAGAAAAGACGATCTATGATCTGAATGAATTTTCCGCCTTTTGTCCTCGATTTTTATAATTGTCGTTATATGAGTGTATATTTTTATTATTTTTTTGACAAGTCATATTTTAAATGGCAAATATTTATACATGAACATGTTTTCTTTATTACGTGTGTAAATAAATATTATTATTATATATTTTTGATAGAGACGAATTCGGAAAAATGAAAAAAGGTTGCTTTTGGTCTAAAGAATCTACAGTTAAAATATATGTTCATGTCAAAGACTCCCCTCCCTTGTATATCTCCTTCTCACAAAAGCTTGAGACATCATAATTAGAATAAGAGGCTTACGTCATCCTTTTCGGGATTTATCTCCTATGCTCATCCATGCCTTCTTGGTCTGCGGGGAAGCCTCTCTTTGTAGCAAAATTCTCTCGTATCGTTATCTTCTATTCTTTGCACAAATCAGAACAATTTAACGCTTTGGGGCTTTATTTATAGGGGAACTTGCCCATGTTCAGTTGGAAAACAATGTAACAAACCTACACAGTGGTGCAATTGCGATGATTTGGACCAGGATAAATGGGGCACTGATGATGGATATTTCACAAACGCCAATAGCTTGGGCATAACTGATATGGTGTTTCTTCAGCAACCATATTTAACAGCCGATGCTTTGGGTAGGATCACTCTGGGCCCATTGGAATGTGTTGAAACAAGTAGGTGTTCGATATACAGGGTGTTTCTGAATTGATGCGGAAGATTTCAAAGGGTGATTTCTTGTTCAAAATGAAGGGTAGTATTCATGCCCATATTAGAGCATTGAATTCTATAATTTTTGAATGAACGACACTTTTTTTTTATCGGACAACTTGTATTTTGAAGGTGAAGAGAGAATAAGAAAAGCAAAAAACATTATTCATATTTTTTTTATCTCAAAAAACCGTCGTATTCCATTTGTCGGACAAGAAAAACGCCACATTTTTTGTCGGACAATTGCATTTTCTTAATTCATATGGTTGTATCAACCGATTCTTTTTTTTGGTCTACGAAGTTGGAACAATTTTTGTCAACTCAACCACTATATGGATCAGATAACTTGTTCAGTCAGCTTAAATTTGCTATTTAAAAAAGTTTGATGCGACCACTTCTCGCTAAGATATGGAACATTGAATGGAAAAGGATCTTTTTGTCTTCAACCATCAATATCTCAGCAACCGCTGATCGAACAAGAAAATTCAGGAAATCTTGAATGAACCCCAAACAATAATCAGGTAGGGTTTTTTGAGAATTTTTGTTATTTGATTTTTTACGTCAATTTGAAAAATCAAGATAAAAAGGGCTTTTCACAAAAAAACACTACAAGTGCCATGAAAACACCACTTCATTTTCAAATACTTAGTTAAGAATATTTCGAGAACTAATGCATAAAATGAAAAAACAATTACTGTGTTGAAATCAGTATAAAAATACCTTTGAATTGAGGTATCACTCACCCCATCTTACCTATTCAAAAATTGGGGGTGAGGGTTGTAGTAGCAAGGGTTGAAGCGCTATGCGTCCGTAACCTACATCTTAAGTTGTCCCCCTCGAAACAGAAATCGACCTGTCCGAGCATTTCTATCGAAAAAATTTATTCCGTCTGTAATCTCGTCTGTTTCGTTTTCAAATGGCCACCCTGTATGAAGTTTCATAACAAACAGTCCATCCGATCTCGAGTTATAAATGGTGTAACCAACATCTTTCTTTTATATATAAGACTATAACGTTTGAATTCTGATCCAACATTTAGGTATATAACAAACTATCCTTCATTTTGAACAAGGAATCATCCTTTGATTCATCATTTCGATTCAGAAACAACCTGTATGTTCGTAGTAGGGTGTTCAGGTGATATTGAAAGTGCACCAAATCATATGAAATAATCATTTGGATATCTTTGAATATATTTTTGGATTCTTTTTTTAGATACCCAGCGATACGTTGTCACCTTCACCACCAGCCAATCGTACATAGAAGTTCCTGGCTGGAGAAAGGGTGATCTGGCCTTCTCTTTCAGAACGACCGGCAAGAAGGCCATCCTTCTATATCAGCCTCCTATTCGTCCCAACTACCCTAGTTTCATGGTAGCAGTGACTGGCGGTAAACATCTCATTCGTAATAGAAATTCGATATTAATATATACGGTTAAGATTTTCAGTTAACCTTCAACTTCACCCTCAACACTGGCGTATCCAAAGGTATAGTGATAATGTCCGAACGAAAACTTAATGGGGGTGAGTGGCATAAACTGTGGATCGACTACAACAAGTACCATGTGAGATTTATGATCAATGAAGAATCGCAAATGGAGAACTTGAAACCCGAAGAAGAGTTTGGTCCTTTTGAAGGATCTATGTTTATTGGAGGTGCACCTTCGTGAGTATTCGAAGTGACCCTTTCAACCTAAGTTTGCGAAATTGAAAAATTAGATATGAATAGTCCTTCGGTATTTTTTTCCATTTCAAGCCACTTCTCAAGACCTCGAGAAAAGTTTTGGATGAGAGTTGAATGTTTTGATTATGAAATGGAGACTATCATAAAAGATAGTGGCACATTGAACTAGTATGCAAAATTGGAATATTCCGGAGTTTCTATAGCCGTGATCCAATAGGATGCGGCAGTCTGGTAGGCATCTTCAGAGGTATTTTGGTCGGAGTTTGTAACTCAAAACGATTGACTGTTCGAATTGGTGATAACACTGGAATACTGAGTCTATCGATTCAGCTACAACCGCAACCCCCTTACCTCTGCTTCGGACTGGTTAGAACACCATATGGACAAGGGAAGTCTTCTCTTTCCTGTTCGTGTTGTTTTGGTGCTTCTACAGGGTGTTCAACAGACAACTGTAGAATTCTCATAAAGAAATAACAGTTTTTTTCTTCCATTTTTTTCTCCGAGTCTTCGATTCAGATACTGTCGGCAGTAACCTTTCTTGGGAGAATCACGTGAGATCCATTGCTGAAAGTGCATCCCAAAAACTTGGTTTTCTGTTTCGTGCCACGAGCTATTTCACCCCAGGTCAGCTGCTTATGATCTATAAGGCACAGATTCGAGCTGTCCTGGAATACTGTTCCCATATTTGGAGTGCTGCACCTAAACAAATCTTAAAACTCTTGGATTCTGTACAAAAAAGGACAATTCGTCTCGTCGGTGATGCCTTGCTTGCAAACTCGCTCATTTCTCTAGAGTCTAGAACACCGTAGAAGATTAGGAGATCTGTTTCTATTTTATAGATATTTCCATGGGCGATGCTCTTCTGAATTATCAGCAATTGTTCCTCCTCTGGCAGTCTCTTCGAGACTAACCCGTCAAGTTAAGTCTTCACATCCCTTCGTGGTCACTTTGGAGACCTGCTGAACATCTCTCTTCAAAGACTCGTTCATCCAACGAACAGCGAGGCTCTGGAACACATTGCCTATTATACACCAATTACTACCTGCTTGCCCTTGGTTCTCACGATGTTCTCTGAACATTACAGGATATTCCTTTTCGTGAGAACCTCACCATAAAAAAATACAGGGTGTGAAAAATTTATATTTTTTCAGTTTTTGCTAATATCCCAGGAACCATTCGAAAAACAGAATTGAGTTTCAGTACACATATTGTCACTAATAATAGCTATACTTTCTTGCACTCAACTCGGTTTTATTAGACCTGGAGTGGCGGAGATTTTGAATTCGCACAAAGGTTTTCCCCCCAACTTTTATACCAATAAACAAATTTGATTTGGACAGCAAATTCTGATACGACAATGTGTTTTACAAAAAAAGGTACTGTTGGTTCATTACTCTAAAGTGAACAGTCTTCGAGAAAACTGGCTTACGCATTGTAAAGGACCCCGCACTTTTTGTATGTAAAGTGGCGACCGGTCAAATTTTCTGAAAGTTTGGTATGTTGTTGTAGCCAACTTCGTGACCAAAAGTGTCAATGGGCCCAACCCAATCCTATGACTAGTTTTCCAAATACGGGGTGTTAAAGTTGAAAATTGTCCAGATTTTCGGATTTACTTTTTAATTATTAAGAGTAAGATTGGATTTCTGTTGCATACACACGTTTACTACATGCTTTAGTAATGAAATAAGTGGATACGTGTGATTAAAAATATTCATATTTACAGGGTGATTCACGAATATATGACGGTCGTTTTTTGCCAAAAATCACTTTTTCTACTGTGACTTCAGGAAGGCATATTTTTGAAATGTTCTTTTCGATTTAGTATTATGACGACAAAATATTGCACAGTGTATATTTTTTATACAGGGTGTTCCACAGAGAGAACCACTAGACATGATCATTTTTTTTTAGGATTAATTTGAAACCCTGTATTTTTGAATTGATTTTTGGGAAAAGTAATACCACAAACATATGTGTGTCTCTAATCTGCAAAATATTCATGGTGGTTTATTCATAGGAAGGTATTCTATTTTGGGAAAAGTACAAAAAACATGAACACCCTGTATTCGAAAATTTCCTTGGTCAAATGCAACTATTTTCACAACATCTTCAGATGTATGAATTCTAAATCCGATACTATGACCAGTTTTCGAGATAAAGGACGTTAAAGTGGAGAATAACTTATTTCATCAGTTTTTTTTTTTCAAATTGAAAAGCCTGATTGATTTTATGTTGCGCCCATGAGTTCAGTATGAGTACAGATCAGATACGCATGGAAAGGTTCAGCTAAAATATTTACTGTTACTGGGTGATTCACGAATAAATCACAATAGCTTTGGCTAACACTCGATAATTCTACAGTTTCGCCACAGAGAAATTATTATTAGTTAATACCTAATCGTTCACAATTTTTAGTCTGAAATACTTCATTATAATTACTTTTCATACAGGGTGAGCCATAAATAATATGCTTTGAAAAAATCGAAAGGAGAACTTTTCTGGTCAATTTTGAATAACTGTCTAACATAACATCAAGTACCTATGCATAACCGTAAGAATTTTTAAATATAATATGTAAATATACAAGGTGATTTAGAAATCATCACATACCAAAAATATGCATTTCTTGCATGAGTAGATCATCCTAAATAAACATTTTTTTGCTGAAAAAAGTACATTTATAAAGTAATAACCGAGGTTATGACTATAATAAGATTTAAACTTTTCAATATACCTAGTTATAACTCGCTCTACACGAATTTTGTGGACTGTGGAGTACGTTCCTATAAAAATAGGTTCGTATTATACCTACACAAGAAGATGATTAATTGTCATCTTTTTGGGGGTTATAGCGCAGTTAGTAAGCGTGCTCATAAAGATACTCAAAATTCACTAAAAAGTTCTCATTTCAATCAATTCAAAGCATAAGTATTTTTGGTATGGTTGGCTGTATGGCTCACCCTGTATGAAAAGGAATCATAATGAAGTATTTCAGACTGAAAATTGTGAACGACTAGGTATTAACTTCATGGAATAATTTCTCTGTGACGAAACTGTAGAATCACCCAGTGTTTCCAAAAACTATTGTAATTTATTCGTTAATCACCCTATAACAGTAAATATTTTAGCTGAAAATTTCCATGCGCATCTGATCTGTACTCATACTGAACTCATAGGCGCAACAGAAAATCAATGCGGCTTTTCAATTTGAAAAAAAAATGGATGAAATAAGTTATTCTCCACTCTAACACCCTGTATCTCGAAAACTGGTCATAGAATCGGATTTGGAATTCATACATCTGGAGATGTTGTGGGAATCAATATATAGTGAGAAAATAGTTGCATTTGACCGAGGAAATTTTCGAATACAGGGTGTTCATGTTTTTTGTACTTTTACCAAAATAGAATACCTTCCTATGAATAAATCACCATAAATATTTTGGAGATTAGAGACGCACATATGTTTGTGATATTACTTTTCTCAAAAATCAATTCAAAAATACAGGGTTTCGTATTAATCCTAAAAAAAAAATGATTATGTCTAGTGGTTCTCTCTGTGGAACACCCTATATAAAAATGTGCACATTGCAATATTTTGTCGTCATAATACTAAATCAAAAAGAACATTTCAAAAATATGTTTTCCTGACAACAGAAACCCAATCTAACTCTTAATAATTAAAATGTAAATCCGAATATCTGGACAATTTTCAACTTTAACACCCCGTATTAGGTAAACTAGCCATAGTATTGGGTTGGGCCCATCGACACTTTTGGTCACTGAGTTGGGTACAACAACATACCAAACTTTCAGAAAATTTGACCGGTCGCCACTTTACATACAAAAAGTGCGGGGTCCTTTCTTGTAATTGGAAAAATTTTGTAATCTTGTTAACTAAAATAAATGTCGCTAAGAATAATGAAAAATAACCTTGCAATTTAAACTCAAAAACCTAGTTGTCAAATGTTGAAATTAATAAACTTGTTAATTACCACTACCTACTCATTTGTCCAATCACAAGAAATTTACAATGCGTTAGCAAATTGTTTTTGATCATAAAATGCGAGTTTTCTCTAAAACGGTTCACGGGAATGATAAACCAGAAGTACCTTTTTTATGTGAAACACATATGCCCATCATAATTTGCTGTGCAAATACAAATTTGTCCAGAGGGGTAAAACCTGTGAGGCAATTCAATATCTCCGCCATTGGCATGTCTAATAAAACCGAGTAAAGTGCAAGAAAGTAGCTAATTTAAGTGACAATGTGTACAAGACCTCAATTTTGAAATTCGAATGGTTCCTGAGATATTAGCAAAAAACTGAAAAAAATATAAATTTTTGAAACCTGGTGAAACAAATGGAAGGTAAAAAACCGTAATTTTTTTTATGAGAAACCTTCATATGTACTTGTTTTAAATTCTCATTTCATTGAATCCAAGGAATGATAACTTCGTCATTTTGTAAGTTTTATGTTGGCGATTTTTGGATTATTTTGACGAGTTGGCGAATTGCTGAAAAACAGAAAGAACCTTCGAAAACACCCTGATTCTATAGACGAATGCCTAAAAGGCACCTGAAAATCTAAAATTGGATAAACATTGTACAGGAAATTATTGTCATTTCTTCACAGAGACTTACTCGATGCAAAATCTTCAGTACAGCAAGGTTTGATAGGATGCTTCAGAGGTCTGGTGGTCAACGAAGAAATTCTCGACATCTACAGTTACATGAGTGTGCATCTAAGCGAAATCATCAAGGATTGCAAGCCTTCTTGTAATCCGAATCCTTGTTTGAATCAGGCACAGTGTAAGGAACTATGGAGCACTTTCGAATGCATCTGTCCCAATCCTTGGGCTTACAAAGGAGCTTTATGTGAAACAAGTGAGTTGGTGCTGGTGGTAATTTTAAAGTAACCCCAAAATATCATCAAGATGGAGGTTGCCTAATTATTTCTCTTTACAGACATAAACACCAATGCACTCACTTTCGTGAAACCGGACTCTTTCGTTAGGAGGAACTATCTCACCTCAGCTGAAAAAAGTGCAAAGAACGAAGAAGAAACCGCCCTCAGGCACATCTTCACCCATCAGATCCTGCTGAACCTTCGAACCTACGACAAAACAGCTTTGATTCTATACGCGAATGACCATCTAAATAACTTCGTGCACCTCTACATCGACAACGGCACCCAGGTGGTTTATTTATTCAATTACAACAATTCCATACACAATGTAACTGTGGATTATGCCGAATTGAACTCGAGCAGGTCTGTACAGATTGCTATAGAGAGAGGGGAAAATTGGACTACCGTACACGTGAACGATAAGAATTATTCGATACCTGTTGGGGTGTTATTGCTTCAGAATTATTCTAATAAACCTTGGAGTAATCCAGAATATGGTAAGTAATCGAAAGGCAATAAATAAAAATTTGTTTGAAAAAATAAAAAGTGTGCGATGGCCGGGAATCGAACCCGGATCAACTGCTTGGAAGGCAACTATGCTGACCATTACACCACCATCGCATATTGGAATAAGCTACCAAATGCTTACAAATAGTGTAATCCCACCGGTTGACTTGATTCAAATTGGGGCATAGATCTGCGTCCCCGGCCTTTGAGGTAGGAGTGGGGACAAAAAAAATCAGAATGGAAATATACAGGATGTTCCCAAAGAGGTGTATGAACGGTCCACAGCGGGTCTTCGTTTCCGAGATACAGGGTATCAATAATTTATATTTTTTTCAGTTTTTTGCTAATATCTCAGGAACCCTTTGAATTACAGAATTGAGTTTTTGTACACACATTGTCACTAATAATGTCGATTTCTGTACAAAATATATTGGCATGCCATTTGAAAAAATGTAGTTATTGCAATTTGAAATTTCTCAGAAATATGAATTTATTGTGACAGTTCTAATAGAACAACATGATTCGATAGCCATGCAATACGAAGAAATTATTGAATTTTCGTAAGATCCTTCATTTGTTTCTTTCTTTATCATTGATAGCATGCGTGCTATGATAGGTTTCGCGGACTTATGCAGCCATGGGCGCCCGCAGGGGGGGAGATTTTGATGTCCCTAACGTTTTTCAGCACGGCACCTCAATATTACCTTCTAATTTCTATTTTGGCCCCCCCTGAGAAAAATTTCTACGGGTTTCTGCGGGCGCCCATCAAGGCCGTAGCTAGAAAAAAATTTCGGGGGGGTCCGTCTGAGGCCGTAGCTAGAAAAAAATTTATTCGAAGAATTTTCGATGAAATGATTATCTGGCATTTCTGAAAAAATAAATTTCGGGGGGGTCCGGACCCCATCGGACCCCCCCCTGGCTACGGCCTTGGCGCCCATGTATGCAGCTGGCCATTTTCTCATAGAATTCCTTAAATCTTCGTAACCATGACAACTACGTTAAAATGTTTCAGATGAAAAATGTGTAAAATTCAAAAAGGAATCCATTTCTGGTTAGAAAAATAGGTAGTTCCATTTGAAATACCAAAGCTGATGAAATTTACAGGAAATAAAGAAAATGAGTCTAGAAAGCGAATTATAATCATGACAGAAATTTTTCACATCACGAACCATCCGCCAGAACGGGAAATGTTTGTCATATTTTTTATGATTTACGGGGCGGGGGGGGGGGGGGGGTTACGGTACTGGGGGTAATTCATACATTGTATACCTGATTTAATGGTTTTCAATCGTTAATACCCCCCCATGATCTTTATTACCCCTCCCATGAAAAAGAGCTATATCCGCCCTTGATAATATTTGTCAAATGGCCGATGCGGCATGATCCGACTCTTTTGGAAAAACTTGACATTACGCCGCTACGCATTTGTGGTGGAATTTCTCGAATTATGTTTCAAATCTCGTGTTTTAAATCTGAAATGGTTTCCGGAAGGTTTCGCGCAAACCTTACTTTTAACATAGTCACAGAAAATAATCGAGAGGCAACGGTCGCACGATCTTGACGGCGAGTTAACATCACCATTCCGCGATAGGATTATTCCTCTGAATTTCGTCTGCAATAAGACAATAGTAAATAATTAATTAACATTGATTTTCGTAGAAATCACTCCTGAGTTATTACACTATTTGTCAGGAACAATTTTGAACAACGAATAATATTGAAACAACGATAATGTGAAACTTGCAAAGATAACGTTTGGGAGCCATATTATTTAGAGTAACATAGATTTTTTTTCACCATCATATAGATAATGAAATTTCGGCAATTTCGCTGTAGGAATAACAGTATATTTTTTGGCGGCTAGTAAATTGAGAATTTGTTTCATTTTTTTAGAGGTCCTAGCTCCTCAGCGTCCCATAGCTCCACCAACAGAGTATTTTCAGTTGAATTTGGGTGGATTTGACCCTGAAACCCTTCTGAAGGTATCTGATTACCCTCCAGTTCTCCCAGGTTATGTCGGATGCATTCGAGGTTTACAAATAGGCGATAATCTCATCGATTTGCTCTCAAAGATTGATGAAAATGAATCAGGTAATGTTTCGAATGCTCTCGAGTAATAATTTTGCGACGTCAACTTAATCAACTAGTTCTTATATTATATTTATATATTTTCAGGAGTGATAACAAACTGTAGTATGAAATGCGACTCTTTACCATGCCAAAACGGTGGTATATGCGTGGAAGATTTCAGGAACCAGGAACACACCTGCGACTGTGAACATACAAGCTATTACGGGGAATTTTGTTCAGATGAAAAGGGGGCAGATTTCAGTGGTGACTCGATACTGTGGAGGGAATATGTTTTGAACGGGTCAGTTGATCATGTGAAGATACAGTTGGCATTCTCTAGCACTGATAACAATAGGAAATATGCTGCCCTCTTGCTGCTGCAAACTGAAAATAAGTAGGTGCCAATTCTTCTATGACTATGCTCAGAGATATTCTTTCTGATCTAACAACGATCATCAAGTAGCTGATACCAATAAAAAACTGGCTCAGTTGACAACGACATAACTATTTATTCATTTTTTTCAGTCGCAGTTACTATTTGTTGGTTGGATTGAGTCCCGAAGGCTACTTGATTTTTCAGGAAGATCGAGAAGGCGAAGTGTATTCTGCAACTGTTCAAAGCAAAAGTTTTATAAATGGAGCTCGACATTCTGTATATTATAAGAGAGATCTGGATGAGTACGAATTATTGGTCGATAAAGAAATTATAACAATGAACAAAGTGGACCCACAAAGTTTCACAAATGTACCTGAAATGGGGGCTAATGAAGTGCAGATTGGAGGCCACAATACGAGCGATCCTAGATTCGCTACCTACAAAAGATATAGTGGTTGCTTGTCCAGTGAGTATTATTTGTTTTTCAGAATTGTTCCGGACAAATAGGAATGATACTTTATTTTTTTATTCACAATGTTGAATTTTGCTTGTGATCCTGAACAATACAAGGCTTCTTCATGAACTATAAATTCCTCTAATCAAACATTTGTGTTCTTTACCATTGCTCAAAATTCGGTTTCGTTTGAAAGAAACAGGGTGTCGAAACTTCATGAAAAAAATCCTTTTCTTTTTATATTTTCAGAACTAAAATAATAATAAAAGCTTTTTATTGACCAAAGGCCAATCGGCCATCGACATATCAGTCCTGCTTGCAGAACTATTATTTTATATGAATTGAATTTTGGTTGACCGTTTACTGTATTCATGGTGCATAATCTGGATGCTTCCCTGGATTTTAAATATCACCGAATCGCAGAAAAATTATTAACTCCCTGATAGCACTACAATTTAACAATGTTGTCAGAATGTTTATCTACTTTGTCGAGACTAGAATCTAAATGATGGAAAAACGTTTGATGTAGAGATATGTAGGTAATAATAAAATACCACCAATGTGGGAGATAAAATTGAATTCCAATGAACATGAAATTAAACATTGTATACGCACAGTTTCTATTTTTTATTGTTACCAGTCAATCTTTCAGGAAAATATTGAGAAAAATGTAGGTGAATGAGATACAAAATTCAGGTATATGAATGATGAATATCGGTGCAAACCACCTATTAAATTGAAATTTATGAAAAAAAAAGGATAGCACTAAACAATCTCTGGTGATGTTTCTATCTGAACAACGTCCTCTGTGATAATTCGTTACCGATTAGTGAAAATCTTCTACGCACAAAATTTAAGAAAATATGCCAATTTATACACGTAAATTATAAAACTCGACACTACACGGTTAATATTATGTATATAAATTCACTGAATGTCTTCACATATAATCATCACGAGATCGATGAAAAACACCTATAACAATCACATTCCTATTTCATAACAACATAGCTCCAAAAAAGATTTCCTGTTTGTTCGCGCCGGTTGTCGCTATACGCATCCGTCGTGAAATTTCACATATCAAAGACAGACGTTTGAAATGGGTCGATTCCTGATATCAAAGATATTCATACTATATTATGCGAGAAATCGACAAGCTGGCATCGTCTTCTCAGAAGCTCTGTGAAATATTCATAGAAGATTATTGTTTTGATTGTTTCAAATACATAACCGGTTGATATAGCTTGATTAATCACAAATTTAATGAAAAATCATTATTTATAAGATATATTTTGGATAGCTAGGTAAATATGAACAAGTGATTAGTATTTACAAACAAATTTTCAGGAAAATCGAAGAAGGAACTTATTTTGATGGGAGAAATATGGCTTTTTAATTGCAGATATAATCGGACAAAACTAAAGTGTTTTTGTTAAGAATTATCGTCATTGTAATATTTTCATTGCAATGAGTTGATTTAGTGTTACCTGAATGTATAAACTTTATTTCAATGAGAAATAGGAACTTGGCATTAATGCCAGAAAATCGTATCAGGCACGTATTTGGCCCAATTTTCTTTTCAAATCAACAGAGCCTCATTCGAAATTTTAAAAACGGAAAACGCTTCTTTTGGCCATAAGAATCTGAAGAATCTAAAGTGAAAATATATGTACAAGTCGAAGACTCATCCTGTATATGATACTTCCCCCGGGCCCCGCGCGTAGCCAATCTCGTATAAAACTTAAAGAATATTGTTTTCAGACATAGTCATCGAAGTGAATGAACACCTCATGAAACCATTGGAAGAGTACATGTTGTTCACCAAAACAGGAGCTGAAAAAGTTAATGTATCCAATTCGCAGGGTGTGCGAAGTGCCCAGTGCAGTCCTCATTTCGATGATTATCATGAGAAACTACCTGGAACACCAAACTTGAACATAAGTCAGGTGAGACGATGATCGTGGTACTTCTATATTCTAGCAGAGACCTAACAGATGCCCATTCGCAATACATAATCAGGGATTGTAAAATTTTACTGATTGTTGATGAACCAATATCGTTTATTTTCCTTTCAATTTAGTTAAATTGTGTTATTGGGGAACTTTCAATTCCTTCCATGCCTTATAATTTTGAGACGCAAAACCCAAACCCAAGGTTTGCCAACAAAATTGGCGTCAGAATTTCTTAAAATGTGCTGCAAGAGCTATAATGAAGACGAATTTGACAGTTGGCGATTTCGGACATGCGTCTTTTCAGTTTCCAAATAAAATAAGATACCTAAAATCCTAAAATAACCTTGAAAGATTAAAGTTCGTTATCTTATGTTCCTATTCTTCTTTCTTATTGTATCTTTTTTCTGTATAACAGTATAAACGATTCCTTTCATTTGCTCATAGTCATCTTCTTATTCTATTCCTGATTGTTATCTGTACCCATTTTGCTCAGCGAATCTGGTTGAACTAATATTTTCAGGGAAAGGATAAAACATGGGTAGAGGATGCACCACATAAAGTTCTCTACACATCTTTATATTCGACAGAGACTGAAGAAGAAGAGGATACAGGACAGTTAGTCGTAATGATTTTATCCATATTTTTTGTCGTCGTATTGATTTGTTTAGCATACGAGTTATACAGGACAGACAGACAGTATAAACTGAATAAGGAGTACGAAACAGATGCAAGCATCATTTGGTCTAAGGAGCAAGCTGCCATTCTCCAAGAAACCAATAGAAAGGTGGGAACAATTTTCTAGCCTTGTTAAACTCAAGAATCATTTTAGTAAATGAGTATTGAAAGTTGTTTTCTGATTCAGATGAGTGGCGAAATAGATGCCTCTACTCCTAAACAAATATTGCTGAATGGTAAAGTTGCAAATAATGTGAAGAATGGTGTAACAAAAACAGATGGTGACGATAATAAGAAAGACACTGCTCCAACTATTGAAGAAGTGCCTTCTGAGGATGTACCTAAGAGAAAATTAAAGAGGGCAGATAGTAAGAGAGAAAAAAGGATCAGCTTCAGAGGTGAGTGAATAAATTTGGAAAATACAATAGTTAGATTTGAATTCGACCTCTTGATTGACGTGACACCCAGTAATTCCATAAGTAGTCTCATTCTTCTTTCAACACGTTTGTGATTATACAATTTGCGAATATAGCCACAGTAAATTTTCCCCATTCGAAATTATGTATACATTAATTGCAGATAGTGCCAGTGAATTGGCCTGGGAGGCTCCTGAGGAAAATGACAACCTCCTCACAACTATGGTGGAAGAAGAAGAAGATGTTGAAGAGTCTGATTCTGAGAACTCGGTGAGTACCATCGAGAGAATGGCACCATACAGTTCTATCAGCGAGGTTACCCTCAATAACTTGCCTGAAATAGATTCCGACTAACCCTACTTGGAATGAATGCATGAAGAGTTCGCAAATATTTTTGTACTATACTATTAATTGTTGATTCAATAAAGATATACTTATAAACGTTTGCAAGTGGTTCAATCTATGAAAAACCTTTTTTAATGGCTTTAATAGGTTAAGGAATGAAATCGCAATTTCTGAAATACCAACAATAGCAGCATGGGAGCAATGCCGTATGTAACAAGGTGAGATTTCATTACTTGAATTATGTTGATGATGCGATGATAGGATTGATGGATGTCCTCCAATAGCTTTTCACCAGTATTTCGCAAAAAAAGACTAGGTATATTCCAAGGAATGCACTCAAATTTACATAATGGTGCCTTATCACGAAAAATGCATTAAGTATTTATGTGCATGAGCATGACTAGACAGGGAATCATGAATTACCATCTAATAATTATTCCACACCATGCACAGGTCGCAGATTCAGCGCAAAACCGTTCAAGACTGAGAAGCCCACCACCAAAAAGAAACATATTGGGCAAATCTTTAGAATACACGATAAATGAAAGTGAGAGCATCGAGTCAATAAGTTAGACTATGGATTTTGGATAACGCAAATAACGCATTAGGTACATGAAGTGCAATTTCAATTCTCACCACTTTACCTTTTCCTTTATTCAGCCAAGATGTAAGTGTACGATTCAATTACAATAAAAATAATCAAATTGTGTAATCGTATTGTTTTATTTACCTGACCTCAAGATGATGAGAGTTCCCAAGTTGTCCGAGTAAGTCTTAATTTGTATCAAATAATGAAGGTGTACAAAAATGTAAGTAACACTAAAACAGTGAATTCAAAAGAATATTGTAGCGTTACCTTCAAGAAATAGGGGAGCCATATGTTCTCCCTTACCTTAACCGGCTCGAGAATCTAATATTTCAGCAACCCATGTGAATCTTTTGTCATGGCCGCCCAGATCCCCCGAACTTTCGCCCCTAGAGCATGTTTGAGACCTCATGGGTGGAAGGCTTGGAAATATAGCCCAGCCCCCATGGACTTTGGCGGCTCTGAGACATGAAGTACAGGCACAGTATAAGGTAGACTGTGGACACTGTGGTAGCTTGGGATGGTATCCCACAAGAAGAAATAGAACATCTTATTGTATATGTAATTGTATATCAAGCCAAGACGTGTTGGGGAGTGTATATAGATAATCGCGCTGGACAAACACATTATTAGCACATTTATTAACAAAAATTGTAAACTCTTATGCAGGAAAAATTTTTGCGTGTATACTCCATTCACTTCTATAAAGTATCGGTTGGCCATGAAATTCTGACACATTTCACCGTGTATATTTGAAAATGTTAGGTTATAGTCATTTCCCTGTCAGATACAATCAAAACGTTGCCCTCTCTTCATATATGTCGTGGTAATTACATTTTCATCAAAATGTTTATTTACTTTGGAAAAAAATCAATTTGAGAAAATATTATGTGAATTCAATAATTGCAAAGACCTAACTTTTTTCTCTGTTAATACTGGAAATATTTTACGTATGTAAACATGGTTGGAAGATTCAGCTATGCTATTTTCTTGTACCGAAATCAAGAATGGAGTTCTGAAATTTTACTGGAAAGTATAGGACATAATAGTCCGTTACTTTGTGATAGTTCATTCGAAAAAAGGATAAAAGTACTCACATATAACCCTACAGAAAAACTTATAAACGAACAGTGGAATTCCCCACTTTTCAAAATTCTCAAAAAATAAGCCTACAGCAGACATATAAATACCTTTTTGCTCAACTTGGAAACACTCCAGTTTCCACCAAGTGGAGGGATTTCCAAAATCTGTGCTTGACATTCTTGAAAAGTACTTAAAACTTGATCGAAGTTCACTTCCTATACTTATATCATCTATTCCTCCTTTTTGCCTACATGGCCTAATCCACGTTTACTTTTGTTCTTTTTCATCATGAAAAAATGTAACTGCTAGCAGAAATAAATCCTCGTCATTTTTTTTTTCAAATTTGCTGCGCGCCACATTTTCATAACTGCACATCCGGTGTCTCTATAGTCTATGTCAGTGTTTTTCAATCTTTTTCATGATGCGACCCCCCTGGTATGAAAAAATATTTTGCGACCCCCCCACATCTCGACGAAATGGGAGTGTTTCATGATCAGATTCGAATATGTGTTTCTTGAATGCCGAAAGAATAAAATACAATAAACCCCAGTTTGTTAGCCCCCAGGTTTGGATATAAAAACTAAGAAGGGTTGTTCATGAAAAATGATGATAAAAATTCATATCTCGACGAAATGAGAGTGTTCCACGATCAGATTCGAATAATATGAGTTTCTTGAATGCCGAAAGAATGAATTTCAATAAATCCCATTCATAGTTTGTTAGCCACCAGGTTTTTGGATTCGGGGGGTTGATTATGAAGAATAACTAAAAAAATTTATATCTCAGTGAAATGAGATTGTTCCACGATCAGATTCGAATATGTATATGTTTCTTGAATGCCGAAAGAATAAAATACAAAAGACCTCACAGTTCGTTAGACCTTAGGTTTGGAGATTTGGGAAGTTGTTTATGAGAAATGATGAAAAAAATTCATATCTTGACGAAATGACAGTGTTCCACGATCAGATTCGAATACGTGTATCTTGAATGCCGAAAGAATGATATACAAATGACCCCATAGTTTGTAAGCCCCCAGGTTTAGAGATTTGGGGGGTTGTTCATGGAAAAATATAAAAAAATCATATCTCGACAAAATGAGAGTGTTCCACGATCAGATTCGAATAATATGAGTTTCTTGAATGCCGAAAGAATGAATTACAATAAATCCCATTCATAGTTTGTTAGCCCACAGGTTTTTGGATTCGGGGGTTGATTATGAAGAATAACTAAAAAAAATTGTATCTCAGTGAAATGAGATTGTTCCACGATCAGATTCGAATATATGTTTCTTGAATGCCGAAAGAATTAAATACAAAGAACCTCACAGTTTGTTAGACCCCAGGTTTGGAGATTTGGGGAGTTGTTTATGGGAAATGATGAAAAAAAATTGATATCTTGACGAAATGACAGTGTTCCACGATCAGATTCGAATACGTTTTTCTTGAATGCCGAAAGAATGATATACAAAAGACCCCATAGTTTGTTAGCCCCCAGGTTTGAAGATTTTGGGGGTTGTTCATGAAAAAATTCATATTTCTGAAACAAGCACAACCTTCCCATTAACATGATTCTTAAGAGTTTATTTTTTGTTGAAATTCTCTTACTAAAGTTCTCTCGCCCTATGGTGACCCCCCTACAAAAGCTTCGAGACCCACAGGTTGAAAATCACTGGTCTATGTGAACTGAAAGACTTAAACAAAACATAAACAGATTTTATTGATTTCTGTTCATTACTGGTGTAAACGTAAAGTCCGTTGGGAATCCAACAGTCTTGGAAAACTTTAAAAACACAACTGTTCGAAATTTATGTTCAAATGAACAGTTCGCGTTTTGTTTTTGACCTGTCCGCTTGGTGGAAACCCGGCATTATATAGCCGATCGAGACAACCTCGGCGCTAAATTGGCAAACTACAGGAGGAGAATGCCCTCAAAAGATGTCTTCATTAAAAATCGAATATTCTTACACGTCATGCATTTTATTATTGCCTTAGCAGAAATCGATTCAGCATAAGAATCGGTGAGAACGAAATTAATGAGACTGGGATATTCATATCCATACGATCCTGCGTGATGCTCAATAATTTAATAAAAGTAGGCATCAAAGTACCTTGTTTCAACATTTACCGAGTCAAATCTAAATATTATTTCTATTACTATCAATTGGTTTCGCGGTAGGTATAAGATTTCATCGGATATATTCGTGCTGTAAAATTTTATGGTACGAATTCAAACACTGATAACGACAAGGTAGTAAAAAGAAAACCCAAAGGAAAACGATTTGGTGAACTTAATGATCTTTTCAGTGTACACAACTACTAGAGTTCTAATTTACTAGTTAAACATATAAATAGCTCTGTGAATAATGCCTTTGACTTCTTTGAAATTTCGAATAAACCATTGTATTTTCTTATGTTTGACATACCAATTATATTCATTCTCGATTTAAAACGTGAGCATTCCAGCTCCAGCTAACCATATCAAGATATGGTTAGCTTCTCCTAGATGGTTTAGGTCTGGTAAGGACGGTTAGGATAAACCTAAGTAGCTTACCACACCAAGCGTTCTCTTTAGAAAGCTGGAAACCTTTATCCAATACGATATGAAAAAATTAAATTTTTATTGACGAAAAATAATTTTTTTTTCTCTGCATTGAATATGGTTGCATTTTGCACCCGAGCCTTCCACGATAGTTTATAGTGAAGAAGGGGTTACATAGCTGTTCTCTTAGAACCTCCTACAGCTCGCATTCCAGTTCCAGTGATTTGATGAAATCCAGTATCTCGGACGCCTTCATCGAGGATAATTCCCCACTCAGTGGAACTTTTTGGGGTGATCCATCCCTCATCCCTGGAAGATTCCGCCAAAGTTTTTTCCTTTCGATGACATAGGAGTTCAGTGCTTGACTATCTGTATGAATAGCTATATTCGCTTCTTTCTAGATTTCTGTTTAGACATCTTTCGATTGCTAGTATTTCCGTTAGAAGGACGCTTGTACAGGAGCCTAACCTGCCTAATGAATAATGATTGTACACACTTGGTGGTACTTGCCCTGTAAATCCCAGCGCCAGCTCCTATAGCGGTTTCAGATTTTAGAACCATCTTTCACGATAAATCCTCAATTTAACGTCGGTAAAAACCTCATCAAGATCTGATATCTCGTTTATTGAACGACAAATACACCGACTCACATTCATATTGTCTATATTTCATAAGTTATGATGGAACTGATCAAGTGATTATACAGTTTAGAGTTCCTTGCAGGTATATACTTTTCAGCTTGCAATTAATAAATTCAAGCTCACCATGAAAAGTGACACTTCTCCTTATGAAATAATCTATAAATTGCAAATTATTATTGTGAATAAACATGGGATAATTCATTGACAAATAATTATGCTCAGGGGCGCATTGTGGAAGTTTGCCACAAGTGCTAGAATCCTAGTTCCGGCTCTGCGGAACTTTTCGACTGAAATTTTATGTGAAAATTCGATTTCCTTCACATAGTACCACCTTCTTACCAACCAATATATGGAGCAATGCATAAGTATTCATAAAGATAAGCCAGACAACTATTCAACAATTAATGCCCCTAATAACAAATAATTGCTTACCATTCTGATAACCCAGGACCTTGTCGTTCCAGGTATTACCGACGTAATCTGTTGGGACAAACAGGTAAGAGGGGAAATACCTCCATCCTTTTCTGTATATGAGCCCCGTGAAAATGACGTCATAATATAATAGTTCACGTAGTAAGGGAGAAAGCGAAACAAGTTGCTCCGTGAGCTTGAAAAGGGAGCTTAGTGTAGGTTAATGCGAACGTCCGCTATAGGTGGAGTACAGTGATGATTGTCAAGCTCCAAATGTTGTTCGATATGTGACGGAGGTGTGTACCGAACTTTTGCGACAAATGCAAATTTTCTGTGTGGGAGAACTACATATGTGCTCTCCACCTAGAGAAGATGGAAATATCATCAGTTGACTCTTATTCTTGAACACTTTGGACGGGTGAGATCATTGGAAAAGCTCTTAGGAGAGCCGTATTGTTGTTCGTGACCAGTAGATCTTTATTCCTTTTCGTCGAATGTGAATCAGTCCTTTGTTACATTTGCGGATAGCGCAGCAATGACTGTCGAATGAGTCATCCTTTAATGATGTGGATAAGGGTGGAATATTGGTTTCAATTATTTATCAATATTGTCAACTTCTTCAGGTAGCGAGGTATTTCTCATATAGCTGGTAGAATAATTGTTTCACACCACTGACGAAAAAAAATGTAAATAAAAAATTAAATGAATCAGAACTTAGTCACAGAAAAGTTGTCAAGTTTGAGTAGAACAGGGTGTTCTAAATTCATGCGAAAAAAATCAGGAGGTGATTGCTCGTATGAAATTAAGATGGGTCATTTCTATAATTAAATTTCCTCAGCCCACCCCTTTCCGAGATATCACCCTTAAAAGGTGGTGACTAAAATTGAGTTTTAATTTTTTTTCTTTTCAACTTGGTGTTGGGAAGAAAATTTTAGGGTAAAAAATTGTTTCGAATAAAACAAGGATTTAAAGTTAGTTTTTTATCTCATGAAACTTCATCTCGAAAAAAAAAGGTTTTGATATGAAGGGTTGCTAATTTCATCCTGTATATTTTAGCAGGATTATTGAAAAAATACCCGTGAGTAGTCCTTTGCGACTACACGAAAATTATAGAATATCAAGATTCTAGCTTTACGCAAATTTCTGAAAAATAGGACCCCGCACTTTTTCTATGACAAATGGCGTTCCGTCAAATTTTCTTAAATTTTGGTATAAAGTAGTACTCGACCTACTGATCCAAAGTGTCCATAGCCCCATCTCAATCCTATGACTAGTTTCTGAGATACAAGGCGTTGAAGTTGAGAATTACCCACTTTTACTACGCCCGTATCTCGGTACAGAATCGAATGAACTTCAATTTTTCTCAGGAAACATTTCACTACATCCCTAGGGAGCAACCATATAGAGGAATATGACCGAAAATCGTTACGAATACAGGGTTATCCATAATTGAATGCATGCCTGATTTTGAAATTATAAAATATGTCAGTTTCAGAGCGAGAACGTTCACAAAATGAACTATTACACTAGATATGTTGTTGTGACATCTAAAAAGTCTGAAATACCCAGAATTTATATTGGGTGATCCATTATTATAGAAACTATTCTCAAGAAAGGTTAAATGGACACCCTGTATTTATGGGTTGATTCAAGGTGTTTGTTTAATTTTTTTAGAACATATCATCATGGACTTCAAAGAATACAGGGTGATTCAGTCATGAAATGAACTTTGAACCTCACGAAAATACCCAAAAACCACCTTTTTTTTTCATCACCCTGTATTTCAAGATTAACTCCGACGAGGTGGGAGTTTTCTTTCACCACTGTACCTGATATAAAAACATCGATACGGCTGAGAGTTTTTTTCCACTTCCTATGACCAGATTTTTTGTTATGCTGGAATAAGAATAGAATAACATACCTAAATAAATAATTTTCATATTACATTAAAAAAAAATCTGCTCATAGGAAGTGTATAAAAACTCTCGGTCGTATTGATGTTTTCATATCGAGTACAATGGTGACAGAAAACTCCCACCTCGTCGGAGTTAATCTTGAAATACAGGGTGATGAAAAAAAAAGGTGGTTTTTGGGTATTTTCGTGAGGTTCAAAGTTCATTTCATGACTGAATCCATGATGATATGTTCTAAAAAAATTAAACAAACACCTTGAATCAACCCATAAATACAGGGTGTCCATTTAACCCTCCTTGAGAATAGTTTCTATAATAATGGATCACCCAGTATAAATTCTGGGTATTTCAGACGTTTTCGATGTAACAACAGTATATCTAGTGTAATAGTTTATTTTGTGAACGTTCTCGCTCTGAAACTGACATATTTTATTCTTTCAAAATCAGGCATGCATTAAATTATGGATGACCCTGTATTCGTAACGATTTTCGGTCATATTCCTCTATATGGTTGCTCCTTGGGGATGTAATGAAATGTTTCTTGAGAAAAATTGAAGTTCTGTTCCGAGATACGGGCGTAGTAAAAGTGTGTAATTCTCAACTTCAACGCCCTGTATCTCGAAAACTAGTCATAGGATTGAGTTGGGGCCATGGACACTTTTGATCAGAAGGTCGAGTACTACATTATACCAAAATTTTAGAAAATTTCACTGAACGCCATTTGCCATAGAAAAAGTGCGGGGTCCTTTTTGAAAAAAAAAATTGGTCACCACTTCTTAAGGGTGATGATATCTCGGAAAGGGGTACGGGCGGAGGAAATTGTGTTATAGGAAAGACCCATCTTAATTTCATACGAGCAATCAACTGCTGAATTTTTTCGCATGGATTTAGAAACACCCTGTCCTGTAATTTTTCTGTGAAAATTCGAAGACTCAATAACAGCTATAGTTTTCCTATCAACTTTGCATGGACCTTAAGTCATTGAGTTTAGATTTAGTACACTCTTTGTTGAACAGGTAGGTATACTCCATTCACTTTTATGAAGTATTCCGGTTTGCCATGCAATTCTGACACATTTCACCCCGTACATTTTGAAAATGTTAGGTTATGGTCATTTCTTTGTCAGATACGCCCGCAACGTTGTCGTTTCTGCATAAAAATCGTAGTATTTATCAAAAAATTCATTTACTTTGGGAAAATAATGAATTTGAGAAGATATTATGTGAATTCAATAATTTTTCTGTTAATACTGGAAATAATTCTGGTGTATAAAAATGGTTGGAAGATTCAGTTATGCTATTTTCTTCTACGGAAATCAAGAATCGAGTGTTGAAATTTTACTGAAAAATAATGGACATAATAGTCTGTAACTTTGTGATAGTTCATTCGGAAAAAGAATATAAGTACTCGAAAAACCCAGAAAAACGAACGGGACAGCCGGACCCATCATTGTATGAGAGTTGGCGATGCTCAAATTGAGCAATACAGCTTCAAACAAGTTAAGAAATTTTGAGACTGCTTCAAAAATTTATTTTTTTTCTGATCTATCTCAATCTTTCTTTTGTCCCTCTCATAGTTTCATATTTTCTTTTCGATGTGACACCCTGTAGAGGCTATACGCGTGGCCTATTAGCCGTTGGAATAGGTGGGAGTCTGAGTCGAAAATATTGCACAAATTTATTCGAAATGTTGGAATGTAAACATAGGCAGATTAACACCAGAATTATAGATTTGTTTATTTTCGTTATGAGGTGGAATGAAGATCTCAAATACCATCATCCTGTAGCACGGCTATTTCCACGGAGCTTGCCCGTTGAACGATCATCGCTAGCATCGACTCGACGCGACGCTCGCGGGCTAGGACGACGTCGGAGTTTCGACGTTGCCAGCTGTTGTGATTTTTACATGGAACTCCGTTTTTTTTCGGATTATCATATCCAAATCCAATTATCTTAATAATACAGGAAATAGATTACAGCGGAAGTTCAGGAGTGGACCTCTGCAAATGCATTCAGATTGACCAAATTTCCGTGCCACATTTTGTTAACTGAAAGCTTTTCCTGATTTGCTACCATGAATTCCATAGATAGGTGGTAGAGTTGAAACTGTGCAGTATTTTTTCTCAAATTTTTATTACTCTCATTTTCATTTCCAATCTGAAATTCTTATCTATCTTGGAGTTGGAAATTCGTCCAGATGGCAATACATTTGCTCACCAATTTGAGCAGTTTTTGTGCACTTGGAAAATTTGTCCGGTGAGGCCCTTGGTCCCCAGTGCGACACTATCTCTTCACAACTAGAGCGCATATCTCATCAACTATGAAGTTCATTGAAGAAGTCAATTCAAAAGTCATTTTTATAGCTCGCACGCACTTGTGCATCAGAATTCAGAAGTTAATATCCGCCCTCAGTATTTGGTGACAAACCCGGAAATAATTCGGAATTTCCCTAAATCATCACAGAGAAGTTTGAAAAATAAACTTTTCTTCGGAACTTCATCGAAAAATGTCTCGGAAAACGTGACTGTAATATAAACGAACGGACCAGAATCATTTTTGATTCTAGCGAACTATATAAAGAAAAGTATTCACAATATTTTCTGTATCAACAGATTTAGGATCTTCCCGAGATTTCTTTACCCGCTGTTTTTCATTAGGAAAATGCGAATCTACCTACAAGGGGATTATCTGCTTTTTGGGATTTACAATTTTACTGCATTACGTGATATGGTAATATCATAATAAATAATATCAATACAGGATGTTCCTGAATAAGAATAAGCGTATCAACGGTCAACTGTAGATCTCTCATGAAAAAATTACTTTTTTCATTTCACTTCCATTCTCTCCTCCGGGTCTTCGTTGGCGAGATACAGGGTGTCACATATTTACATTTTTTTCAGTTTTTTGCTAATTTCGTTCGAATTACAAAATTGAGTTTTTGTACAATAATAACAGCTACTTTTTAGCCCTTTACACCGTTTTATTATATAATATTAGACGTGTCAGTGGCGGAGAAATTGAAAAAAAAATTGAAATTGCTGTTGCGCCATTGTGTTTTACATAAAAAAGGTACTCCTGGTTCATTACTTTGGAGTGATTCGTTTTCTAGAAAACTGACATTTTATGATCGAAAACAATTTGCTTACGCATTGTAGATTTATTGTAATTGGAAAAATGAGTAGTGATAACAAACACGTTTATTAATTTCAACGAAATTTGACAACTAGGTTTTCAAGTTTGAATTGCAGAGTTATTTTTCATTACTTTTAGCGACCATAGTAGACAAGATTACAAGAATTTTTCAAATAACAGGAAATTCACAATGCGTTAGCAAATTGTTTTTGATCATAAAATGTCAGTATTCTCGAAAACTGTTCACTTTATAGAGTATCCTCTATATGTACATTGGCTCATCGGAATTGGCTGTCAAATGCAAATTTGTCCATTGGTGTGAAAGTTGGGGGCTAAAACCTTTGTGCCAATTCAATATCTCTGGCCGCCACTGGCACGTCTAATAAAATCGAGTAAAGTCCAAGAAAATGGCAATTATTAGTGACAATGTGTGTACAGAAACTCAATTCTGTAATTCAAACGGTCCCAAAAAACTGAAAAAAAATATAAATGTTTGACGTCTCGGAAACGAAGAGGAAAAATTGGAAGAAATTTTTTTATGAGAAATCTTCAGTTGACCCTTATTCAAATAATATTCAATGCAATGAAGAACAGTTATTATTATTATTTATTCAAAATAAAAACGGTGAAAACAAAATAAATCCAACAAACATAACCTATATTCTTCAATCAGCTGATTCCAAACTTCAAACTGCAGTTCGAACTATTCCGCTACCTGCTTTCAAACCGCTTCAAATTATTTTGAACCATTTGGTGCGTGACGTCACCAGTTCGACGCGAAAACACGAATATTTCAAAACAGACGAAATAGTTTTAAAATATTGTCACGCGAAAATTCGGCTTTGATGATACACCAAATAATCCTGAAAAATATGTGTGGGATTCATATGAGTTGAATTGATTCAACTCCGGATTTGCGAATGCCTTCCTCTAAGTCTGAACACTGATAAGAAAACCCCTCGTGAACAGCGAAATCCCGATTTCCAGTAAAACCCCGCGAACCATCAGGCAACACCGCATTCGAACTGCGAAAGCTCCAATACTCTCAAGCTCCTCCACCAGAGCGCAAAATATCCGACGCACAATTGTGTTCCGTTCAATCAAAATGATGTGCAAGTAAAGTTTTCAGTGCCTTCAATAACCATTCATCGGATTCGCTGCTTAATATTCGCTCTAAAGGTGAGTGTGCAGCGCTAACCCTAGGTTTTCCCTTCATACGTTTGTTATTGTTTTGTACCTGTCAAATTGGCGAATTAAGATCTTTCACTCGTATTTGCGCCCTTAAAATATGTTAATTGGATGAATCAGATCGTGACCGGTTCTATTGTGGAGTTTCTTTGCAATTTTACGGCTGGAAAACTGTGCTTTCCTTTTCAATCCTTTTCTGTTCATGTCATCTCTCAACAGGTCTTTATTGTCTCAGAACTCTTTTTCGATTAACCAGAAAAAGAGTCTGAATATTCGGTGAGATTTGGTTGTAAATTTACGTTTTGTTTATATGGAGGCATGGAAAATCCACGGGGTTATAGCTGACGGTCCTGTTTGCGCATGTTCTGGCCCTGCGATAACACAAAACGAATGGCAACCTCACAACCCTACGATGTCGTGACCTAATTTCATCTTGGCTCAGAAATTTGGGACAATACGTCTGAGGGTTCCCATAGAGATGGATCTTCTTCTAATCGAAAGGGAGAAGGCATTGCATGTAGGCAGATTTGCATCAATGCTTCAAATTTATTCAATATACCTACATTTGTCTGACAATAGTTGAATTGAAGAAATTATTTGTGAGCTATCATCAGAGAAAAAGAAGAAATGGTCGAAGTGTGTAGCAAAACCAAAATTTAGAACTGTTCTGAACGCTGCTCGAATTCCAGATGGAAATTATTCATAAAATCCTCACAAAATTTTGCATATGTCTACCTACATGTCGTTATTTTACATCAACTGACTTCTCAGTTCCAATTGGATTCGATACAAAATTTGTCTAACTCTAGGTACCTAACAGTCTCTCAATCAAAAGCAAAATTCCCCCTTTTCGTAGAAGTTCAACAAAACAAAACCACGAGATTCGCCATGAAATGCGTTTGTTTCGTTTTAATAGGTTTCCCTCACTGCCTTCTCTGCTTCCGTGTAGCGAAATAATATTTGGCAACACTTAAGATTAAAATTTCGACAGGCTAAACGACATTGTTATACAGTCCTTGGCATTGATTTAGACATTGTCAAGAATCATTCAGAGTATCGAATTGGAACAAAATTGATTATTTATCTTAATTATCAATAAACTTATGTCTCTGTTTTGAATATGTACCTAAAATTTCTTAGACAAATTCATAGAGTGAATCTTGAGATCAATGATGGTACGTTAAATTCAGTAAATTCATAATCCGAAAACTGTAAATCATAGTGCTTAGAAAAATCTATTTTTAACGATGTTTCAGCTCAGTTTTTCATCCTGACAGAAATATAAATCCTGAAATACATAAGGTTGTCCTTTTTCCCACATCCGGCTCACTCAATATCCGGAAAGAATCAAGATGAAGGAAGCCCTGAATAGGGTGTTGTTTACCCCCAAAATGTGCTAGTGGGTCCTTGGCCAAGTGGGTCAAGGATTCAGATTGTAAATAATGGGGCCTGCACACGCGTTGAGTCCTGAAAAAGTGGGTCAAACGCGTCTAGGATATCGGAGAATACTGCAGATGCGATGAAGTTTTCCAATACAGTCTCATGGACATTTCATTTCCTTTTCATTCATTTCTATTTTTATTGGAAAGATAGCAAAGAAATTGGTATTGGAAACCGACCCAAGGAAATTATCAAAAGATCCCTCTAAAATGAAGGTGGTTCCACACCTTATGCGGCCATATTTCTGAAAGGAGATTTTATGGTAGCATTCCAAGAAGAAATATTTTTTACTAATTATCCTTTATGTTTCTCATTTGAAACAATACCTAATGCCTCACTCTATTAACTTAATTTTTTATGCGTTCATTGGGATATATCACATTTATGTTTTAAAAATAATTTCCGGCACATGTCCACCACGACTAGCTCTGGAGCTAATGTAACAGTGAATGGTGCTCGTTACAGATCGATGATCAATGATTATTTGTTTTAAAATTTGAATGGCATCGACCCAGAAGTGTTTTGGTTCCAACAAAATGGTGCTACACCTCATGCTGCTACCGTAACAATTGATTTATTGAAAGAAAGTTTTGGCGATAACATTATTTCGAGAAATGGTCCAATTAATTGACCTCCAAGATAAAGCGACATATCTACGATGGCTTATTTTCGTTGAGGTTATGTCAAGTCATTGGTTTATACTGATAAACCAGAAACAACATAACTGTTATTGCTCAAAAAACCTGCATTACTCGAAAAAGTGGTACAAAATTGGTCTGGTCGAATGCGTTTCCTCAGAGCCTGGGGACATATGCCGGAAATTATTTTTAAAACATAAATGTCATAAAATCATTTTTCAAATAGAAAAAAAATTGGCTTTAATCTCAATTTAAATGTGTTTTATTTCAATATAAAGTTTTAGGACTAAAAAAGAAAACCCGATATAAATACTGAATGGTACTTTCAAACTTTCAAAAACTATTCAAATATTGTCTCAGAAACGTCGACTTGCATATATTTTTTAATTAAATGGTATACCAATCTTCTCCAGAGGTTATGTCTCCAGAAAAGGTCATGAATGTTTCTGTGTACTGTATTTTTCCCACAAATATCTTCAAGAATGTGACGCATACAGAATTGTGTCTGCAATTTCAACACGAACTCAGTAAAGCGTAACAAAACATGGTAGCAAAAAAGTGGCAGTATTTTGGTCACGTCAACTCAAGCCGGCAGCGAAATTCGATAATGTCCTGCACCATCCATTTGGACCAAACCATTGAATTGGGTCATTTGTCACGCTTGAATTCAACTATTTATGCCGGAGAATGTTCCTTTAGAATTTAATGCTTGTATGATTCTCAAGGTGTGCGTATTAGTTTTGCAGAGGAAGTTGTGTAATTTTTTTCCATTTCTGCCTTGAATTATGTTTGAATTTTTGTATCGGAATCGGATATATTTTAATTTATTATAGATAGACGTTAAAAACTCACTCCAGCAGAGGGGGAAAGCTTTGAAATTGTTTACCGATCTTATCCATCCACCCATTGAGATTAAGGTAATTCACAGAAGCCGAGCAGGGGAAAATGGCAGATAGTATGGAAAATTCATTTATTAAGGGTCTACATCCCTGAAAAAGAGGGAGTCAGAAACGATTTATTTTTTTCCGATTGATGAAGGGATATATGACTGTATGAAGATAAAAATAATGAAAAAAATATGAAAAAGTATCGAATGAATGAAAAGGAAATTCGCTATCATTTTTGGTTATTTTGTAACATTTCCACATTTGTTGTTTCCGCGAAATTCATTTCCTTGAATTTTTTTATTCGAAATGATAAAGATCCATTTTTATCAAAGACAATTTATTAAGGATTGTTTCAGCCGTCGTCAGAAATGGTCCAATTAATTGACCTCCAAGATAAAGCGACATATCTCCGATGGCTTATTTTCGTTGAGGTTATGTCAAGTCATTGGTTTATACTGATAAACCAGAAACAACATAACTGTTATTGCTCAAAAAACCTGCATTACTCGAAAAAGTGGTACAAAATTGGTCTGGTCGAATGCGTTTCCTCAGAGCCTGGGGACATATGCCGGAAATTATTTTTAAAACATAAATGTCATAAAATCATTTTTCAAATAGAAAAAAAATTGGCTTTAATCTCAATCTAAATGTGTTTTATTTTAATATAAAGTTTTAGGACTAAAAAAGAAAACCCGATATAAATACTGAATGGTACTTTCAAACTTTCAAAAACTATTCAAATATTGTCTCAGAAACGTCGACTTGCATATATTTTTTAATTAAATGGTATACCAATCTTCTCCAGAGGTTATGTCTCCAGAAAAGATAGTATGGAAAATTTATTTATTAAGGGTCTACATCCCTGAAAAAGAGGGAGTCAGAAACGATTTATTTTTTTCCGATTGATGAAGGGATATATGACTGTATGAAGATAAAAATAATGAAAAAATATGAAAAAGTATCGAATGAATGAAAAGGAAATTCGCTATCATTTTTGGTTATTTTGTAACATTTACACATTTGTTGTTTCCGCGAAATTCATTTCCTTGAATTTTTTTATTCGAAATGATAAAGATCCATTTTTATCAAAGACAATTTATTAGGATTGTTTCAGCCGTCGATTAGTGAAAATTAATTGTTTCTCACAACTGTGGATTCTTACATGGAATTGAATTTCTTTTAAATGACACGCCCCGAAGTTATCTACACCCAGATGACTAGTGAAGGAAAATTAGTGTATTATACAGTCAGTGTGAGATCTAGTTCAGGGAAGGATTTCTTGTTAATATTCCCTGCGCCCCAACATTTGTTCTATTAAGCTGAATAATCCAATAAATAAAAATTAATGCACTGCACCGCCAACTGGCCGTATACGTTTCCTATTTTGAAGGCTGAAGACTCTTAAGCTTCTTCTTGATTGAGAGAGGCTGATAACTAGGGCTAATATGTTCACAGGAGTCCTGTAATCAGACCAAGACCCAATCTAAATATCCTAATGAAAATTCAGAATGACTTTCTTCGAATAATTCATTTCACTATAATCAATAAACTGCGTGAACATAGGGAAGAGCGAAGATTTTTCGAAATCACTAGGGGCCACCTTGAGCACTGACGTGAAGTCAGGATCTTTTGAGTGCTGGTTCATCAACTTTGTAAGAAAATCCACCTTGTAAATAGACTCCTGAAAGTGATAAAGAAGAATTCTACTACTCTGAGGAGATTCGAAGTAAAGAGCCATCGGAAATTTGATAAGATTCTGTATCTGATATCACAGAATTCTCCATAATTCACTAGAACTTTATATGATCCTGATTGAGCGATCTGGACAGAACTTTGCATGAAGCTCAAATTCGTCATTCTCCATCCAACCGCGAAATTTCAACTGGATTGGATCCTTATATAGGGTTCCCCATAATAGGCTACCCGATTACCCATTTTAATATGTATTTGAATTATTTTTCTTTGAGTTAACAGAACAAACTTCTATTATACGAAAGTACAGCTAACTCTTTGGGATTTATGATAACTTATAAAATAAATATTTGGCTAGTTCCATTCTAACTTTTAAAATTCGCATCTCCAAAATGACGTCCACCAACTTTAACACATTTTTCAATATTAGATAAAAAGTGCGTAGCAAACTTTCGTCTATTCCTTCCACTTCTTCACGAATTTTGAATTTGAGTTCCTCGATTGTACCTGGACGACTCGCAAACATTTTGGCTTTCAAATATCCCAACAGGAGAAAATCGGGTGGCGCTAATTCGAGGACTTCGACGGCCAAGGCAAATTTCCAAATCGAGAAATAAGTCGCGCAGAACTCTCATTGAGTTTCTGGTGGTATGAGCTATTGCCCCATCTTTTTGGCATAGTAAGACATTTTACGATTTTTATGTAGGTTTCTACACAAAACACACGTTATTGGAATGAGTATTCCCTGAGTACAAACCGATGTTGGAATCTCAAAGCAAGAAATTCATTTTTGATCAAAACTAACAAACTACTCGAAAATATTAATTAAAAACTTATTTGTGACAGGCGCCTACTTGATTGATAATTAACTTAAATCCCATAGACTACTTAAGATATTCCCACAGAGAGCAACATATTTAGTTATCCCGTAGAGAATTTATTAATAAAATAAAATGGGTAGTCTATTATGGGGAACCATGTAGTTTTTTTATGTTGTGGTTCTCACGAGAAGGAATATCCTGTAATGTTCAGAGAACATCGTGAGAACCAAGGGCAAGCAGGTAGGAATTGGTGTTCTTCTTGAATTTCTGGAGGTTATATATGCCTCGGGGAACACCTCCCTAGGCAATGTGTTCCAAAGCCTCGCTGTTCGTTGGATGAACGAGTCTTTGAAGAGAGATGTTCTGCAGGTCTCCAAGGTGACCACGAAGGGATGTGAAGACTCAACTTGACGGGTTAGTCTCGAAGAGACTGCCAGAGGGGGAACGATTGCTGATAATTCAGAAGAGCATCGCCCATTGAAATATACAGGGTGGCCATTTGAAAACGAAACAGACGAGATTACAGACGAAATAAATTTTTTCGATAGAAATGCTCGGATTTTTCACAAAAAAACACTACAAGTGCCATGAAAACACCACTTCATTTTCAAATACTTAGTTAAGAATATTTCGAGAACTAATGCATAAAATGAAAAAACAATTACTGTGCTGAAATCAGTATAAAAATTAATATGTGAATATCGACTGTATATTATATTAAGAAAAGGAGGATGATCGGGTTATCAGTCATAACACAGTGATGTTAATTACTGTCTCATTTATTGTTCCGGCCTAGCTTTCGGAAACCTATCGTTTCCTTCTTCAGGGCCACTAAAAAAGAAGTTCAATAGTAATACACAAACGAAAGCATGTATCAACACAACTTACATCAATGTGAGACGATCGTATATACTACATACAAAATCCAGAACATTGATTGAGAAAACAGAAATGCCACTATAACAATAGTCCTAATTATAAAATTCGAAAAATCGCTTTAGATCTTAAATTGATCGCAAATAACCTTCCAACAGAAGACAGGATGTCAAGGACCACAAAACTACAAACACAACAAAAAGTCAACGTCAAACAACAACGGAATGGAAACCAGTCAAGGAAGAAGGGACAAGAATTGAGCAATCAGATCCAGACAGTGAATCAGTCAAGGGGGAGTGAAAACTTCAACGTTAGAGGGAGGAACAGGATAGGACTTATTGACAAGGTCGACAATATTACAATATATGGAATTAATGCCATTAAAGTCGGTGATCACATTAAGATTATCCTGCCGGCTCATTATCTCCACCGCTTCTAGGAATTCTCGTCTATATCTATTAGATTCGGACTTTAATATCTTGGCGTCCTGGAAATTCATGGTGTGGTTCAACTCGAGGGAGTGCTTGGAAAGTCCAGTGGTCTGTTTAGCCATCGTACAGTCCCTGATGTGTTCCCTTATTCGAGTCTTGAAATTTCTCCCCGTTTGGCCGATGTATGTTCTGTTGCAATCAGTGCAATCTATATAGCATAAACTATACCTGCCCTATAAAGTATAAAAATACCTTTCAAATCACTCACCCCATCTTCCCTATTCAAAAATTGGGGGTGAGGGTTGTAATAGCAAGGGTTGAAGCGCTATGCGTCCGTAACCTACATCTTAAGTTGTCCCCCTCGAAACAGAAATCGACCTGTCCGAGCATTTCTATCGAAAAAATTTATTTCGTCTGTAATCTCGTCTGTTTCGTTTTTAAATGGCCAGCCTGTATATAAAATAGAATTTATCGGGAATGATTTCGAACGTTCATATTTACTGGTCAAATTTGCCCATTCACGAACATTCGACAGCGGAACCTACCCAGAAAACTACTTGGTTCATCCGTTCGAGATGTATCATGTTCGTAGATGTAGACAGAATTCTTTCGAAATTGCTTCTATGAGTATCTCAAATATGCATTTTAGGTAAGATTTTTTTACACGTCTACAATATTTTTCAACGTAGATTCGAATATGGCTAAAAAAGATGGGGCTCTAATTTGAAAAAATCGAGTTTTCAGGTTTTCGAGATTACCAACTTTGACATCGATTTTATAACCTTCTGTAATATGATTTGTAATTGTGATGATTGCGACAAAAACATAATCATTTTCCTCATGGAGGCCTCAAAACCACAATTTTCCAATGTTTTCGTAATTTCTCCTTGAAAAAACAATGTTCAGCCAAAATTCGAAATTTGTTCCTCAAATCTCAGAAAATTTACAAGCAGTTATGATTCCTTGTAAATTCCGGTCGAAGCTTAACTTCGAAATCGACAGCATGAATTTCGATTCCATTACAAAATTATTTTATCGAACTGAATTCGTGTGGCACCCTGTATAGCATTACCTATTGCCAATTTGAAATAATAATAACATGGTTCACAACGAACGTGTCCTTGAATTTGTAGTAAGAAAAAAAATTTTCAATGATTTCTGATCTGTATTTTTTAAATTAATGATATTTCAGAAACCCGATCATATAAAAGGGATATTTGTTGAATCTGAGGCTACGAAATTAGGTAGAAAAATAAAGAGGGTCCGTATCCTTTAGTTTAGAGCATTTCAATGGCAACTAGATTCTCTGATCAGACAAATGTACCGTATGATCCACCCAAATTATAGATTCTGTTTTTATTTTGGAGTAATGTCATGACGAAACACTTAAATCAGAACTTTTCAGAAAGACCTTTTAACTCAAAAATAATGTCTAGATGACGACCTGAATCTAGTTCACGACATTGCCGACTTGCCGATTTTCAAAGGAAAAACTTTCAATTTTGAGACAAGACCAAGACTTAGTTCATACGAAATAAAGTTTCCGGAGATATGCGAAGAAAAGTGTTTATTCGTGAATTTTCAACACCTTCATATCTTTGAAACGAAGTAGAACTTTGAAAAATGGAATAAGCAATGAAAGGAATAAACAATTAATGTAAAATAAAGCATTGACGCGAATTCAGAAGCTTTTGAGCCCTCATTCATCCATCTTGTAAGTTGATCCATCTTATAGGTAGATTCACATTCAATAATCCAACGAAAAAAAAATTTATTTATCTAATAGATGCAATCTGTGTTTTTAAAATGATCAAGAAAATGAAATTTATGGCGGCATTATTAACGGAAGCCCTGGTCGATTTTCGCCCATTAAATAAATTAACCGTGGCATTCGAGATCTGAACCTACCCTGAAAATCGGTTTAGTTCCCGAGAGTTATCTAGATTACTATCGGACGGACGGACAAAATTGATTATGACCATGGTGATTAGTGAGTCCAACCTAGTCGATAACCCTAGTTGAGTGGAACGCGCGCTCAAAAAGACTGTACCTATTAGCCAATGATTCACCCTGTACAGGCGCGTACTCAGGAAGGTGTGTTGGGGGGGCTCAGCTTTTATTCAGTAAAAGATGTAACAAAAACAGTTATGTTTTTTAACCATGAGAAATCATAAAAAAACAAATAGGAAAATATTAAAGCATGCAGTTGACTAGTTTTCAGTTACTGAATAAAAATTATTTCTTGTAAATATGAATCTTTAAAAAACAAAAATTATTAGTTTTTAGTTATTAAATAGAAGTTCCAAGCGCCAGTATTAGCAAATCCATGAATTCTTTCACACCTGCATTCAATTATTACTTTTTCGAAACGTCAAGTGATTCAAACCTTTTTATTCAATTATATTTCGAACATCAACTCAAAATAACACTCTTCAACCTAAATTTAAAAATGTTGTAAACAAAAAAATATATGGTGGGTTTCATAAAGATCGTTAATTGAGTGATTCACATAATACCTTGACGTTTTTGTCAAATCGACCAATAGAATTTCAAATTTACGGTTTTTTTATCACAGAATCGCTCGATTAAGCATTTGATCACCCGATCAACGTTTGTGAAACTCGCCCATATCGGTACAGATTTGACATTAACTGATGTAATTACAAGATTCAAATTAGACAATTTATTACATAAACCAAAAATAGACATATAAATCTAATGAAGTTGTTCAAACTGTCGTCCATTTTGTGTTATACATAAACCACAAAGTTTCAATTCGACATTTAAAATTATTAAGGATTGCCTTTGTGAGTTTCTGAATGCTTCATTGGTTGGGGCTCGGAGCTCATCTATATTATAACGCCGATATGCTGACATATAATATTTTTCAAATTTTGAAATTGTTTTCACCGTCAGCCATCATCATTGATTTGTTTTGACTCTGTTTGTGAATCAGTTTTCTTGAATGCAAAAACATTATTTTATGCATGTTCAACTTTTATGCATGTGTGAAAGGATTCATGGCCTAGTATCGAAAACATCAATTTGGATTTTTCTGATTTTTAAAGTTAAAACATATTGAAGAGTGGGTTGTGATACATCAATGTATTCAGAAAAAAAATTGCAAAAATTTGACGTTGAAATATACAGGAACAGAGTGATCCATCTGAAAAATACCAAGTTTGTGTCCAATCTTAAAAACAGTACTCTCAAGAAAAATTTTAAATACGCCACTGACTTATATGTAAAAATATCTATTATAAGCAGTATTCATTTTTTTTTCCTATCTCATACAGGGCCTAAGAAATAATTACATTTCCAAAAGTGAACATTTTCGTTTTCGCCCTGTATTTCGGGAACAAGGAGTAGTTGGAATATTTCTGTTTGTGGCTTTGAAAGTTTTACAAAAATGTCATACAGGGTCGCGATAACCGCATGTATCTATCTTCAATAATAGCTGAGATACAGTGCAGTCTCAACCAAAATGGGACACAGTGTACCCAAACATTTGAAGCAATATGTACAAATTTGGATACAAATCTCCGCTACATTTCTCTAGAGCTGAAAGTGCAGATGAAGCACATGATTTGGAATCATCCGGTGTTGAAGTAGCCAACTTTTTTTTTCATCTTTTAAATTCACTGGAAAGAATAAGGCTTTCGCCTGAGGCGAAAGCCTTGGGGGAGGCTTGAGCCCCAATAGCCACCCCCCTGGATACGCGCCTGACCCTGTATAACTATGGAAGTGTTATGTTTTACTTCTTATAGGTTCATGATCTGCAATAACGGCATTGGGATATAGTAAGCATGGTAATCGCTTCTTGCCCATACTTTTGCTCTTTGAGTTACACTTTGCTACTATCTTCTGAATATTCATAATATTGACCATGACAAGACTAGAATTTTCCAAGTTGCAGCACAACGGAAGAAGAGAATGAACGAAAAAAGATACCTAGATTATAAAACCACAGGATTCCATTATGTTATGAATCATTACACTCCATAGGCGGGTGATCCAAGTGGTTCGAGGCTATGAGAATGTGAAACTATTCCTAGTTTTCGATTATCTGAAAAATGTTGGCTTATGTTTGTTTGGGAAAATGGTAAAGCTCCTTTTTGTTTTGAGTCAGTAGTGTCATTGAGAAGAGATTGAATCAATGTTCATGACTTCATAAGTTTCACAATGCATTCAAGCGCAATTTAATATCAAAACGATCATGGCTTTCAGTTCTGAAGTTAATTCACTGGTTCTTATGCGTTTGTGGAATCAGAGGAGTGTATACTCCATCAGTGGCGTAGCTAGATAGTCCGGGGCCCTGGTGCGAAAATCGAAGAGGGGCCCCTTAATGAATTGTTTTCGAGTCAAAATATAAATACTTCGAAGAAGCAAAGTTACTTACTGAAGGTACAGTTGAGGAATATACTTGAATAATTTATGTTGTTATTTATGTATTTGAGTATATATTAAATTCATTATATTAATGTTATATTAATGTGGATGAAAAAAAGGGCTTTGAAAACATTTTTTATAGATATTTACTATATTTACAAATATTCACAAAAAAATTGTCATTGTCACTATGACCTTCTAGCCTTATTTTTTTTATTGATACGTTAGATTATTTGGTGAAATCACAATAAGAATAAATTATTCGAGGAATGAATTCAAATTAATTATTGGCGATTCGAACCTAGAGGTCAAGTCTAGATTTGAAGTCATTTATTCTCTGGGAAAAAAATATGTTTACATACTCTTTCTAGACCTACTCTTTGCGAAAGATTCAATGACTTCACTCAAATCTAGACTTGATGCAGCTTCATTTTCAATTGATAGGTATAAGCCATAAATGTCCCAGTTGAGCTTGGCTCATAGTGTTCCGCAAATAATTTTATATTATTCTTAATTTGCTGAAAGATCTTTCAGCTTCTACAGAGGTGACAGGAAGATTGTATGGAATAGTAATATTGCTGTAAATACTTCTGTTAGATCGCATTCCAGCATTCCGTATTTCCTTATTATTTTCATATGCAATTCATGAATTGTCCATGCCTTATTCAATTCAGGTAGAAATAGGTGATAAATATTGAGAACTTGAATTTAAAAGTTGGTCCCTTTCATATCGCAATATTTACAATGAAATTGGTCGAAGCTTTGAATTACAGTTTTTTCGTCTACCTATATCTAGTAGAAATGATGGTGAAAATTCAAAATTTTGTTGACTGCAGTCATACACCCGAAACTTGAATTCAATCAATCAATCAAATCTATATTGTACTAGAGGCTTAAAACAATAGCGTTTACTCGTCAATTTTCAGCATAAATAACACATTATTAAAATAAATATGGACATAAAATGAACTTACAGTCTAGAGCAAACTATACCTATATCACAGATAGGTTTGTGTCGCAGAAAAACTCTTAGAGCGAATAATACGCTTTTGTTACAAGGAGCGCCTCCAATTCTCTTTTAAATTTAATGAAACTTAATAGTTTCCAATGATTCGGCAGTTTGTTGAAAACTGCAACCGAAATATAAGAAGGCGACTTCTAAAATTGAGAAATTATTGTATCGAGCACTCTATTGAAGATATTTATTTCGGAAAATTCTCCCCTGCTTCGAAATCGGTGATCGGAAGCTGATTCATCGAAATATTTTTTATCTTTTTTTTTGTCTCTTTTCTTCGAAATGGGAATCTTTACCATATGCTATGACATTTTCTCTAGCCTTGCACTTAAAGGACTCGAAGTCACTCCTATAAATTTTTTTCTCTGTATTCGACTCTTCTTAAGCTCTGCATACTTTGTCCAAACTGACATCGCATTTTTGTAATACTTCAGATACATAATTGATATCATTGAGAATGCGGTGCATTAAATCGCCGAGGAAAATAAATACAAAATTCAACATTTTTTTTAATTTCTGTATGTTTTTGCTCTTATTTGCAAGAATTTATTCTTCTATTTCAGCTAATGCACGAATGATATGAAAAAAATGAAATTTGATTGCCGAAATTATGTTAACCCTTCTGTACCATCTAGTCGGATTTAGTTTTTTTAGATAGGTGTCCGATTCACCTGTGAATTTTGGCAATATGTATATCCCTAGATTTGATGATATTTCGGAAAAAACATTTTTCAACAACTGAATATAATAAAAACAATGTTATTCACATAATAGATCACAGAGAAAAATCAAAGTTTGAATTTTTTTTCAAGTTCAAACGCGTTTTTATGGTCAGCGCTTGGGGGCCCCCTGAGGTAGGGGGCCCTGGTGCACTGCACACCCTTGCACCCACGTAGCTACGCCGCTGTACTCCATTCACTTTCATAAAGTATCCCGGTTGGCCATGAAATTCTGAAACATTTCACCGTGTATATTTCGAAAATGTTAGGTTATAGACATATACAATCGCAAAGTTGCCCTTTCTTCATATATGTCGTAGTAATTAGCTATTTTTCAAAATGTTTATTTACTTTGGGAAAGTAATCAATTTGTGAAAATATTATGTGAACACAATAATTACAAAGACCTGGCGAATATTGAAGAAACTTTTTTCTCTGTCAAAACTGAAAATATTTCACGAATGTAAACATGGTTGGAAAATTCAGTTTTTCTATTTTCTTGTACTGAAATCAAGAATCGAGTGTTGAGATTTCACTGAAAAATAATGTACCGAATAGTCCATTACTTTGTGATAGTTCAATCGGAAAAAGAGTGGAAGTAATCGAATAACCCGATAGAAAAACTTCTAAACGAACAGTGGAATTCCCCACTCTTCAATGTTCTCAAGAATTAAGCCTACAGAAGAAATTGAAATATCTTTTTGCACAACTTGAAACACTCCAGTATGAAAATGTAGTATAGTACTACGAAACCTGTGTCTCTGTTAAACCTTTAAAATTTACAAAGTTGAAAATGTTGGATAGCTGGTGATAAATTATCGATTCCAAATTATCAGGGTTACTTTTAGAATGGGTAGATTTCAATTCTACCTAGCACTTCCTGATACTTTGTCTCTGCATCTTCAGAACTATCTTCGGCATTCTTAGTTTCCAGGCTTGATAATTATATTGAGAGGGTGAATAAACTTCGGCAACGTCTCCGAGATTCATTCATTGACGTAATGGAATTATTTGACATTCACAAGTGCCAACCTGAATTTTATAAGTGAAAAAACTTGATAAACCTAACTCTTGGCCAACCGGGATACTCCATAAAAGTGAATGGAGTATATACAATTATATTTTTGTCCTTGACTGAAAAGCATAGATTTTCAAATGTTTTTATACATCATCCCAAAATGTTTCACATACATACTTTGTATCTTACAGCAATCTACTGTGGCTGGAAAATTTATACGCACACCACTGAATAATTATTATGGATTTGTCGCAAAGAAGATGTAATAATTATTCATCGTTAATTGATTAATAAGAGAACGCTGATTTCTTCGTATTCGCACAAATATTTCTCGTATTAACCGTCTTACCTTGACTTTGTCGAATTTCTTGGAAATCGATAATGGTTTATGGGTATTTTGTGTGGAATATTCGGATCTCTATGTGTATCAATGTACTGATGAATCAGGAGCACTTAAGCCATTGGCTCAATCCCCTCTTCTGGTTTTGGGATTCACAAAGAAGTTTTCATACCATACAGGACTTTCAGTATTCTACATATCCTCATAGGAATAATTTTTAATTGTGTGAATATTTTATGTTCAAAAAAAGGAATATTACTCTTTTTAAGAGAATGGTAAGTCATATAATGTAACGAATCAATCGGCTCCATTAATTCATTGTTTGCAGCATCATTTATAATTGTAACGGGTAAATTTTCGTCTTCAAAGTATAATTCTGGAATAATAAAAATTTGATGGTTTTGAATTTTTCCAAACTCACTCATTCATACATGATCGTTAACAGAACTCTAAAGTCACGTAAATTCAGCAGAGCCCATTTCATGATCTCATTTCGAGCACTTCGAGATTTACGATTCTACATAAGATTTTCGATCAATAAAACACCAACTGGTATTGAATTTCACATTTTCATTGGCAATTATGTAGTTGGAAAGTTCATTCAAACAAATTTTAAGTAGGATTAGATTTATAATTATTTCGAATGATTCATGAATTTCATCCCTCTCTAAAGTTTTACTGCGAAATACTGAATTTTTTTTCTTGAATAAAATCGAAGCAAGAATAATGGTAGATCTCTGATTATTATAATTTTATCATGTTCACCATCGTGGGAGTAGTTTACATTTACATGTGAATTTCGAACAATTTGATGAATTGATTGTTTAAATCAGCATTAGATGAGATAGCATAAACTGAGACAGATTCTGAATGTTTATTTTCTTCTACCCAATGATTATAATATTTTATTATTAGGATTTGTTCGGTGTGTTGAAATAAAAAAAAACAAATCTGTCCTATCTTTGATTGTACCGCCACAAGTACCATGTCTATGGCAGCGCTTGAAAGCTCGCCGGATTGAAAGTCTTTCTGTTGCTAAGTTGGCTTAAGTGTCATCTGTACTCACCCGGAGTTTGAAGGGCATCTCATACCGGAAATGAAAAATAAATATCCTAAATTTTTTTTCTCTTTTCTCATCTGAATTCTCTTTTAAATTTAGAAGATTTTTGGTTCGTCCTTTTGCCTTAGTCCTGATAGTTTCCAAAATATTTAGGCAAAAACTAATAAAATGATTAATTAAGCGAAGTTACTATTATGTATATCACTATTTTTTTTTTGTAAATGTGTAATTTTGAGAAATGAGTAACTTTTATCTCTAGAAAATTCTCCTTTCAGTGAAAACACTCCTGCGGCACTTTTTATGTACCATTCAATGGTGTCGCTAGTTTTTTTCTAAAATAAAGCTTAATCATATTTATTTATAGAACAATTATTCATTTCAATTGGGATTCTGACACTTGAGATTTTTTTTATTTCAGCAGAGCTTGCGATTATCATTCCAAAAATATACAAATCTTGATATTTTGCCTGAAATCTTGACAATATGAATCAGAATTGCACATTAACCGTGAATTTCAAGAAACATTCCAATTCTCTTCTTCATCAATTCACCGATAATACACGATGAAACTCGTAATCAATTCAATTCCAAATTGTGACAAAATGTTATACAGGGTAAGATTTGTTTCAGGTATGTGGACTAATGTACTGATGTTTTCTAAATTTTATTACCACTACCAGCTTTGCCGTTATAGTACATGGTACATGGATGTAACAAACCGAGAGATTCTACAGGGTGTTTCACCTTAAACTGGACAAACATATAAAGCCATGTAGACGACACCGAGAATATCATTTAAGTAATGATATAATAAATGAGGGGGTGTTAGGAAAAACGCTTGGACACGTCGATTTGTTATTTCAAATGCGCATATTTTTCAAGAAAATAAAATTATATAGGGTGTTCCATGCGACCGTGGCCAATACCAACTTTTTTATTTCAAATGCAACCCCCTGTATATTATTTATTTTTTGGATTCTCACAAATTCTAGACATAATTCATGTACAATGTCCTATACCTATCTTCAACTTTTTCGGAAATATTAAGTGTTTTTACAATAATTAACATTTTAAATGAAAATTATTTTATTCACAAATTCGATACATTACATTCAATACTTATTTTCCATTTACCTCTTGATATAAAGAAAGTAAGCAAAAACCATTACTGAGAAGAAATCAACAAAAACAAAAACAGATTTGTTTATTCTCATAGCCTTAGTAACACGATTTTTGCAATAAATCTGAAAACACTCAATACTACATACTTCCGAAATTGTTAAAGATAGGTATAGGACATTGTGCATGAATTGTGTCTAGAATTCTCTGAAGAATCCAAAAAATAAATAATATACAGGGAGTTGCATTTGAAAGAAGAAAGTTGGTATTGGCCACGGTCACATGGAACACCCTATATAATATTATTTTCTTGAAAAATATGCGCATTTAAAATTACAAATCGACGTGTTCGAGCGTTTTTCCCAACACGCCCTCATTTATTCGTTATTGAATTTATTCCATTTGGCTGTTACACTCTGTATAATATAATATACAGGGTGGCCATTTGAAAACGAAACAGACGAGATTACAGACGAAATAAATTGTTTCGATAGAAATGTTCGGACAGGTCGATTTCTGTTTCGAGGGGGACAACTTAAGATGTAGGTTACGGACGCATAGCGCTTCAACCCTTGCTACTACAACCCTCACCCCCAATTTTTGAATAGGGAAGATGGGGTGAGTGATACCTCATTTGAAAGGTATTTTTATACTGATTTCAACACAGTAATTGTTTTTTCATTTTATGCATTAGTTCTCGAAATATTCTTAACTAAGTATTTGAAAATGAAGTGGTGTTTTCATGGCACTTGTAGTGTTTTTTTGTGAAAAATCGACATTTTGAGCTTCAAAACAACCATGACTGTGGCTTTCTTCCTCCAATCCACTGACATAGAAATCTTTAATCAAGATGTCGATTTTTCACAAAAAAACTCTACAAGTGCCATGAAAACACCACTTCATTTTCAAATACTTAGTTAAGAATATTTCGAGAACTAATGCATAAAATGAAAAAACAATTACTGTGCTTAAATCGGTATAAAAATATCTTTGAATTGAGGTATCACTCACCCCATCTTCCCTATTCAAAAATTGGGGGTGGGGGTTGTAGCAGCAAGGGTTGAAGCGCTATGCGTCCGTAACCTACATCTTGAGTTGTCCCCCTCGAAACAGAAATCTACCTGTCCGAGCATTTCTATCGAAAAAATTTATTTCGTCTGTAATCTCGTCTGTTTCGTTTTCAAATGGCCACCCTGTATATAATATACATACCCCTTTTTCGACGCATAAGCGAGATACATGGTGTTTAATGTCAACTTTCGGCAATATTCTGATAACTGTGGTATGTTATGCGTGACATTTGAAATAGCGGGTTCTTCACATCTTAGTATTTTTAGTGCTCGATTCAATTGTGGTGAAGAATTCTGGACCGAAAATTCAAAGTTGTTTTTTTTTCTTGGTTGCCAGTTTGGAAAAGATTATTTTGACGAATTCGATTTTCTAAGATTTTCCGTGGACAAATTTTTACCATTTACGAACTCAATTTTCTTACATGTAACTGTCTTTTGTTCTGAAGACTGAGGTGAAAACAGAATATAAATTAGTTTTTTTTGTAGCCTTCCGATGATAACGGTGGGATGTACTTTCATAATTTTTATTAAAAAATGTGGAGGCCGTACGAATCCCAAAATTGTGCTTGTGAGCTGCCAGAATGACCCAGATAGAAATATGGATTTATAAACAAAAAAAAATTTTCAAGAAACTTTGGTAGGAATCGAACTCACTACGAGTAAGAATTGGATTGATTCTAATCTTGTAAATGTTACCAAAGCAACGCTAGTTCGAAAGTGTTAAGTTCGATTCTCACCAAAGTGTTTTGAAAAAACTTGTTTCGGTTTATAAATTCGTATTTCTATCCAGGTTATTCCTGCATCTCATTAGCACAATCTCTGGAAGGCTACAAAAAGAAAACAAAAATATATTTGTTCATTCTGTTTTTACATCAGTGTTTAGAAGAAAATAAAGTTCAACCATAAAACATTCCAACAATTTTGGGTGAATTTTTTTCAATGAAGAGGTAAAAAAGGATTAGTTCGAATTTTGGAAAAAAAGTTTCAGGGAAAATCTAGAATCTACAAAATCGCATGCGGAATAATGTTTTCCAGATTGGCAACCGAGAAAAAAATTCCTACTTCGCAGGTTTTACGCCATTTTGAATTTTTTTCAGAATTCTACACCACAATTGAATTGAGCCCTAAAAAAATACTAAGATCGCAGTATAAGTTATCTTATACTGTGCTAAGATGTGACTATAGAAACCATTACTTCAAATTACACGCATAATTTACCACAATTTCGAGATATTTGCAAACTGAAATTCAAAAACTTAATCAACTAGGACGTTAACCATTGCATCCAGGCCTTGAAAATATCAAGACGGCTTTTCCTTCCAAAGTTATCGTGCTTACATCCATTATTTCATATCGTCAAGTTTCCTACTTAAAATCGTGGTCCTTGTTCTTGTCATGAGATATGTAACATGTCATTAGTCCGTCAAGTATATCTTATCCTCGGGAGATCCAGCCAAAAAAATCTCCCCTGGATACGCTCATTGTAACCAATTTCAACATTATCGCGTTTTGCCTTGTATTTATGTAAACTATCATTCGAGACATTGACAGTGGCAATGTCAAATCATTCCCTAGCTGAAAACAATTAGTCTGAATTCGATTAATTCCAAGATCGTGTCCGGTGTGTGCATGCGGGTTGGTAGATTTACTCATAGTTTGCGACTGCGAAAAAATTAAGATCAAGAGTGGAAGATGGATGTATGGGGGTTCAAGAGCATGGTTGTGGTTCTTGTATGTTATGTCCACTGTCAGTCGTTGTGGATATGTTGAACTGTACTTTTATGCATTTTGTATGACTTGATAGTGAATGCCGAAGATGAGACATCAAAGGATATTTCTTCAGTTTGGAAGAAATGTGAGTATTAATTTAATCTACCATGACGAGATGCTACACGCGCCACTCCCAAAAATCAGTTGCATTTATTTCGAGTAAAATACGAGATTTCGGTTCTTGAAGAGAAAAGGCCACTTTATATTTTATAATTATTTGTAAGATTTAAGGCATTTATTCATTAATCTTCCCTAGATTCACCATCAATGTGACATTAAAACAGAAAAATTTGACGATCAACATTGATCTCATTCATTATTCGAAGTGTCTAGAATTAGTATTCCAATCAGCTAACTGTGAAATGTTTGATCGAAAATAATATCACCTTCGTTAATTCGTCAAAGGCTTTTTAAATGAAAGAAAATCGAGGGAGAAATGGGGTGTTGAAATTGAAAAAATGATCGATTGATTGATCTGCCAATAGGAATGAAGGGGTCACTTTACCTCTTGACCCTTTCCAAAAAAATTTTGTCCAAAGCTTTATTTTTAGAATGCACCATTTTGTTTTTTTCAATTTTCCTTTTGTGGAATTTGAATTTGACCGTCATTTCCGAGATCAGTTAAATTAGTTAGACAGAATACAGCGGTTAAAATTCGCCCAGAATATTGAATCGTTGACTTTTTGGGTTAAGTTTTCTCACCAGCTAATACTGACTCATGATGAAGAAATTCTGCTGCTCTTGAAAAATGGTTTCGTAGATTCAATTGATGTACCGCCAAAATTTGTGGATTCGGCTTGATTATAGATTGAGGCAAATTGGACACATTCAAATGTAAAGTCCTACTTATAAACTAGATGAACAAAAACTGATGTGTGTCTGATCGTGTTAGTGTTAGAAGGTGTTGTTTGAAAATGTGCATTTTTGAAAAGTGACTGTAATTCTTTCCTGTGGAAAATTCTGCGTTTCTATGAAAACATTTCTGGGCCACTTATGTCCCTATGTCCAACTGTTTCCCAAAAATAATGTTTATTAAGAATTATTCATAGAATGATATTTTATTTCAAATGGGATTTTGACACCAAAGTTTTTGTGAATTTCAGTATAGCTTGAGGTTTCTATTCCAAAAATATACAAAACTGAATTGAAATTAGCAACGTTATTCAATATCAAAACCTTCTTTTCGAGATGCAGTTTCATGAAATAAAATTATATCTAACTTGAATTCCTTGTTTTATTTGAAACAATTCTTTATTCTTGAATTTTTTTCCCAAAACCAATAGCTGAAGAGAAAAAAAATGAAACTCAATTTTAGTCACCCCCTTTTAAGGGCGATATATCGGAAAGGGGTGGGCTGAGGAAATTTTGTTGTAGGAAAGATCCTTCTTTATTTCATACGAGCATTCAACCCCATGAACTTTTTTGCATGAATTTAGAAACACCCTGTATAGGTTGATTTATTCATTCTGACAATATTTCTGGTACTGTATATCAGAATTGAATGATTTTTTCAGAATTTGGAACACTGTAGCATCTTTGGATTATTCATACCGAATACCATATTTTCAGTGCCGTACTCAGAAAAATGAATTTTGACTGGTGATGTGAAAATGACCACACTATGGTTACTTTTGCTATGTTGCTTTTCGGAAATTTCCGAGCAACAAACTTTCATATTACAATCGAGAAATTTTGCCGGCAAAATTCCATCTCTAGTGGTATTAAATATGATTGAATAAATCTAAAAAAGATGTGAGTTTATGGAAAATTAGTACTTTCATCTCAATTCGGAAGATCATATTCATTGAATTTCCTCATAAAATTACAAAATTTTGAATTTATGATACTGAATAAATCAATTTATCACACTAATCAGCGTATTTTCAGGATTTCAGGGCTCCGCACTTAACGTTAGTTTTTCAAGGAGAAAATTCTCAATAATCATGCCTGCTCTAGCAATTAACTTTTGCGATTGTAAAGTGTGCCTCTTTTCGAACAATTTATGATCGATTTATGTGTTTTTTTTGAGTAATTGATTCGAATATTGGCTCTGTCTTTCAAATTCTTTTTGACCTGAATTTTCTATTACAAGATGTAATAATGCCAAATGAAAAAATATCGAACATTTATTTTCGATTTGCTCTCCATCATTATGAAATGTTTCATGAAGAAATTTCTCGGATTGGAGCTTCCCAGGTTGAAATGACAACAAATAATTCAATTCTGAAATACAGTACCAGAAATAAAGTCGAATGAAATTTCGTTCAGAATTAATAGATCGTCCTGTATATTGGTAAGGAAAGGTAGGAGACATTTATGAGTGCCCATTTCGTGATGCTGATGATAGAACCTATAATTATGGTAGGAGTATGTGAAGTTCCTCCTGTATACACTCTAGTAATAAAATCCCAGACTATTTTGTCTGGTATAACAAGACTTTCCAAAATGCATGGTAGTTCATTTTGTAATGCAGTACCTCAACAGTCGATAGAAAAACTTATGTCAAGACATACATTCCATATCAACATATGCCCATGAAAGCTTCATTTCGAAGATAAAATATCTATATTTCTCCTCATAATACCTGAACCTCTGGAGATAATCGAGCCAAAGTTGACCTACAGCATAACATTTTACACTACCATATTTGATAAGAATATGACAGCTCATGATAAAGTAGTGCAGGAGTTGTATAGTTTCGCTACCAAAAATATAACATTTTTTGTTACTGCTCTATTAAAAAAAAAATTTTAGTTTTGAGAGTCAAATTCGTTCTATACAAAAAAAGTCTCTCGATTGCCTGACAAATTGGTATTCTTTGATGAGATAGCACATAATTTCAATCAAACATTTCAATTTCTATATATTTTTGCATTCTTAAGTAGATTGTCCAATGTCCATATGACTCACTGAGTTTCTTAGTTTGAGATTCTTCAGGTCAAAAGAAACCATTCTTCAGCTATATCCATTTTTCGAAAAGTGCATATTTTGGCATGGATGTAAATACATACCTCAATTATTCTCCTCCATCTAAGTTTAGTGGACACTATTGATTTGTTGATATTTTTCTTGATAACCCAAGAAAATTTAGAACAAAGACAATACATGAAAGACGCCGTGTGTTCTACGCACTGGCGGACACAGGGGGGCCATGGGGGCATGCCCCTCCCTCCTTGGACCTCGAAATTGACAGCAATCCCTTTATCGTAGTTAAATCGATCCCTAATGATATTGTATGATATGATATGAATTATCAATATGTATATCAATACTAGTTGTTATAACATCTGAAGAATATAACTGACCCAAAATAACAAATTCTGGATCGATAAAAAAATTACATCAATTCAAGTCACACCATCAATCTATATAATCTTAATCAGATGTAAAATCTCCACTCGAAGTCTGGGACCTTATGAGAATGCAAATATCTATTTTCATTGTATGGTCAAAGATATTTTCGGTTGACTGACCTGCTCTTGTAACAATTATTCCTTTCCGCAATTTCAGAAACAAATAACATTAAATAGATGGAGATATCAGTCTCGTTAAGGTATTACCAATAGTTTTTCCGTTTTACTGTAACTATATTCGAAATGTCCATGTCTCGTAGTCAATGATAATGATCTAATCAATAAATATCTAGTGAATAAATAATTATATTCAAGTAGGTAGGCTTGTGCCTCTGAACTTCGTTTCGAGTATTACTCAAGATTATCAGTTTGTGATTTAATTGATCGAAACAAACGAAGTGTGACCAGCTTAGTCATAATAGTACCATTCTCTTCAGTAAAATCACAGATTACTTCCTGACAAAAGAAAAGTGCCTTTTCTTTATAAATTTCATACAATTTCGGTTTTCACCGATACTTCAGGTGATCTTGAATCAATTGAAATTTTCATTGAGATAATATTTTCTTGGAGCCAATGTTAATTTTTTCTCCGTTGAGTTCTTGAAGGCGAATCTACCAACAAGGTTGCTCTTCTTACAAGGTGGATGAACGAGAACCAGAAGAAAGAATGTATTATTTATACATCCGGGCTTACTCAGCATCAAAACAAATCGAAATAGCATGTTGAACGGGTATTTTTCAGCGAAATAATCTGGATTGAGTGGCTTGCGAAATGTTTCATTCTGACTGATCAGTCTGAAAATAAACCGGAATGCGATTTACTACCTAGGATATTCATGTGGGTCACATTTAATTATAGATTTCGTATTCAAACTTTATATAAACAACTGATGGATCTGAAATGGTTAATGGTTTTATACCTACTTTATTTTATACCTACTTTATTAGTGACTCTTTAGTTTTGGAACTCTTCTTTCGTACAAGAGTTGAATATAACAAACTGATGTTGATATTTGCTTTTCCCGCAGAAAATGAGAAAGCCAAGTCTTACCCAAATTTGGAATAATCTTTTCTTATGGCAATTTATCATACAAATGCTTGGCATAAATATACACAAATATAAGTTACAGGAAAAAAAGAGAACACCCCGTAATGATGAATTCACACCACCAATCTGTATATATAAAAGGAAGATGTTGGTTACACCATTTATAACTCGAGATCGGATAGACTGTTTGTTATGAAACTTCATATATGGATTCGTATACAGTCTTATAAAATACAATGAAACTTTGAAAAAATCGATGAAAATTTTACTTATACAGAAAATGCTTTTCCTCCTTTTGAGTAAGGCCACTAGACGTCGCTACAGTTACAGTTACGCTACCGCTTATTCGTTGGTACTTCATTTGATATTCTTTGCGTTAGATGGCGATATAAGTAGTGTGTACAGTTACTATATTCCCTCTATAGTCACTGTAATAGTGTGTAATTTGAGTTGCCTACAACTCTGCGCTGTTGGGCAAAACCAAACTGTCTTAGCGTAGGAGTACAGATGTCTTAAATGATTAGATTTCGTTGAGATAGGAGAAAAGTTTCGTTCTTACCACTTTAGATGGCGCTATCCACACATTATGACTGATGATTATTAGTTATTTTTATAGTTTTATTTATTACAAATAACGTAATCGTGAAGGTACTATATTTGACATTATCACAATTAAATGACGATGAATTTGTTGAGGCTTTCGCGGCCATCGATTGATGTCATATGTTCTTTTTTCGAGCATTTCGGTCGTCGTGGTTTGAAATGGTCGAAAAAAGAACATATGACATCAATTACCGTGTAATTTACATAGGGCTTATAGTACCATGAAAGGCTATTAACAGATCAAAAATCGATTGAATATCACAGTGAGTTTTTATCGAAATTTCAAGTAAATCGGATTTTGGCGATCAGTTTCAATCGTGAATTGTCCGTTCTCATCTTTCCTCATAATTCTTGAAACGTTTTTGAATTTCTGTTTGGGTAATAAATATATTTGCGGAAATAACTGAATCCAAAATTGCCATTATTAGTGATTGACATATTATTTTTGAGTATCTGTTCTGTGTGATAACTCATATCCATGGAAACATTTGACAGTTCAAAAATCAGAGTGGATTTGTGAAATCCCCCCTAAGTATCATTAGGGCGGAACAAAGTTCGCCGGGCCAGCTAGTTTTTCATATAGAGAAAACACTTACAAAATACATACACTGTGAACTGTGTCCGTAAAGTATGGAACAAATTCATTTTCAGCTAAACAGGTCATTTTAAGAAATAATACTGAAACACGTCGATCTTTGATGTCAATTTACCGTATTTTAATATAATAATCTATTATACAGGGAGAATTACGTTCGAGTAATGACGTCACCGTAATTTTTTTTAAATGGAACACCCCCATTTTGTCACAATTTTCGGATTACTCTAGCTGAGCTGATTCCAAAAATGTTGTCACATGTTGATTCCAATTGGTACAGGGTGGACAAAAATACAATAGTTTTGTGTGTAACGCGTAACATTCTTTATCAGGTAAATTAACAATATTATCAAAAATCATGGGCGTAGCCAGCTATGGGCAGGGGGGGGGGCATCTGCTCCCCCCTGAAAGAACAAATAAATTAAATTCGCCTTTTTTATCCTTAAATTTTACATTTTGAATGACCATGGACGATGACCATGGTTTGCAACCCCTGTTACAAATCCTGGCTACGCCCATGTCAAAAATACTTATTGTCTAGCGGCAATTGGTTTAAATGTAACACCCCGTAGTTTGCTACATGTTTAGAGTAATAAAAATGAGCTGTTTCCAAACAAAAACTATTTTGTCCACCCTGTACCAATTGGAATCAACATGTGATACATTTTTGGAATCAGCTCAGCAAGAGTAATCCGAAAATTGAGACAAAATGGGGGTGTTCCATTTAAAAAAAATGATGGTGACGTCATTACTCGAACGTAATTCACCCTGTATATTAGATTATTATTTTAAAATACGGTAAATTAACATAAAAAATCGACGTGTTTCAGGATTATTTCTTAAGATGACCCGTTTAGCTAAAAATGAATTTGTTCCATACTTTACGGACACAGTGTATACATAGACATCATAATTTTGAGTTTGGAGGTATCAAATGCTGTGTACCATATCCCGCTTCCCGAGTGGTGTTATCAACCTCTGAAAACTCGCAAGCTCTTCTCTAGTTCATTCGGTCGTTATGAAGTGATATCGGTATATCGATAGGTAACGAGTTTTTTTCATGGCGCCCAATTTTTTGAATAAATGGCTAGTTTTCAACATTTTTCATCTATGTTGCATTCATTTCAAACTTTTTTTTGTCACTACATTCACGAAGCTTTTTTAATGTTAAAACTATTTTTTGTATTCATTCGACATATTTCTTTTTTATAACGCTATATGGACAAAATGCAGATTCCTCTCATCAAACAGAACACTTTTCTTTTATACCATTTTTTTTAATTATCGTGTCTCGGCAACTAGGTCATTGACACAGTACAATATTCTATTTTTACATTACAGATGAAGACAAAAATTTTCACAAAATATGGATATTAACAGAAAGAGAAAAAGAGAAATATACTATGGATGTATTTTTCAAACTTCGGTTTTGTTGGAAAATCCATGAAAAACGCTTTTCTGTTCATTTCGTCGGATCAATTATTTTAAATGAACTGAATTGGTTGATTCATTACTCTATTCATGGTCCATATTCTTCAATCAACACTTATTCAACATTTCTCCTGGTATAAAAGTTACAGCGTAGCCAACTCAGAATACATAAATCCACGCAAAAATACCATAAAACCACTTGAAAAAGATAAACGGTTCATATTTTCGAAAGAATCGATCATTTTAGAAAATAATAGTATTCTTATGTTTTTTTAATGAAATGCGTCGTTTCCGAGTTATTCCTCATTGTATACGATGAAATTTGGGGGAAAAAATCATAAATTTCATGAATAATCTGGATGCTTCCCTGGATTAAATACCATCGAGTACTATCCCTAAGCAAGTTGAAAATGTTGTCAGAATGTTCATCAACTTTGTCGACACTTAAATCTGAATGATGGAAAAACTTTTGACGTAGAGATATGATCTTATGAAATCCCACAAAATGTGGGGGAAAAATTGAAACCAAAGATCATGAAATTTTACATTTAAAGCACAGTTTTTATTGAAAAGTTATTGTTACCGCCGTTACCGGTCCATATTGAAAATAAATGTAAATGAAATACAAAATTTGGATAAATTAATGTGAAATGTCGATACAAACCACGTACCAAATTGAAATTAATGAAAAATAAAACACTAAATAATCTGTGCAATGTTTCTATCTGAACAATATCCTCTTGGAATGTTATAAACTCGACACTACACGGTTAATGTTACATTAATTCAGTGAAAGTCTTCACATAATCATCACGAGATCGAAGAAAAACACCTAAAATAATCACTTTCTCCTTTTATAACAACTTAGCTCTAGAAATGATATCTTCCATATTTGCTTACACTTGCAGATTGCGCCGGTTGTCGCTATACGCATGCGTCGTTACAGACGATCACGTCCAAGACACAGAACAACAATATTAGGTTTGAGATGGGTCGATTGATAGATCATACGGTGTGTCTTGCACGCCCGCTAGCATCGTCTTCTCGAAGGCTCTGTGATAGCTCTGTCATAAAAGATTTTTGTTAGAATGCAACATGGGTTAGGTAAGGTTGATTAATCATAAATTGAACAGCGACGATGAATTCATTGAAATTGAATGAAAAACCTTTCTTCTTATATTTTAGGGATATCGAGGAAAATATGGACAAGTTATCATTGTTTACAAACTAATCTTTAGAAAAATCGAAGAAGGAACTTATTTTGACGGGAGAAATATGGCTTGTAAATTGCAGAAGTAATCAGACAATACTAAGTGTTCGTGTTAGGAAATATCGTGTTTGTAACATTGTTATTCCAATAAGGTTAGTACTTGAGTATTCCCTAAATGTATTGACTCAATTTCAATCGAGAAAGATGAACTTTGAGATCTTTGTAAAGAATCGTATCAGGTACCAGGACCAGTTTTTTTGTTCAAAATTCGGGAAAACGCAAGATGAAAAAAAAGGTTTCTTTTGGCCTGAAGAATCTACAGTGCAAATATATGTACAAATCAAAGACTGGCCCTGTATACAGTCAACGGACAAAATGAAATAGGTATTTAACATTATCTGCCAAACACCAGCAATACAATTCATCTCAGGCTCAGCAAAAATTGAACAAGAACTTGTCTCAACACGCTTAATAACATATTCAGATCAAAAGCATTAATCTGCGGCTAAAGAAGGCGATGCATCTTATCCTTCTCGTGCTGTTCCTGTCCAGTCTGAAGGACGATTGATAAGTCGACGAATATACTTAGTCTTAACTTTTCTACACCTAATGTGTAAAATGTTAAATGAAAAAATATTGTTCGTCCCCAAATGACACTTTTTAACTAATACAGTCAGTAGGTAATAATTTGCATTGTTGAAATAAATATTTTCAGAAAATTTCCGGAAATAATTTGACCTCTTGGCTGGAAGACTGCGGTCGATAGCCATTTGATTACAAGATCAATAAAGTTGATTTCTCTCTCTCTAATTTGACCTCTAGTGGTGTAACTAGTGAAAATTTCTGGGGTTTCTGACTCAGTTTCTGAAACACACCCAATAGAAAATTGCTTTTTGTTGCAATCGCTCCTGTATAGGTTGTAGTACAAGTAGGTATTATTGTCAGGGGCAATTTTCTTGAAACAATGTTGGATAACAAACGAATCTGCAACAATACCTAAGATCAATGTCTAGGATCGAGATTTAAAATGAAATTATTGAAATTTGAACCATTTGGACCTTCTGCATGAATATGTCAAGAATGTATTCATTTCTTCCTTTTCCTCAGGACTGTGAGTATCCCAAGCAAAATAACAGGCTCATTTCCCACACTAATAAAGACGCAAACAGCCTATATTATACCTAGTAATTTGCCACAAGAATGACAGAGAAGCAAGTGGATTGGACTGAGGGGTTAGTTATTTGTATCCTTCAATCCTTACACGGAAAGAAATCTATTCTCGTACCAAGTGGATAATATTTGATTGAAGTAAATGATAGATTCATATATGAGCAAGAATAAGATTTAGTCGATTCAAGTATACCTTATTCTCCGAATTCAAATAAAATAATTCTTTCGACTAAGTATATCATATACTTGAATTTAATAAATCACGTATTATTGATTCAAGAATATTCATATATTCCTTGTGAGTAAAATGAGAATTTTGAAATGAGTATTCGAAATATTTCCTCTAAGGGAAACATAATCTCAAATGGAATTATTGTACATCTTAATCTCAGTAGTTTCTTCGTTCGAAGCAAAGATACCAAATACTTGAATGAACTCAATAATTTCACTCAATCCAACATCAGAAAATTGTTAAATTGAGTATATCATATTTTCAAATCAAATTTTATTCAATAATGGTTTGGAGTAAATATTAACTTCAGATTTAGTTTTCGGTCTACTTACAAGAAGTAAATACCTGTTTGGTCAAAACCATTTATATTCTCACTCTGAACCAATGAGAATTCTGAATATTCAGTTTCGGTATATTATATTCTCAAGATGAATAATGAGATTTATTTTATGCTTGTTTTGACAAATAGTGAAATTATTTGAAATAAGATAATCGTTTAACATTGCTGTGATTTCAGGATGAGGATTATATTCATAAAAAGAGGCTTATAAGAATTGAAAACAAGTTTATTATACTTCTGAAATAATTATAAACAAACAAAAGTATAAAAGTGATCACTGAAAACAAATAGAATAAATTCAACATATAATCAACTGGACTAGGTACAAATGAACACAATAATAACTGATATGAAAAAATAAGTACATACCACAAATAAAAACTATATGAAAAATCATAATCCTAAAAATATTATCACATATAAATAAGTATACAATCAACAACAGAAGAAATATCAGAAGAACCACAAATAAACAAATTATATATGTACACATCGCAGTATAATCACATAAAGGTACTGGCACTGAACGGGATAATTAACATTCAAAACGTGAAACAATTTGAAAATAATTTTGAATGCCTTACGTGCAGAGGAGAACTGATGGTAGAGGTTTTCAACAATAATCAAAAAGCTTTTCGGTTCTAAAAGAAACTGTCCCAAAACCAACAATTAGGGCGGCATCGTTCCTTTCCATTGTATTGTTTTCTGCCTCTGCTCTTGGATAATATTTTCCATATCTCCAAACCTCTGCAAGAAAAATGCTTATAAATTCTGTATCCGCTGAATTATTATCCGCATTCTATAATGAGTGATATGATGAGGTATTCCCCCCAAAAAAGATACAATACTGTACGAGACCATTTCAATCTAATAATTCAAAATTCGTGAGTTACATAAGAAAATATTGTATAACTGGTTGATTATCGCTCTTTTTTTATTTAACGATGCTCGTACAGTACTGTGTAATTCGAAAAATCATTTTTAGAAGTAGTAAAAGCGAATTCATTTCATAAAAATAAAAAATATTTCACTTGCTTCAGAATTCATCTCTTTAATTTTCCTTGAAATCAGGTTTCATCCCTAAGGTAGGTATGAGATCATGATCATTGAGATTTTTTAAGAGCTATAAGGAAATATCTTGTTCTGAAAAATTGATAATCTCAATGTAATAGGATTTTTACAAAATGAATGTTCTTAGAAATGTAAGAGATGCGCACTTAGAGTATTTCAAGTATTAAATTTATCGAAAAGGAAAACAGCTTGGTGATTCAAAACGTATAAGATTAAAAGTAGAAATAAAGTTTTTTTTTTAAATCTCAATATAAATTTAAATCAATACATAGCTAACATATCTTACCTTGAAATAACTTGCTAACACTGCCCGAGCATCCTTATTGTCCCAATAATTCTTCCACATTTCACTAAAAATTGGTTAAACTTTCTTCAACACACTGAACTTGGACGAAAGACGCGATATGAACAAGTCGATTCAAGATCGAGAGTGATATCCCCTTTTACGCATTGAATAGAGGGCGCTTTTTAGTATATTGTTGAATAATTTACTTGGATCTAGTGGATTGAGAAATTCATATACTTGGATTACGATAAAACCTAACTACCGGAAGGAGAATTGGCGTATTATAGTTTATCGCTGAATATCTTACTCGGACCAAGTGAATGAAAATTTTGTCAAGATTAGTAATATATAGTTTCACTTGAATTTTTAGTTATATAGAATTGTTCTACATTTTTTTTTTCGAAATTTTGGAATTTCTGAATGTTCCAGATTTGATGATTTCTGTTTACATTTTTCAAGAAACATTTTTAGGATACTTTGATATATACCCTTATGAAAATTTACTCGAAACGAAATATTTCATACTACATACTTATATATGTAGCAGAATATGGAAAAATTAGATATACATTCTCTTCAATAATAAATCATTCAGAATCAAGTTAGCTCTGAAATAACCTTGAACAGGTTAAGGTGAAAACAAGATGTGATATCTAACATTTTTCACTTGAAACATATCCTTCTAAAGTTGATAGTTTTTGAGATAATTCAGTCTCAAGTTTAATGCCTAATAATGAAATCGAAGTCAAAATCAACAAGTAAGGGTGCCCTTATTAATACTAGGCCCTTTCTGGGGTTGTGACATCCTCGAACGATTTCGACACCACATTCAATACCAATACTTTATTTGCATAAATACAGAAGTAAAGAGGTTTAGCATTGTTAACCCAAAGACCGTATTTTGTCGAATAATTCACTTGGATCTAGTGGATGGAGAAATTTATATACTTGGATTACGATGAAACTGCTCGCAATCGGATCGCGGTTCCTTTTATTCATGCATGTTGCCTAACTACCGGAAGAAGAATTGGCATCTTAGTATATTCTGAAAATTACACTTGGATCGAGTGAATGCATGTCATTTCACTTAAATTTACAAATACGATGAATTTTTCAACAACTTCTTTCTTTCCCTTTCAAAATTATGGAATTACACTGAGAGAAATGTTATACAGAGTGTAATAGATTTGGTGATTTTTTTTCTATAATGTTTCATCACATAATTTTATTATAAATCGATTTGTGAAAAGTACCTAATTGAAAATTTCTTTCAAATTATATTTTCACATTTTTTTTATAATATCAACTTCATATTTCAATCCATACAATGTATATATTTTGAAAGGAGAGTCTATCTATCTCAATGGTAACTTTTTTCAGATTTCTAACTTATCGTACACATATAATCTAAAATCTGAACGTTATCCTAGCAATATTTTATTTTCGATTTTATTCCATTTGGCGAAATATTCTCGAATCATTATCGATTGATTAATTAATTATTCAATTCATAATTTTATGTCAATTCATTATTTCATGTCAATCGAAATTATTATTTCAAGAAAACTAATTTCTTGAATATAACACATGGAATGAGTATATTCCGATTCTCGAACTGAGAATATTATATTTTCGAAGTCAAGATATCATATAGTTACCTGAAATATAGAAGTACTCTTGAATTGATAAAAGTGAATAGTTTGGATTGAATAAATAATTTACTCCGATGGAGAATTTCATTCTTCAATCAAGTATATGTTTTTTGAGTAAAATAAATTCATTCCAAGTATACAAAATTCCCCTTTTTACTTGTTTTGATTCTATATATACTTGAAACAACTCTAATATTTCAAGAATATTGGGCTTCTTGATTCAAGGATAGATTTCTTTCCGTGTAGATTATATATCCCTGATTTATAATCTAAGCTTTAATCGGATCAGTAACTCTTCAAAACCATACTACTTCTCACATAATGTGACGAATAATTCAATAAGGTTTCGCTCGATTTTACGATTGCTATTCGTCGACGCACTGATTGTCGTTTTATCATCATTGTTTATCGACCACATTCGTAATTTCATGCAAATCGAGTCAATTTTGTGTGAATGGAGTTATTTGAAAATCAGAAAAAATGCAAATGACTTCACCGTCAGCATGGTCTAATTGACTGTGATCAACCTTCGCTGTCTTAACAAGCTTTGTTCTACCAAACTCTGCTTTATTTTTTGAATGAGTGCAATTCATTGGTGTTCTTGTTTGAAAACCATTCTTCTTATGAAATGGTGACTAATACAGGTATGTAAATTAGGACTGGTCTTTTGAAAGGGTCCTTTGTTAGATATAGTGAATAAGCAGTCTAAGTAGAAAATTTTCCAATCGTAAATGCCGAATTACCTACATCTTACATTGGTGTGAAATATTGAGATCATATGGTGTAAGAAGATGATCAGTTGATGATACCATTAAATTTCTTTTCTTGAACATTAGAAAATCAATGTCCTCATGTCCTCTTTTCGGAAAAAAATATCCTCAACTGATCGTCCATGAAACTTACTGCAGGCGGTAAAAATGGGAAAAGGAGCTAAACCTAGTTCGATGGAAGATTCGAGGGACTTGGTGGAATATCATGTTAAAAAGAAATTCTGTATACGCCAATGAATGAACGTCGTAACCTGGGCGCCATATGATTTTTTCCCAGCAATTTCCATCTTGAATAAATTTTCACGATTGCACGTAATACTTTCACGTGGCATATAATTGAAAATAAAAATTTGTGCTGGGCAGTGGCGGACTTGATCTAGAAAAATTTTGAGTTTAAGTTTTTCCAGCTTTGCATCGAACATGACTTCTATAGAGTCACGAATTGCTTTCTGAATTTCAACGCATATTCTTCTTATGCAAAAAATGTAAATTTTTGGCTACCAATAATACAGTGTATCCCAAGGGATTTTCGATTTAATCCAATGGTTTCATAAAAATATTCATCGAATATGTTGCGTGACCATAGAAGATAAATGATTCCATTAATAATTCACAAGTGACAGGTCTAATTATTAGTTGTTACAATGGTTTCATGAGAATATTCATCGAATCTGTTTAGATTCGATGAATTTGACTCTACGTACCTACAACATGAATCGAGAAAAGCTCAAATGAAACCATTGGATTAAATCGAAAAGTAAAGGTAAAACCTAAAATCAGACCTTTCACTTGTGAATTATTAATGGGAAAGTTATCTTCTATGGTCAGAGAATATTCTCAAGTAAAAGATTAGATGAATTTGATTCTACGTATACAACATGAATCCAGAAAAACTCAAATAACTAGGAAATTACTGAATTTAGACAGTATCTTAGAGTACTATCACTATTTTTCTTCGCAGAATCTAACACATCATCATAAAAAAATAGGGTTCCAATTTGAAAAACAGAAGTTATGGCCAATTTTCGATCACAGTTTTTGACACAAAATTGAAACACCCTGTGATGATATTCATGAAATTCAAAAGATGCATGACCTTTCCACATTCTTCTACTTTGACGTTGTGGAACGGTTTACACTCAGGATGTTCGGAATGAAAAAACTGAACATGATACTGACCATGAATATTTGACTTTTTTTCAGGTTTTTTTTCGATATTTTGAAAACTATTCGAATGAATACAATGGTTTTAACAGAAATGTATTCAGCATCGAATACTCAATCATATCATAAACGAAAAGATGAAAAATAAAATTTTTGAAAACATTTATTTTCACTCCCTGTATAACCGGAAGTGCTCTGGCTCTGAAAATATTTTAAGTCTGTAGAGAATTTTGAACAATATCATAATCCCAATTTTCAGATTTCAAATATGTCCAGTTCTCCAGAAACGTCTTATAGGCACTCGAACTTGGGACACCCTGTATTTAATAGCACTCAGATAGTTGCTTCAATTTCCAATTTATCAGTGGCATTGAAATTTTCACATTTCTAATCGAAACCGAGAGAATGGCATAATAAATACAAACAGTGAATCACCTATGACGAAATGATAGATAAAACAATAAATACTGTGTTATCCGACCTACTGTGATTAAATCATATGTTGTAATTTTATATTTGATTTTTTTCCCATTAAAGATATTATCAATTTTGTCACAAAACTAAATACTTGGAGGGAGATACCACAGAAGTTTTAGATGCAATATGTTTTTACCTGTTCTAATTATTTTGTACGAGGAAGTACACAGTTATCTTAGGGGGATAACCGATAAAATACAGCGATATCAATTTATCCGTCAGCATCGTTAGGATTCACCTGAAATTTGTTAACATAGTTAATGGTGATTTATTGGTAGTTCACCTGAGTGATTTCAGAGATGTAGTTATTCTTCGTGCATCCAAATTGAATTCTATCTCCAGGAGAAAGAATCATTCTGCCTGTTGATAACATTTCTAGGTGAGCTTATTCAAAGAAGTGACAAATAATATCAAACACTCAATGCACTTCCAACAAGTTTTTTACATTGAAACGAACGCCAAGTGTCACTCGAAAGAAAAATTTCCAATAGAAAATTTCACAAACAAAGGATCATCTCATTTTCTGCATTTAATATATCTTGATATATTTTTGTACCAGCATTGAAATTAGTATTGTTTCATTGGATACAACGTTGTTGAAAAAACCCATTGTGAAAGAGATATTGTTAAATCGTTTCTCATGTGTACCGTCAAAATTTTAAACGAAATGTTAAATGAAATAATGTCGTGAAATATTAAAAAACTGATTTATTCCAAAAAAGTTCTAATTTACAATGCGTGAACTAATGTAATACATTTTCCATTTGCAGAAAACAATTATGGTTGTGGTAACGAACGAGCCCTATGGTGAAACCGAGCCTCTCTGCTGGAGTCCGATAAAAAAGAATGTATCAGATGACGAAGAAGGCAAAACTCCAACGGTCGATCACGCTTATAGAAATATCACAAGGTGAGTAAATGTATATCTGAAATTGTACCAAATAATATCTATGTCCTCATAGTGATTTCGAAGGTGATTCTTTTCCTACAGGTGGTAGTACATCATTAAAATAAACTATTTTACGAAAATTCACCTATGTCAAAATTTTTATATGAAGACTCAAACTTGTCGTTTTGTATATGACCAATGAAACGATTTTTTGAGGAAGCTCAGCTATCGTAACCAAAGTATTCGAAAACAATCACAAAAATTTAAATTCCTTGTGAATGTACAGGGTGGCCAGATTTCGATGGTTTAGTACTACTTCTCTTAAACCGTAATAAGAGATAGATAAAAAGTAATATACATGTCATGTTCTCTTTTTTCGAGAATCATAAATTGCTGGAAACTCTAATTTGCTACGCCGTCTAGTTTCCGAGCTACAGTGTGATTTTGGAATTTGGTCCATTTTTATTGAATATAACTTCCGTATTATAGGATCTACGCTCTTGAAATGAACACATCTTTAGGGCACTCTTTCAACTGCTTTTCATCGGTGCTATTGTATTTTTCATATCGGCTCAGATTCCGGAGCTAATACAATTTTTTTTTTCAAATGGTTACCATAGTGGGAAATGATATTTTCAAATTGATCTTTCCTCAATGATTTCCAAAATATATATCATGATATACTTTTAAAGACATGAAATGTTTGGAATACTCTAGCTAGTTTGTGACGAACAATCGATCGGAATTACAAAATTATATGGTTACCATTTGAAAAAAATGAGATTTCATAGTTTTGTTGGGGCTCAATTTGAAGCCCTGTTTCAGACACCCTGTATAATATTTTCTTATAATTTATACAAGAAGCTTTATCAGCGTACTTTATTCTTTTGATTCAGGGTATCATAGGGAATTGGACTAATTTTAACAATGATAGATTTTGGAGATATAAACACTAATTTATGACCATCTTTCTATCAAAAAATTTGAGAATTAGGCTATAACTAAACATTCGTTTCCGGTAGAACCGGAAGTAGATTCCGCTTGAAAATATGTATTTTAGAAATTAAGTTCATGTACTCAAAAACAAAATACAAAATTTTGAATTCGTATCGCAATTCCTTCCTCGAATACGTCTAATGAAATCACCCTGTATGTCGAAAATTTCGAAAAATCACATTTCGTTCAACAAAATCCAAGCAGGCTTTGATTCACTTCCTCTAAAACTGGGGCGGTCATGGAATTTCATGTCTTATTTATTTTCACTTGTCAAATTCAATTCAGTTTCATCATTGTTGGATCAATCGCGGTTCTAAAGTTCTTATTTAACTCACATAATTAATGATGCAATTTATGTAATTCCTCGAGTGGACGGACAATGATTGGAACATTTGTTGTGAATATTAGTTTTTTTGAATAAACTTTTATTTTTTTGAAGGAGCTTTTTTACCCCTCATGTTTTACGTAAAACTTTATGTTATTATCATCATCAAATCATCTAATAGGTACTTAAATTCTTTTCATTTTTCAATCAAGCAGAGAAATCATCAACAAGTTTCGCATATCCCCTCTATTGGTCTGAGTAATAATAAGGTTAATATTTCCTGAATTAATTTGGCAGCTTACAATAATTGTGAGATATCGAATTGTATGCATTTAGCGCCAGACGATACAACAATGATGAAACTGAATTGATCTTAGTTTTTTTGAATAAACTTTTATTTTTTTGAAGGAGCTTTTTTACCCCTCATATTTTACGTAAAACTTTATGTTATTATCATCATCAAATCATCTAATAGGTATTTAAATTCTTTTCATTTTTCAATCAAGCAGAGAAATCATCAACAAGTTTCGCATAGCCCCTCTATTGGTCTGAGTATTAATAAGGTTAATATTTCCTGAATTAATTTGGCAGCTTACAATAATTGTGAGATATCGAATTGTATGAATTTAGCGCCAGACGATACAACAATGATGAAACTGAATTGAACTTGACAAGTGAAAATAAATAAGACATGAAATTCTATGACCGCCCCAGTTCTGAAGGAAGTGAATCGAAGCCTGCTTGGATTTTGTGGGACGAAAAGTGTTTTTTCGATATATAGTGAACTCGGAAGTAAATCATGATATATATTTTTGAAATCGTTGAAGAAAGATCAATTTGGAAGTATCATTACCCATTATGGTTTCCATTTGAAAAAAAATTGTTATAGCTCCGAAATTTGAGCAGATACAAAAAATCCAATAGCACCGATGAAAAGCAGTAAAAAAGTGCCCTAAAGTTGTGTTCATTTCGAGAGCGTAGAACCCATAATACGGAAGTTATAGTCAATTATAATAATGGACCAAATTGCAAAATCGCCCTGTAGCTCGGAAACTAGACGCCGTAGCAACTTGGGGTTTTCAGCAATTTCTGTTTCACGATAAAAGAGAACATGACATGTATCTTACTTTTTTTTCTATCTTCTATAGTTTAGGAGTTGTAGTACTTAGCCATCGAAATCTGGCCATCCTGTACAGATGTTTCTGAATTGATGCGGAAGATTTCGAGAGATGGCCGAAAATTAATGGAGGTCTTTTATGTAGTTTTCTGATCCAAGTTACTGACTTATGAATTTGGAAAAAAATTAATTTTATGTAGTACCTTCCATATGGAACAATACACAGGGTGTTTCACCATAAACTGGCCGTGTAGATGATACCAAGTTGGAATTTTTTTCTCGGTTGCCAATTTGGAAAGTATTATTTTTACGTACTAGATTTCCTAAGATTTTCCGTGAAACATCTTTCCAAAATTCGAAAAATTCCGTGAAAATTGTTGGAATTTCATTCTGAATACTGAGGTGAAAACAGAATAAAATAATATCTATTGGTTTTCTTTTTGTAGCCTTCGAAAGATTACGCTCGTAGAACTTTCATAATCTTTATTTGAAAAACTGGAAGCCCTACGAAAGCAAAAATTGTGCTAATGGGCTGCCAGAATGACCGGGATAGAAATATGAATTTATAAACCAAAAAAATAAAATAAATAAAAAAATCCTTCCACACATTAATTTGTTTAGAAAAAGTAAATAAGCTGCTGTCAGATGTATATATGATATTTAATATTGAGTAGGCTGTTATCAAATTAAGTCAAATATAGGCAAATATTCGGATTGTTTAAATTTTATAATTTCTAGAGGCTCCCTAAATTTTCGTTGTTAACCACTAAGCATCACTTCAGAAACACCCTGTGTACATTGTGGATGTTGCATAATAGATATTATAAGGGAAATGAATATAGAAAGATTTGAAAGATAGATAGGTTTATTTTTCACTAAATTAAGAAAATACATTACAGAGGCACAATATTATTTGACTTGTACGTGACATAAATCGAAATGGTTAATTTCTCATTTGGAAAAGAAAGGGAGCTCATGTTATTTCATTAATTGTTATAAATGTGATGCATTATTTACTTACAAACTTGACTCACCAGCCGCATAATTGATAATCTATTATTAGCCCAATTTTTAATTTGAATAGATTACGGCGGTTATTTCCTTTATTATGATGAAATAATATTAATTAATAGGTATTCTATCGTCTTGTTTAGTTTCATAGCAAAAAAAAAGTTACGATGGAGAAAAATTTGAAAAAATTAATTTTTTTATCGATTTGAAAAAACTTGAAGGGCGAGTTTATATGCACCTACTTGTAAGCCATTTCGACAGTTCATTTGATTTACTTACCAATTCATCTTTATTTCTTCAATATGGATCAATCAAGTTTTGAATGACATTCAACCGCGTAAACATGGAACCCCATGGAGTAATGATTCGAATTCCCATCTAATCGTGTAATACCCCATTTGAAAGTTTTTTGATTCTCTATTCGTTGTTAATTTTCAAATTTATCCCAATCGATCGATGATTTCTTCAACATCTTCATTTTGATACTTTTATTATATTTTTTTGTGAATAGGTTTATTTTGATGAGTTCTACCTTCTGTTATAAGAGCACTAACCTTTTAAACACCATGCTTGTACTGATTTTTTCATGCGAGATGAAAGCTTTATACTCCCCTTCATCAAAACTTTTTTCACTATAATATTGAGGTTAAGGAATTACTAAAGAAGAAATTTTTCGACGCTGAATTCCATAAGAATGAAAAACAAACAGCAGTTCTCATTTGAAAATTTAGACATCTGATGAGCACTTTATATTTTTAGAAATCCTGTATATTTCTATAAAATAAAACGACTAGTACTTCAGTGTGTTCTATATTTATGTAAGAACACTAAGAACCGAGCGCTTTCGACCTTAGGTCATCATCAGGGTTCCCTGAAAAGGCAATTACAAACATTATAAAAACAAGGATGACAAGGAATGAAAATATTACCCGTCCAGGCATAAAATCACAGTTATAAACATGTAAAGGCGATGTCAGTGTAGTAAAATTAGTCAAACAAAGATTTTTTTTTACAAATACATAAAAAAAAAAATTTCTGCAAACGTCTCAAATTTAAATAAAACGACCCCCAACTGTCATCAAATATCCAACCATAAACAAACAAAAACTAGTGGAATTAAATCTAATATGCAACAATGATGGTAACAGTGGAAGATGACAAGTCGCGTTCTCATTCGAATCGCAGTGGCGTGACATTCTGAGGGAAACGTGAGACGGTGACAACATCAAAATATAGTTAAAAGTTTTTCACAAATGAGCAGTACAATAAACGTTATGTTCAAGACAATTTCAATTAATAAAAGATATAATAGGTATCAAAAAGAAATCGCCAATCAGACTAAAAAGTTTACCGGTATCCCCCAATTACAACCTCTTAAATATAGGGGTGAAAAAATTGTTGAGATTAACTAGAGTATTCACGCAGCGGGTGTTCTGAGCGGTTTCGCGAACAATTTCGAGGTCTTCAAACAGATTCATCTTGGTATTGAACCTGTTACTCGTGATGTAATGCAATATTGTGGAGTTTCTGTTGGGGCTGAATTGGTGTTTGGAAAAATTGAGGTGGTGGCCAAATTCTAAAGATTGTGGTTTGCTCAAGTGCTCCTTGATACGTGTCTCAAGCTTCCTCCTAGTTTGACCAACGTAGGTGACGTCGCACTCACTGCAGTGGAGTTTATATATGCCACTACAATCAAGCTTGTTAACCCCATCCTAAGAGTTCAGCAAGAATGAGCCCAGTGAACGCACACCCGAGTAGGAGACCCTCACTCCTTCCTTGGAGCGTTCGAGGATACGAGAAATACCGTCAGAGAGGTAGCCTATGTACGGCAGAGAAAAGTATCTCAAGGTGCCGTCATCCACGTTAGCATTCTATGCTAAGGCCCGTCGCTGTCTAATGATCATGTTGTTCCTGATTGTATTTACAACTATCGGGTCATAGCCATTATTAAAGGCTATTTGCCTGATAACGTTGAGCTCCTTTTCCAGTTTATCGTCGGTCAAAGGTCAAAGGAACCTTGAGGGCTCTATGGACATAGCATCGTAGAGCTGCCAATTTATGGCCTCTCGGGTGACAAGAACTCGAAGGGATGATGTGGTCGGTTTGTGTGTTCTTCCTATAAATATCGAAGTCCAAAAAGGCACCACCCGATCTAGAGATAGTGAGGTCAAGGACATTTATTCTTTTATCCCTTTCAAGCTCCAGAGTGAACTTTATTCTTGGATGCATTATGTTTATAAAGTCCAACAAATCATGTGCATCTTCAGAAGAACCGTCGAGTATGACAAAAACGTCGTCTACATATCTATACCAGCGCACCACCCCATTCCAACTGTTCAAGATGAAATTCTCAAGTTTGTCAAGAAAGCAGTCAGCCAAAATTGAAGACAAGGGGCAACCCATTGCTAGTCCATCAACTTGTCTATATGTAGTGTTGTAGTGTTTGATATTATGACAGAAAACAAGCAGTTAGCAAAAAAGTTGATATGTCATTCGGAAGTACACTAAATGAGGTATTTTTTGCTGAAAAGAAAACATGTACATAATGAATAATTTTTCAACGAAAACCCCATTGGAAAAATATGACTGATTTTATTCACTTCAGTATCGTGATATTCATCTCCTCACCAAACCCGCAATAGAAATATTTTTGGCACACTGAAATTCTTCTCTTGTAGAAAATTTAATACCATTTCCAAATATGTGATCGAATTCGATGAAGCTACAAGCATAACTGAAACATTAAAGGTTTCATGGAAAAAATTGAAATATTTCGTGAAAACGAAAAGTGTTAAATTGAAGAATATCCGTCAAAATTTCGACCATGTGTTATGTGACATTTTTGTTTCAAATCACTTGAATAATCTCCCCTTAAAGTTTCGCCGTTTTAAAACTAGACACCCTGTATAGTTTGAATGTACATATCTTAATTCTATACTATACTAAACTGGTAACTCTGTGGACCGGCCCGAGGAAATCTGTCAAAAAAGTTGATCCAGAAGAATCGATTCATACAATATACTACCTATTTGTGGATTTTAAACGATATTTTGGGACACCCTTCAATTTTATTAGGACCTCAAACAAGTTCACGCTGACATAGAGGGACATAATATGATACCTAAGCAAACTTCTTTTGAGTGAATATTTCTAATTTTATGCAAAATAATCGTCATTTGGAGAAGTGTGGATTATCTCCTTTTATTCAGAGAAAACGGCTCTAGGTGAAACATTCCTTCGCCTCTAAGATGGCGATTTCTATGTTGATGACCGTCCGCAAGAATGAAGGCAAAAAACCTTCGAATACACTGAATTGGAGTTATTGTTATTGCTCAGATGAGAATCGTGCTAAACGCAAAAAGAGCTTTCTTCAACATTAGGAGTTTTCCGCTAAGACATTTCCCAGCTACTCCATGCGTTGGGAATGATTCAAAATCAGGGAACTTGTGTTCTTTATGAATTGAAGTCAAGGGACGTTGAACATCGTTTTCTCGCCTGTGAAAGTTATGGGGACTGCCCGGTCATGCTTCTACGTCGTAGCCTCAACCGAATACTCACTCTGCGATGGTAATGCTGTGTATTTGGTGGGACCAGCACGGTGTTATTTATCATGAACTGTTGGAACCGAGTGAAACTTTTACTGCGGAACGGTATATACTTCAATTGATGCAATTGAGTTTGTCACTGCGCAAAAAGTTGTCACAATACTAGCGGAGGCACGATAAAGTTATTCTACAGCATAACAATGCTCCTCACGTTGCTGAACCTTTTATTTATTTTGAACCCTATTTGGAAACAATCAAGTGGTGATAGAATTTTCGATAGGGATAACTGTGATTTGACAGAAGGTATATGCCATGTTGTTTTGAGATATATGTTCGGTAAGCATTGACAAATATCATGGAAGGACTTACGCCGCAACATTATTTACAAAAATTGTTGAAACTCATTTCAAAAATCAGAATGCAGATCCAGATTTGTCTAATTGTAGACGTTCACAAAAAGTTGTACCTACTCTGTCTATCCACCACATGGAAACTTTTGCGTAAAGATCAATGATTATTTGTTTCGAAATTCGAATGGTATGGATCAAGAAGTGTTTTGGTTCCAACAATAAGATTGTGCTACAATTGATTCATTGAAAGAAAGATTTGGCGATAACATTATTTCGAGAAATGTTCCAATTAATTGGCCTCCAAGATCATGCGACATAACTCCAATGGATCGTTTTCTTTGGGGTTATATCAAGTCATTGGTTTATGCTGCTAAACCAAGAAATAATAGATGCTCTGGAAGCCAACATGACTATACTCTGTTCAAATATAAGAGACATCAAAATAAACAAAGTCGCGCAGAGGTAAGATGGGCTTTCTTCAGGTAGAGACTTTATTTCAGGGCTCCAGGGTCGGATCGAGGATAGTTCACACAATCATATAAACTCAAATTCATTTATTCAACATATTCAAATTACAAATGTCATAAGTTTGAAAAAAATAATGCAGCGTCCAAAATAATATATTATGTATTACCCTATTAAAAATTATTCAGAATTTTGTTGGTCTTCTTCTGTGTCACTTTCATCCAGATTCACCAGCACTCGCTCTATTGTTGACTCCATGATATTATCGAGCTGACACATTTTTTCTTCGACATCAGTTACAACATGAATAACATGATGTATGCATTTCTTCCATTTCTCAGCACCAATCGAGCCTATAGCTCCCAGAAACAAATTACGAACCTCAGCAATTTTAAATGAGGAGTTCTGAGCAGCTACTTTTCCTTTTACTTGAGCCCAAATGAGCTCGATTGGATTCAGCTCGCAATGATATGGTGGGAGTCTCAATACTGTTCTTCCCGTCTCATTGGCCATTTCATCTATAATTAATTTTTCATACCTCCCTCTATTTGCCTTGACCAGAGCAAGAAGTTCCGCCTTCAAAAGATCATTTTCGAAGGAAATATTTTTACTGAGCAACCAATTTTTGACATCTTCCTTGCGGGTTGAAGACGGAATCGATTCCATTTTTCTCGAATGATAACTGGCGTTGTCCATTACGATGACAGCGTTATGATCCAGAGTTGGCAAAATTGTTGAGAACCACCTTTCGAACGATTCCCCGTTCATTTCCTGATGGTAATCTCCGGATTTTTTCGATTCGAAAAACCATAGGCCGTTCTCTACAAATCCGTCTTCTCCCCCTATATGACATATAATCAGTCCTTTTCCTTTTCCACTTGGGTTTTTGAGACCAGTTGACAGACCTTCTCGAAAAGCCTGTCTGTTGGACCCAATCGATTCATCGACCCATATTGAATTTTTTGGACATCCCGCATTTATCCATGTCTCGTCAAGGTAATAAATTTTTCGGCCTTGCTCCCTAAATTCTCGAATTTTCTTCAAATAATTTCTCCTCTAAACAACTATTTCGTCTCTATCAATCAATAAACTATTACGACCACGTTTTTTGAATTTGAATTTCATTTTTTTCAATAATTTATAAAATGTTGTTTTTTTAAAATTCGGCAGGCTGTCATCGTTATTAACAACTTCCAAAACCTTCGAAATTGTAGGAATTTCATCAAGAAAAAAAACCGTGAACTATTCTCCTAATTAAGTTCATGTCGAAATCGTCTATTGAATCGATGCTTTTTAGCGACTGGGATTTCTGCTTAGGTGGAATCAATAGATGATTTCGTTTATATTATTTTTCAGAAATCTCGTCGGAAACCGACAAAGGGTTAAGTACAATTCAAACAAATATTTATAACCGGGACAAATTGAGGTACCTACTTCAGATATATCAGGTTATAACCGTTCTAAGCTTTAAGTACGATCCTGGCAGTCTTTTGGGGGCGTGACAAGAATTGTAGAAAAGATCCTTTGACCAATAAGCTGTTAGTATGCGCAAAACAAACCGATTTGGTTTGTTTGTTTACATTCTCTTATATTTGAACAGACTATAGTGTTATTGCTGAATTAAGTCCTGAATTACTCGAAAAAGTGGTTCGAAATCGGTCTGGTCGAATGCGGTTCCTCAGAGCTAGCCGTGGTGGACATATGTCGGAAATTATTTTTAAAACATAAATGTCATAAAATTATCTTCCAAATGAAAAAAATGGCTTCAATCTTAAGTAAAATGTGTTTAATTTCAATTTGAAGTTCTGTCACTCTAAAAAAACACTTGATAAAAGACGATTACTCGTCTACGATCTCGCATGAATAAGCAAGCTAAATTTATATTTACTGCATTTTCTGTTACAGTTCTATGCAAGCAGACCCGCTGGAGATCTCATCGCCAAAGCTTGCCCTCGACCTTCTCTCAACCGCCGTAAGACTCCAAAATATGCCCCTAGTCAAACAATGCATAGAAATAATCGACAAGCAGCTAGATCCCTCAATACTAATTAGTGTAATCTCAAGATTATCCCAGTGCACATCTCAGAGTAGAGACAATTTTGAACCATCCGCGCCTCCTATTATCGAAAGTGAAAACCGAGGCAACATAGACTGGTTAGAAGATCGGATAAACAATCTGAGGCATAATTGTCTTTTGGAAATCGATAGATACGCAGATGCCATCCTCAAGGATCTCTTCTTCTCGACCTTATCATACAATGACGTTTTGCAAATAACTACCAGAGATAGTTTGCAGGTCTCGTCCGAAACTGTAGTATATAGTGCCATCATAAAGTGGGCGCACTCGGAATGTTACAGAAGAACATTGCAACCGCATATACAAAACTTAAAAGCTGTGCTAAGAGATCTAGTTCATGCTCCCCGATATGGTTTGATGACCAAAAAGGAGTTCACAGCAAGGAAGATAGATGGAGAGAAAGGTCCAACCAAGAGCGGTATTCTGGACGAGAAGGAATGGAGGAGAATTCTCTTTTACATTAGGGAGAAAAGCAAGAATCGTCCTGTGGAAGAACTACCATTTAGAAGCTCCGTTCCAAGGATGATAGGATGCGAAAAACCAAAACTGTTGAGTTCCAAGAGCGCTAGAAGAGCATCAGACTGCCCAACCAAAGATTTAGACTGTAGAAACAGCAATAGATGTGATAAAATTTTCCTCAATATACTTACTTGTTGGTCTGCTGTCTTTGACTAAATGATTCAATCCATACAGGTTTATTATGGATGCATATTCAAAGTGCCATACAAAAGAAGACTCTTCGAAGGAGTTTTTGGCAACCATATTTACCTAACATTAAGGCTGTGTTCAGAAATCTGAAATAAAATGTGGAAAATGAAGAAAAATATCTGTTAGAAGTCAATGATAGATCCTCGATAGTGTTTATAATTTGTAATGTCCAAACCATAGATTCTTGTATTTATTGAAATTATGTACTCTTCTCTGAAAAAATCTTTCGATTCACTCTACATGTTCGGATTCTATTCTTCAATCTATCCCGAATATATGCAGAAATTATATGTGTTCACAATCATGAAAAGAAAAAAGAAGTATTTATAAAATTTTTATATCTGCTTTTGTAAACTCAAAAGAATGCTCTACTAATCAACAGATAACAGAATGTTGTAGGTTAGACTCTTCGCCTATTTATTTTTCATTATGTAAATAAGTGTTTGTTATATTTATGAAGACAATCAGCTATTTTCCTGAGTTGCAAAACCTCTTTAATTTCAGTTGACATTTATTTCCTCAGTATTTAGAAGGTAGTGAAGGTACTCCATTTTGTTGTAGGAATTTTATCGGTAAAATCGTTGTTTGTAGATGGTGTTACGTATGGCTGATCTTCGAAACCTGTTAATTCACCATGTAATAAAGCACTTCAATTTTAGTAAATTCTATTTTCTTTTTTAATAACTATTTGATCAATATTTTACTCAGATGAAGGTAGGCTTTGCCATTAATGAATTCGAGAACCGTTTAATTGATGTGAATTAACAATAATTTAATGATAAACGCGTTACTCTTTCCTCAAACCATAAGTTTCGAAGTTAATTAAAAAACACTGCCTCCTATAAACCGATTCTTATGAAAAAGTGTTGTTTGTAAGTGCTATCTAATTTGGTTCGTGTTGTATTTGTACTAGGAATGGATTGCAAATAAAAAGACATAACTTTTTCGTCTTCAATGTTTGAAATTTGATTAAGAATTATTCGAATGATTTCCGATTTTTTTTTCATTCAATAAGAAATTTTATGAAATCGAATATCCTATTAAAATAATCGAAATTGCGTTTCTTGATTGTAGATTATCAAATTTGTTGAATGTTGAAAATTTTTATAAAATTTGTTGAACTAAGTAAATAATTAAAGAATCTGTTGTTGATGAACGGCTGCTAATATATCGAAACAAAATTATAATGTCTAGTATAATTTAGGAATTTTTGATTTAATTGTAATCACTATAAAATTCAACCTGTGATGTTAAACGCCGTTTTCTGCTTTTCATAGTTTATTGGCTAGATTTAGATATGTTCACGCTCTACCCTAACTATTGTTGATTTTGTTATTATGCATATGAGAAATTTTTATTGGAATGTAATACACTGTGAACTGTAAGAATCACAATTTATTATTCGAATTCGCATTGTAGTTAGATAATTGATTTGTATCGAATTCTCTGATACCTATTCAATATTCGAATATATTGTACAATATCTACTCTTATGTATTTCTGTAACTTGTATTTAATAAATTCATACGAATTATTTGTGTATTTTTTATGACCATTCGAGATGTTAATTAGATTTGAAACTACATAGTTGGTTGCCAGTTGCCACACATTATTTAGTGTATGTATAAAAATTTCCTAGAAGTATCGCAGCTTCGCTGCGAGATTAAGATTTTTCTGGACCAACTTTTTTGACAGATTCCCTCGGGCCGGTCCACAGAGTTACCAGTTTAGTATAGTATAGAACTAATAGAGCCCAAAAATGCCTCAATAAGGAATATACCAAAAAATCAAACGAATTCGAATCGAATGAGAGTTTCTTGTGCTGATGAATTAGCAATAAATATGAAAATAATACATAAAATAAACATAACTCGATGTAGTTTTTTGATAACTTCTTCTTCTTCAAAACATGGAAATTATACTGTTGATAAAGTATATAATAATTGAACAAGAAAAGAAGAGTTACTGAAAAAGATCTCTCTGCTCGTCAGTTCGAAGGAATGAGAGCTTTACCCGATTGATCACAATTTCAGCGCAAAAAATCGAATTGTCTGTTGTCAATGTGGGTTCTGTTCTAGAAATGCGAATAATTTTGCCTTCTAGGGTGTACAGCTTTCGGCGCATTATATACAGAAAAAAAAATTGAAATACTGTTGACTCGCCATGAAATAATAATGAATTGAATTGAAGTGAAAAAAGTTGTAAATAAAACGAAAAATCATGTACAGTACACATATATCATGAGTTTATTTAATTAATGTTGGGCGATTGTCTCTCCATTTCGAAGGATATCATGAAGAATGAAATACACAAGGTACATAATTTATCGAAAGTACAGTGACTCTCTTGTTAGAGCCACTGTAATCGAAAGTAACATTTTCAGCAGGAAACGAAGAAATCCTTTCATTCACTCCTCCAGTAGTTAGGGTCACCAACAAAAGATGCCGCTCGCATGTATTTCATAGAATTCATTACTATTTCGGTGAAGTTCATACTTTAAAAACTAGATGGCGCCAATAGGATTATTATTTATTTATTTTCTTTCGAAAGAGAAATAATACATACATTTATAAAATTTTATTATATATCAGAGCAAACTTGAAATACATCAAGAAAAATGCAGACTTCCATGATTACAGTACGAGGCATTCAGGTATGCTCAGTGTTCCTCGTCATAAAACCAAGAAATTTGAAACATCACCTCTGCACCAAGGCCTAATTTTATATAATCATCTCCCGCCATCGTATAAGTGTTTAAATGAAAAAAAAATTAAAAATAAAATCAAAGCAATGCTATTAAGGAAGGCATTTTTCAGTGTTCGGGAATATCTGAGTGATGGACATTTGGATTAATTTTAAATATTTATTATAGTGAAATTTAATTGGATAAGTACCTGACTTATTTGTTTTTTTAATTATATCATACTCTCATGGATTGTATTTAAATATTTGTGAATTACCTGTATATGTGTGTATATTTACAATGACGTGTCCTATGCATAATTGTATGTCTTGGAGGACGAATAAAAATTATTATTATTATTATTATTATAATAATAATAAATCAAACAATACAGGGTCTTTCACGAGGAACCTCACCCATATTTATACGGGAAACTACTGAACGTATTTTCATGAAATTACGCACTAGTATTTCACGATGCTGATGAAATCTAAAATATTTTCAAGGCATGAGCACCTTCGGTTTTTCCGGAAATGACGTCAACTTCCGTTTTTCAAATTAGAACACCATTTTTTTATTGCAGAAATAGATTCCTTAGAAAATTTCAAGTTATTTTGATGTAACATTTTTCAGTTTTGGTTGGAAAATTCTCTCTGAGCGGGAAAATTCGAAAAAAAAATCGAAAAAAGAGCTCTGCTGAAACAAGAATAACTTCGAGGTTTTTGGATGGAAAATTTTCATTTTTGGGATTTTTCAAGATGTAAGATTGATGTATCCACTTTAAAAATCGAAATCGCGATTCATGATACAGGGGGTGAAAAAATCGCTTTCAAAGTTAGGGATGACAAAATCGTGAAAAATCAATTTTTTCAAATAATGAGGTTCGGTCTGATGAGAATAATACTCGTGAATTGTCTATCATGTACTGACTTTATTTTATATTCTTACATATGTACACATATATTGGTTCACCACGCAAACCTGCAGTGGTGCCACTTCTAAATCTATGACACGTACAATTCTTTCATAAACAAATTTTATTCTTTTATACAATCTGTTCCTTGTCGCCATTTCTTTACACGTGCCATATGCCATTTACAGGGTCTTTCACGAGGAACCTCACCCATATTTATACGGGAAACTACTGAACGTATTTTCATGAAATTCAGCACTTATAAGCATAGGCGGATTTAGGGGGGGGGCACAGGGGCACGTGCCCCCCAGACGGTAGTATACTCTGAATTTTACTTTATAGATACATACTTTTTTGCTCATCCGCCCCTTGTGCCCCCCCCCACTGCCCTTGTGCCCCCCCCTGGAAATTCTGGATCCGCCCCTGCTTATAAGTATTTCACGATGCTGATGAAATCTAAAATATTTTCAAGGCATGAGCACCTCCGGTTTTTCCGGAAATGACGTCAACTTCCGTTTTTCAAATTAGAACACCATTTTTTTATTGCAGAAATTTCAAGTTATTTTGATGTAACATTTTTCAGTTTTGGTTGAAAAATTCTCTCTGAGCGGGAAAATTCGAAAAAAAATCGAAAATAGAGCTCCGCTGAAACAAGAATAACTTCGAGGTTCTTGGATGGAAAATTTTCATTTTTGGGATTTTTCAAGATGTAAGATTGATGTATCCACTTTGAAAATCGAAATCGCGATTCATGATACAGGGGGTGAAAAAATCGCTTTCAAAGTTAGGGATGACAAAATCGTGAAAAATCAATTTTTTCAAATTAGAAACCCATTTTTTTATGGCAGATATTGAATCTACGTTAAAAAATAATGTGAGTGTATGCATCACACCCTTGCCCTAAAGTGGATATTTTCTGAGTTATTCACAAAAAACTGTTTTTCGTCTTGAATTTTCAGCTATTTCTTTTCCCTTCACACCAAAAAGATGAAATTTTCAGGAACTGCTATCTGAACCATGCTGTAGATTTTTCACCCCTTCTTGAAACCGACTTCAAGTTACTATTAGGAGAGCCATGGCAAACTCTCGCAGTTATAACTAGAGAAGATGCTCAAAGTTTTGACCGTTAATTTCTAGACATTTATTTATACGTCTCAGGAATGCTTCGTGCGTTGCTTTTCTTATTTCATCGGGAGGAAGAGATCTGAAAAAGTGTTTAAAAACCAAATTGAGTTTCAAAACTATGAATCTAAAAATCTAAACAAACCTGAACGCATTTCTGACTCGTTCTATGCAGTCCTCTTTATCAGTCAGGGGAGTTGAGTAGACAATATTTTTTATCCTACCCCAAACATAATAGTCGAAAGGAGTTAAATCGGGAGAACGTGGTGGCCAAAGATGTGGACCATTGTTCGCCAACCATCGATCTTCAAATAGCCTGTAGAGGATATTTGACACATTGAGTGAATTGTGTGGAGGCGCGCCGCGCCATCTTGTTGATACCATAAGTCATTATGGTTCTGTACTAGCGGCTCAATTATTTGAGTCAATATGTCAGAATATCTATCTCCTAAGGGAGAACATTCTTTAAATAATGCAAACATGTGTAGTGTTCTATCTTACCAGTTAAAGTCTCATCATAAATGTGAACGTGGAGAATTGCATTATTTTTGATGGCGCAACAAACATTGAAACTCCAGGTCTCTTGAATGTTCCATTGTCTGAAGTGGTGGTTGTTCTCTTCATCCCAATAATGACTGTTATGCCTATTGAAAGAACCATTCTTTGTGAATTTAGATTCATCTGTCCAAATTATACAGTCCAAAAAATTTTCATTCTCTTGAAATCGAATCATCATAGCTTCGCAAAACTCTGTTCTCCTGACGAAATCAGTTTCCTTCAAATGCTGTACCCTATTGAATTTATATGGGTGCATTTTATGTTTTTTTAATATTCTCCAAACACTCGATTGAGATAATCCCAGATCAATCTCGGCATCTTTGAGAGAATTTTGAGGATTCACACGAAAATATGCAAGAACTGTAATTTCGTTGTTCTCATCTTCTACTACACTTTTTTCTCTGTGTATAGTTTTCTTAACGAAAGATCCGACATTTCTCAAGTTTGTCATGGTTCTGTTAATGGTATCTCTCGTTGGTCTGGGTCGGTCAGGAAACCTCCCAATGAACAGTCGAATCGTTCTATCTACAACTTTATTACATTCTCCATGAAGTAGAATGAGATTTAAATAATCTTCATTGGTAAAATTAGGCATAGTGATCGATTTTATAACTTAATACGAATTATCACCAAATTAATAGTAAACACAAAATGCTACTGAATAAAGAGGAATTTGGCAGATGGAATTAATGATATCTATCATTAAAAAAAAAAGAATGTAAAGCATGGTAAGTTTTTGCATATGGTTCATAAGGAATTATTTATTTATCACTGGAGAGAAAACCGATGGCCGATTAGTTGAAATAAATAGGTTTCCGATACAAATTCGAATCAGAATTCGCCATCTATTTAGGAACAACCTGTAACTTTTTTCTCTTGCATATTAGGGTAGTTAAATCTAAAACATGGTTTAAGTAACAGTTCCTGAAAATTTCATCTTTTTGGCGTGAAGGGAAAAGAAATAGCTGAAAATTCAAGACGAAAAACAGTTTTTTGCGAATAACTCAGAAAATATCCACTTTAGGGCAAGGGTGTGATGCATACACTCACATTATTTTTTAACGTAGATTCAATATCTGCCATAAAAAAATGGGGTTCTAATTTGAAAAAATTGATTTTTCACGATTTTGTCATCCCTAACTTTGAAAGCGATTTTTTCACCCCCTGTATCATGAATCGCGATTTCGATTTTCAAAGTGGATACATCAATCTTACATCTTGAAAAATCCCAAAAATGAAAATTTTCCATCCAAGAACCTCGAAGTTATTCTTGTTTCAGCGGAGCTCTATTTTCGATTTTTTTTCGAATTTTCCCGCTCAGAGAGAATTTTTCAACCAAAACTGAAAAATGTTACATCAAAATAACTTGAAATTTCTGCAATAAAAAAATGGTGTTCTAATTTGAAAAACGGAAGTTGACGTCATTTCCGGAAAAACCGGAGGTGCTCATGCCTTGAAAATATTTTAGATTTCATCAGCATCGTGAAATACTTATAAGCAGGGGCGGATCCAGAATTTCCAGGGGGTGGCACAAGGGCAGTGGGGGGGGGCACAAGGGGCGGATGAGCAAAAAAGTATGTATCTATAAAGTAAAATTCAGAGTATACTACCGTCTGGGGGGCACGTGCCCCTGTGCCCCCCCCCCCCCCCTAAATCCGCCTATGCTTATAAGTGCTGAATTTCATGAAAATACGTTCAGTAGTTTCCCGTATAAATATGGGTGAGGTTCCTCGTGAAAGGCCCTGTAAATGGCATATGGCACGTGTAAAGAAATGGCGACAAGGAACAGATTGTATAAAAGAATAAAATTTGTTTATGAAAGAATTGGATGTGTCATAGATTTAGAAGTGGCACCACTGCAGGTTTGCGTGGTGAACCAATATATGTGTACATATGTAAGAATATAAAATAAAGTCAGTACATGATAGACAATTCACGAGTATTATTCTCATCAGACCGAACCTCATTAACTAATATAATATATAACTATTACAGGACGATCCTCTGCAACATTCACATACAAATACTTACAGGGTGTTCAACATGACACATTATGTCTGATAGCACAATGAAAACAGGAAAGTTGTTAAAACAACATTCCGTCTGAGATTGGTGTGATATTTCATACTAACACGAAAGAACAGCTTCCTACGGATTTGTATATCGTATCTCTACATACAGAATGTAACAGCCAAATGGAATAAATTCGATAACGAATAAATGAGGGCGTGTTGAGAAAAACGCTCGGACAGGTCGATTTGTAATTTTAAATGCGCATATTTTTCGAGAAAATAATATTATTTATATAGGGTGTTCCATGTGACCGTGGCCAATAGCAACTTTCTTATTTCAAATGCAACCCCCTGTATATTATTTATTTTTTGGATTCTCCAGAGAATTCTAGACTCAATTCATGCACAATGTCCTATACCTATCTTTAACTATTTCGGAAGTATTAAGTGTTTACAGATTTATTGCAAAAATCAACGTTTTAAATAAGAATTATTTCATTTCACAAATTCGGTACATTACACTCAAAACCTAATAAGTAATACTGATTATTTCTTAAATAAAAAAAAAACAAAAAAACAACATTAATGTCAATGTAGGAAATGCCCCCGCGAACGTCTTGGCAACATGCTACAGACAACGTGTTACTAAGGCTATGAGAATAAACAAATCTGTTTTTGTTTTTTTTAATTTCTTCTCAGTAAGGGTTTTTGCTTACTTTCTTCATATCAAGAGGTAAATGGGAAATAAGTATTGAGTTTAATGTATCGAATTGTTGAAATAAAATAATTTTCATTTAAAATGTTAATTTTTGTAAAAAATCTGAAAACCCTTCATATTTCCGAAAAAGTTGAAGATAGGTATAGGACATTGTACATGAATTATGTCTAGAATTTGGTATTGGCCACGGTCGCATGGAACACCCTATATAATTTTATTTTCTTGAAAAATATGCGCATTTAAAATTACAAATCGACGTGTCCGAGCGTTTTTCCTAACACCCCCTCATTTATTCGTTATCGAATTGATTCCATTTGGCTGTTACACTCTGTATATATCTATCGTCAAAATGGATAGGTAGGTATAGGTACATTTCGTAGAAACATAAGATCAATAAAATAATTCCTTTCAAATGCTATTATCACGGTTGAACATGGCAAGTTGTATACTAGAAATGCAAATGAATGAAATTCGGGAAAGCTGCAATTTTGATAGTATGAATTAACTACTCAGAGAAATGAGCAACATATTGCAAAATCGTCCCGGAAAATTTCGTAAAACTAGAATTGTTGATCGAAATCTCAACTTTGAGCACTCTTTCAAGAGTCAATCAATTGCATCTTCTAATTATATGCCACTGAATGATAATTTGTGGGAGCTTCCTTTTCCTTTGTCTTCTCTAGTTTAGATCAAATGAAACGGTTATCTCAAAGCAGTTAACACAACCCGCATTTTTCGAGTAAACGATAACCTTTGACGTATAGTATTTTCAAAATCTCATATGCCAACAAGAATCATATGATCAGTAGTATTACACAAATGTTTATATTTTGTTCAAATTATGTAAATATTATACATAGTGAGTATCCAGACAATAACAAAATGTTGAACTCGAATTGTTAATTGGTCGATAATTTGATAGAGAAAGGTCATGGAGATAAGGCATATGTGAATATGCCCAGCAAATCGGCATAGTAACTGTTCTATTGGCGAATTCATTGAAGTGTTTAATTTTAATTCGGAATTTTCAATAATATCCAAGAAACAAGGGCTTGGTTAAGAATGATATTTTTGAAACATATCTTTAGCCATTTCAAAAACTTTTCAGCTGAAGATATGAATATTATATACGTGATCTTGTTGAGCAGTTAGTTGAAAACTTAATGGTAATACACACATATAAGCCCTCTCCCTACAGAGAACCTATCTTTATTGACTTACTTGACCTCTCATAAAACAAAATGAAGAAACAAAACTCGAAATTGCTTATGAATTGATAAATTGAATGGATGATTATATTTATAATATCTTGAGCTAATAATAAATATACCTACTAAAGTATGTATATACTGCTTACATTATTGAGATAATTTTACTATAAGATAATTCCGATGTTTTGAAAATCTTGACAATTAAGCTTTAGTGTTTTTCCAGACAGGAATACATATCATACTTATGATTTTTCCTCTATAACAGCTTCATATTTTTTCATACATCGATTATACTAAAGAAATGATGAAACTCCTTCACGAACAGTAAGTTTTCACTATTATTCGAAAAATCTAATTTGACTAATATGAAAAAAAAATGAAAATAAATTGAATAAACATTCGAAAATATGCAATTTCCTCAGTTTTTGTGTCAAATATGAATTTCAACACTGTTACACAATGGGAGTGGAATTTCATCGACTTCTTCAAAAGTGTTCAAGAATAAATCTTCTATCAAACAATTTCAAATCACAAACATTATAGCTAAAATCAATTGAAATTCGTCAGTTGCTATCACAAGTCATTTGAAATCAAAAGAATAATATAGTAGGAAAATAGAATGTGGTCCATTTAATGAAAATAATAGTGTCTTTATTGAAAAAAGAAAATTTTCGAGGGGGAGTCTGACTTCAGCTACTCCCCTCAACCCTATAAAAAGATTAGTTATTTTTCATTATTTTTAGCGACCATAGTTAACAAGATTACAAGAATTTTTCCAATACCATGAAATTTAAAATGCGATAGCAAATTGTTATTGATCATAAAATGCCAGTTTTCTCGAAAACTGTTCATTTTAGAGTGATGAACAAAGAGTAACTTTATATGTTAAACACATTGGCGCACCCGAATTTGTAGTGAAAATGCAAATTTGTCCAGTGGTGTAAAAGTTGGGGGGTAAAACCTTTGTGCAATTCAATATCTGCTCCACTGGCACGTTGAATGAAACCGAGTAAAGGCGAGTTTATACAGCAACTAAAATAAAATAAGAACTAAAATAAAATAAGAACTAAAATAAAATAAGAACTAAAATAAAATAAAATAAGAAATAAGAGCAGACAACATAGGTTTATAGAGATCACTAGAATAAAATAAGAAATAAGAATGAACCAATCAAATCGCAGATTTTTTGACAATGATTAGTTGCCATTTCATTTAAATTTTTCAAAATTTAAATTCCCATTAGAATCACTATAGAAAATATCATTAGTTTAATGGATGATGGCATTTTGATCGAGTTTTGAATCGCCTATATTCCGCCTTTTATTCAAGGCGATAATCGCAGTACTTGTCATCAATAACAAAATCGCTTCCATCATGATTTCCTGGTCATCCATATAAAATATATACTCCATTCACTTTCATAAAGTATCTTGGTGGGCCATGGTTAAGGTTTATCAAGTTCTTTTACTTAAAACGGACGCAGGTTGGCAATCGTGAAAATCAAGCGACATTGCCAAGTCTACTTTCTATTTACTCTTTTTCAACTTTGTGAATGGAGTTAGTTCTTTTAAGGTTTATCCTGTGACACAAGATTCGTAGTACCACTACATTTTCATACTGGAGTATTTCAAGTTGCGCAAAGAGGTATTTAATCGTCTTCTGTAGGCTTATTTCTTGAGAATTTTGAAAAGTGTGGATTTCCATACGTCCGTCTGTTCGGTTCTTCTGAAAGTTTTTCTGTCGGGTTGATAAACTGTCACAAAGTAACGGACTATTCTGTCCATTTTTTTCGGTAAAATTTCAAGACTCGGTTCTTGATTTCCGTACAAGAAAATAGCATAACTGAATCTTCCAATCATGTTTATACTCGTACACGTGAAATTTTTCCAGTATTAACAGAGAAAAAAAGTTTTTCAATATTCCTCAGATCTTTGGAATTATTGAATTCACCTAATATTTCCTCAAATTCATTGTTTTCCCAAAGTAAATAAACATTTTGTTAAATACGTAATTTCTACGATTTATATGTAGAAACGGCAACGTTGCGTTCATATCTGACAGAAGAATGACTATAACCTAACATTTTCAAAATATACGCGGTGAAATGTGTCAGAATTCCAGGGCCTCCCGGGCTACTTAATAAAAGTGAATGGAGTATACCTATTATCAACAATGATTTGAAAAAATATTCATTAAATTTCAGATAAGAAAACTAGAACTTGTCAAAAGTGTCAATACGGAAAAGATTGGGGAGTGGATTTGGGTCATGCGCACTATCATTTTCCAAATAAAATAAGCGAAAAAGATAAAAGTTGACCATCTCTTATTCTTATTCCTTATTTTAGCTTATTTCCTGTATAAACGCTGTCATTGAAATGCATCAATTGAACATTCTTATTTTATTTTATTTTAGTTCTTATTTTATTTTTGTTGCTGTATAAACTCGCCTTCAAGTGCAAGAAAGTAGCTAGAGTGGCAGTGTGTATACAGAAACTCAATTCTGTAATTCGAACAGTTCCTGAGATATTAGCGAAATACTGAAAAAATATAAATTTTCGACACCCTGTTCCTCTGAAACGAAGACCCGGAGAAAGATATGGAAGAAAAAAAAGATTATATTTTTTATGGGAAATCTACAGTTGACCGTTGAGACGCTTATTCAAGAACATCCTGTATTATTTGGCTGAGAAAGGCGAAGGAAGTAGCAAAGCTATCGGCGGCAAGCAACGAAATATTTATCTACTCCCATAGAATAATATATCCAGTATTTAACTGATTTTGATCTGTAAAAGTATCTATAAACCAATAGCGTGAGTTATAATAACTCAGGCCTATAACACACTATAATACAAATAGGAAAAATTAGATTGCTTACGAAATGACTTAAAAAGTCGGATCGATCGGGAACTCTAATTCGGACTTCAAGGTAACGTTCTCGACATCCATTTCTACATTTTCTTTTCTGAATATCCAAAAATTGCATTCGAAAAATGTAAAATTTTGACGTATTCTACTCGATTTTATTGCGATTCGATTCACGGCCGCAGAAATCGCATTCGACAACTATTGTCAATTTTGAAAATAGAGATTGATTAGAATTCTACTGGAGAAGTCGAAGATAAAGTATAGTATTCAATTCGCGGTAATGGTCATAACACACTTGATGAATAACACCACTCGCCTGACGGCTCGTGCTGATTGAAAATTCATCTGCGTGTGTTATGACTTACATTACCGCTCGTTGAAATATATACTATTAAACGAATGAAGTTATCATTGTTCTTCAGTATACAGTAATGTATGAATAATCCGAACAGAAAGTTGTCAAGACCCGTTTGGTTTATTAAATCATTCGGATTATAGAAATCATATTGAATGATATCTATAATCCGAACACGTTCGGATTATAGTGGGTGTTTTAAAAAAGTGACCCTGTCTCTAGGATAGGTAGAACACTGAAAAATAATTGGGGTTTGCTTAGTGAAGAACTTTCGTAACGCCATTCGTTCAAGATAAAGGGTGTTGAAGGAAAAAAATAATATACATTTTTACGATTTTGCCGAAACTTCTAGCAAAATTGTGATGAAATTTAAACGAATATGTTTTGAGAGCTGATATATTCAATGAATTTGTTTTTATGTTTGACTCTCATATAGGGCCCATGTTACACGGTTCGTAGCGAGTAGTATTGAACATAACTTTTTTAATATTAGATTTATTGATAAAAATCTCAAATAAACTTAAACATCTTTCAATTTTACACAAAAAGGTACTCGTGGTAAAACTGGATACTGTGTACCGTTTCCGGAGTATTTGGATTCGAAAATTATGAAGTAAAAATTAACCGATGCTGGTGTGAAGTAATGATAAATGTATCAATTGAACAAAACATCACAAGATGAGAATTTAAAAAAAGGGTAATATCATGAAATAGGATTCAATTAGAGTAGGTGTTCTAAAAATACTTTTTTCTAAATAATCTATTGCTTCTAAATGGTTGTCAGCTATGAGGTCCTTGAAATCAAAATACATACTCCGAAAACGGTGCATAGTATCGAGTTTTACCAAGAGTACCTTTTTGCTGTAAAATTGAATGACATTTAAGTTCACTGAAAATTTTTTGAGTGATATACTTATACTTGCGCTTATAGAAGCCATTATTTGAACTGAATATGTAATACGCAAATATGTAAAGGGTACATCTCGCAAAAAAACAAGATGGTGGGCGTTCGGATTGCAGACTTCTTCTTCAAGCTGTTCGGATTATACATATCTTTTTACCAAGTGGGGCCGTTCGGATTATAGGGTAGTTCGGATTATCCGGGGTTCGGATTATCCATACATTACGAAGTTGTATAGTAGATTCTTAAATGAATGTGGTATTTGCGCAATTTTTGTAGAAACTTTTCTCTGGGCTATGTTTTATGGCATTACACATTATGTGCAGATCGATATTTGACAAAAAAAAAAACTGTGCCAAAATAGGTATAGCTGTAATTTTTTTTTTTTTTTTTTTTTAATTGAAATTATCGTGTCTCGGCAACTAGGCCATTGACACAGTACAATATTCTGTTTTTACATTACAGATTAAGACAAAAATTTTCACAAAATATGGTTATAAACAGAAAGAGAAATAAACTATGGATGTATTGATCATATTTGATTGAACAGTTGGCTTTCTTTCAGGAATTCTATTGCTGCTTCAATTTGTGTGGGTGAGCTGAGGATGTCTCTTAAATTTTCTTTGAGGTCCAGTCGATGTCTGATGTCATCATAATGTTGACAGCGAGTTAGGAAGTGTTCCACAGTTAGTCGATGTTCTGGGCAGTATTCGCATATAGGATGTTGTTCCGATGACATCAAGTAGCTGTGTGTCAGCCTGGTGTGTGCAATTCTTAATCTCCTCATTACTATTTTGTCTTTCCTCTTTAGATAAATTTTTATCGGGGAATCTATTTCGGATTGGATTGCACGAAGTTTATTATTGCTGCTATTCCATTGGGTTTGCCAGTCTCTAAGAGATTTCAACTTTATTGATGCCTTTAAGTCAGAGTACAGCTGTATGTTTGTGATGGGAAGATCAGAGGTTCGTGCCAGTTTCGCTGATTGATCTGCAGTTTCATTGCCCTCAATACCTATATGAGATGGTACCCAAACTATGTTCGTATAGATGTTTTTGTTCGTTCTAAGTATATGGCATCGTTCTTGAATCTTTAATATCAATGGGTTCTTAGAGTAAATGTTGGATATAGCTTGAATTGAGGACAATGAGTCTGTGAATATTGCTATATGTTGGCCAGGCGTTATGGTGCTGAATAGGGACTTGTATATTGCGAAAAGTTCACCAGTATGAATACTGCAGGTTGGTGGAAGTTTGAAGGATACTGTATTATTGAGTTTGTCAATGACTGAGCATGCAATTCCATTTTCATCTTTAGATGCGTCAGTGTAAAATTCCTGATCAAATTTCTCATTAGCTTTCAATTCGAGGAAATATTGTTTCAGTATTGTACCATGGGTTTCCTGTTTGATATATCTATGAAGAATTGTATTGAGCTTAGGTTGGTATCTGCACCAGGGAGCATGTTTTGAGTAGGTCATGGGAACTAAAGCATTGAGATCAATAGATTCTAAATGTTGCTGGGCAAGCTGTGGAATTGGAAGTAACGACGTAGGGTGTGTCGTGATGAGGCGATTTGATGTTTTCATCAGTTCAAGTATCGGATGATTCGGCAATGCAGACATCTTTAAAGCATACGAGAGAAGAGTTTGATGTCGACGAAGGTTCAGAGGGATTTCTTGTGCTTCAACATGAAGGCTCTCAGATGGGCTGGTTCGGAATGCTCCAAGGATTATGCGGAATGCAGTATTGGGAACGGCATTCAGTAATTTCATATTTGTTTTGCTTGACGTTGAGAAGAGGATGCTGCCATATTCTAGTTTCGACCGAATTGACGACCTGTAGATTCTCAGCAAAATTTCTTCATCACATCCCCAGTGATGATGAGATAGGGTTCGAAGGATGTTCATATTTTTCATACATTCACCTTTGACGTTTTTGATGTGTTGAGTCCAGGTAAGTCTCTGATCTAAGGTCACTCCTAGATATTTCAGGTGGTCAACTAGTTCTATGGGGAGACCGTTAATTGTAAGGTGAGGTAGAACAGTTGGATGTCTCCTAGTAAAACGGATGAGTTTTGATTTTGATGAAGAGAAGTTGAAGCCAATGTTTCCAGCCCAAGCAGTGATGTCATTAAGAGTTTTTTGTATCAATTTGCACGTACTGTTTGTGTTTTTACCTGAGCAGAACAGGAGCAGGTCGTCTGCATATAGTACTAACTTAATGGGGGCTTTGACAACGTTGCCTATGTCGTTAATGGCTAACAAGAAGAGGGTGGCACTTAATACGGAGCCCTGGGGGATGCCATTTTGAGTGATGTGGGAAGCAGACATTTCACCATTTACTTTCACCTTGAAATTTCTATCAGTTAGAAAGTTCTTCAGGAAGAGGAATATATTGCCATTGAGGTTGATATTTTTTAATTTTTTCAAGATAGCTTCGCGACTTGTGGTGTCGAAGGCACTATCTATATCTATAAGTGCGGCAATTAGGTCTTGTTTGGAAGCAAAAGCGTTCACAATTTCCGTTTGTAGAATGACAAGATTATCTATAGTGCTGCGGTTCTGCCTGAAGCCTGATTGTCTTGAATATAGCAGTTCGTTTTTCTCGAGATGCCACATAAGACGTTGATTAACCATTTTTTCTAATATTTTACACATGGTACATGTTAATGAGATTGGCCTGAACGAGTTGAGTGTGGGTCGTGACTTGTTTGGTTTTCTGATAGGTATAATATGGGATTCTTTCCATTGAGTGGGAAACCTATGATTGTTCCAAATGTCATTATATATTTCCAGAAGTTTAAATAACGTTTCTGCGTGTAATTGTTTCATAAATTTCATAGGAATGTTGTCTGGACCTGCTGCTGTGTTCTTCATGGAAGATAGTGCTAAGTTGAGTTCTTGCAAGGTGAATGGATCATTTATAGGGTTGTCAGGTGCACTTGTACTGGTTTCTCCATTTCCAGGGCAATTTGTTGTTTTTGTGGTAACTGTTTTTTCGTAGTAGTGTTTGGCTAAGTTATTCGCCATGTCTTGGCTATTGGTGATTGGTTCATTGTTTTCATCTAGTATAGAGGGTATTTGGTAATTGGTGTTGTGGCCTTTTATTTGTTTTATTTTCTTCCAAATATGATTTGACGGTGTGCTCGAGGAGATTGTGGAGACGTATTTCATCCAGGATTCGCGTTTGCTCTGTTTCAAAATTCTCTTCGAGACTGCTTTACATTTCTTGAAATTTATTAGATCTTCTTGGTTTCGGGTTCGTCGGTATCTGTTCAGGGCTCTTTTGCTTTCTTTAACTGCTTTTTTGCAGGATTCATTCCACCAAGGTACTATCTTCCTACCTGGAGTTAAAGTATACTTCCCGACATGTTTTTCGGCTGCTGAGGTCAGAATGTATGTAAGTTGATTGATGGTCTGATCAATGTTTGGAGAAAATTCGGTCATTCTAATTTGGATGTTCACCTCTTCTGAAAATAGCGCCCAGTTGGCATTTGTTATATTCCACTTTGAGACGCTTTCTGTGGGCAGGGCATTTTGATCGTTCATGGATATGGGGAAGTGGTCACTATCATAAAGGCTGTCTAGGGTATGCCAGAATATGTCTGTTGCTGTGACAGGATCACACAGACTGAGATCTATCGAAGAAAATTTACCAGTGTGCATATCGAAGTGAGTGTTTTCCCCAGTATTGAGTAAGTTGAGGTCATGATTTATTATTATATCTTCAATCATCTTTCCTCGGCCGAATGTTTTTTCTGAACCCCACATGATGTTGTGCGAATTGAAATCACCTACCAATATGAAAGGTGTTGGTAGTTGGTTGACAAGATTGGAAAGTTCCAGATATGTGAGATTTAAATTTGGTGGTATATAAACATTACAAATTGTGAGTTTTCGGGGACACCAGGTAGTGATTGCAACAGCTTCTAGAGAGGTATTGAGGGAATGTTCGTTGAAATAAAGGTTTGATGAAATAAATATGGATGCACCACCACTGGCCCTGGTGTTGGTATTTCTGATGAAATGATGACCTGCATAGTTTTTTAGTTTAGGCTTGTGGTCAGGTTTGAAGTTAGTTTCCTGTAAGCAAATAACCTCTGGTGAAGTGTCAGATATTAACTGTTGGATTCGTTCTAGACGTGAGTAGAACCCATTACAATTCCACTGAATAAGGGTGAATGTGATTTTTTTTTTTTTTTGTGTGTTAATTTTGGGATCTTAGTGAGGAGTTTTCAGAAGGATCGTCTTCATCAGTGGTATCAAGGCTATTGAGGCTGCCAACCTCTATTGCATCGTCCACCAATTTGGTTCTAACTTTTTTGGAAATTCGAGTAATTCTGTTTTTAGTGGATCTTTCTACATATGGGTAAATATTATGCAGGTCTTGAAGAAGTAATTTAACATCTGATGTGAATTTTTCTGCTTCAGAGTAGGGAGTGGAGCTACCATAGGAGTTTTCCAAGAACGCAACTAGGTTGTCATAGGGGAGGTGAAAACTTTCAATGTCTTCTAGATATGCTTTGGAGATTGCATCTTTGGTGGATTCACTTAAAGCGTGATCTTGAAGTGAATCTATTTTGCGTTTCTTTTGAGCTCTTTTGCTATCTGCAGAATTTTTCGCCACCATGTGGGGGGGAGGCATGGAGGTAACTTCCGTCAGGTCAGCTTCGTTATGTCCTTCTGATTGGCTAGTCTGATCACTGGATGATAATATTTCTGATATCCCTCGTTTAAGAGCGAGTGGTTCACCTGCTTCTGGGATCAGTGACGGTGAAATATGAGCCTGTTTTTCATTTGTCGAGGTTTGCTTTATTGGCTGGCTGTTATTTGATTGTTCTGAATGTTCTGAGTGTGGGTTCGGGCAGTTTGATGTATAGCTGTAATTGATTGATTGATATGAACTGAAATGTCCATTTTGACCGAATTACATGCTCAATTCGTCAATTATGGAATCAGACGGAATGCACTGATAGTTTACTGGGCAGCCTTCCAGAATACCACCTCTATGTGAATTAACATCGAGAGATTTAAATCCCTTTGTGAGTTGGGTGGAATAATGCACCACGAATCAGTTGACGTGCTCAGAGACCATGAAGGGAATAAAACGATTTTGTGCTCTTAATTATGCCACCTGCATGGTAATGTTAATAAAAAGAACAATATACTGTGATAAAATTCACAACTTCCGCTGCATAATGTCGAATACAGAAGGTGAATGCATTCATATTTATTTATTTTTTTACGAACTTAATACGGTCAACAGTCTTGTGAAATGGATCGAACGAACTCCTTCGAATTCAGATTCATTTCCACGAAGGCAATGAACTGTATCAAGGATCGATTACTGAGGAATAGGTTTGAAGTTCAAAAATCTGTTTGGATTTCAGTGAAGTTGCCTCTTTATCTATTCTCGAAGGGTTTGTATGTTTTTCCAATTTTATACCATTGTATGGAAGTTGGTGGGGCTCAATTGAAGCATTTGTTAGATTGAACATTGAACCATTCAGATCATTTACCTAGTTTTTCTGAAAAATCTTCCTCTTCTGCATTGTCCCTTTGAAATTGGTAATCTTATGCTTCGGGTAAATTGGGTGTTGGGTGATATTTCATTTTCAAAGTAGAATATTTTTATTGTCATATACAGAAGGAAAAGACCTTTTCAACAACATTTCGCATTATCCCTATTCAGATCTAAGGGATTACAGTTGCAGCGCAGAGGGATGAAATAATCTGATGATTGGCTTTGTGTAATGAAAAAACAACTGACAGCAAAGAGTAAACATGTGTCGAAATAAGCACTGACGCGGATTCAGCAGATTTGGCTCCATTTACGTTGTTAGTAGATTTACCCATTTACCAGGTAGATCCACATTTAAGGATCCCGCAGCCCCACTGCCGGCAAGGCCGGTCGGTTCACCCCTCCGCTTCGGCCAGATTTGGTTTTATCATTGCAGATCGCTGGCAACCAAGCACTATTAACTATGGGAGTCTCCCCTTTCCTGTTTAAATGATGAAATTATTTCGAATGGAATCTTTGGATCATTCGACTCTGACTCAAAATCACGAAGGTATCGTCCACATATCGCAGCTATTTTGATGTTTTATTTGGGGCTGTTCCAATGGCGTTCCTTTCGGATGTTTCCATAAAGATTTCGGTAATGTCAGTACTAAGGAGGTTACCGATAGCGACACCGCTAGCTGTTTGAGCGCCCGCGTGCACTACCTGTTGTGCCGCCCTATTATAAATACATACCTACTTACCCTGAGTTTCGTCAAAAAGGCTTTTCAATGTTTCTCATTATAGTGGGAAGAAATGAAGAAATAATTATTTGCGATTAAACATTTAGTTTAAAAGATATTGCAACAGGGTTTGTGAATCATTGGACTGGTCTGCAATTATTTCAGTAACAAATCAATACCGTCAATGTCTGATTCACTACTTGCATCATCTTTGAGCTTCAGATGCAAATCTTCACGAAACTTCATCATATCATCATTGGAGTAGTTAAATATGTTTTAGTAAAAGAAAACCAAATAAGTCATTAACTGCTTTCAACTGCTCGAATCAATTCTTTAGGGCCGATTGCACCGTAGACAAAACTGTAGATTAAATCCAAAACCTCGATTAGTGTCTATATCGATTATCATACACACTAATTGAGGTTTTGGATTTAATCTACAGTTTTGTCTACGGTGAAATCGGCTCTTAACGAAGTAATTGTTCGATCTAGGATACTTAAATAAAAATCCACTCTGTGTTCAGTTTTTGGATCTTCTGAAACTTCATCATTGTATTCATATTACTGAAATTGTATTGTGGTCTTCTTCTTGGTTGGATTGCAATAATCGGTGGAAAACCTGTTGAGTTCGTGAGCCACTTTGGTAGCTTCAGCTAAGACAATTCCAAAATGTTCAGCCGTGCGATATTGTATGAACGTATCAATCAATCAACTTACATATTCAACAAATTTATTAAAATTTGGTTATTCATAATTCATATCATTTATTTTAAATATCAAACTGAATTACTACCGAGCAAATACCTACATATACAGGGTGAGTCTTTGACTTGTACATATATTTCAACTGTAGATTCCTCTCATCAAACGAAACACGTTTTTCCCATACCATTTTTCAAAATTCGGTATCGTTTGAAAGATACAGGGTGTCAAAAATCCATTAAATTAACACTATTCTCTCCATATATTCGGAATCGACATTTCGAATGAACTGAATTTTGGTTGATTGTCTACTCTATTCATGGTGCATATTCCTCAATCGAAACTTATTCCATATTCCTCCTGGTATAAGAGTTACAGCCTACTCGTCTCCTGAATTCATGCAAAAATACTATAAAATCACTCGAAAATGATAAACGGTTCATATTTTCGAAAGAATCAACCATTTTAGAAAATAAAAGTATTCTTATATTTTTTCAATAAAACGCGTCGTTTTCGAGTTATTCCTAATTATATACGAATTTGAGGAAAAAATCATGAATTTCATAAAATATTTGAATGCTTCCCTGAATTAAATATCATCGAATATTATTTCTTCTCTGGTCTCGTTAACAAATTAACAATGTTGTCAATGTTTACCAACTTTGTTAACACTAAAATCTCTATGATGGGAAAACGTTCGATGTGATAATTGAATTCTGAGAAGCATGAAATGAAATTACACAATTTATAAGCACAGTTTCTATTGAAAATTGTTACCGGTCCTTCAGGAAAATATCTATCTCAACAATACCTCTTGGAGTTTTTAATCGACACTACACGGTCTGCACATCTACATCACAATCATCACCTGTTTGCTTTATTCTGTGCAAGAAGTGCAAGTAGATAGATAAATATTAAATAAGGTTTTCCCGTCTAAGCGTCGTTTATTGTATCATAGACGGGCTTGTGATGGGACTCGTTGGCGGTTGGTGACACAGAAACAGAACACCGGCTTGTCTTGCGTGGCGGCTACATCGCAGCGGAGCGGACCGCGATTGAAATTAAGATCATAGCGCTAAATCGGCGATAATCAGAACTCGTTTGGCATTTCCAAAGAGCTACGCCTAGAAGCCTTTAGCGAAAAGTGAACAAAACTGGTGTCCTTGTGATAGTTCATCCGCTAACGATACCATTGTTTGAAGAGGAAATCGGCAATCTGGCATCGTCTTCTCTAGAGTTCTGTGGAATATATCACAGAGGTTGGATAAGGTTAGGCCATGACTTTGGTTGATAGAGTTAGGATAGGTTAGTGAGAAACTAATTTTATGAGATCGTTTCAGAATATAGAGGAAGATATGAACAAATTATTAGTGTTTATAAACTTATCTTCAGAAAAATCGAAGAAGGAACTCATTTTGGTGGGAGAAATATGGCTTTTCAATTGCAGAAATAATCGGACAGTGTTTTTGTTAGGAATAGGAACTATCGTTTTTGTTACATTCTTATTCAAATAAGGTTAGTGCTTGAGTATTTTCAACATAGTATCACAAATGCAGAACATCTAATCACCTCAATTTCAATCGAAAAATATGAACTTTGAAGTGTTTGCAGAGAATAATATCAGGCACGTATTTAGCCCGATTGATTTTTTCGAATGGCTATATCTCTTTAACAGAGCCGAATTCGGAAAAATGGAAAATGAAAAAAAGGTTTGCTTTGGCCTCAAGAATCTACAGTTAAAATATATGTACAAGTCAAAGACTCACCCTGTATATACTCCATTCACTTTTATAAAGAATCGCGGTTTGCCATGGAATTCTGACACATTTCACCGCGTTGTAACATTCCAAGTTTGTAAATCCTAGGAACATTATGAAAAGAGAAAAAAGGGGCAACCCTGCTCTGAAGAGCTGAGGGTAGAATTACGTTAAAGGGGGTTTTATACTTATAATTTTGGCATGTGATGTGATCGTCTAGATTGGTTGAACTCTATGTTATGTCGTAGTAATTCAGATTCGTAATAACTCAGATTAGTGAAATATAGGATGGGAAATAATGAGGTAAAATAGATAAATAAATAATACACTAGATTGGACATAAAGATGGAACAAGAGCCTTTATTCGTCCAGCACCATAGTTCGGGGAACCATAGCCATATGAAGGGATAAAAAAAGAACCAAATCCAATTCCTCATTGGATTTGAAAGCAAAAACCCTTTTAGCATTACAGATGATATGCTTACAATCCATAGAACAATTATTAATAAGAAGAGCACTGGTGATATGTACAATATGGAGCTTCCTATACTCCGGTAAGGTTATTACTGGCACAATTGTGATAAAAAGCAGAATCCAATATATCCAAAGGTTATAGGCATATAGCGTGTGTCACTTTATTGTTGCGCAGAGCTTTTACAGCTCCATGTGTAAGAATCCTTCCTTCCAAGTGTGTGTGTGTGATTCTATTCGCGTTGGTTTGGAAGTGGACAATAAACTCTTTAGATTTCCTGTTGACTGATGAACGGTGGACCTGGGGCGAAGCAATCCGGCCTAGGATGCTTGCCCGGCTCACCAAGGCCAATGACCAAGGCTTGTTTTGCTGAGGATGTTCGTCTATAGAACGCTCAGAGGGAAGTCTCCTCCACGATGCTAGGGAGGATGTTTTCCTTAGGCACAGGCGATGTAAACAGTTTACCTTAGACCTCCAAACCATGTTTCCCCTGTACGTGAAATATTATACTAAAAGCAACAACTCCAATGCGTATACCATAATGTCGCGTGAATAGTAGTAGGCCTTACGAACAGTATAAGAATATTCCAAATGGGTTGGTAGCAGAACAGAGTTCCACAATATTCAATAGCAATGCAATAATAAGATAGAATAAGCTTACATCAGATTAAATCCTGTGAAATGAAACAGAGTTATTTAAATGGGAACAGTGTACATACCAGATAACAAAGAAGCGTCGTTAAAATATACTAAAATGGCGGATTCCTAGAAGAGGAACTCCATTTCAAAGGAACACTATTGTGAACCAGAATGAAAGTGAAAACAGACAGCAGCCGAGTGAAAGTGAAGTAAAAGAGGGCCCTTCCATTCGTTGTCGTTTCGGAGGTTAGTTTTTCTTCCACACTCCACAGAATCGTATTTCTTCGATGGTCACAGAAGAACGAGTTTACTTCTTGGTGGATCTTCGATATGATTAAAATCTCCTGTTTATAAAGATGCGAATTGCCTAAAGTATTGCTTGAAGTCGTACTAATATTCATCATTCATAGAATTATAAAATAATATCAAATAAGTTCATTCAACGTAGTTCCACGTTTCGACAATAGACGTTGCAAAGTTGGAAGCCATGAAGTAGTCTGGCAACGGTGCATTTTATTTTATCGCAGGGTAGAAAATTCGGATATATAGACCAGTCCAACAAAACAGCTGATCACCTTTTTTCAAGATGGCTGCTGGGTCAAACAAATAACAAACATTTCTGCTATAGTGTTACTCTGTTATAACTATCATTTTACATGGCATAATTGAAGACATTGAAGTTGAAAATTGAGAAACCAACAGAAACTACCCTGAAACACGTACCACGTAACTGAAAAACCTCGGTTTGTTATTTGTTTGACCCAGCAGCCATTTTTAAACAGCTGATCGTGACAGATCGTTGGACTGGTCTATTACAGCGTATATTTTGAAAATGTTAGGTTATGCTCATTCCTCTGTCAGAAATGCCCGCAACGTTGTCGTTTCTGCATAAAAATCGTAGTAATTACGTATTTATCAAAATGTTAATTTACTTTGAGAAAATAACGAATTTGAGAAAATATTAGGTATGTGAATTCAATAATTTCGAAGATCTGGCGAATGCTGCAGAAACTTTTCCTCTATTAATACTGGAAATATTTCAGGTATATGAACATGGTAGGAAGATTTTCAGTTAGGCTTTTTTCTTGTACGGAAATCAAGAATCGAGTGTTGAAATTTCAATGAAAAATAATGGAAAGAATAGTCCGTTACTTTGTGATAGTTCATTCGGAAAAAGAATAAAAGTACCTGCCTACTCGAATAATCCAGCAAAACGAACGGAACAGACGAACCTATGGAATTCCCCACTTTTCGAAATTCTCAAGAAATACCTACAGAAGACATTTAAATACCTTTTTGCACAACTTGATATACTCCAGTATGAAAATGTAGTAGTGTCACAGTTAAATCTTAGAAGAACTAACTCCATTTACAATGTTGAAAAAGAGTAAATAGAAAGAAGTCTTGGCAATGCCTCTTGATTTTCACGAGTGCCAGCCTGCGTCAGTTTTAAGTGGAAGAACTTGATAAACCTAAATCAAGGCTAACCGCGATACTTGTGAATGGAGTATAGTTTTGAATACTCGAAGCTTGTTTTTTGGCAACATGAACATGTGGATATTTCTTATCTGCTGTTGGGAATATTATGCTATTTTCTCGGAACCAATAGGGTTGTGTCTGCTTTATGTCTAGGTTCGACACTGGCAGATGCAGGGGGGGCATGGGGTCATCGGGTCATGCTCCGAGCCTTAGACCAGAAATCTGAAGATGCGAGGTTCGATTCGCGCTCGAAGCAAAAACTTCTTCCCGTTTCCGAAATTCGTCTTCAACCGATAAATAAATATTATCTTCATTTAATCAAATACGTTAACTCTAATTCCTTTATAATTTACTATCTAAATTTCTTCTCTTAGTGGTGCCTCTATTGATGTTATTTTATCTTGTCAGGGTACAATATATGATCATTACTCAAAAATCGCGAGGTTTGATGGATTTCCATTCCAATAGTGACGAGGATTTGTACCATTTTATACAGAACGAAGGTACAAAACAGTGAGTGGCCGGCATGTAGCCACACAAGTTCACAACGTCTCTGCCTCCTTTCCATGCAACTATACGATTGTGTGGCAGAGGCTTCATAATGTTGACACCTTGTTGGTTTGATGCTTAACCACAAAGAATTCAATTCGAAATTAATTGATGAGTCAAACACACCGAGTTTTTTATATTACACCGATATGCGCTCGAATTGCATACGTTAATGACTGCGTAGTACCTAACCAAATTAAAACTAGACTGAAGTTGTAACAAAGTATTAATTGAGGATGTGAGTCATAGAGAGATTTTACGATTATTATTGCATTTACGAAAGAGATCATAGATACCCACTGTGAATCACTATGAAAAGTGCTTGTACAGGGTGTCCTGCGAGGACTGGTCTAAGCTTCACTGAGAGATAGAAGACATCGATTCAATATCTCCCCCATGGCAATGGTCGAAGCCTCGCCGTTTTCGGCATAGGCAGAGTATCATTATGATCAAGAATAATTCTGAAGATTTTCGCTTAAGGTGGGCGTTCAATGTAGTGTGTTTTTATTTCAAGTTGATTTCGAAAACGGTTTCACTTTGAGAACTGAAATTTTGTGGGTGAACTCAGAAAGGATTAGGGTTCTTGTTGAAATAATTTTCATCGATTTCATTCCGACAGTTAATTTTTTTTCTTTCAAAAATAGAAGAAAATGAGCCAACCCATGCTTCTGTTTTATTTCAACAGAAAGACCCATGAAAATAGTTCAACTTCCGATTAAAAGTGAATCTACTGATAATTTCGTTCAGAAGATCAACTTGAAATACGGAATTGGCAGAAAATGGCCAAATTCAAATTTTGGCGGGAAAAAATTCCTGCTTTACCCACAAATTCGCGTATTTCATAGTTCGGCGATTTTCGGATAGAGAGCGCCATTGTACATTTCATTCATGATTAGAGAGATACTCATAGAACTTATTGTGATAATGAAAGTTCTATGGAGATATTCCTTAAAATGGACGGTGGCGCCTCTATCGGCTGATCTTTCCTACTCGGTTTAAACGCCGACCTTAATGTCTGATGAAGGATTTGGGATCCGAAACGTTGCAGTTTTATTTCTGTTTTATCATTTACTAGCTGCCCCGGCGAACTTTGTTTCGCCTAAATCCTTGACTATACCATCTATATAGTCTAAGGCCTAAATTATACTAACGGTGGATTTCACAAATCGTCTTCACCAGTGATCGGAGATTAACAGCTTGGTTTTCTGATTTTTGAACTGTGAAATCGAGTTGATTCTAGATGAAGCTGCGATCACCTATGATTACCCTTTGTGAAACCCACCGTTAAAGTTGTATAAACTTACCATTGCTATTTTTTCGAGCAGGAGATAAATTAGGCAAAATTAAAGTTAAAAAAATTCGAATAATATTGTAAATTACATAAAGTAATATGTCGTGAATCGTATGCCATTCATACTTTCGATCGTAACCTCACAATTTCATGTAAAATGTTTCAATCGCTTTCTTTCGTTCAATTCAAGCCCTGAATATCATTTTCGACTGCTATTCATATTTTAGAATTGAACTGGAAATATTTAAGTGACATACTCTCTGTATAAAAAGTACCCGGAAAATGTTATTTAAATGAACCGCCAAAAAGGAATCGGTAATTTTTTTTTTCTTAAAGTTGGTAGGACCTTCCTTTATTACCAAGCCAAATTTGAGCGCGATCTGTCAACTAGTGTGTTTACAACAGCTGTCAGTATCAGTCGACCTCGAAAGTGCTCTGCGAATTTTACAATGGAAAAAATAGTTGATCAAAGAGTTTGCCTCAAATTTTGTCTTGCAAACGAATTTTCTTGTGCCGATTCATTGAAAATGTTAAAAAAAGCCTTTGGTGATAATTGTATGTCAAAAACACAAGCATACGATTGGTACAAATCATTCAAAGACGGTCCGAAAAAACCACCTCAAAGTCGATCGAAAATTAAAGTTTTGCTCACTGTTTTCTTCGATTATCGTGGTGTTGTGCACTCAGAATTTCTTCCTGAAGGACAGACAGTGAATAAGGAGTATTACTTGGGTGTATTGAGGCGTTTGCGTGAGAATGTTCGTCGTAAACGGCCAGATTTATGGAAAGACAATTCGTGGATTTTGCATGATGATAACGCGCCGTCGCACCGAGCCATAATTATTAAGGAATACAGGACCAAAAACTCAATAAATACCATCGAACAACCGCCGTATTCACCTGACTTAGCTCCGTGCGACTTTTTTCTATTCCCAAGACTCAAATTGCCCCTACGTGGAACGCGTTTTGAGTCCATTGAAGCCATCAAAACAAATTCGCAACGAGAACTGAAGGCCATACCTTTGGCGGCGTATGAGCGGTGCATGGAAAAGTGGGTTCGCCGATATCATAGTTGTATTGTAAGCAATGGGGACTATTTTGAAGGAGACAAAATAAATATTGATGATTAAATTTAAATTTATGTGTTTTTTTCACAATTCTGGGTACTTTTTATACAGAAGGTATATTATTTTCATCCTCGATGTCTATTTTTTTGTTGTCTTTCGGAATATACATAACCTCTACATTTCTCGCAATTTTCGAATTTCCAGTTGACTCAATCCTTTCCAAAAATTCGGCTTTGCTATGTGACTGTGAATAGCAGGTGTATAATCCATATTATACTTTTCCTCAGAACTAATATGAATCAAAAAATGTCAAGAATATGAAAAAAAATATTGCTTTAAAGAACTACCGACTGTTAACACACCCTGTTGACCAGAATAAAAAATATCTGAATAACAAATAAAAATCAGTCATTTGTGAATAGCGCTAACTGAAGTGGAAAAAACGAAACTTTTCTAATATTCTGAATTTTGGCTTATCAAAATCTAATTAGTGCTCACACTAATATTTTAGACAAATTTATTGCTATTCTGTTAAGCTCAAAACATCTGAGTTGGTGGAGCAGCGAGATTTTCATGTTTCCATGGATATGAGCTATCACACAGAACGTGTGCTGGAACTACTGGAAGGATGGGATGTGGTTCACCAATAATAATAATAATAATAATAAGAGTATAAATGGAAAATTCTGGTAGATGTTTTTCAATTTTATTGAAAAAATCTAAAAGGTTGAAAACTTGTATTTTTAAACATTTCATGATCACATACAATGCTTACTTGAAAGCTTGACCAAATTAGATGAATTCCTTATTGTCGAACAATACGGCAAATAAGCAAAAACTTTTGGGTTCAATCTCTCTTCAATTTGTTCAATTCAGTTGACGATATCAAGCTCGCTAGAAGGCAATAAATTGAGATGTTCCAATGAAATCGATAGCACGATCGACACAGAGTGAAAATGAAAGAAAAAAAATTATCAACACCGGTTGTGCTGAATCCACATTCAGATATTGATGGTCGAATGGCCAGATTAGGCAACCCATAAAACAGTATTTTATATCATTAGTGGTAGCCCGATGAACAAACGTTTCAAAATTATTGACGCGCTCAATACTGTCTCTGTGCAAACAGAAACAGAAAAAAAATGTCAATTACAATGATCGTCAAAATCCGATTTACTTAATATTGTTGCTCCACCAACTTGAGATGTTTACCCGCTATTTGCTATTTGATCTGGTAATAGCCTTCCATGTTACTATAAGTTCTACGCAAATCACACAGTCACGTCATCTAATAGCGGTAATATCAAATAAGGTACCTACGCAACAGTGCCGGTTGTGTTGAACTCACATTCAAATTCATTGATGGTCGAATGCCATTAAATTAGGCAACCCATGAAACATTATTGTATATCATTAGTGGTAGCCCGATGATCAAACGTTTCAAAATTATTGCCTCTCACAGTACTGTCTCTGTGCAAACAAAAACACAAAAATAATATGTCAGTTACTAATTATGGGCAATTTCGGATTCAGTTATTTCCGCAAATATATTTATTACCCAAACAGAAATTAAAAAACTTTTCAAAAATAAAGAGAAAAGATGAATATGGGCAACTCACAACTCAAACTGATCCTCAAAATCCGATTCACTGGATATTTCGGTAAAAATTCACTGTTCCACCATCTTGAGATGTTTACCCACTTTTTGATCTTGTAATGTTCCACAGTCGCGCCATCTTATAGCGGTTATATCAAATAAAAAACCTACGAATAATTCATCAACTGTAGCGACACCTAGTGGCCTTATGCAAAAGAAGGAAAAGCAATTCTTGCATAAGTAAAATTTTAATCGATTTTTTCTGAATTTTATTGCATTTTATAATAACCAGACCGTAGAAGAATCCATAAATGAAGTTTCATAACAAACATTCCATCCGATCTCGAGTTATAAATGGTGTAACCAACATCTTTCTTTTATATATATAGATATTGATTGCTTTCATTTGCCAGCCACAAGACGTAAAGCTCTGAGACCGCAACATAAGTAGGAAAAGGTGTAAATATATAGTGCGCGTCAAAATTATGGAACAAATTAATTTTCTCGGAAGAAAAATATTTGGCAACAAAATCCTGAAACAGGTCAATTTTTGATTCACTTTTACCAAATTTTTATGCATTTTTGAAGGACCCTGTGCCATCTCCATCAACCCTCTGAATTTTTTGGATAGGGAAAGTGGGTCATGTGGTACTTTTTTGGCAAGGTCTTTGTATCTTCTTCACAGGCGTGCAGAAATTTTCGAGAAAATTTTTTTTTTGAAAAATTAGTTATTTCAAAGAGGTTTTCCGTATGTGCACTTTGTCATGGCTCTTTCTTTGAATTGAAACATTTCATCGAAAAGTACACTCCAACATAAAAATACGTCGTGAATATATTCGCATACATCATAGCATATTCGTCATATACATATACAGGGTGGCCAAGAGATTGACGTCAAAAAGGAAAAAACAGGTCTCTCGAGTCATGGGCTATTCGAAGCAGCCCCATGTATGTTATGCTATTTTTCACGGTTTTCGAGTTATGAATTTTTTTATGAACTTTGAGAATTTTCGACTTGACCATCTTAAAAAAGATATTTAAAAAAAGTAGAAGACTTCCCTGTGAAATTATTTTTGTAACTTAATCTCCATGAATTGTACTTCTACACATAGAATAACCAGATTCGTAACTTTGATAAAAATTATGGAAATGTTGGTCTCAAGTGAAAAAGTTACGTAAATTGGATTATGATCTGAATTTTCGAATCAAAATTAAAAATGTAAAAAGGCTAGTTCACGGTTTCTCAGTATGCTTAAAAACTGCGCTGAACAGTCAGCTTTTAGAATCATTGATAAAAAATTGTACTTAACCTCTACTTTTGCTAGAATTAGCCTTCAAAGTCATCGAGGTGGAAAAAATCAAAGAACTAGACATTTAATACAAAATTATTTTTTGCCGTTTTAAGATATTTCTGATCAAGTTATGATAGAAAATACTGAAAATTAATGAAAATTAGCTTTGGATGTTGGTCAAGAAAAGTTCAGGATGAAAAAAAGAAAAAGGTATGGCAATAAATCACACATCATAATGTAAATAAGAAGAAATTTATTTATAAAATGTACAGTAGGTTTTCAAAGTGGCCACCTCTAGCCTCAATACACATTCTACACCTTCTTAAAAAATTTTCTTTTAATCGCATAAAACCTGCCCTGTTCTCTATTAGGACACGTTCGGCTTTTCTTAACTTCAGTCGTAGCTCGTCTTCACTTGAACATTCTCGGGCTTAAACAATTTCTTTGAAATAACCCCAAACGAAAAAATCATTTAAAGAAGAAGAAGTAAGGTGAGAAATTTTCCAAAATCACAAGAACTCAAATATCTCGGAAACTGTTGATTCTCGTTTATCAATAAATATGGCTCAAATGACGAAACACCCTGTATATTATGGTCAGTAATTATTATGTTTTCATCATTCTGCAAACTTCAAAGGCATATATCTTATATATTCATGTATAGTAGATTTGGGTATTCAATCCCTAAAAGGCGTTGCATTTTCTTCTGAGAAAATGAATTTCTTGCATAATTTTGACGCCTGACGCGCACTGTATAAAACAATTTATTTCATAATTTAGATATACCAACTTCTTCTGCAATACATAGAACCAATAATTTAGATTTAGACTCTTCCCCTAAGATAATCTCGGATAATTAGTACGAAACCCATATGCATGGTCTGGTCTATGCCGCTCATATGCGATGGTCTCGCCTCTTCTCATTCTCGGGGGACCATCACGAACCCACGAGATTAATCAGTTCAATGAAATTCCACTTTTAGCGGCAAAAAGGCCCTGTACAAAAGTAATATGATGCGATAATGAGGTGAGTGGAATTTTGGAATTCCGATTCTTGGAACAATGGCCACATAAAAATTGGAACCTGTTTGGGACCGTCTGAATTTCGAGATAGACACAGTGCACGACGACTGAGAAAATGTCTGGAATTCGAACTATTTACTCACTACATCTCTCCAATTTAGAACCGGGACGTTTCTTTCGCTGAATCTATCCGGTATAGAGGATCGAGTTTTTGTAACAATATGAATTTCACGGTCATTTCGGGACATTAATCCCCTGATTGAAAACCGGCGTGTTCTATTCGTCAGACTCGTTACTTTTTTTAAGGAGTACGACAGGAATTTACAATGCAGCAGAGGAGGATTTCGGTATGAAACACAGCGTTACGCTAAATATGTATAATTTTTAAGAACCTTGTCAAAAAATAAAGATACAGATTCTTGATGAACTGTATGTTCAGAGTCACAGCCTTCTTCATTGTGGCCCGTGAAATGATAAATACCTTAGGAAACTATATGTTTAGTTTTTTTTTAACGCCGGGGTAGATCCAACTCAAATCTGTTGAATTATAAAAGAAAAAAATGAAAATCCCACCACAATTAAATGAAAAGAAAAAACAAGATCATTTCATTTACTCCTTGCTATACAATCTATGTTTTACCAACAAAAAATTTAAAATTCAAACAGCTTCTTCTGAGTGATGCAGTTTTCTGTAGCGTAACCACTCAACTTTCTTCTCCGAATATTATGTTTAAAATTTAGTGTTAAGTTTTAGTGCCATGTTATGGTGCTGGATGAATGCTCCAAATAAATCAAATATTATTTCTGTGGCAAAGCACCTGCTTCAGCGCCAAATGTCATTTTATGGTATGTCAAAGTGAAGAAATGCCAGAGGGTGGTAACTTTCGAAGAGAATAATACTTTAATGAGCTGTTAGATCGGTCCTCTTCAAACCCTGTCGAGAAATTCTACCGCTATTGTTATTTCAAGTGGGTGCCAAAGTGCCATTTTTAAATTCCAGGCAACCCCAACATTTTTACGGCGGGTTTGAGGTTTACAAGAATGAAAATCTAGAGTGATATTTCTTAGTGGAATCAGGAATCTGAAATTATTTTTGGAATTCTAAAACTGGAATGAACTTTTTTCAGATTCAATTCATTTCAGTTTCATTTATTTTTGGAGCAAGAAAGAGCTATTTCTAATCCTTTGTTTCTCTTTTTATTGTAGGAATCCTGACAAGACAGAAGTATGTTAGTTAACTCAATTAGAAGATACTAAAAATACCCACATCTTCGTAGTGCTTAGCATCTATTCATAATAATTTTTGTCATCACTGTTCCTTCCTCTATTTGTAAACTACGGTTTTTATTCTGGGAGGTTCCACTCGTGCTATTTTTCTGTTGAATCCATTGACGCTGAATTAACTATGTTTTCATATATATTATACGAAATTTTTACACAGAATTTAAATTGCTTGTTGTTCAATTCAGATCGGATCATGAATTTATGTGAATGAATATTCGAAGAAAACTGAGGTTTGAATCGAAAACCTGAATACCTAAAAACATATCTTCAAAATTTTATAATGTAATTGAACGACAGTGAGAAATATTCTCTGAATAAATATTATCCTTCAAACAGTTTTCAGAAAAAAAACTATGAGAAGAAGAACAAAAGTGGCAAATTAAAGATGATATCTGTTCACAACTTTAAACCAAGGATATAAGTAATAACTCAACCATAATGTAGGATACAAGATTTTGGGTCGTTATTGATAGTTATGCCTTCTTTTCAAAATGTTTTGGGACCACTTGAGGAACCTGTGAGAGTCGCTCAAATGTTCTTTTGATGAACTGCTAGCTGTTTGGATTACAATAGAGATTGGACCAAAGAAAAATGCCAAGTAGAAATGTTTTTGGGAATCGTTTACAGAACAATATGAATGGAGACCATTGTGAATCACAATGGAAAGCAAAAAGCCATTTCTGTGAGATTTTGACATTGAGATACTATTCATAACCGATAAACATAATATAGAGAAAAAAGGATCACAACTGTAATAATGTAACAGTTACTTTAAAGAGGCCAAATACATAGCCGAATTTAACATTTTTAATATCTAACTGAAATCTACATTTTGAAATGGCTGTATTTTTTAATTAGTATATTTCATATAAAAAGTTATAAACGACATATTACCATCGAGTATTCATCCACATTCTAGATCTAGATGAATACTCAATGAAGTAATGAACGAATTGAAGAGTTATATCTTCACAACTCGAGTTTTTATATAATAATTACCAATTGCATTTGAATAAAATATAATTGGTTGTTGGTTTCATTTCGAGTCACCTGTATAGAGTTGTATATAAGTTAAAGATTAATATACATATTGATTAGCTCAGACTGAGGAAGGTAATATCCTCTCAAAAAAGGAACTATTCATTTCACAGAATCCCAGTATTAACATTGTTTTTTAATCTTATTTCGAGAAGCCTTATTGATTGGAAAAATAACAGACCCAAATATATCGAGAACTGAAATGTTATGCACAAGTGGGTATTCTTACTGTCCACTGGTATATTGATGGTCTTTTTGTATGTAAATAATCGAAGATCACGTGCCACCGGTCCTACGTGCAAATATTGCAATGTAAGTCTGGTATGATTATTAATAATTACCGACAATAAAAAAGTTTTTGTTGATAAAATCTTTCGTATTAGCATACAATAAAATTTGTGCCAGACGTTCAGATATGCGTCATATGAACTGTCAACAGATTCAGAAGAGGCCTGAGTCGCATATTAATTTTTCTGGTGGCAGACAACAAGGGCATCTGCAGGAAAATGAAGCTATTATTATGCGAAAAACTATCTCTCAGAATTCTGACCTTCCCCATCATTTTCCGGATTGGATCATCTATACTTCGAGAAATATACATGCTGATGAATAAATTTTTTTGAACTATTCAGTGGAAGAGTAAATGATTTTTAAAACATAAGTGTCGTAAAATTATCTTCTCCAAACGAAAAAAAATTGTGGCTGCAATCTTAATTTAAATGTCTTTATTACTATTTACATATTTCAATTCAAAGTTCTATCTTATTATATAAAATTCTCCTGTTTGCACTTTGTGGCCGAACTACTCCGTAACGGCTAGACCGATTTTCGTGAAATTTTGTGTGCATATCGGGGCATATCGGGAAGCGGCCAACATCTATTTTTCATCCCCCTAACTTTTTTTTCAATTTTTTTCCACAAATTTTCTTATGATACAGCGCACAAAAATGCATACAACCCTAAATTTTCACCCCTCTACCTAACCTAACGGAAACGTGGTATAACAAAAACTGCTTATTTATTGTCTCTAAGGCGGAACGGATTTCGTGGGGTCAGCTAGTCTAATATATAGGGTGTCCCAGAAGTCCCGCACTTCCTTGAGGTGATCGAAAGTGAAAAAAATATTCTGAGCCCAAATATCCATGTTTGAAATTTTTTGATAACGTAGTTCATTAGTTATTAATGAATGAAAGTGACCAATCAGGAGCGCGCTACAGAAGAATGAGTAAGCAGTGGGGACGCGAAAGTGAGACGCCAGTCTCGGTTTACTTCGTGAAAAGCCGGCAGCAGCTCTGGCGTCTCACTCTCGCGTCCCCAACTGCTTACTCAATCTTCTGTAGCGCGCTCCTGATTGGTCACTTTCATTAATTAATTACTGATTAACTACTTTATCAAAAAATTTCAAACATGGATATTTGAGCTTACAATATTTTCACTTTCGATCCCCTCAAGAAAGTGCGGGACTTCTGGGACACCCTGTATAAAATTCTCCTGTCTGCACTTTGTGGCCGAACTCCTCCGAAACGGCTAGACCGATTTTCGTGAAATTTTGTGTGCATATCGGGTAGGACCGGGAATAGGCCAACATCTTTTTTTCATCCCCCTAAATGTTAAGGGTGGGCCACCCCTAACTTTTTTTCAATTTATCTGTACAAAATTTTTCATTTTAATTTTTTTATGATACAGCACACAAAAATACATACAACCCTATATTTTCACCCCTCTACCTAACCTAACGGGAAAAACCTAATTTATTGCCTCTTAGGCGAACGGAGTTCTCGGGGTCACCTAGTCACTCTAAAAAACACCCGATCTAGTAAATGTTACAATTTTGATGAACGAATGCATATCTACACTTATTCATCATGTACTGCATCTGATAGCTACAATTTCGGCTAATTTCTAATAATCAGTTTTGGACTTGTTATACAAATTACTTCTATAATTTTTTAAATGTTCTTGTTTTTGTTTTTCTATTTGTGAACACCTTACCCATAAGAATTTTACTTTCTTCAATAAAAAATACGTATCTAGAAAATTCACCAGTTTTGCGAAAATGTTTTCAAAGAAGATTGAAGGAATTCATAGAACTGTATTGTGATAAAATCGTTCGTGAGAAAATGTGGAATCCTAAAATATAATTATATAACATCAAATGCTTTGGGTCTGTAGGTGTGTCTACCTAACAAATAAATTGTAGGGTCCACAATTCTTTGGGTAGGTTTCATCCCATTCAATAGTTCCATTTATAACCAATTTAATGAATTCTCGTACAGGTCGACCGAAAACATTTGGATTTTTCACGATTCAGAGGTTATGCCGAGAGTTTTTGAAAACGCTTTTTTATCTCTCATGTACCAAACTTGTGATTTAACACTTTCAGGGTGTCTTTTTCGACCCACAAACTCACAAAGTATGATTCGTTTTCTAGTGCTTTACTTAGACGATAGATATTTAATGATAAAATCCTTTGTTGTCTTTTTTGAATTGAAATGTAGCCTGGTTTCTTGAAAGGAAAATAATTTATTCAAAAAAAAGATCTCCAAATTGAAGAAAATTGAATACTGAGGGCCATCCCTTTGAAGGCGATTATATACAGGGTGTTTCCAAATTAGACGTGAACCTTGGAGGAGGTGTCAGTATCAGTGGCGCACCCAGGATTTAGTTATGGGGGGGCTGAACTGAACTGAAAAATTGTTCTTGCTATATACAGGGAGTTTCATTGGTAAATGAACATACGGTAACCTGAGCTAGAGTTACCCTAAAAGGGTCCAAAAAACCGATGTATGATAGGTCTAATCAAATCCATAACCAAGATAGAAAATTGTTTATGTTTTCACAAAAAAATTAAATTTCTCATAACTTTTGAACCAACCAGTATTGTCGTTTGATATTTGGAACGATTTACTTTTGAATTAGCCAAAAATTCCAGATCCGTATTTGAAAATTATGGGACTTCTTCCAAGCTGAGATTCAACACCTTGTATGCTAAAATTTTGGAATTTGAGATATTTGAAGAGAGAAGAAAATTTTCAATGAGGTTCAGTAGATTTCATTGTCCCGCACGTCATTCTGTTAAAGAAAGCTTCAGGGAAAGATCCAATTGAATATCAGAATTCCACTAATTTGTCCCACTAAATGCACATTCGAATTTCACAGTATTCTGAGGAATCATTTCAAGTTATTTCCGGAAAAACATTATCGATTGAGAAAAATTTATTTGAAGTCAATAAAGATGAATTAATAAATAAAGAAACATAAAAACTTAAAGTGAAATACAGGTGCTCGAAAGTACCACCATTTTGCTCAATCCACATTCTTGCCCTCCTCAAAATATGTCTGATACTTTTTTATCATGTCTGGATTATTAATTATTTCATTCCAAGCGACTTCGAAATGTTGATTGAGGATCTCCTCACTTTCTATTTCAGATGAATATACTGAACATTTCAAATAACCCCAAATGAAATAATCAACAGGATTGAAATCTGGTGATCCAGATGGCCAGGCATGCAGGATCCACCTCTGCCAATCTACATATTTCGAAAGTTCTGATCTGAAAATTGCCTGATTATTACTCTGAAATGGGGTGGCTGCAGCCCCAAAGCCCCACCCCCTTGGGTGCGCCACTGGTCAGTGTCACTCATTAGCTATCATTTGAGCTATATTTATTGATATCAGAAAATCAACAGTTTCCGAGATATTTGAGTTCTTGTGTTTTAAAAAACATTCTCACCCTACTGAATTTTTGTTCAATTTTGTCTACATTTGACCTAGTTCGAATATTATTTTGCATTATGTTCACCAGAAAAGGATATGATATGTAGCCAAACTGTGTTGTAATAGTTGATGAAAAAGAATAAGTATGATTAAAAAGTTGGTATATGAAGAAAGGAATAGTCAATATCTAACAATATCAACTTTTGAGTTCCACTATTTATGTATGACGAAGTTTTCAAAAAATGGCAAAATTTGTTCTTTATTTCCTGAACAAGTTTTCGTTGGAATGCAGTCACTATAGTTTCGCTTCAGCAGATTTTCATTTGAAATGTGATAGGAGCAAAGAATGAAGAGTAACGAATTAGATTTTTTAGTGCCATTGAAAACTAAATTTCAGTAGACATGTAATCATGAATTATGTTCGAAATGACCTCCACCATTCCTGCAAACAAATGGATATTAGAAATCTATTGTTCTTTTCTTCATATGCCATCTTTCAAAACATACTTATTCTTTTTCAACATCTTAAACAGGATAGTTTTGCTCTTTTCATACATATCATATCTATTGCTGATGAAAATGATGGAAAATCTAAATTTAATTTGCTCAACGTAGAACAAGCAAGGCGAAAATGAAATAAAAACAACTGTTGATTTTTGAATATAAATAAATAAGGCTCAAACGACAGCAAATTAGTCATACTAACACCTCCTCCAAGGCTCACCTCTAATTTGAAAACACCAGATATAAAATCAAGTTTTTTCCATATTAAATCAAATTAACGTACGAATTGAATGAAGATGAAAATGCTTCTTGCTATTTTGTGAGCTCTTGTATGTATAGGGTGGCCAAATTTCGATGGTTTAGTACTGCAACTCCTAAACTATAGAAGATAGAGAAAAAGTGAGATACATGTCATGTTCTCTTTTTTCAAGAAAATTGCTGAAAACCCCAAGTTGCTACGGCTTCTACTTCCCGAGCTACAGGGCGATTTTGTTATTTGGACCATTATTATACTTGACATGGGCTGAAGGATCTCGGTCGATTGCCTGTTGATACTAGTTGTCAATGAAGATCAGTTATTATTATACTTGACTATAACTTCCGTATTATATGATCTACGCTCTCGAAATGGACACATCTTTAGGGCACTTTTTTAACTGATTTTCATCGGTGCTATTGAATTTTTTGTATCTGCTCAAATTTCGAAGCCATAACAAATTTTTTTTCTCAAATGGAAACCATAGTGGTAAATGATACATACATATTTCCAAATTGAACTTTCTTCAACAATTTCAAAAATATATATCATGATATAGTTCCGAGTTCACTATATATCGAAAATTTCGAAAAAACACTTTTTATTCAACAAAATCCAAGCAGGCTTTGATTCACTTCCTTAAAAACTGGGGCGGTCATAGAATTTCAGGTCTTATTTATTTTCACTTGTCAAATTCAATTCATTTGCATCATTGTTGTATCGTCTAGACTCTAGCGCTTCTAAAGTTCTTATAAGTTCATAGAATTCGATATCTCACAATTATTGTAAGCTGTCAAATTGATTCAGGAAATATAAGCCTTATTATTACACAGACCAATAGAGGGTCTTCGCGAAACTTGTTGATTTTAGTATGATTTTTCTGCCAAATTGAAAAATGAAAAGCACTTAAATACCTACTTAGATGATTTGATGATGATAATAACACAAAGTTTCATGTAAATCGTTGAAAACAGTAATGAATGTTTCCATGAGGGGCAAAATAACCTCCTTCAAGAAAAATATAGGTTTATTTGAAAGAAATAATATTCACAACAAATGTTCAAATCGTTGTTCATTCGAGGAAATACATAAATCACATCTTTTAATGATGTGATATAAATGAGAACTTTAGAATCGCGATATGAGGATACAACACTGATGAAACTGAATTGACAAGTGAAAATAAATAAGACATGAAATTCTATGACCGCCTCAGTCTTGAAGGAAGTGAATCAAAGCCTGCTTGGATTTGGTTGAATAGAAAGTGTTTTTAAGAAATTTTCGATATATAGTGAACTCGAGAGTTTATCATTATATATATTTTTGAAATCGTTGAAGAAAGATCAATTTGGAAATATCATTTCGCACCATGGTATCCATTTGAAAAAAAAAATTTGTTGTAGCTCTGAAATTTGAGCAGTTTCACTGATGAAAAGCAGTAAAAAAAGTGCCCCAAAGATGTGTTCATTTCGAGAGCGTAGGTCCTATATAATACGGAAGTTATAGTCAATTATAAAAATCGACCAAATACCAAAATCACCCTGTAGTTCGGGAACTAGACGCCGTAGCAACTTGAGGTTTTCGGCAACTTATGTTTTTCGAAAAAAGAGAACATGACATGTATATTACTTTTTCTCTATCTCTCATAGTTTAGGAGTTGTAGTACTAAACCATCGAAATCTGGCCACCCTGTACAGGACGATGGCCAACATTCTCTTCTCTGATACAATAATCCCTTTGTTGTCGATATAAAATAAGACACTCTTGTCCATAGAAATAAAGGCTCAAAAAGGTTATATTTCACATATTTTTTTGGACTCCTTATTTTGGGACATCCTGTGCATAGTACAAGAAATATTATTCTTATACCATTGTTTATCGACTCTCGATAAACAAAGCACATACTTATAGTTTGCACCATTGGTTGCACGCCAAAATGTTGGTCCTAAATCTTCCGAAATGTCCAGAATCTTCTTTTATCCGTTAAGAGATCAAATCACGCACTAGCGCCGTTTTAATTCATGATGGTGACTAATGAACAAATTCGAAAATAGAATTAAATGTTCCGTGAAGAAACCCAAGCGAAAGCTATGTTGATAATCCAAACGGATGACCCGATTGTCTATTCTGTATCGAAAGGGGTAAGTTTCATTATATGCGCTGAATCCATTCTTCCCTCGAATACACTTTATTCAACACCCCAATCATATGAATGCAACCCATTAGAAATACAGACCACAACTTGAAGTGTGTAAGCAGGTAGACTTATCCCACTTCTCTACCTGTTCGCCCAGTGTTTTATGATTCCCTTTGTTCGGAAAACACCCTTCTCGAGTGGCCTCCCGCAGATCCATTGGATTCGGCCGTAACTACGTTATACAAACTACAGAGTGTCTTTTGCCAGGCACTTCATCTTTCCAGATTCTTTTGGCAATCTCATTGTCAACAGAAGAGGCGCCTGTTCGGAGAGGTCACTTCTGAGAATGTATATTGTAATGCTTTTTCGTGGAGTCCCGCGCCATTGTGTAAAATGCGCCATCCCCTTCATTTTCGGTTGAATTGACGCCAAAACAAGAAAAAGCCATTCTCGCTTTGAGAAAATTGGGTGCAGAATGGATTTGAAACAAATATCGATTACAAGCTCTCATTGTGAGGCATCGAGTTTTTTGTGTTTACATTGTTGAAAAGACCCCTTTGTATTAAGTCTGCAGAAGTGGAGAGGAGTCTCCCGGAATAGAGATGCGATACTGTAACCTTAAAATGCGCAATGCGTTTTAGGGATTGAATACAAATCTAACATACACGAATATACAAGATGAATTATGCCCTTGAAGTTTGCAGAATGATAAAAACATCATAAATACTGACCATAATATACAGGTTGTTTCCTCATTTGCTGTCATTCGAGCCATATTTATTGATAAATGGCAATCAACAGTTTTCGAGATTTTTTAGTTCTTGTGATTTTTTGGATTCTTATATCTTTTCAGTATTTTCATTTTTTCAAATTCCTAATAAGAAATAAGTCCCATATTTTGCCACCGATCACTCCTTATGTGTATGTCATTGACCCCAGAATACATAAAAATACAAATTTCTAAGGAAACAACAAAACCCAACTGCAAAAACTTGCAACTGATAAGAAAAAACAAGACATACTTCATCAATATAATTTTATGAGTAATGTATATAAGTGCACTACTCAATGTTTTTATCGCTACCTACCTGAACAGTTAATAATATATACCTATAAACATACATGTATATGTATATGAAGGTATATGCTATGATGTATGCTTAGACATCCTTTGTCTAAGGATGTATGCGAACATTATTCACGTTATATTTATGTTGGAGTTTATATTATTAACTGCTCAGATATAGGTAGCGATAAAAACATTGCGTTGTGCTTTCTATTAGTACGAGAGATGACGACCAAAACCATGTTTCATAGCCGCTCGGCTAAAACTGTGTAAAATAGATTAGATGACCCTAGAGCCGACTGGTAAGTAGAAATAGTCAGAAGTGAAGCATCTTCGCGAGGGGCCAATTCTGCTGTGTGAAAAAAAATGGTCGACTGTCTGATATTGAAAATGTACATAGATTTTGTTATTTTATCACTAAAATTAGTGTTTTCAGAATGCCCAAAATACGGTTTTCAGAAATTTTGAGTGTCGCCTATAACGAAAAAATGTGCCGGAGTCGCCCGGCAAAAACTCCGGCTCTCTTACTTGGCTACACTAGTAAGAGAAAGAGATGCGATCTTATCGAACAGAAAAGAGATGAACCAAGTGTGTGGTCAACTTGTCAAAATCATATGGAAGATGTAAACAAATATTAATGTGACCACAGGCTTGCTTTGCCCACAAGTTCAGACCACAAGAAGTCGATCCGTTGAATATAATTGATGTTAGACTAATTTCTGAATTAAAGTCATATATTTGTTTCTAAATACATATTTCATTTGGAATATATCTATTTGGAGTTAATGACGATAATCGAAAGAATTTCTGTGAAGTATTTCGGAAATTTCTCAAATTATTTTAGGGACTTTGTTGGGACTTGTTTTAATTTATTTCATCATAGTGTACATGTTATAATTTTTGAAGTATGTTGTCGTGGTTATGACAAAAGATAGATGCATAGAATACCTGGTGTATCAATTCCTTACTAAAAATCGTGACCAAAATTTGTATATCAAAACGGCATTCTAGATTTCAGATTTTGGTCTAGTTCCGGAATAAATCCGCAATTTTTATCGGTCGTGGCGCTACTGTGGCAACGACAAATAGCGCGACCCCTTTCGGGAGAGATGAAAAGCCGCACAAATTCTCAGATTTTCGATCGACAAGAAAGTCTTAAACAAAATCTAATCAGTGCCAACACCAGGTATTCTATGCATCTATGACAAAAGAGTGATTCTGACATAAAAAAGTTGTAAAATAAAAGATCGTCAGAAAGTCACCTTCCAAATTATTTACAAATAGAAAGCAATTCAACATAATTGGCATCCCTGGTAAATTTGAAGAAGAGCATGCAGTCCTTGAAAACAGAAAGACTGATTGTCAAGGAAGCTGCAAGGAAACATTTCGTAGAGATTGAGAAGGTAGGACAAGAAGATGAGGAAAAAATAAATGAATTACTGCAACAAGTTTCAAGCAAAGCAGAAAAGGTATTTTTCCTAGACGACATTATAAAAGAATTGCTTTGTTACGAAGAACCCAGTGACGAAGATTTTAGTAAAGAAATTACAGAGGAAATGGATTTTTGCATTGAGGTAATAAAGTACAAAAACAAATACAATTATTTATTAGAAAAAATAACAGAAGCAAAAACGGAGGTCGAAAATGAAACAAGAGAAAAATTTATCGTTGAAATACGACCAAACTCTCCATTGTCAAACGCTCTTCTTGAGTCTCAAATTGAAGCTGAGAACCTGGCCAATCTGAAATTGAGAAGGCAGATACAACTGGATGATGACAAGAGAGAAGAAGAATGGGTTGAATTGGTTCATAAGACTGTAGAAGAGTTCAAACGGAATGAAGAAGAAGAAAAATGCAAAGCGCGTGAGAAGTCTTAATCGGTTCAGGCTTTCCAGTTGAAACAAATTGAAGAGAAATGCGATCGCAAAAGTAGCTGTTTGAAGGCTAGAAGAACTCGAACTTGTTCCCTTATTCAAGATCCAACTTTGTTGTGTGGAGAGCAAATGATTGTTCCTGCTGATAACGTTAAAGTTGAAGGCAGAGCTGTTTGTGCGTTAAAAATGGATTCTATTTCTTGCCAAAATAGTACTTGCGAAGCTTCATCCGAAAATGAGAAAAAGGACGTCAAATGTCTATTCAGAAGGGAGAAGACAATGAAACCTCTTCCAGATGGAGATGATTTCACTTGTCCCAAGCGAAAATCCTCGGATTCCCTCGAAGTATGGGCCTTGGAAGAGGACAAGGAAGAAATTCAAATTGGCAGTTCTTCTAAGGAGAGTTTGTATGAGAATAGTGGAACGCTCTTCATTCATGGTGAAGAAACAACGATCAATAGTTGACTGTGATGTGAGAGGAAGCTGCGTCAGGCAGAAAATTTTCGATAAACTATTTCCCAACCAGAAACAGCCTTGTAGGATTCCTTCAAAAAGAAGTGCTCCTTGCGAAGCGCCCACAAGAAAGAAGATGCCCTGCGAACTAGAACCTGAATTTCCTAAAGAAGATAAGGGAAAAACACAACAGGGAAATAAGGCTGCAGCATCTGGAGATTCCAAAAAAGAAGCATTCCCACCTCCAAAAAATCTAGCAAAACGAAAAATGTTGCTGCCAAATCATCTTCGAAAACTACAGAAACGAAACAGAAGAAAAAAAAAGAAGAGAAGAATAGAAAATCAGTCGAAAGATCAAGGTTTGGTCGAATCTTGAAGGTTCCAGCAAGGTTGGGCGAGAAATAAGCTTGGGGCCGGAGAATGCTAGGACTTGCTATAATTTATTTTATCATAGTGTACGAGAAATAAGCTTGGGGCCGGAGAATGTTGGGGACTTGTTTTAATTTATTTCATCATAGTGACCATAGTGTACATGTTATAATTTTTGAAGTATGTTGTCGTGGTTATGACAAAAGAGTGAGTCTGACATAAAAAAAGTTGAAAAATAAAAGATCGTCAGAAAGTCACCTTCCAAATTATTATTATTTACAAAAAGAAAGCAATTCAACAGACTTGGATCAGAAATATATTAGAAATGATTTGAGATTGAACATCCCTCAGATTTTTGAGTTGAACGTTGAACTAATTCATAAAATCTTTAATAAATATAATGCATATATTTTTGCTGAAATGATTGCGGCTATTCAGCATTGATTTCTTGTGTGATTGACGATTGTCAATAAACATATAACTTTATCCTCGTACTGTACTCATGTCGTACAATTTATTCAGAAATTCGTTCAGTGTGTCAGTTCCACAGATTCAGGTAACTTCTTATTTAAACATTAAATTTTCAATTCAAATGATCAATACACATTGACACATTAGATAAATGTGTGATAAATATGTGTATGAAAAAAATGAACGATACCCCTGGGTAAATTCACCTCACGGCTAAGTACTGCAAAATGAAAAGTTGTCTGATTAGTTACATGCTACATTCAATTTGTCTGATATTATTTTTTTCCACATCTGGGGGACGTATTCAATCATTGACGACGAATTTCAGACAGATTGCTATGAGTCACTTCGGTCAGATTTGTTAACATTTTCGAAATGCTATAAAAATGTAAGGCGACATGTCTTTCGTCTGAAAATTGATCTTTCCACATCAATTGACACGACTTAACCTATAAAAATCATTTTCAAACGAGCTGCTGTGATTTTTTTTTCTTTTTTTATTTTTTTTTATGGGTCTCCTGGGATTTGTACGCGCTACAATCTTGGTGTCTGAAAACTGCGTTATTGGTATCTCAGGGCTATTATCTAACTACATTCCGGAAATCAGACTGCTATGAGTCACTTATGTCATTTTTTTGACATGCGCTCTGATCATACGCTATGCGCAAAATCTCTGAAAATTGCATTTGCGCGGTTTTAGCCGAGTCTTCGTTTCAGTGATACAGAGTATCAAAAATTTATATTTTTTTTCAGTTTTTTGCTAATATCTGAGGAACCGTCTGAATTACAGAATTGCGATTCTTTACACACATTGTCACTAATAATAGCTACTTTCTTGCATTTACTCGGTTTTAGTAGACGTACCTGAGGCGGAGATACTAAATTTGCACGAAGGTTTTGCCCAACAACTTTTACACCACTGGGCAAACTTGCAATTGCACAGCAAATTCTGATGCGACAATGTGTTTTACATAAAAAAGTTACTCTTGGTTCACTGCTCTAAAGTGAAAGATTTTCGAAAACTTGCATATTTTATGATCCAAAAAAAATTTGCTTACGCATTGTAAATTTCTTGTAATTGGAAAAATGAGTGATGATTAACAAGTTTATCAATTTCAACAAAATTTGACAACTAGGTTTTTAAGTTTAAATTGTTATTTTTAGTTGTCAAATTTTGTTGCACGTATTCTTGGCAAGTGACCTTTCGGTAACACAGAAAACGTATACGCACCGAAAGATCCTTGGCATTGCCAAGAATATGGGCCTCCAGGAATTGACGAACGGTTGGTTATAACTTCATTGGCTTTCTTCAACAATCAACTAACGCGAGAACTTGCATGAAATATGAAAATGAACAGAATCTGTTTAATGCTGGTGGTTTCAACTCGATTTGTTTCTCTTTGACCTCACTTGAAACGCATTTCCTTGACGTGAGGATTTCCATTCAAAACAATGTGTTGTTATTTTATGAAACATGTTTCATGTTTCTCGTTTCATGTTTTCATCGGCGCAAATTCTTGTCCTGACAACTCACCGCACTGCTTAGAAGTTCCACTATTTTTGGCGTTTTTTCTACGGGGCTATCTCCATTTATTTTCCACCCCAAAAATTAGGAGTCGTTTATTTGTGTCTGATGATTTTGCACGAATGTGGTATATTTTTGGTTTGATGTAGAAAAACTTTGGAGAAAAAATTTCTAAAATTGTCCCCCATTATGTAGAAACGTTGACCACTTATAATATACCGTAGGGCGGTGTGACTTTGCACCACTTTTTAGAGTATTCTTGATGTAAATTTCTCGTTTTTTTGTAAAATGAGTTGTGTTTGAATTATGTTTAATTTCAAAATTCTAACTATCGACTGCTGTTATTAGAAACGGAAGAAAAAGTGCGCAACAATTTTTTTTCTATTTTAAAAATTTGGCAAAGTCACCCGCACATCGGTGCGAATTTGCCATTTGCATCAAAATGCGTTTGTTGGCAATTTAATCAAGTGCAGGTGGTATGTTTGCCACGAGAACGTTTTTATTTAACTTTTTTGAAGGTTAGTTAGCTAGGTTCTAGTCGCGAATAAAACAACAAATTATAAGAAAATAAAATCTATTATTCTTCATAAAATACATAAAATGAGTCTCTTTGTAAATGAAAAATATATAATAATAATTATTCATTTTCCAAAACCGCAGAACTGTTGCTTCCATTCAATAATATCCTCCTACAAAAAATCGCTTCCATTTTCCTCTTCCCAACATAGATGGTTTGTCTGCATAAATCTGTAAACAATAGAATAATTTCCTGAAATTTCGAGACCCGTCCAACCAAATGCTCTCAGTTTTTTTTTACGCGACTCTAAATACGTGTGAAATAAGCTGCTAAATGTATTTGGATGTACCATTTTTCATGTTTTCTACACAACCCTTAGTATTTCGCATTTATAAACACGTTAAAACTTACCTGCTCACACAACACAGCATAGCACACTCTTCGATCCAAGCCAAAGGACGGTGACTGTTGAAACCTTAGACAAAGGAAAGAGGAGACCTGGCATGTCATTCATAAATTCAGGAACTTTTGAAGCCAACATCCCGACCAATTTCCCATGAGTGGAACAAGGACAGATATAGCTGTCCTTGTTCCACAGTTCTTGCGCTGGCAACAATGCAGAAATTAGATTCGCGTGAATTCATTTGCCGCCAGTGGCGTGGATCTTCCGTGTTGTTTAGGGGTTTCCGTAGTTATTCACATTTGAAAATGATTGCTTCGGAGCTCAATATCTTTGGAACTATTAACCACAATTAGCAGAAATTAGGTTTCAATTTGATATGCGCACGTTAGGTAAATAACTCTTCATTGATGAAATCAGAATTCCACTAATTTCGACGGAAAGAACTAAATATACCCACATTGTCCGATTATGGGCCAATTTTTTCGCGTGGTTCCGTAGTTATTCACATTTCAAAATGATTGCTTCGGAGCTCGATATCTTTGGAACTATTAACCACAATTAGCTGAAATTTGGTTCCAATTTGACATGTATATAAGCCTTGAAGATGAACCGGTTGAAGAAAAAAATGAGCTCACCTGAATTTACTTAATAAAATTCACGAAGATGAATTACCCAATAAAATATCAAATTAATAATCGATAGGTGTTTTATTGAAACAATAATTATAGTCAATCACAATCAGTTTCCACAATAGCACAATACATTGAAATCTCAAAATTATCCATTCCTCATTTCCTAAACAATATAAATTTTGTATTCATAGATCTTGAACTATTTTTTTTGACTCATCTAAGAGTTTAGTTGTTTCATAAAGTATCCTTATTCTGAAATAATTTTTTTAAATAATTTTGATCAACTGATCAGCATGTCCATCAATGAAATATGCATCAAAAAGATGATTTTCAGAATGGTCTAAAATGGATGAATTAACATTAAAGATAGTTTGGCTGATCAGAACTGGTAACAAATGTTCAACTTTTCTATTGAAAATATTTGAAGTTTTATGGGAGAATTTGAACAATTTTTCGTCCTCTTTACTAACATCAATTACAAATGAATTGTGTCAAATACAGGAATTCATTTCTCTACAGAGAATAGGAATTTATTCCTGTAAATGTAACAGAGTACTATTGGTTTTGTGCAACAAAATATTCCAGTGTTCTCATAAATTTACAGGAAATTATTAGTAAATAAATCAGGATTTTCCTCTACCATGCAACCTATTTTTTGTTCAATTCCCTGGAATTTGTTGTTATTTATACATTACTCATCATCGAATGTATTAGGCCTTTCCTGTACTGCATAATGTTATTGAACTGTATTGAAAATATATATTTCTAGTAGGTACAATAGCCTGACAATGTAACAATACTTTCCAAATATCTCGAGTTAATTAGTTTGAGATATTTGCCATTCTTAACGCAACCAATTCAAGCTTAATTAAACAACGCCAGCAATAGCAAAAAAGCATATCTTTATAACACAAGATGATATTTTCAATTCATTTTATATACATTATGCAACAATATTTTGAATGCATAGACTTATAGAGCAATGACAATTCCTGAGGGAAAGTTGAAATCGCCAATGTCATCATTGAAAAAATCCATTGTTAGAGAAAACTTCCTCAATTGCCAGCTCACTGTACACAACAACTAACAGTACGAACTACGAATAACTATAACACATAACACTCTGAATCGCAATCTCGAGCAAGTGCAAGCCACATACTACATGTCTGAACAAAAATATTCCTAAATACCCTTTGCTGTTTCTTACGATCACATATTTCAGTTTAGCGTTACTATTTACTACAATTTCCATTATTCCAGCATTCCAAAATAATTCTTCACATTCACATTTTAATCCAACAGCATCTACAAAATATTGTTTTCCCATTACAGGAATCTATAGAGAATTCTAAAGTTTCGATTCCTGCGAACCCAACATTAATTTCTGTTCAAACGGCATATTACATCTCAACAGGAATCGAAATGCTTGGTTGACAGTAAATTTCCAGTTTCTGCAACAAAAGTAGTTTCTATGTTACAGGAATCCAATTAACAGGAAATTCCAGTAGTCTATTCTTTTGAGTGTGCAGATCAAGAAACCTAAAAATCCTGTTTTTCTTCCACTTCTTGTAATAGGGATGCCATTCAATGTCAGTCCGAGAATAGATCTTTTCATCGTATGCATATAATCTGGTAAATTTCTGCATCGAGGTATGAAACTTGATCTCTGTAAATATATTTCTTTGAATATTCATTGTTAAACGGAAAATTATAACTGCATAATTACCTATTAGCATCTTGGGGAGTGATAGTTGAGCTTGAGCTGCAAAAAAGTTCTCAATTAATGTATTGAATCATACTTAATAAAAAATAATATAATATTATTATATAACAATATTTACTGACACACATTCTGACTCTATTTCATGAAGTTATAATCAAACAGGTTGAATTAAAATATAAATCTCTTGAACTTCTCACAGAAACTTACCTTGAAGACGTTAGTTCCCAGAGTTGGAACAGGATTGACATCATTTTTGAGATATTTTGTACCATTCACTCGAAAAGCAAAATCTTTAGATTCGAAGTGCTCCGAACATAAGAACAGATTTTGAGGCATGTTTTCAGCATCAACCAAGTCCGAAATTGAAAGCCATATATTTCTTCTCTCAATATTAGAGGGAAATCTAAAAGTAAAATTATAAACATCGGACAATCTACGCCACTGACTGTACAAACATGAAACTAACCTGTGAAAACTCAAACTATGGTTGTAGGAGTCCAATTTGCCACGTACGAACCATTATTTTAACGTATTTTCAAAAAACTCTTTGGTATTTTGCTCAAGATATTCAGAAATATCTCCGAAAATCACTTATTTGACACAACTCAACTAGATATCGGGTTATATCGGTATGGCAACGTGTATCAAACATGAAATGTCAAATCGAAGGCCAATTTCGCTGATTGGTCGCGAAGCCATATTATGAATATTATGAATGAAACTGAAACAACCGGTGTTGTCAAGTTGGGAACCAGGGAATCTCTGGAATGGCCATTCTGGAAGGATTCGAAGTTAATGAACCGGAAATCTCAGACAATGTGACAACGTCGTTCAGATCTTGGCGTAATTCTCGTTTTGTAGTAATACAGTCGTCCAGTTCGTTCTTCATTATGTGGCATCTTGGCTTCAAGATTTATCATCCTATACCGCGTCTCCTCTTTCCTTTGGCCGGAGACACACTTGGCGTTTTTTTCCGATCGGATATTTTGCCGTCGACGCCGCACCAGAAGTGGCGCATGGGATCTTATGGCGACGTACACATTCGGCGGAAAAAAGGACGATCGGATTTTTTAACGCCATCGGTAGAAATGCAGCCGACCGCTGCCACTACATTCGTCGGTTTTTCTACCGACTACCCCCAGCAGTGGCCTACGTGACCGAATGCAAGGTTACACACTCGTCGCCCAGTCTACAGTGCTGCGTGTCAGTAATTGACTCAATTGACTAGCGGAGGTAGTGTGGTTGTGACTTGAGACGGATATTTTACTGCCCAATGTGTAATCCAGTGTGTAAGCTCCAATTTTGTTGTACCGTCGACGGCAAAATATCCGATCGGAAAAAAACGCCAAGTGTGTCTCCGGCCTTTGTCTAAGGTTGAAACAATGTGGGGATATAGTGTCTCTTAGGTTCCGATTCGTGCTGTCGTTGAGAAGTTACTGACTTTACCAAAATAAAATGAAACATAAAACATTAGGTAGTTTGGCAAAGTCACCTTCGTTGGCAAAGCCACTCCACTCTACCGTACTGATAACACATTCAATTCCGAATCAAACGGGTGGCCCATCAGTTAAGGTCCAAAGCTGAAATGTGGATACCTAGTATATTATACGATTTTCAGTAGTTCCGATGATATAATTATTTTCTTTTTTAGAGCTTGTCCAACGTTCTACCCGAACTGTGCCAGAAGAAGGCCAATGTTTTGCAATTGTATGTATGTGTGTTTGTATACTTATACAGGGTGAGTGTTTGACTTGTACATATGTGTATTTTAACTGTAGATTCCTCTCATCAAACGAAACGCTTTTTTTATACCATTTTCGGTTTTGTTTGAAATATACTGGGTGTCAAAAATCCACGAAAAAAAAACATTGTTCTTTCCACATCTTTTCAATCATTTCAAATGAATTGAATTTTTTTTGGAAAGCTGATAAGAACTGATATAATTGGTTGAATACGTGACCAATATGTATTGCTTGTACGGACAAAAAAATATCATTTTTATGTTGATGCTCAGGAAGTATGCTTCAGGGAAGGTTTTGAAGTTTAAATAATTATTCATATAGTTTCATTACTTATTGGAATAAAAGTTTCGGTTACTTCTGAGAAAATGTAAGGTATTCAATTGTCTACATTATTGTGGAAAAAATACAGGGTTTCACATTTGAAAAAATCGAGAAATAATAATTTGAAGTTCTTCATGTTTGGACCTTCATAACGGTCACCCTGTATATGACAGGTTGATTATTTAGGAACCGTGACAAGGCAAATTTTTCAATTAAAAAACTTTTGAATCAAATTCATGTTACTATCGCTTCTGAAAATCGTCAGAAGAATTTTACTGAACTTCTTTTCCCTCACCTTTTTGCAGTTTTCTTCGAATAAGGTCTGTACCGTTGGAAAAATGTCTCTAGTATTTTGCGTCATGAAAGAAGTAATGAAGGTCATTGTAAATATGTGAAAATATATGGGGTGATCCATTAAAAGAATAATCCATTTGTTGAATAAGATTTATCGGGGACACTCTGTTTATCAGAAAATAATTTCCTGAGATGCAGAAATGAAGGTACAAGAGGTCTACTTTCCAACTAAATCCCCGAGATGTCTGGTTCGTCAGCTATGGAAGATTTTCGCACTATTGCAGGACCCTGTATACTTCGCGAAAATACACGGAAAGTCGTGCAATGATCTCAGTTACTCATTATTCAGTTTTGCAACAATGAGACAAATATATGAATACATGTATATTTATCTATATTATTTTGTTACGCTGTTTGCATGGTATTATTTTCGAATGCAACGATCCATTATTCTGCTGCATGTTACGAGAAGATTTGTAAACACTGTGATTTGAAGAAATAATACAATTCTGAAATTTTCTCAGAAAAGTGGAGGCGTGTGATCAATTCGAGCCTTTGTGTGATCTTCCTGAGAATTATTGGAATATCTTGAACAAAGAATATAGCCAGTTCTGACAAATTAGCGATTCTAATGCGTATTTCACATTTTTAGCAAGGCTCTGGACGACCGATAAAAACAAGTTTCCTCTCAAAGAAGACCTACTAACGCTTTGTGTTTGTGAAACTGAGCGTTGGAATTTACAGAAAATTAAGTTCCATAATAACTCATTTTTAGGAGCAACTATACCTTTTCAACTTCAAATTGAGACTAATCACAATCAAATTGGAATTAAACAAATTCAAAATGAGAATTTGCAACTTCAAATTGGTAAACGAAATCGAATTGGGAATAAACATATTCAAAATGGGAATAAGCAACTTCAAATTGGTAAACGAAATAGAATTGGGAATAAACATATTCAAAATGGGACTAAAAAATCTCATATTGGGAAATGACATTTCCACTTAAATTTGATACTTCAAAAATATTGTCTTTCAGGAACCAGAATTTCAGGACAATAATCTACTCAGACTCAGTCCTTACAGTCCAATGCTGAACCCTATAGAATTTGCGTGGTCAAGTTTTGAAACTGGAGTTAAAAGGGCAATGTCTACAAGGATGCCACAGATTTTGGCTGGTGAAGAAACGACAAATCTTCCTCAAAACCAGCTCCGCTTGCGTGAAGTGGAAATTATATTGCGTGATAATATAAATATAATAAATATCAACAACTGTGCGCGATATGTAGCACATATACAGCGATATTTTCCTGATGTTTTAAACTTAGTTGATATGGTTGTGTGATTTTCATTGTTGAAGAAATATTTTTATTTATCGTATCGATTCTCACATTCATCAACTTGTTCATAAAATAGCATTATATAGTTTAAGTTTATCAACACCTCTGCATTGTAAAATAATTTTTTTCCTCATTTGAATTCTTAGTTACTTCAGAACAATTCTCTTGAACTATGAAATAAAACGGAAAATGACTTTACTCAATATGAAATTGTTTAGTGTCAATATGAATGTGTTTATTCCCAATTCGATTGTGTTTACCATTTTGAAGTTGCTTATTCTCATTTTGAATTTGTTTATTCCCAATTCGATTTCGTTTACCATTTTGAAGTTGCATATTCTCATTTTGAATTTGTTCAATCCCAATTTGAATGTGATTAGTCTCAATTTGAAGTTGAAAAGGTATAGAATCATATTTTTCATACAGTCTCTGACTGTATGTGATTCATACATGATTTACTATTTGAGATCCATATGTATACTCCATTCACTTTTATAATGTATCCCGGTTGGCCATGACATTATGATACATTTCATCGTGCATATTTTGAAAATGTAAGGCTATAGTCTGTTTCCTGTCAGATAACTAAGGAACGTTTTTCTTCCCACATGGGGGTCGTAATAATTTGAAAAAATATTATGTGAATTCAATACATAATTCTAAAGATCTGGCGACTGTTGAAGAATTTTTTTTTCTGCTAATACCGGAAATATTTCACGTATATAAACATGGTTGGAGGATTCAGTTATGCTATTTTCTTGTATGGAAATTAAGAATCGAGTGATGAAATTTTACCGAAAAATAGTGGAGATATTGGTCCGTTACTTTGTGATAGTTCATACGGAAAAAATGAAAGTAAAAGGTGGCCAAATTTCGATGGTTTAGTACTAAAACTCCTAAACTATAAAAGATAGAGAAAAAGTGATATACATGTCATGTTCTCTTGTTTCGAGAATGCTAAATTGAAGAAAACCCCAAGTTGCTACGGCGTCTATAGTTTCGACCTACAGGGCGATTTTGTTATTTGGTCCATTATTATATGTAATTGACTATAACTCTCGAAATAAACACATCTTTGGGGCACTTTTTTAACTGCTTTTCATCGGTGCTATTGGATTTTTTGAATCTGCTCAAGTTTCGAAGCTATAAGCTATAAAAAAAAATTTTTCAAATGGAAACCATAGTGGGAAATTATATTTCCGAATTGATTTTTCTTCAATGATTTCAAAAATATATATCATGATATACTTTCGAGTTCACTTTATATCGAAAATTTCGTAAAAACACTTTTCGTTCAACAAAATCCAAGTAGGCTTTGATTCAAAGCTGAGGCGGTCATGGAATTCCATGTCTTATTATTTTATTTTCACTCATCAAATTCTTTTCAGTTTCATCATTGTTGTATCATCTCACGATTCTGAAGTTCTTATTCAAATCATATCATCCAAAAATGCAATTTATGTATTTCCTCGAATGGATAAATGTTTGAACATTTGTTGTGAATATTATTTTTTTCAAATATGTAACCCTATATTTTTTTCGGAGAAGTTTTTTTGCCCCTCATGGAAAAATTCATTACTGTTATCAACGGGTACCATAAAACTTTGTGTTATTGTCATCATCAAATCTTGTAAGTATTTAAATGCTTTTCATTTTTCAATTCAGCCCGAGAAACCATATTAGAATCAACAAGTTTCGCGAAGCCCCTCTATGGGTCTCAGTAATAATAAAGCTAATATTTCCTGAATCCATTTGGCAGATTACAATATGCAATTGTGAGGTATCGAATTCTATGACCTTATAAGAGAACCTTTGAAGCGCCAGACGATACAACAATGATGAAACTGAATTGAATTTGACAAGTGAAAACAAATAAGACATGAAATTCTATGACCACCTCAGTTTTGAAGGAAGTGAATCAAAGCCTGCTTGGATTTTGTTGAACAAAAAGTGTTTTTTCGAAATTTTCTATATATAGTGAACTCGGAAGTATATCATCATATTTTTGAAATCGTCGAAGAAAGATCAATTTAGAAATATAATTTCCCACTATGGTTTCCATTTGAAAAAAATTTTTTGGTTATAGCTCCGAAATTTGAGCACATACAAAAAATCCAATAGCACCGATGAAAAGCAGTAGAAAAAGTGTCCCAAAGATGTTTCCATTTCGAGGGCGTCGATCGTATAACAAGGAAGTTATGGTCAATTATAAAAATGGACCAAATACCAAAATTATCCTGTAGCTCGGAAACGAGTTGCCGCAGCAACTTGGGATTTTCACTTTCTCTATCTTTTATAGTTTAGGTCGTTTAGGTGTTGTAGTACTAAACCATCGCAATCTGGCCACCCTGTACATACTCGAATTACCCCACAGAAAAAAATTCTGCCTACAGAAGACATTTGAATACTTTTTGGCACAACCTGAAATACTCCAGTATGAAAATGTAGTAGTTCTACGAAACCTGTGAAGAACTAACTCAATTTACAAAGTTAAGAGGGAGTTATTAGAAATTATCATTGGCAACGTCTCTGAGAATCATTTGACATTTAAGTAGTACCAACCTCCGTCAATTTTGAGCAAAAAAACTTCATAAACCTAAATCTTGACCAACCGGGATACCTAATTCATAAAAGTGAATGGAATATACCTCACCTATTAAGAGGAATTCGAAAATATAGGATTCAAATTATTATTTAAGCGAAGAAAAAGCTGAAATAGCAGCAATTTCATCTCATTTCAGGTGAATTGTTTGGAATCATTTTCTGAAGACATTTTTGTAATATCAGATCTATTGAAAATTTAAACAAAACCATTGAATCCAACTGGAAGCACAAAATGAAACTTCGATACTATGGAATATGTAAGTACTCCTCAGTAGAGACTCATAATAACTCAGGATGATGAATGGACGTCATAATGGTGCCCCAATCTTTTAAAGTACGAATTCGATTATATCCAAACGACTTCAACAAGATTGATTTTGGGAATTGTGTTAACGAGGAACAAATGTTCTGCTATTATCTAATTTCTTGAGAGCTCTTTATGGTTATCGTAGGAACTTGAATAATTTCGTTATATTTCGAAAATTGTAACCAGACAATGATAACAGTTGATGAATATTAAATTATATTTACCCGATTCATATGGCTGATGGACCGAAGCACATATTAATTTGAAAAATTTATTAATTTTCCTATTTCGTATTGGATTATTATCAGACATGATTCAACATGTTGTAATTTGTCTTGGAAGAAAACGAATATGTACATAATTTATTAAATAGGCGGTATTGTAATGGGATCATAGAATATAATTTCTGATCCAGCGTTCAAAAAGCGTCCACTAAAATATTTCACATTGAACGTGAACTTCGTGTATTTACTTGTTTTTTCAATTTATGCTCGCAATAATTAACGATGAAGCGAATAAATTCCTGAAAAAAATGACTTCAATTTCCCATGGTAGTTCTTTGAACTTGCAATTTTATATTTCGAAATGAACAATGATATTTGCGTTCCTTCTTAATTAAATTTATTCCTGTATAATGTGGAGTGATTCACGCATCGCAAGCTTTGTTTTTGTTTCTGATGTGCACACTAATGGCCATATAACATCTTCTTTGATGAGTGATAAAGGCGTATTTGAGCAATGGGCGAACATGGCCTGCAAAGTTATACGTAATTAGGTAATTTAATGATTCCCTGAAGTGGAAACTTGAAACAAATTATGTATAGAGCAAAAAAGGTCTTCATTTGTATGGACAGAGTGGCTATAATGGAAATATCAAGTGTAGTTCGTTCAATGATTATCATAAAATGTAAATGTGTCGGGGATAATTCTAAAAAATTATCAAATGAAATCCAAATCTATATGAGATATTTATATTTGAATTGCACTATTTTAATTTTTGCCATTGAGTACTTGACCAAATTGAAGCCGCATAAGTGTTCCATAACGTAACAATTCAAAACCAATTTCCAAAATGAAAAGGATATATTCTTTTCAGATAGGATGAGAGTACATTTTTGGTGGGATAAAACAAAATGAGCTGGAGGAAATGAGGCTCTATAATATTAAGAAAAAATTGTGAATGGAAATCATTTTTAAAAATGATGCAATATATATGGTGATGACTTTTATTTACAATAAGACTTGATCAGTGATGCATTCCCTGCTGGATTCAACATCACTGAAACATTTCTGGAGGGCTGTCTGAAAATGAAATTTTGTGAACAAAAGCTATAAACCGTTTTGGATCATTTCACTACAACTCATGGTTTTTGAGATATAACTCGTAAAAGCCTTGCTATACCATTCTTGACATGATATGTGAACAGATTGTAGTTGGAAACTTTTTATGAAAAGTCCTATTCCGAAAATAAGCACAGACAAACAAAACGACAGTCAAAAGGTTTAACGCACGTTTATGTTTAGCTTGCAAATATCTCCACAAAACTGGGAATCAGTTTTTCTGTATTCACTTTGGGCGATTTCTGACAATGATAGAGATCGATTCATACTTCGATATTCGACGCGTGCATCAGTTCTATGTCGGCATTTTTTTTTTACCTTTTTTACGCCCTTGAGTAGACTCGAGTCTACTTTGTCGGTATGTGTAAATATTACCTGCTACTACTTGGAGTTGGTCACTCAGGTCAGTGATTTCCTTTATTTTGTTGCTTTGTTCGAGATGAATGACGAATAAGTAAATGAGTACAGTGCGTATACTTCATTCACTTTTATAAAGTATACCGGTTGGCCATGGAATTCTGACTCAATTTACCGTTTATATTTTGAAAATGTTAGGTTATGGTCATTCTTCTGTCAGTTGAACAAGCAACGTTGCCGTTTCTACATTTATGTCGTAGTAATTACGTATTTATCAAAATGTTTATTTACTTTGGGAAAATAATTAATTCGAGAAAATTTTATGTGAATTCAATAATTCCAAAGACCTGGCGAATGTTGAAGACACTTTTTTCTTCTAAATACTGGAAATATTTCACGTATATAAACATGGCTGGAAGATTCATTTATGCTATTTGCTTGTACGGAAATCAAGAATCGAGTGTTGAAATTTTACTGAAAAATAATGAAAACCATCTATCATGCAGTATTCGAGTCAAAAGCAAGATATAGAATTATGTTTTATGGACATACTTCGAAGTCAACTCAAATATTCTCCAGGTGGGTGTCAAACGTCTTGAATGACAAATTTAATTATGTATATATACAGGGTGTCCCAGAAGTCCCGCACTTCCTTGAGGGAATCGAAAGTGAAAAATATTCTAAGCCCAAATATCCATGTTTGAAATAATTTCTAACATCGTTACATGTATATGTTTCTTTTTGAGAAAGAGCATTAGATTCTTTAATGTATCAAACAATATAGCATGTTCAAAGCAATTACAGTATTAGGAAAGCAGATTTTAACAGGACACCATACATTTTCACCTATGATACATGAGCACAAAGATAAAAACCTCTGAATAAGTATAGAGATTTTGCAATTTTTTCCAAAGAATAGGCTGACGTATTTATAACAGACAGAATCTTCTTCAAGAACAACATTTCATCTTTATTCTGGATTAAGACTGACGGAATATCTTGAAATCTGCAAAAGAAAAGGAGATAGAAAATCATCAGGGAATAGTATATAACCTACATTTGGTCTTTGACAACGAAGGTCTTCCGACCAAATCTGGTCCTCCAAGCAATTATTTTTGAGATCCTCAGGTTTACGAAGAAGCTTCATGTCCCTTGAAATGAGAAAGCATTTCCCAAAGTTTCCTAATTGGTTATTTTTCTATCTAAGTGGTTTGCAGCAACTTCCTCTTCCATATCCATCATATAGACTTTTTTTCATTTTGTTTGATTCAGTTGAACCTCCTTGATCGTAGAAAATCTTCGATACAGTACTAGTTGAATAAGGAGGGTATTCGACATTTTTGCAATACTAGAAAACCTAAATGTTAGGTCTTTCACACTGCATGGAGGGTTCTGTTGAAAAAGGCAGGTCTTTCGCAAAAGTGAGTAGTGTATCAATCGAAAAGTGTTCATTTTTCAAATTATAATTCCAAATTTGTCGTTGCAGATCTTTTTCAAAATAAAGTCTTCAGTCAGTGTCTTTTTGGGTGCCCCAATAGTAGGAAATTCTTTGTCGTCTCTTTCACTTCAAATCCTCCTAATTGTGTTTATGTCCAGCTAAAAAATAAATATCTATTCAAATAAAATATAAAACCTTGGTTTTCACTCACATACGTCGAAAATGTTGGTGATGAACTGTCGATTCCAAATTATCATGGTTACTTTTAGGATGCGCAGATTTCAATTTTAAATGGCACTTCCTGATACTTTGCCTCTGCTTTTTCGAAACTACCTTCCGGACTCCTTCGGCATTCTTAGTTTCCAGGCTTGATAATTAATAATTAACGGCAACGTCTCCGAGATTCATTCATTGACGTAATGTTATTCACAAGTGCCAACCTGCGATTTTTTCATACGTAATACCACTAGAGATGGAATTTTGCCGGCAAAATTTCTCGATTGATATGAATGTTTGTTGCTCGGAAATTTCGCGAATGACATTTGTATCAAAATCACGAGCCGTCAGGCGAGTGATATTGGAAAAAATGTCATGAGCGAAATTTCCGAAAAGCAACAAACTTGAATATTACAAGAGAGAAATTTAACCTGCTTAAATTTCATCTCGAGTGGAATTCGGCTTGAGTATTCCACGAGAAAATAGGGTAATATGTTCACAATTGACGTGTATTGCGCTATTTGGCAAATTAGAATTCATCATAGATTAACTAAACCACTAAACGTTGTTTGTTCTCTCTATGATATTCATCTCCGAAGCTATCTATGAATTCGAGAAACGTCAAAAATTTTGTCGCTGAAAAACCAACATGTTGGTTTTGCCGACTTGAAAATTTTTTCGGGATGAAACGATCGTTGCTACGGAAACTTCCTCACTAAAAATGGAAAGAGTGGAATAATCAGGTGAAAAAACTTGATAAACCCAAAACTTGGCCAACCGCGATACTTTATAAAAGTGAATGGAGTATATTATGTGAATTGTTCGAACTAAATTATATATTTGTGAAAAACACATTTCCAAAATTCAGAATATTGATGGCATATAATTTCCAAAATGCATTTATTTCATGCCTTCCTATATTCTTTTCCTTCATTGGATACAAGAGCCATTTTGGGAAGCAAAGGTAGCCTCAGCAGGAAAGATATCAAGAATCAATAGATCCCCTACCATAGTATGGATGGACCTTTACCAAAGTTAAATGAAGCTGGTAAATGTTTTTTCCTCCTTATCGGAATAAGGGAACACTATACAGACACTAGCAGATTTTGGGAGTTTTTGAGAAGGACATGAAAATTTTCAACTGAAAGTACAAAGTGATCCAAATAGTATATACATATTTATTTGAATGTAAAGTCCTATTAGATAAACAAAAACTGATGTCAATGTCTCATCGTTTTATTGTTAGAAATCGTTTTTTGTAAATGTGCATTTTTGAAAAGTGACTGTAACTTTTTTCCTGTGTAAAATTCTGCGTTTCTTTAAAACATTTTTGAGGGAATTAATTGCCTTTCCATTCAATGTTCGAAAAGTATACAGGAGCTGAATTCGGAGCATTTCGACACGATTTTGCTGAATCTTGCAGTTTGAAAAAGTCGGATCCCGGAATCCATATGGAATTATTTCGTTTTTTTTTCGACTGATATGCAGAGAATGAAAATATTTATTTGAATGATTTGTCTGAAATTCGAATATAAGAAATTGGCCCACCCTCAAAATCCACCAGTGAGTACAGAGACTCTAGAAATCGATTTCCGACTTACTCTTCAGTCAGGTCAGGTCGTCCATGTTCCACATTTTTTATCATGGAGTCGAGAATCTACTCAGTAACAATATCTTGGAATGACGCTCAAACATGTGTTCATTTCGCGTCCAGTGCGAGTCCAAGGATGAAAAACCACTTCCACCAACAATTAGAATCTGACTTCGATCTCCGGCTCGATCCTCAAAGCAAAGCCTTGGATACGGGCCCGATTTGGAATTCCCATCTTATAGACTAAAGACGAAACCAATAAAACCAAAGCACGGAGCGATTGAATCAAATATAATAGCGCACAAACTGGTAGAAGAGTAAGAGCAATAGGTATCCTTGAGAAGACACGGTCACGAGAGATGATAGAGTAAATAAAAAAGAGTGCTGCTTCGAGAATCGAGTTACTTCCAACACAAGATGTGTCTATCCTAAGGTTTGTTTCAAGACTTTCATCAAAGTCTTGAAGTTCATTTAATCAAATGAACCTATTATTATTTCAACCATCGTGTTAGGAATTTATTATATTTTTTATTCTTTTCTCTTGATTTGGCAACTTATCATCCTCCGGTGTCTGATGCGTACGCGTACACCTTATCAAGGCTATACATGGGATACATATTTATTTATTCATTTATTTCATAACTAACAAGGGTTGAGGTTGGTTGAACCTATAAACCCAAAAATATGTAGGTACAGTTCATTTTATATTATTCATCTTTCATTTTTCATGAGATACACTTATTTATTTCGATTAAACTATTAAAAAACCAATCTGCTTCTTTTCATAAAATTAATACAGTCTGATAAATATATCAAGTCATAAAACACAATCATAACTAGGAACCAGCAAATTATCAAACACATTGTTTAAATTACCAATGATATGCGAAACCGAAGAGTAAGTTATTGAGTTGAGTGCTCTAATTCCTGGACGTTTTCAGAGTTCTTCACTTTCACAAGAAATAACCGTTGAGAATACAAAACCCTTACAGGTTAATACGCGTGGCATGCCCCTTATCTTAGAGCATACTGAGCCTTAGATAATAAAAAAAATATGAGTCCACTCAGTAAAACTATACAATGTTTCAACGTTACAAGCCTTATTCTTAAAAAACTTTTTTACAGACAAGCTTTTATAATAACAACAATACTCATCCGCCATTTTGAATCCGCCATCTTGAATTCCTAAATTTTGAAGAATCGTAATTTCCGACCCACAAATCCCCCAGATGCGAATTTTGAATAGAATCGGATCATAATTTCAAAACTCGTCCGCCATATTGTAGCCGCCATCTTGAATTTTCCAATATTGACAGAAGAATCATCATTTTCGAACCCGAAAACCCCCAGATACTAATTTTGAATGGAATCGGATCATAATTACAAAACTCATCCGCCATTTTGGAGCAGCCATTTTGTTTTTTTCTGTAACAAATATTTCATGAGGCATTGTCACCAGAATTATGTACACCTGCCAAACTTCAAATCGATCAGACGATTAGAAGTGTGTCATATTTAACTTGCAAGATTTGATTACAGATAGACAGACAGACACAGGGACAGGTGAAACTAAATAAAAAAAAACTTCTGAAATGGGTCAACATACAGAATGTATCAGTTTTAAATCGAGTCACTAGCGGATCTAACGTTTTTCAAAGGAGTACCATGAAAATTTTCAACCAAGGATACAGAGTGAGTCAAATTGGACACATTCGAATGTAAATATTATAATTTATGAACTAGATAAACAAAAACAAATGTCGGCGTCTCATTATTTTGAGTGCCACTCGCTCAGTAGTTTGTTGTAGGACCTAGGAAAGACATTTTCTAGTCACATGGTAATGGCCACCATTCACACTTGGGTCAAAAATTAAGAGTGGGGTTCCTAAGGTGGCACAGAACACAAATGATTTTCTCAACTCGTACAAGCTACAAGATCAGAAGCTTGTAGTTTCTGGCACTGGCGGATTCAGACAGTTTTTCATTGGGGAGAGGGAATTAGTTTTTTCAGGGGGGTCATGAATTGATAGATTTTTGGCATTCCGGCACCTTTATCTGCATTTATGCTTTTGTCGAGTCTTGCAGTTTGAAGAAGTCGGATCTATATTAGATTACTCGAATTATTTGGATGATTTGTCTGAAATTCGAATACATATCAGAAATTTGTTGAACAACCATCAAGGGTTCTTTGTTCTTTGTTGTCCTCGAAGAGGAGCCCCCCCCCCACCTCAAATCAGGCAGTGAATCGATTAAATTTTATGGGATATTCTCCTAGTCATAGCCATAATTCGGAAAAATGTATACAGAGTATAACAGCCAAATGGAATAAACTCGATAACGAATAAATGAAGGCGTGTTGGGAAAAACGCTCGGACACGTCGATTTGTAATTTTAAATGTGCATATTTTTCAAGAAAATAATACTATATAGGGTGTTCCATGTGACCGTGACCAATACCAACTTTCTTATTTCGAATGCAACCCCCTGTATATTATTTATTTTTTGGATTCATCAGAGAATTCTAGACACAATTCATGCACAATGTCCTATACCTATCTCCAACTATTTCGGAAGTATTAAGTGTTTTCAGATGTATTGCAAAAATCAACGTTCTAAATAAAAATTATTTTATTTCACAAATTCGGTACATTTCACTTAAAACCTTATAAGTAATACTGGTTATTTCTTAATTACATATTAAAAAAAAACAAAAAAAACATTATTGTCAATGTAGGAAATGAAATGTTCAAAAGCTCCCCGCGAACGTCTTGGCAACATGCTAATCTTGTAGAATGTAGAATTAATTGTCTTCTGACGTTCCTCAACATTTTTTTAAATTTCTTCTCAGTAATGGTTTTTGCTTACTTTCTTCATATCGGGAGGTGAATGGGAAATAAGTATTGAGTGTAACGTATCGAATTTGTGAAATAAAATAATTTTTGTGAAAAATCTGAAAACACTTAATATTTCTGAAAAAGTTGAAGATAGGTATAGGACATTGTACATGAATTATGTCTAGAATTTTCTGACGAATCCAAAACATAAATAATATACAGGGGGTTGCATTTGAAATAAGAAAGTTGGTATTGGCCACGGTCGAATGGAACACCCTATATAATTTTATTTTCTTGAAAAATATGCGCATCTAAAATTACAAATCGACGTGTCCGAGCGTTTTTCCTAACAACTCCTCATTTATTCGTTATCGAATTTATTCCATTTGGCTGTTACACTCGTATTATCTCGCTTACTAAGGAAGATACAGGTTGTTGAAGGTTGCAAGAAAAGAAAAAAATCGATATTTTACAATAACTTCCATAAAAAATCTCGGATTCAAACAAAATTTTGCAGGTTAATAAGGATCTGCTCTTGTATATCATAAAATAGAGAACTAGCTTTCTGCTGCTTTCAGAGATTTGATAAAAATGTTTTATTTTTCGTGGAAATAATATTTTGGAAAATTCGAATCAATCTCTGTCTAACGCATCAGTGATAGCCGTGGATGCCAAGGTTTCGGTACCCGTTGGAACAAAGCTAAGGTCGAAACGACCGGAGCAGCAAAGAGTGGCACTATCTCAGCCACTTCATCTTCAAAACATCTCCTACACGCCCTGAACTTTCTTACCGCATACGACCAGTGCAGTAGAAAGGTTAGAGCTTTACGCTGGCACGACTCAGCGTCTTGGTCGACTGGTCGTAGTATCCCCGCCACATTCCTATAGTATTATAGTAGTATAGTAAAAGCTGTTGTGATTCCCTGGATCGTACGCACAGTTCGCGACTTGACATGCACGTATATCGGCTATGCCACCGGCTTAATTCTGCGCTCTTTCGACTTAAATGAGACAATTCACGGTTTTCTATGGATGATTGAGAGTGTTGAGTGCTCAGGCTATTTTAACAATCGGGTGTGATCGTTTTGTTCAGCGAGAAGGCCGCTATCAATAGTGTGGATCCGGAGTATGGTCTTTTGAGTGAATAAACGCGATAGATGTAAGTTTAAATAAATCATGATGTAGAATCAGCCTATACTATATATTCTTGAATAATAGCATATTATATTGTGTTCTGCATCTTCTTCTTCCAAATAATATAGTGTCCATTGATTATGATCATTGCATTGTTTCAATATTCTCTGTCTTATTCAAGAAATAAATATCAAATAATGCAAGTAAGCGAAGAAACTGAACTGTTCCTACATGTACTTAACTTTGAACATACTTATTCAAATCCTGAAATAGTGTTTACATATTTTTTTTATCGAGCTATCGACTTGATTTTTTAAGCGAAATGTCAACACATTCTGAAATTATAAATTTTATTTATCTAAAATGGTATTCGGAGCTGAGTTTTGTCCTCTATTAAGGTCGATTTAATACACCGGTTTCTCAGACTTGTCCACAATAGCTTTTGACTTATTTCTGAGTCGAAACAGCGTGGTGCATGGATCCACAAATAAAATCATAACTTTAGAACTATTCATGGAAACCCTCGTGGAAACCAAATCAATTGTTTTTAATCGATTTCTTAAGATATAACGCATGGTTTGAGATGTAAGTCGAATTCAAACATCGTTGCTTACTATGTTATGGGAGCTTTCAGTATGTGGGTTTGATTTTGAAAAATTGGCGAGATTTGTTGAAATATCAAAAATTTCCAATATTTGTGTAATAACATATCCGGGCACATGGACGATTTCATTGACAGCTGCTGTCAGTTTTTTGACATCTGTCAAAAATTTGTCTTGTTGAATTCTTGAATGGGAATCTACCTAAAAGGTGTAAGTACTTTTTATACAAGGGCGGCTTAAGAGCTGTTGAGTCCACGTCAGTGCTTCTCAATATTTTTTGATATATTCTTTAATTGTTGGACAATCTCTGATAACCCTTTTCGTCCTTCAAAGTTCTCGAAGAATGACTGTCGAGTGCAAATAACTTTAATAGTTTCTATAATTTGAGTACAGTAGTGTGCAGTGGCGCATCCAGGATTTAGTTATGGGGGGGGGGGCTGAACTGAACTGAAGAATTGTTTTTGCTATATACAGGGAGTTTCATTGGTAAATGAACATACCGTAACCTGAGCTAGAGCTATCCTAGGCGAGTCCAAAAAACCGATATATGATAGGTCTAATCAAATCCATAACCGAGATAGAGGATGGTTTATGTATTCACCAAAAATTTAAATTCCTCATAACTTTTGAACCAACTGGTATAGTCGGTTGATATTTGGAACGTATGATCCACTTCCACATATCGATCGATTTACTATTGAATTTCCCAAAAATTCCAGATCTGTATTTGAAAAATATGAGACTTCTTCCAAGCTGAGATTCGATACTCTATATTAAAATTTTGGGATTTGATTGAAATATTTGAACAGAGCAGAAAATTTTCAATGAGGTTCAGTAGATTTCATTGTCGCGCACGTCATTTTGCTCAAAGAAAGCTCCAGGGGAAGATCCAATTGAATATTGGAATCCCACTAATTCCCAGAAAAATCGTACATTGTGATCAAATAGAATTTTTTTTTGTCCCACTAATTGCACATTCGAATTCCCTCGAGAATTCCCTAGTATTCTGAGGAATCATTTCAAGTTATTTTCGGAAAAACATTATTGATTGAGAAAAATTTGTTTGAAGTCAACAAAGATGAATAAATAAATAAAGAAATATGAAAACTTAACGTGAATTACAGAAGGTGCTCGAAAGTACCACCAATTTGCTCAATACACATTCTTGTCTTCTTCAAAATATGTCTGATACTTTTTTTTTATCATGTCTGGATTATTACGTATTTTATTGCAAGCGACTTCGATACGTTGATTTCTATTTCAGATGAATATACTGAACATTTCAAATAACCCCAAATGAAATAATCAACAGGATTGAAATCTGGTGATCCAACGGGCCAGGCATGCGGTCCACCTCTGCCAATCCACATATTTCGAAAGTTCTGATCTAAAAATTGCCTGATCATTATTCTGAAATGGGGTGAAGCTCCATCATGCTGAGAATGCATTCCTGCAATGTCCGTACTCCGTACATATGGTGTGGCGTTTATAAAAATCGATTGATTGGACCAGACGTCCTGCCAAGACGGCTTACGGGTGATCACTGATCTTCACTTAGATTTCCTCCAATATATTCTTCCTGTATCACTCGAAGGTACGGACATTTGCAAGAATGCATTTTCAGCAAGATGAAGCTCTCCACCCCATTTCAGAGTGATGGCCAGACTCAGACAACCGCGATGACAACCGTCTTTTGTGTATTATGTATTGGGGAAGTGAATATTGAATACTTCAAAAATGACAGAGTTTAAAATCAACCAAAAAAAAATTGATGATGTTTGACGGTTGACAATGAACTGAGGGAGACTGGGGGGGCTGCAGCCCCAAAGTCCCCCCTTGGGTGCGCCACTGGTAGTGTGCATGTTTTCATACATCCGAAGACAATTGAATTAGTGATCACAACTGAACGATATGTTCTAAAGATTGTTTCTAATTGAATATCGATTCAGATGAAAACAACGTTGAGGATATTGAAAAGGAAACAGAGATCTTTTCTTGTGAAGAAATTAAAATTTTCGAAAATCGCCCAGACCTGTCAATTTTGTTCATGAGGTGGTCACTCGGGTGGACATTAAACCCATCATCATATCATGTCATCCCTCTGCGCTGCAACCCCAACCTCTTAGATTTGTATAGGGAAGATAGGTCGTGCGATATGTTGTTGACAACGTCTTTTCCTTCAGAATATGAAAGTTAGTTTTTTGAGATCATTTCACGAATAATCAGATCTCGACAAAATGTTCAGGGGGACAAGAACTTTTCAACAACATATCGCACGGCCCTATTTCCCCACTCCAATTTTAGGGGATGATGAAATGATATGATGGTTTGGATGTAAAAGAGTGTCCTCAAAATTACGGTCCTAGCGATTTTCTCAAATCTTGATGTTTCTTATAGAAAAGACCTCTGTTTCATTTTCAATATGACACCCGGTATAATTTCCTTCAATATGGCTATTACACAAAGTCAGAATGATCAAACCTGTTCAATTTGTATCACGTTATAATACATATTCACCTGTAGACAGATCTACCTATATTAATTTTCAGGCAACATCTTCTGAAATACTGAAATCCACCTTCGCAGGTAATTTATTTGTCCGACGAAACGATTACTATACTTTTACCTTATCACAAGAGTTAAGACCTTCACTTCTAGTGATGAACCGTAAACACAAAAACCGTTTTCAGTTTCCGATAACATGACATAATTCCTAAGAACAGGGTGCTTCATTTAAGATATTCGTCCTATTTTTATTTGACTACCAATACCTACAAGTCAAGTGGGGTTGTCTTACCATAAATAAAAGGTTGTTTCGGTAATAAAACTCCCGTTGAGTTCGAGTGGAGAACTGACAAGGACATTCGGACCAATTTGTACCACATTATTGTACCAACTATTTGCTACTTCATTGATTGGATGCTTTCATGTAATGGTAATGTAATAATGTTGAGGTTTTCCAATTTTTCTGCCGATAATGAAATAAAATGTGAATAATTGCATTCAAATATTATTATTTCGATGAAATGATCTATTTTTATCTGCGAAATTAAAGTTTGTTGTTAGTGATAAAAATTTTAAATGGAACAATGGCAAACCTAAAGCACTGACATGGGGTAAGGAGATTTTGATCGCTCGATGATAGAACATATTTTGAAAATTCCAAGTCTCTAGATTCGTTCGTTCGAGAGTTATCGTGTTAACGGACGGACCGAATTGAATTTCACCATGGATTCGTGATCAGTGACGGAGACGCAAAGATGAGCCAACAAAGATCAAAAAACGCTGTGAGGAGAATAATTTTGTGTTATTACGAATTTAACCACTAATTTAATGTTGGATTTCGTGAACGAATTAGTGTGGCGGTAAGCACTTGGCTATTTATACCAAGTCAGCCAAATTGTTGTGGGTAGAGAAGTCTGAAAAACTCGCAGCTTGCATAAATACGGCAGAGGTCATTGGCGTTACCATAAATACCTGATTTTGCTTCTCCCGTGCCCTCTTTGTGATGGTCAGAGGTTACCAAACTGTAGAATGGCTACTGTTACGTTCTCGCTATTTTCATTTACTCGGCGTTTGAGTCGTTAAGGTTCTTGGAAAAGGAAAACTAGGGAAGAAAAGATTTTCAGGACAGGGGCGTAACCAGACTCATGGTATGTAGGGATGGCTACGAGGATGGCTATCAATATAATACTGACAGAATGTATAGGTGTTTGCGTTTTCGAAAAAGCAGCACCTTTTCGAGTTCATGGCAGTAATTTTCATGGGCATTTTTAATACTTTCGTTAATTTATCAATTTGCTTTTGGAGTATCATGAATATGCCATTAAAAATAATGCCAATTTACAGCATGCAGAAATAATACACCATGGATTCTTTTTCGCTTAGATGCTTTGCAGCATGCATTTTAATGCATGCTGGTAATTTATTACCAGTCATTACTTGAGTCTAGTTCATCATTTTCAAGAAGCAGTACCTACCGAAAACAATTCAAAAAAACTATCATGATTTTTGAATGGTGTATACCTACCAGGTGATTTATTCAACCTGTTGTATTGAATTGAAATCAATGCATCAACATGCAAAGTTTTTCGGAATGAAAGTTGAATATTTCAGAGGATGGCATCCCCTTCAATTTTGTTCTCAAGGGGACTTTTTTTACTTGAAAACCATCATATTATTAATCCCTCTGCGCGTCAACCCCAACCCCTTAAATTTGAATAGGAAAGATGGGACGTGCGATAAGTGGTTCAAATGGCCTGATTCTCCTAAACAGTACAGTGAACATTTTTCAACATCTGATTGGCTTACATAATATTCGGCTCTGAAAAAGAAATACCTCTTAATTTATCTAGAGGTTATAAGTTTTAATGATTACCAGTGACAATGAGACAAGACAGGAGGGTAAAATTGGATGAAATAACGATATGAATGCCCTGAATAGTTTGATCCAATAAATACTCAAATTGAGCCCCACCAACTCCCATAAAATGCAGTAAAGTTTGCTCGGGAAAAGCAAAATTTGTACCATTTTATGAAAGTTGGCGTGGCTCAATTGGAGCATATGATGGATTCAACTATTGAAGACACTTATCTCATTTTTTTATCGATATTACCTTCCTGCTTTGTCCCATTGAAAATTTCCATTAACACAGCGGAATATTATGTAAACAAATAGACATATCTTTACCGTAATATTCATGAGGAAAACCTTTTCAACAACATTCCACACGACCCATCTTCCCTGGTCAAAATTAAAAAGTTGAGGTTGCCGCAAAAATTTTCCCCAATCTTATTCTTAAAATAAATAACTAGCTCATCTTTTTCCGAGATTTATACGAAAACGGCCCTTGAGGAAAAAAATCATCGCCACTCTTGTATTTAAAAAAATAGTAGATGTTTCGCTAACTTGATATCAACTTAGCGAAACAACTATCCAAAAAATGTTTTCAGCAATAAACAAAGTAGCTCATCTTTTTCAGTGATTTATCCGTAAATTGTCCGTAGCTTTGCAGGTTTTGTAGAAAAATGACAAAATCTGGTTGATCGATCTGCGGCCGTCAGAACGTATGTCAGGCATTTTTATCGAAAACTATGCATGCAATATTGATGAAATTTGAAAAAAAAAACTTTCCGTTCTTAATTTATCCGTAATAAATAGTACATTGTTTACTGGGTAGGAAAAGCGTATCATTCCTGGACGATTGTGAAAATTCAAAGCCGAGACTTAGCAACAGCGAGTCCAGGAATGTGTCTTTTCCTACGAGGTGAGCACGAGGATGAGCATAATATTTTTCCGCAAATCGTTTAAAATTCGACAGATTTCAATTAATGTTGATGAAATCACGAATTATTTAATTCAAAAATATAAATGATGCTTCGAAATTCGTATTGAAATTGGTTACGTTACTATGGAAACGTACTCATGTTGAATTGTCAAAGTTGACGCATATAAATTTATTTGCTAGTGTTTCCGATAATGAAACAGTGTAAAATGGTAAGTGATGATGAATTTTCTATTTCTGGGACTCCTCCAGAGCTGGTTGATGCAGTGAAAACCCTTCTGTAAGGAAATATCATTTATCGACTCCCATAGAATAATATATCCATTATTCAACTGATTTTGATCTGTAATAGTCTCTATAAACCAATAGTGTGAGGTAATAATAACTCACGCCTATAACTCACTCTAATACAAATAGGAAAAAGTGTAGCTTACGAAATGAATAAAAAAGTCGGGTCAATGGGGAACTCTATTTCAGACATCAAGGTAACGTTCTCGCCATCCATTTCTACATTTTCTTAGGTCTGAATCCAGGTCTGAATATCCAAAAATTGCATTTGGAAAACGTGAATTCTTGACGTTTTCTACGGGATTCGATATCGATTCGATTTTGGACCACATTTTTTTGACAACTGTTGTCAATTTTGAAAATGCAGATCAATTCGAATTTTACTGATGAAGTCGAAGATAAAGCATAGTGCTCAATTCGCGGTAATGGTCATAACACACTTGATGAATTACACCCCTCGCCTGACGGCTGCAAAATTCATCTTCGTGTGTTATGACTTACATTACCGCTCATTGAACAATATACTATTCCTTACAGTAAGGAAATGCATATTTCCTAACAGTAAGGAAATCTTGTCGTTTTCTATGACAAATTTTGACTGGAATGTCAGAATTTCCTAGCGATTTGCGGAAATATTTATTTTCTTATCACTTGTACTTTCCCGCACTAGATTGCCGTTGGCAAGCAATCGAGTGCGGGAAAGATACTTTCCGCTCAAGATAGGAACAATATTTTTCTACAACAGTATTATAAAATGAAAAAAACTTCTACACAACTTTGGCGTTTTGACACATTGATTAACGAGTTTGGAATTCTATGGAAAATCATAGACCATGACATAAAAATAAATACACAGATCCCTGTATGTCAGTCATAATTTTTGAAGGATGTCAAGTTCTCTTTGAAAATGCAATAATTTTCAAACGGAAATCTGCAAACCCATTAATGCCTGAGTAATTTTTTTTTTGCAAAATTCATAATTCTGTTGCAAACATTGTCTAAAATACATGAGAAATGAAATAAAATTGATGAAGAAGAAAATGATGTTTGATATCACTCTCAATTTCATCATATGATATTTCATATCATAGGCATCGCAGTTGAAATATTAAGAAACAAAGTATATGAAAGGTACAAAAGTATAGGTAAATAAAACATGAGATCATGAGTGATTTATTGTATATTCAGTTCCTTCATACTGAAAAGTTTATTTGAAAGGTGTATGGTATGATTGCAAACAATTCCAAGGATGGAGTCCCACCCCACATTGCATTTGGAGTATCTGTGTGACATTAGCAGAAACTAAGTGGTCTACTTTTTCAAATCTCATTTCCGAAAGAATATTTCGACTGCATTTTGGTTTTGGGCCCATGGGGTGCTCGAGTTTCAATAACTCTATGGGTGCTAATGCGGCGTCCTTTATGTTATCTGTGATATTTGGCAGAGGACTCTTGGAAATTTTAGGTTTTTCTGCAATTGGGTTCAGTAATTTTGTTTGCCACCTTCTGTTCTTTCTTTTAATTGATTCCTTATGATCATTCTTGCTGCTAGGTACCCATATTGCTCAAACCATCTTCTTCCATTCTTTTAGCTAAAAGAGCCAGTGGTATATCGTCTTCATCTGTGTAATCACAAATGAATGTCGAACTTTTAAAGCCCAGTTTATTTTCAATTTTCCCTCATTTCCATTTTGATCAGCATAAAGTTAAACCGGGGTAATAACGACCATGGGAGGGGGGGTAATAACGATTGAAAACCATTGAATCGAGTACACAGTGTATGAAATATTTGATGTGCACCCCTTTTTCCTCAGGTCTTCGATACTCATGGGTGGGGGGTAGTTACCCTCCGTAAATCTGCCTTGCGTAAAGTATCATAATTTTCATCAATATCAGATATTTCATTGACCAAACTGTTCAGATCTTCAGCGTCCTGTGGGTTTTATCAGGATTATAAAATTTCTTCCTGGAACAAGAATATATGTTGTAGTGCCTATGATATGATATTTCATATTCTGAAGAAATATTCAACTATTCAAAAAACTGCCGAAGAAATTTGAGTTATTCTGTTTTATTTCTGCAGTGGAGGGTATTGACAAAAAAAATCTCATCATGACTTGGCAAAAGAATGCTTCTCAACAAAATAAAATAAAACATATTCTTACCTTAGTGGCATGACACCTCGAAATATTTCTAACGTGAATTGCAACGGTAACTGTGCAAATCTGTTCGTAGATTTGGCGACTCTTATAGCACTAACACACACATACACTCATAATGAATGATCGAGAGGAAATAAATCATCAATTTTAAGAGACCTCTCGACGTGTCACGACTTGAAGATGTCGTCGTTCTTGTATATGAAATATCATATCATAGGCAGTATTGGGTTAATAATTAATTCGACATGGATAAAACTGTAAAATTTGAAATACTCAACTAAATATGTATGTAAGTAGATTAAGAGATTTCATGTTAAAGGTATTATTATATTATATTATATAAATCAGTGAACTAGATGAGATAATCTGCTGATTGCTGAAATAATTTTTGTTTATGTGACGTGTTAGTTTGATATCAACTTAGTCAAGCACGGAATATATTTTTTTCAAATTAAATCGGCAAAATTTTTCTCTTCACGGATAAATGAATGATGAAAAAGCTACATCTCGCTTTCAAATTTCAACAAAATTGCATGCATAGTTTTCGCGAAAAATACCTGATATACGTTCCGACGGCCGATCGATCAATCAGATTTTGTCATTTTTCTACAAAACCTTGAAAGATACAAATTATTTTTCACCAAGCATAATTTACGGATGAATCACTGAAAAAAAGAGCTACTTTGTTTTGTGCTGAAATCATTTTTGGATAGCTGTTTCGCTAAGTTGATATCAATTTAGTGAAACATCATTTTTTTTTATAACAAGAATGGTGATGTTTCTTCTTCATGGATAATTTACGGATGAATCTGAAAAAGATGGGCTGGTTGGTTTTTCGCTGAAAACATTTTTCGGTTAGTTGTTTCGCTGAGTGGATATCAACTTGGCGTTAAATTCATGTGCATACCCATTCGCACTAGTGCAGAAATCGGTCGCACTAAATTTGCGTGGGACATGTTCAATTCCTCTACGATTGTTGGAGGAAAACTTTTACGTTCAGTTAGACAATAAACTCGTTTGCACTCTTGAGCAATATCATGCAGAATAAAGTCAATTTTTTTTTACAGTTTTCTAAGAATTCTATTTTCATTCTTCGCTTTATAGGATGCAATATTCACTTCGTATTCTGTTTCTACAGTATACATGTTTGAGAGTCACTGATGGTGTGCAAGTGCTTCTGCATTATTGGCAGCCAACTAACACTACTTCATTCTACCATGCGTTAGTCATTCAGAATTCAGATGGTGGTGAAGACCCGGAGTTCCAGCTATTCCCGCATCGTTCGTGGAAGTGTTGAGTTTATAAATCAGAAGATTCGTACCTTAAATCATCCAAGCCCATTGAGAAAATCATTAAATTTATTCGAACAACTAATGAATAATTGAGTTTCAATGGATTCGTAATTGAAATTCTGTATTGCATTGAAGAATGGATGTAGGATGCTAGAGACCGATATCAATTGAAGATTATGTTAACTAATAGATTCAATTTCTTCAGTCAGTACTGTTAGTAGTATTAATATCAGAAGTTCCGTTAATTCTGTTATGAACACGAAAACCGTTAATTTCTGAAAACACACGTATAGGCATCCAAATTCGAATTCAGCACCACAAAAACTTCCGGATTTATGTCCTGGCAACGGACTTCGTTGTCCTTCGATTACTGGATATGTCATATTTGGTTACTACTCAAAATAAGTAGGGTGTTGTAGCCATTTTTTATTTGAAAGATAATTCGATGACATTTATGTTTTTCCTGCATATTTCCACCACGACTAGCTCTGGAGCTAATGTTACAGTGAATGGTTCTCGTTACAGATCGATGATCAATTATTATTTGTTTCAAAATTTGAATGTTATCGAAGACTTTTGGTTTCAACAAGAGGGTGCTACACCTCATGCTGCTACCTTTATGATTGATTTATTGAAAGAAAGATTTGGCAATAACATTATTTCCAGAAATGGTCCATTCAATTGGCCTCCCAAGATCATGCGACATAACTCCAATGTATTATTTTATTTGGGGCTTTTGCGAGGGGTTTTGTCAAGTCATTCGTTTTTGCCGATATACCAGAAACAATTGACGCTTTGGAAGCTAACATAACTCTCGTTATTGCTGGAAAAAGGCCGGAATTAATCCAAAAGTGGTCCAAAATGTTTAAAAATGGTTGGAAATATGTAGAAATGTTTGGAAATGTACAAATTGCTAAAATGCTCAGAAATGTTTTGGAAATGACGTACTGAAAGTAAGGTTAGAACATTCATTTGATGAATATTGATAACGTTATCCTGTTTATTTTATGCGTACAGAGTGCGTCAGCAAGGCGTACGACTAAAATAGCGCCTAAATTATACCCTGTCGAAAAAAACTTTTCTCTATTTCAGTATCGTAATGAGTTCATTACAGTCCTAAAAACAGTGCTGTAATGAATTCATTACAGCATCGTTTTCAGTAACATTTTTCGCTTTGTGGTTGTCAGCAATGACTTCCGATCCATTTAAATTTCAGCAGACGTCAATTTGGAAATGTCAATTTTCGTATTCCCTAACATTCACACCAACTGCCAAGATACAATATGAAAGTCACTAGGACCTATAATTTGAATTTTTCATTGAATTCCACAAAATTTGACTGGAATAGAGAAAATATCGTCTAATACCTGTTGCAGAATAAAATTCCAATACTCGCTCCTTCGTCGCTCGTTTTCGAATTTCGCATTCATATTGGAATAGGAGCCCATTCTGCAAATAGTTTTAGAATATACTATTATGATATGGTTTTAAGGTTGACAAAAATCTACAAACTAAAAATAGTTTTACATTACAGGGTGCGCCAAAAAAAAGTTACGGAAAAATATGTAGTTTCTTCAAATTGAACACCCTGTATTTCATGGCATAATTCTTTCCAGGACAAGGAGAGCTTTACACTTATACCTCATTTTTCAAAATTCAACACGGCGTTGCCACATAATTCGTATTTTTAGGATATTTTTAGTGTTTTAAGGGGTTCATCAAAATTCTTATAGCAACCGCTGTTTTCAATCTAGATAAACGGAATTTTTACAGTATCTAGCTTCGTTATTCGGTGAACGTCTGAGGAGTGTCTACTATAAACACCCTGTATTTTTCCTTCAATGAAATTTGTTTTCAATTGTCTACATTTCTTACGAAGAATGCCCTATATATTTGAACAAAATCATATTGCAGAAGAGGCTGCAAATGAAAAAGAGCTGCAACAATTATCAGAAGATTTAAAAGTGGGCAATAAATTGCATTCATATCGGATTTTATAGACCATGATATTGATTTTGTTTATACTGATTTCTCCTAGGTCTCCCGAGAGACCCCTCAGAAACTACAAGCTTCGAAGCTCGTAACTTGTACGAGTTCGAAGAAACAGTTGTGTTCTGTGTAGGCTTTGTTACTGTTGAAGGAAAAAAATAGAAGAAAGCGATCGCTTGAGGAAACATCAGATCTGGAAACCTATGTAATCAATAATAGACCTGTTATTCTGGATGACAATTCAGGAGAGAGTGAAGAGTTTTTTTTATGAAAATGAAACAAAACCTATACGTCAAATTCTCATTCAAAACGAAAAATATTATGCTATTTTTACGACCCTAAGTGGTATTTAGGCGGAGTAATTAAAATAAACGAAGAAAAGCTGAAAGTAACATTCCTAGAAAGCTACTTGAATACCTAAGTGGCCAAAAAATGCACAAATCGAAAAAGTGTGGAAATGCTTGAAGTTGTATGAAAATTCATGGAATTATGTGGAAAAGCCTGAATATTCTACAATATTTGGAAATATTGCACACATTTTTTGTTCGTGATCACCCCCTCGTTACGGGGCTTTTTCTCTTTAAATGGTTCAAGGAACCTCCCCTGTTAGTTTGTGCCTCCAATTTCGGAACACACTGTATGGATCATTTGATATGATATATTGTTTATCCTGACTACTCCTAGGTCTCCTGAGGAGACCCCTCTGAAATTACAAGCTTCGAAGCTTGTAACTTTGGTTTTAGTGATGGTCGAAGGAGTCGCTCTCAAAACATATCAAGTAACCCGATATATGCATTTGATGCGAAGATCTAATGAGTAATGATATGAAGGTCCATTTATGAACCATGTGTTCTTCCTGGAATACACTAATTCTGACCATCAGTGGAATGAATCCTTTCGAAACCCACAAACGATGACAGAACTAATTTCGCTCCTAATTGGCGTATCCCGCCAAACAAAAACTACTACGCGCCACATAACTTATTAATAAATGTTAATCATTCCCAGTTGAGCGCTTTCAATATCCACAATCCCAGCCGATGAGTGAATGAACTCTAATTACACCTGTGTGTATATCGAATGGCCAACAACAAAAAATGATAAGCAATAAATTCCGCTCAACTTAATAACAATTTTGTAGGCGAATATAATATAATTTAATCGCGCTTCCCACGATGTATTTCATGTGTTCAGCATGTATGCGAAAACAAGTTCAATTTTCTCGCCTTCCGAATATCAGGCAAGGTCGAGCTGTGAATTTTTGGCTCATTGTGAATTGTTGCTCTCTGGTGGGTTATTTTCGAACGCTTTCCTGTGTTTGCGTGATTAATTGGAAATTGAACGAAGTGCTGGCCGATATTTTTTTATCTGTGTTATGTATGACACTATTTGTAGGTACATAAACATCAGTTCTGTCTGGTTTATATAATTTGTACTATTTTCTAAAATTGTAACTTATACGACAAAAAATTAACTAGGTTTCGACTAAAATATTTTCATACAACTTTTTATTTAATTTTTACTGTCCAAGTCAGAACAAGAATTGAAACAGCCAAAGCTATTCGCAACCAAAATCTTTCCGAAAAAGTATAAACCACTTGAACGGTTTTTCTAACAAGAGGTGTTATTTTGACATTCCAAATTGAATGGCATTTTTTTAGATAGATGCTCGGATGTTTATTTCATCATAAAGAGGAAGGTATGCCGTTAATAATTAAAAATCATCAGCCAAATGACCACCACGACCACGACTACAGAACCACATCCTTCTAATGAAATTTTCCATAACCAATTCGAAAAGTGGCTGCCCTATGTCCTCTATAGCCCCACGAACTCCATCTTTGAGGTCTTCAAACGACGCTGGGCTCTTGGTGTAGACATTCTCTTTCACATGGCTCCAAAGGAAGTGGTCGCAAGGTGTAGATAAATCTGCACAAGATCTCAGTGGCCAAATGCGATTACCTCTTCTAGAGATTACATGGACCGGAAACGTTTCCCGTAAAATATAAATAGTTTCGTAACTTGTCTGGCACGTAGCACCGTCTTGTTGATAGTAAACGTTGGCCAGATCAATACCATCCAATACTGGCCATGAAAAATATCATCTCTCGATAGTGCAATCCATTCACCGTAACTGTTGTTCCAGCCTCATTCTCGTAAAGTAAGGTCTAATGACTTCGCCAGACCATGAACCGCACAAAACTGTCACACGTTGAGGATAGAAAGGCTTTCCAACAATAACTCTTGGGTTTTCCGAGCCCCAGATGCGACAATTCTGCTTGTTGACGAAGCTACCGAGGTGGTAATGGGCTTCATCACACAAGATGATTTTTCGATGAATGCCGAATCATTTTCACGCATTTCATGGAGTCAATCAGCAAAGACACGACGTTGTTGATCATCGGCCGCCAAATCTTTATGCAAAATACGGAATAATGACGTTTGTGGTCTGTGGAATGCCTAATTCCAAAGAACGACTAGGAATGAACATACCTGGGTCTTCTTCAACACTTTCGGCCACAACATCAATATTCTCGGCTGTTCTTGAGCGACGTGCACGGGTTTTATTCTTCACATCACTAACTTGTCCCAACAATTCAAATGTTTCCATCAATTTCTATATTGCGGTTCGACAAATGCGCTTCACGACGACCCAAAAATGTTCGAGTTTTACGAACCGTCTCTGCTAAATTTTCACCATTTTATAGTGAATTTTTATAATTTCAATGCGTTCTTGAAGCGTGTATCATTCCATTTTATTAACGGCGTAGTTTATACTTATCAAATGTCGAAAAATGACAGCTTAAAAAGTGACATCTACAGAAATAGCGGCCTATTCGACGTAACACCTCTTCTTGGAAAATCTTTTCTCTATTTCAGTATCGTAATGAGTTCATTACAGCATCGTTTTCAGTTACATTTTTCGTTTTGTGGTTGTCAGCAATGACTTCCGATCCTTTTAAATTTCAGCAGACGTCAATTTGGAAATGTCAATTTTCGTATTTCCTTACATTCACACCAACTGCCAAGATACAATATGAAAGTCACTAGGACCTATAATTTGAATTTTTCCATTGAATTTCACAAAATTTGTGTGAAATAGAGAAAATATCGTCTAATACTTGTTGCAGAATGCAATTCCAATACTCATGCGTATTTCGCATTCGTATTGGAATAGGAGCCCATTCTGCAACTAGTTTTAGAATATACTATTATGTTTCATTATGTTTTGAAAATGGTTTAATTCCACTATATTCTTAGATTAAAATGCCTCAATCATTAAGACTCATATTTCACACATAATCGGACATTTATCACAAATTATATTCAAGGTACCATTTTCAGTTTCCTTATGCGAATATAGTATGCAAATTGGCGAAGGCGCAAGGATGCTGCATCTGCAGAAATAACACTCATGATAAGGACGAAAAATTTCGAATGGTTACGTTTTGAATCATTTGGCATCAACCCTGCATATACAAGGCATGCGTAATAATAATAATCAGTTTAGTCTTTCTTCATTGGTCTTTTAGTCTACCCCAGAGTTTTCTTTTGTCGCCTGAAATCCTTATGAAGATTTTCAGTTTTGAGTAGACCGCCTGCTTATCTGATATTGAGTTTTCGCAAATTCAACAACATCAAATGTAGTTTTGGCAGTTGTTTATTGAACTTTAAAGTAATGCACATAAAACAATACTACTGAATCAATTCCAATGGAAGGACTTTGAGATACCTACTGGAATCGTCGCTGTAGTAATATGCTCAAATGGACCCTTCTCTAAGTCGTGCAAATCGTGAAACGATAATAGCAAAAGTTATCCTAGTACAAAAAATTACAAAAATTTTACGAGGGATCCATTTCTGTCGACTCGACAGTAAAAAATTCGCTAGAATTTTTTATGGTTCTCTTTGAGCGATCTGGACAAAATTCTGCATGTAACTTGAATATGCCATCCTCTATACAAATGCAAAATTTCATTCAAGATTCGAACCTACTCTGGAGATTTATTTGGAGTTGTTTGATTCTCGTGAAAAAGATTCAATTGTTGTTGAAAAAGTTTGAATCGAATCCATTTTTGTCCTGATTGAACAAATATGGCACATATTCCACCAAGAGGTTTCCACCAAGAGGACTGGACAAAAACAAAACACGAACTCGGTTCGTTTGTGACAGTCCGCGAACTGTTTGTGAACTGTTGTAGAACTTGTGGATTGTTTTCCGGACTCGAGAGTCCGCGAATTGCGTTTTTACGGACACAAACAGACTCCCATCACTCCCTTCCAATGTCGGTAAACTTCAAAGGATTTACGAGTTCGAGGACTGTTTGTTTGCTTGATGTAAAGTCTCAGTTTGTTTTTATTTACGTTTTTGGCTGTTGCGATCTAGTGGTATAGTTTGATTCGGTGCGTGAAGGAAAGAAATCGTAATGTCTGAGGTAAGTTACATACTTCTGGCACAATTCTTGATAAATATGGTACCGAAACTCTGAATAAATACATTAAACTATGGTACGAATCTCCTGTTGCTAGGAACCTCACACTGATTGCAAAACGTTCCTGTGCTGGGATAGAGTCTCTCTAGTTGGTGTTGATCTTGCTAATGATAGGACCAATTAAACATAGCAGATTTTCAAAATCTGTGCTCTACATTCGCAAAAAGTTCTTAAAACCTGATCGAAGTTCACCTCCTATCCTCATATCATCTCCTCTGAGATCTTCTAACATTTTAGACGTCACATTTCCTCCTTCAAAATCCAAAACCGACGTTTAGTTTTGTTCTTTTTAATAAGGTAAAATGTAACTGCCAGCAAAAATAAATCCTCGTCGTCTTGTTCTCTCAAGTTTGCAGCGCGCCACATTTTCACAACTACACGTCCGGTGTCTCTATGTAAACTGAATGGAACTTAAACAAAACACGAACAGTTTTCATTCATTTCTGTCCGTGACTGGTGTAAACAGAAAGTCCGTTGGGAACCCCAACAGTCTTCGAACATTTTCCGAATAAAACTGTTCGAACGGACAGTTCGTGTTTTGTCTTGACCTGTCCGCTTGGTGGAAACCCGGCATAACAGCCACAGCATTCTCAATCCTACTATTTGACCCAGAGGCAATCGTCTGTCTTCAAAAACCATTGTCAAACATTTCTAGAGTAGTTGCATCTCTTGGTCATCAAGAACTTTGATGCTTGTGCTATGTGCAATCGAAATTGGAGGATAAGAACCATTTCATTTACTTTCACTAACTTGTGATGGATTTTAGACCAGAGAGCTCTCACGAGATATTTATTTCCGAATGACTCATGTCCCATGGTATGGTGGAGTTTTGAAAACCACCTAAAACAATGAAACTAGAGCCGATAAATATGAGAGAGCTCACACAATTATATATTTCGATTGGAAACATCAAAGAGACCGTCTGTCCTCCGATTCAAATTCGATAGCGATGTGCGGTATCAGAATTCGTTCTTGGAACACTCTCATTGTAGGCACCTTTGTTCGCGATTCATTAGTCATAGTCTGATAACTGTTTCGAGAGCAACTATAAGTTCCCTCCTGTTGGTATATTATGATTCATGGTACTAAAACCGTCGACTGGCTTTGTTGGATTACATTTCAAATGAAGCTCTCGTTTCACGAACAAGGAACTGGAAGGGTCTTAGTTTCTGTTTATGAACTTTATTTATTTGTCGCCATAAAATCGTATGACGCACCAGTACGGATGACTCAAACGTCGTTGTATGCTTCATATTTATGTTGATTCTGCCATGAATATGCATGAAGACGAATTCTTGCATATTTCAATTCATATTTGATGGGTTACGAAATGGAAAACGTACCGAATCAATTTACTGGCTTCGTGATATCGATTTCATTCATTTATAAGGCAATAAAATTTGTTTGTGGGAATCTATTAATTGGTCTGTTTGCTGAATGCGCGATAAATTTTATCGACAGACAGTTTTTTAATTTGGGATTTCATAACTCTGCTCAAACTTGAAAATGATATTCAGTTGTAATTCGATTGAGAGAATGCTAATAACATGAGGTTTTCTGAAAATAACGATTTCAAGAACACACAGATTTCAGTGGAATTTTTTCAAAACGCAACGAAGTTTTTGAAAATAAGTCTATTTTTATTGCTTAATTTGTCAAGAGGTAAATGACTTGATGGATCGTTCTTGTAAAATGTTCAGCGATGAAGTTGTGAACTAACCCACAGAATATCCTAATTTCAAAATCCCGACCAAAGACCAAATTGGGTAGTACACTTGTACAGTGCAAAAGAGTATGTTTCCATATTAATGGTGATCAATCTGATGTATAAGATATGCGGATCATATATTGTGTAGATTAATACACTAGATGGTTCTTAATCTACTGGCAGCAATTTCAGTAACGTTCACACAGTGCACTCTCACAAATTTTGCAAATGAATAATATAGCCCGGGAGCCAGTGATACTTTTTGGTCAGTCATTTTAACCCTGGCCATAATTTGTATATAGCTTGATTTGGTTGTTTTCTTATCCAAAGTGACCGTCAGCTGGCTCAACGGTGGTGGGTTCGCCAATGGGAGCAACGAAAACATGTAAAAAAAATATTGAGTTTCAGTCATTTTAACCCTGCTGAAATTTACAGAGATATTAGTTTGTATAATTAGTCGAATAAAAAAAATCGTCCGCTGGATATGAAAACGTCCGCTGGACATGAAAACTTGTAAAAAATTTTTGAATTTCAGTCATTTTAACTCTTCTGAAATTCAAAGAGATGGTTGTTTATATAATTATTCGAATAAAAAAAATCGTCCGCTGGCTGTACGTTGGTGGAAAACCCGTCCGCTGGACATGAAAACCTGAAAAAAAAATTTGAGTTTCAGTCATTATAACCCTGCTGAAATTACAGAGATGGTAGTTTATATAATTATTCGAATAAAAAAAATCGTCCGCTGGCTGTACGTTGGTGGAAAACTCGTCCGCTGGACATGAAAACTTGTAAAAAACATTTTGAGTTTCAGTCATTTTAACCCTGCTGAAATTCACAGAGATGGTAGTTTATATAATTCGTCCGCTGGCTGTATTTTGGTGGAAAACAAGTTTTCATGCCCAGCGGACGGGTTTGCCACCAACGTACATCCAGCGGACGATTTTTTTTATTCGAATAATTATATAAACTACCATCTCTGTAAATTTCAGCAGGGTTAAAATGACTGAAACTCAAATTTTTTTACAGGTTTTCATGTCCAGCGGACGGGTTTTCCACCAACGTACAGCCAGCGGACGATTTTTTTTATTCGAGTAATTATATAAACAACCGTCTCTGTGAATTTCAGAAGGGTTAAAATGACTGAAACTCAAAAATTTTTTACAAGTTTTCATGTCCAGCGGACGGGTTTTCCACCAACGTACAGCCAGCGGACGATTTTTTTTATTCGAATAATTATATAAACAACCGTCTCTGTGAATTTCAGAAGGGTTAAAATGACTGAAACTCAAAAATTGTTCACAAGTTTTCATGTCCAGCGGACGTTTTCATGTTCAGCGGACGGGTTTTCCACCAACGTACAGCCAGCGGACGATTTTTTTATTCGAATAATTATATAAACTACCATCTCTGTGAATTTCAGCAGGGTTAAAATGACTGAAACTCAAAATGTTTTTTACAAGTTTTCATGTCCAGCGGACGAGTTTTCCACCAACGTACAGCCAGCGGACGATTTTTTTTATTCGAGTAATTATATAAACAACCATCTCTGTAAATTCCAGCAGGGTTAAAATGACTGAAACTCAAAATTTTTTTACAAGTTTCCATGTCCAGCGGACGGGTTTTCCACCAACGTACATCCAGCGGACGATTTTTTTTATTCGAATAATTATATAAACTACCATCTCTGTAAATTTCAGCAGGGTTAAAATGGCTGAAACTGAATATTTTTGTACGTGTTTTCGTTGCTCCCGTTGGCAAACCCACCACTGGTGCGCCAGCTGACGGTCACTATGCTATAAGACAAATGCAAATTAAGCTATATACAAGTTATGGCCAGGGTTAAAATTGGTCACCAAAAACTATCACTGGCTCCCGGGTAATATGTTATTATCTCTTATCCACTTGAGAGATTCCAAGGGCAAAATGTGGTCATATGAGATGAAATACCGTCTTGTATTGTGGAGACTGATTGTTTCATTTGAACACATTATGGAGCTTCATTTTGAGTTTTGATTGGCAACTCAAGATCAAATGTGACCACATGTGGAACTTTCCAGGTACTTCGAAAAAAATAGTTTTGCTGCTGCTGTTGGTCAATATGTCTGCATTCTTCGAATTTTGGGCCGGAAATGGCCCCAATAGACAAGGCTGGATTCACTTATGACGAATTCGTGGTCAAAATCATTTCCTCTGAAGAAAATATTTAGCAACAAAATCCTGGAATAAGTCAACTTTTGCTTCACTTTTACCAAATTTTTATGCATTTTTGAAGGATTCTTGTTGCACCCTGTTCCATCCCCATCAACCCTCTAAATTTTTTGAATAGGGAAAGTGGGTCATGTCACATGTGGTACTTTTTTTGGCAAGGTCCTTCTATCTTCTTTACAGGTGTGCAGAAATTTTCAGTAAGTTCAAAGAGGTTTTCAGTATGTGCACTTTGTCATGGCAAAAAAACATTTTTATCGTATAATAAAATGCTCACTTAGATCGACATGACATTTGGCGCGAATAACATAATTAATGGTTTTACTGGTGTCAAATTTTCTTCGACAGCTGTCAACAGTGTTGGATTAGGTGGATCTACTTACAAGGTGGATGAGCGCTCAAACCTCCTGACTTCACGTCAGTGATTGAAGAAATGAAATGTTCAACTTATCGACTTAACGATTTTTTCTTTTTGATGTATTCTGAGGACAATACGGATATTAATTTGATGAGTTGCTGATATTTTCGAAATGTTATAGAAGACATGCAGGAAATTTTAATGTGGGATTTGTTATTTCGAATGATAGGTTCTGCTCGAATAAAATAAGACCACCATGTTTGTGATGGACCTCACTTTACGTGAAAAAAGTGAATTCAATGAGTTGTAACGTGATTATTTTGCTCCCTGAATTAAATTCAGCATTTTCGCTGGATAGTTTACACCCTTTGCGGCGTTGCCGGTTGATTCATGGCTTGTGGTGGAGACGGCTGTGGTATTGTGTGCGGTCATAGAAGTAGGAAGGGATTGTTTGACAATTGGCTGCTCTGTGAAAGCGAGGTAACCTCTTTTTGGAGAATTTTGAAAATTGTGGAAGAGAAAAAGCTGAATTGAATGTAAATTATTGGTCTGGAAGTTTTATCTGGAATCATCCTCGTTGTAGGCGATCATAATTTCAATTTGGTTAATTCCCTGGATAATATAGAGAGTATTGGTTTTAATCCAAGGGTTCGTTTGTTATAACGGATTATTATATTCTTCCATGAGACCCGGAATCTTTGTAGAGGTATGATACGAACTTGTATATGAAACCATTGTCGAACAGTCTTTTTATTAGGAGTTGTATACGAATATTTGTTGTTGGAAAATTGTTGGAGATATAGAATTTGGAAAGGAGATCATTTTTCCCCTCGACCAATATCATAAGAGGTATGAACTTTCTTTGAATTTTGTGAACAATGCCTTATGGTGTTTTATTAGGGTCCAAGTGTTGGGCATACAAGTGACTGCCATCCAAGTATCGGATATACAAGTATCTGGCATCCTAGTATTGGATATACAAGTATCTGGCATCCACGTACCACCCATCCAAGTATCAGTCATCCAAGTGCCTGGCATATGAGTGCTTAGCATCCACGTTATAAGTACTATCGACGTCTCTACTTCAGGACATTTAGTGGTTGAGGTAACCGGTGCTTTGCACTGGCTTTAGGTTTATAATATATTATTGTACAAAGTGAATAACTGATAGCAGGGGAGACCTTTCAATCATCGCTGGCTCCTTTCATTTGTGTTTAACTTTTATCAGACTCATAATTGAGTTTATTATAGTGGCAGATTGCCTAATTTACATTTTTACCTTTGTACCAGTTCATTTGATACTGGACTGCGATTTTTCGATACTGTTCATAATTACTTTAGGCGTAAGTGTAAACATTTGTGAACTGAGGTGGATACTAACTGGCCAGTTATTACAACCACGGTACTTGAACTCCTTTTCCCATTTATAACTTGATTTAGTGATATTTAATCAAGTTCAGCAATTTTGTGGAGTTTTGTTTCGCTGAATATACCTATCAACTACTGCAAATCTAATTTTACTTTTTCATTAATATTGTTCAATTAGTTTAATTTTAAATAAAGGGGTTGACATTGAGTATCAGTTGTCTTATTGCTATTCTGGTAGGGGAGTACGCAATTTTGTGGACAGGCAAATTCTCTACCTGGCGCCCATTCATAAATTTACATTTTTTTTAACTCACTCCCATCTTCACTGAGTTTAGCCGCGAGCCTGATTTGCCAAGTGACCAGGCTTACTCAAGTCGACACGTCACAGAGTTCAACCATTTCATACAAATGAAGATAGAAGGGTTCATGAAAAAACCCTTAAAAGCAAACAGGTCTACCATTTCTGGAACCCATCTCCTTCGTAAATGATACATTACAAACTCCTCTTTAATGAAAAGAAAGTTGCTGGAATTGTAGATGGGCATCCTGGAGACTGAATATAAGTTTTTATAAATAGGCGAGTACCAGTTCCAAGCTCCTGACGCTAACTCAAAGTTTCGTGAAATCAATTTTATGATAGAAGTTTTTCCACCATTCTTCCTGATCCTACACTGCAATGGCCCAGTCTTACCAATTTACCCATTCATAATATAATGTCATTTTCTCATCCATGACTTCAGTCCGATGTTTCGAATAAATTGATAATATGCCCCTGTCTAGCTTAATGGTATTCAGTTATATATTTTCAATGTAGAACTTATTCAATTCAATCACTCAGTACCCTAGCAGTCATCAATTCCATCGGGCAATATTGATGATTTGAAATTGAAATTCGATTGAGCGAGTCGATTTAAAATATAACTCTCATACAATATACAATTTCATCTTTATTGATCTACACTGAGTATACTCTCTGTATAAAAAGTACCCGGAAAATGTTATTTAAATGAACCGCCAAAAAGGAATCGGTAATTTTTTTTTTCTTAAAGTTGGTAGGACCTTCCTTTATTACCAAGCCAAATTTGAGCGCGATCTGTCAACTAGTGTGTTTACAACAGCTGTCAGTATCAGTCGACCTCAAAAGTGCTCTGCGAATTTTACAATGGAAAAAATAGTTGATCAAAGAGTTTGCCTCAAATTTTGTCTTGCAAACGAATTTTCTTGTGCCGATTCATTGAAAATGTTAAAAAAAGCCTTTGGTGATAATTGTATGTCAAAAACACAAGCATACGATTGGTACAAATCATTCAAAGACGGTCCGAAAAAACCACGTCAAAGTCGATCGAAAATTAAAGTTTTGCTCACTGTTTTCTTCGATTATCGTGGTGTTGTGCACTCAGAATTTCTTCCTGAAGGACAGACAGTGAATAAGGAGTATTACTTGGGTGTATTGAGGCGTTTGCGTGAGAATGTTCGTCGTAAACGGCCAGATTTATGGAAAGACAATTCGTGGATTTTGCATGATGATAACGCGCCGTCGCACCGAGCCATAATTATTAAGGAATACAAGACCAAAAACTCAATAAATACCATCGAACAACCGCCGTATTCACCTGACTTAGCTCCGTGCGACTTTTTTCTATTCCCAAGACTCAAATTGCCCCTACGTGGAACGCGTTTTGAGTCCATTGAAGCCATCAAAACAAATTCGCAACGAGAACTGAAGGCCATACCTTTGGCGGCGTATGAGCGGTGCATGGAAAAGTGGGTTCGCCGATATCATAGTTGTATTGTAAGCAATGGGGACTATTTTGAAGGAGACAAAATAAATATTGATGATTAAATTTAAATTTATGTGTTTTTTTTTACAATTCCGGGTACTTTTTATACAGAAGTATACTGAGTATTTTATTGAAACTTTTTCGTGTAGGTACCTATCTGAATAACTTTCGGTGTCAGTTCTCCATTCATTTCACGATATAGGTACTACAGAGCCACACAAGCAAAGGGATCGTTTTATGAAACACAAAATATGTTATATTCGGCCAAATTTACTGTATCGCATTCAAAGGAGCGCATTCCGAAATAATACTCACCTGAGATAAACTGACAGAATGGAGAATCTCAAACATAATGAATGAGAGATGACGCAAAACTCCGCTTGAGTGTGGAAGACCGTCGTTGTGCCAACTGAGCAACACAACGAATTTGACAATAATAGTAGCTGGGTTTTTTAGTTGTCAATTCCTTCATCCTCGTATCGGGTGTTATTGAAAAGTGATGGAACTTTGAATTGAAATGAAACACATTTAAATTGGAGCCAATTTTTTCCTTATTTGAAAGATGATTTTATGACATTTATGTTTTGAAGATAATTTCCTGCATATGTCCACCACGAATACCACTGAGGAACCGCATTGGACCAGACCAATTTTTGACAACTTTTCCTAGTAATTCAGTACTTATTTCAGCAATAACACGAGTTATGTTGGCTTCATAGAAATCATAATATATATACTTACTCTAGAATGCTAAATCAATTGGATCGAAGTGTTGTAAAAATTTCAGTGTGGTCCACAATGCGCATATGTGCCATCAGGTTGTTTCTGAACAGGGTCGGCTTCAATAAAATTGTATGCTGTTATTGTTGCAGTTGGATTTAATCAATTCATAATTGGTATTAGACACTTACTAGTTGTTTTGAACATATTTATAATTTTCAACAGCTATTTGAATGGTAAATTTGGAATCATCAGCGACTGGAAGATAAGCTGAAAATCTTTCATTGTTCCAAAACCTCTTCAGGCGTTGAAAAAACCTGGTTTCGGTATAAAAATTAATTCAAGGATCAAGGAAGACAAATTCTGGTTAACAAACGACGAATCTCTTGGTAAAGTACAGAAAAAAAAATCAAATGAGCAAAATATACTAATATATCCCTTCAGGACAGTTCTATTCTTCGGTGTTCCTGAAAATAGTGGAAACATGAAAATGTATTGTACATCTGCCAATGCGTTACCATCTGCATCGTTTCATGAGTGAATTCTGATACCTACATTCATTCTCCAACAAGGGCGGATATAGCTCTATTTCATGGGAGGGGTAATAACGATCATGGGGGGGGGGGTAATTACGATTGAAAACCATAAAATCAGGTGAAATATGTATGAAATATTGTATGTGCACCACCTTTTTCTTAGGTCTTCGATACTCATGGGGGGGGGGGAAGTTACCCCCAGTAACCCCCCCGTAAATCCGCCCTTGTTCTCCAAGTCATTTGTCTTTTTGAGTTCCGAGTATATTCCAAAATCAATCTGTTATCTTATCTGAATGAAACTGCAAAGTTTTACTTCAATATATTTTATTTTCGAGTTCGAATTATCCATTAAAAGATGGTTGACTCACAAGATCTCATGATTTTTCATAATGAATTGCGTTCTTTTGCTACATAAAGAACCAATCTCATGGTGCGAGTGGATAGATATGTGTCAATCGAATGAAAAGCAAAGCGTAAATCATGAATTTCTAACAGGTTATATGAATGAAAAGGTGCACATAGTTTACATACTCAAGTGGGAAATGAACGGGTCAAGACAAGGACACCACAACACTATACAGTTCATTGTTTATCGGATACGAAAAAATCCAAATCTAACACAACACACAACAAAAGCAAAATGCACACGAAGAATATCAAACACGAAAATAACAGTTACGCACCAGTAAACTAGTTTGTCTATGCAGTAAACTAAACTGTGGCTGCAGACTGACACTGAACACGGTCCTGCCTAAACTTTCAGTAAGGTCATTTCAAAGTCATTTGCCATGAGACAGAAAAAGCGGTGTTGCGCGGTCTATATCTATTTAGTGAAACCTACTACATTACTGCTCTGATTTTCTCACCAATTCCACAAATATTGCAATTCACTTATGATATTAATGTGTCTAATAGTCGTAGGCAGTGGCGTATGAGCTATAAAATAAGTTTGTTACTCAATGGAGTATTTTTATTGTTTAATTATATTGAACTCAAAATAGAACTGACAAAACATTTAGGGACTTGGCATCGTTCTACGTGAAATGTGCTAATGGTGAACATGCGCACATTGTGAATGAGTTGCCTATGCGGCACGTTTTTCGCTGCGGAACTAGAAGGAATTAGCATTCTAGAGTAAGTATATATATTATGATTTCTATGGTTGGCTTCCAAAGCGTCTATTGCCTCTGGTTTATCAGCATGAACCAATGACTTGATATAACCCCAGAGAAAATTATCCATTGGAGTTATAACGCATGATCTTGAAGGCCAATTAATTTTTTTCTCGAAAATGATGTTTTCGCCAAATGTTTCTTTCGATAAATCAATTGTTACGACAGCAGCATGAGATGAAGCACCATCTTGTTGGAGCCAAAACACTTCTGGGTCGATAACTTTCAAAATTTATGAACAGAGTCGTAGACGATGGAATTATTTTAGACCTTAAATTTATCCATAAGGATTTCTCTGGGATATCTTTGTGTTGCCTGGGCATGAGGCGGAGGTCAAGTTGACATTTTTATTGAAAACTGGAACAATTATGAAATAATTGACGAAAACAAACAATTTTGAACTTTTTACGAATGACATATCACAAATAGCAAGAAATAAATTTTCATCGACTGTGCGTCACAAATTTTGATTAATATCGATAAATACGACTCAGGCCGAGACTCAGGCGTATTATCTGTTGATAATTTTTTCTCAGAAACCGTGAACTTTCGCAGGAATACATCTTATTTATCAAAAATGTATCCAGCTATTCACAATAAATTCTTCATTGTAAAATATGAATATGGATAAAAATTATTTGCTCAACAAGACTTAGGTTGTATCCTGAATTTTATTCTTGTCTTCCTCTTGTTTTCAAGAAAAATATCAAAAACTGTTTTTCAGTCGCTGTAACGAAGTAGGTTGAGGCTCAAAAAAATTTTAGACAAAAGACAAACCCAATTTTTTGACGAGGAATCACCCCCTAATCTTTTTCGCAAGATTTTTCAGCAGATATACATAATGTATTTTGTTTACTCATAATATGAGATTGTCAGGAACGAAAATAGATACATTTTATACACAAATTAGTTATCAGTAATAGCCTAATTTAGACACAGCGACATCGATATCATGTTGGTCAGGCATTAATTACGCTGAAAGATCAGGTCAAAGACCCTGTTGATATTTTGCATGCACGAAATCGAACAATAATTACTGACATACTGAATAGATCGTTGACAATGCATGCCATTGTAGTACAACGGTTAGAGGCCAACCATATTATGCTATATTGTTTCCAGTTCAATTACAGATAATCCCACTTATCTTTGTACAGTTTCCGGCTTTTTCTTGGTAAAACTATGCATTACGGTACATATCAGATGGAGCTTATCAGCTAGATGACTTATCTCCCTGTATGATTGAGAGGACACTATGGACCGATTAATTTTTGATAGTGTACACATAGATCCAACACACGACAACCTGTTATTGTGTGATCTGGCTGAATCATCAAGGGCAGAACGTTTGGTCCTCCTCCATAGTAAAGACTGAGCGAAAATAGTTTTTTTTAATTTGAAAATGAGAACGAATCAATTGAATTTCACGAAGAATTAAAGAAGTCGTCTGTCCTATGTCTGGTAATCCTCAAGGTCATTCATGCCTTCAGACAACGCACGCTGAAATATATTCGCACACAGTTTTCACAGCTTAAAATATTCGCTGCCATTTTAAATTTAAAAATAACAACTACAATTACTGGAAACTTGAAATTAATAGAAATCCAACTGTCATGTGATGAATAGCATTCTGCTCATTTGCATGAAATAAATAAATACCGAATGTACTATTTTGAATAACAAACATAGTATGCAAATTAGGTACAAGAGAGGAGACGTCTGAATTTTTCCATCACAAACTATGTACATATCCGCCGACTAGATTTGAATCGCGCCTTATGTAAGTGCCATGGTTATCGCGTATATCTTCACGGACAGAAGAAATTATACAGACTTCGACATTTATTAGCATGACAAGATAGGTGTTTGGATGGAGAACGTCTCGTCTTTCAAAAAGACAAGACTACATACATTGAGTGTGAAAACAAGCAGCTGGAATAATATGCGGAATTACGAAATTTTGATTGCATAACTCAGGGCACACGTGTACATTTCTATGCTTCTCAGGATCCTCAGCACTTCAAAAACAATATCAAACCACTATATACCAGTCAACACAAAATTAGCAAATAAATGACCCCCATTAAGTTACCAGAGCCACTCGCAAGAAAATCAGTGAATCCTTCAATGTAGAAGGCACTAGAGAAAAACACACTATTTTTTAGCAATTTTTATTCTGTTTGAATCCTTTTTTGCATTAATTGGCATTGCTATCCACCGATTTGGAAATATTGCGTGGAGGTACTGCTGGACATTGCGTTGGTGATGAGGTGGTGCTCCATTCTGTTGGAACCATATCTTATCTCGTGGAACTTGAGGAAGGTTGGACCGACACGATTTTGAGGTAGACACCAGTAGCGGCAATTTTGACGATTAGCATGGCCGCTAAGAGAAAGAGTGCACTCATCAGAAAACAGAACGTCTATACCCCATTCTGCATTCACTTTCATAAAGTATTCCGGTTGGCTATGATTTAGGTTCATCAAGTTCTTTTGATAAAAACTGACGCAGGTTGGCACTCGTGAAAGTCAAATAATTCCGAGCAAGGCTGCCACTACTAATTTCTATTTACTCTTTTTAAACTTTGTAAATAGGTTTGACTGTGACACAGGATTCGTGTAGTACTACTACATTTTCATACTGGATTAATTCAAGTTGTGCAAAAAGGTATCTAAATGTCTTCTTTATAGGCTTATTTCTTGAGAATTTTGAAAAGTGGGGAATTCTATAGGTCCGTCTGTTCGTTTAGAAGTTTTTCTGTCGGTTCTACAAGAACTTTTATTCTTTCTCGAAATGAACTATCACAAAGTAACGGACTATTCTGTCCATTATTTTTCAGTAAAATTTCAACACTCGATTCTTGACTTCCGAACAAGAAAATGGCATAACTGAATCTTCCAACCATGTTTATACAGGGGGTATTTAAAGGTGAGGCTTTTCTTTTGACAGATGGAAGAACTCATCAGAATAAGTCATTTTACCAAAAAATTTTTATATGAATAATGCCCTTGTTTCGAGAAAATGGAACTATAATATTATTAGCTAACCTGCTAACCCTCTTTTATTGTCTCTGGTATAATAGGTTTAGGCTGCAAATTCGGAAATATTTCATGAAACATTCGAGTTACTTCTGTTTGTGTTCGGGTGTTATTTCCGTAAACAAATAATTTGTTAAGTTAATATTTTGTGCATTTCCGTTAATCGAACCATTCTTCAAAATTGAAGTTAATAAAATTCAAACATAAATTGGACAATTAATAAATTACAACTTATTTCCACGAAACAATTTGCGTAGACGTTAAAAAAAACTATCATTGCTAAAGAAAGAGTTCTGCGTAGTTTTCATGACAACATCTGGAAAACACATTGTCATGGATATTTCATGAATATTTCGAGTAATGCATTTATTCAATTTAACTTTACTAGACTATACAGGCTGAGTCTTTGACTTGTACATATATTTTAACTGAAGATTCTTGCGGCCAAAGGAAATATTTTTCCATTTTTCCGAATTTGGCTCTGTTGAAGAGATATAGCAATTTGAAAAAAAATCGAACTAAATACGTGCCTGAAAAAATTCTCTGCAAATACTTCAAAGTTCATATTTTTCGATTGAAATTGAGGTGATTAGATGTTGTGGATGATACAATTAGAAAATACTCAAGTGCTAACCTTATTTGAATAAGAATGTAACACGTTATTTCCTAACAAAAACACTCAGTTCTGTCCGATTATTTCTGCAATTGAAAAGACATATTTCTCCCACCAAAATAAGTTCCTTCTTCGATTTTCCTGAAGATTAGTTTATAAACACTTACAATTTGTTCATATTTTCCTCGATATTCTAAAAGGATCTCATAAAAATGGGTTTCTCACTAACCTATCCTAACTTCATTAACCAAAGTCATATGATTCGAGGTCAATGACCTAACCTTACCATTCCTCTGTGTGTTTCACCCACAGAACTCTAGAGCAGACGATGCCAGATTGCCGCGATGTAGCCGCCACGCAGGACAAGCCGTTGTTCTGTGCCTCCACCGCCAACGCAACGACTAACGAGTCCCATCACAGGCCAGGTCTCAAGTCTGTGATACAATTAACGACGATTACACGATAACCTTCTCCATAGACTTCCATTTATTTATTTATTTACTTACAGAGAATGAAGCAAACAGGTGATGATTGTGATGTGAACTGTAGTGTCGATTAAGAATTCCAAGAGGATTTTGTTCAGATAGATATTTTCCTGAAGGACCGGTAACAATAAATTAGAAACTGTGTAATTTCATGCTTCTCGAAATTCAATGTTATCTCCCACATTTGTGGGATTTTTTACATCGAACGTTTTTCCATCATAGAGATTTTAGTCTTGACGATGTTGATAAACATCCTGACAACAATGTTAATTTGTCAAGAGACCAGAGAAGAAATAATATTCGTTGATATGTAATTCAGGGAAGCATTCAGATTTTTTATGAAATTAATGATTTTTTCCTCAAATTTGTTCGTATACAATTAAATTAGGAATAACTCGAAAACGACGCGTTTTATTGAAAACATATGGGAATACTTTTATTTTCTAAAATGGTCGATTCTTTCGAAAATATGAACCGTTTATCTTTTTCAAGTGGTTTTATAGTATTTTTGCGTGAATTCATGAGTCGACTATGCTCTAACTTCTATACCAGGAGAAATATTGAATAAGTTTTGATTGAGGAATATGCACCATGAATAGAGTAAACAATCAACCATAATTCAGTTCATTCGAAATATCGGTTCCGAATATATGGAAAGAATAGTGTTAAATTCATGGATTTTTGACACCCTGTATCTTTCAAACGAAACCGAATTTTGAAAAATGGTATGGGAAAAAAGTGTTTCGTTTGATGAGAGGAATCTTCAGTTAAAATATATGTACAAGTCAAAGACTCATAATGTATACAGGGTGAGTCTTTGACTTCTACATATATTTTGACTGTAGATTCCTCTCATCGAACGAAACACTTTTTTCCTATACCATTTTTCAAAATTCGGTTCCGTTTGAAAGCTACAGGGTGTCGGAAATCCAAGAAAAAAAAGCTTCATATCTTCGGAACCGTTATTTCGAATGAACTGAATTTTGGTGAAGTAGTCATTCCTATCATGATGTATATTCTCGAATCAAAACTTATTCAATATTACTCCCGGTATGAAAGTTACAGCGTAGCCAACTTATAAATCCACACAAAAATACTATAAAACCACGAGAAAAAGAAGAATGGTTCCTATTTTCGAAAAAAGCAGTAGGTTTAGAAAATAAAATTATTCCTAAGTTTTTTCAATAAAACGCGTCGTTCTCAAGTTATTCCTAATTAAATTCCATCAAATTTGACGAGAAAATCATAAATCTCGAGAATTATCTGAAAAGCTTACTTAGTACGGTGTTATTAACCTAAAAAAAGGCCTAACCTTGACATCCAAAGTAAAAGTTTCATTCCAACTCCAAATTGTTCTATATAACCCTCTTATTGTTTGGTAAAAAGTTACACCATTTTGAGCGTCGGGTTTGGGGGGGAGGGGGAGAAAAAGTAGGAAATTTAGTAGTTTTTTTAGTTGTTTGGAAATTGGTTGAAAACTAAGCTGTTTAGCACAAAGAGTGTTATATACAAAAATATTCTACATGAAATTTTAAACTAAAAATGTCCTATGCATATTCCCTGTAAAATTTACGGTTCATGAGTTGCAGACGGTGTAAAAATAAAAATGATATAATTTTTAAGGTTTTTTTTCCAAATAAAGCTATATAGAAATAAGTGTGTTATTGGTGATGACACGGACTAAGTAGTACTGTTGACTGTCCACGCACCTCCAGGGAATAAACTGAAAATGGTCGTATCTAAAAAAGGAAATCACCAGGAAAAAGTGTACATTATTTCTGACATTCAGCAAGGCATTGGGGATATGAAAGATGTACTTCTGGTTACATACGCCTTCACAGGATGTGACACTGTGTCTGCTGTCTATAAGAAGGGAAAAATTGCACCTTATAGGAAAGTTCAAGCCAACACCGTTCTTCGTGAAAAACTTCTGGTCTTCAACAACCCCAAAGCCGAACCCAGTGCAGTGGCTGATGCAGGAAATAACTTCCTACTTGCAATGTTTGGAGCCAAGAACACTGAAGATCTAGATTGTCTCCGCTACCAGTCCTACTTGAAAACGATTGCAAAGCAGCCTATACATGCATTACTGAAGTTGGATGCACTACCCCCCACTTCAGGAGCGTCCAGACAGCATTCATTTAGGACCTACCACCAGGTACAACAGTGGCTGAATGAAGATAAGGATCCACTCGAGTGGGGTTGGAAGAAGATTGGCGATCACCTGACACCAATTACAACAGCACGTCCTGCAGCCCCCCAGGAATTACTGTCCCTTATAATGTGTACTTGCAAAGATTAATGCGTTCGTAATTGTGGATGCAGAAGGAGTGGTCTAAACTGCACTAGCATATGCAGCAATTGCTCAGGCCAAGCATGTGACAACATGGACAATAATAACATCTTAGACGACGAGCTAGAGGAGGAGGATAATGTGCTGGAGGATGAGTGAAGTTAATAAAGACATTGAACATTCCAAATTTGAAAGATATTTATGCTTAAGAAGTGAATTTATGTTGCAATGTTCGTAGAAAGTTCAGGGTGGGTTTCTCCGTACCACATATGGCCTAGGCCTGTGGAAGCCTCTTTTCCCTTGAAAAAGAGTGCCCCCCTTGATAAGGTGGTGAGGTTGTCGTTCCTTCAAGGGCTTATCACTTACATACCACCGGCCACTGAAATAGCAACATTTTTTTACGAAGCTTATTTTTTTTTAAATTATCAAAATTACGAAAAAGTTAACATTTACACCTGTAACTCTCGAACCGTACTATTTAGAGTGATTATGAAAAGGACCATTCTTTTTTAAAATTTAAAGTAGAACATTTTTGTATATAACAATGTTTAGGATAAACCGCTTAGTTTTTGAAATATTTACGAAAAACCAAAAAAACTAGTGATTTTTCAAATTCCACCACCCCCTCACTCCCAAACCCGACGCTCAAAATGGTGTAACTTTTTACCATAGAATAAGGGGACTATGTAGAGCAATTTGGTGTTGGAGGAAAACTTTTACTTTGGATGTTGAGGTTTAGGTCTAATTACACCGTACTATACTGCATTCTAAAGATCACCGAATCGAAGATGTATTAATATTCTGTAATCGAATTAAATGTTAACAATGTTGCCGGAAAGTTTGTCGAATTTTCATTTGGAAATCACTGACCTGCATTCTAATTTCTAACCTCTAAACTAAACCAGAGAATCCAGAGATATCTCACGTCATACGTTATGTAACCGAACTACCACAGATATGTGAAGTATAAGAACAGAATAGTGGAAGTCGTTTGAGATGGGTCTTATGTTAAGGAAGGATCTATGGTCGAATTCATAGATATTTATTCAGTAATGTATTCAGAAAAATCAATTTCCTTAGTTTCAGGAATATTGCTGAAACTGCCCACATAAATCCAAGTTCTGTGACTGTTTCACCACAGTGGTTTCCGGAAGATTTTATTGACATTGTTTTAATAGGTTATAGCTTGATCGAAATTATAAATTGAATTGAAAACCATAATTTACAAGATAATTTTGGGATATCGAGGAGGATATGAACAAGTTTTTAGTGTTTACAAACTAATCTTCAAGAAAATTGAAGAATGAACTTATTTTGATGGGAGAAATATGGCTTTTCAATTGCCGATATAATCGGAGCAAACAAAGTGTTTTTGTTAAGAAATATCGTGTTTTTAACATTCTTATTCAAATAAGGTTAGTACTTCAGTTTCCCCAAATATATCAACTTAATTTTAATCGGGAAAAATGAACTTTGCATTGGTTCCAGAGAATGTTTCCAGTACTATTTTTTTTTCAAATGGCTATATCTTTTTATTTTTAACAGAGCCGAATTCGGAAAAATGGAAAATGAAAAAAAGGTTTCCTTTGGCCTCAAGAATCTACAGTTAAAATATATGTACAAGTCAAAGACTCACCCTGTATATGTACATATATGCCGAATTTTCGGACAAAATTATTCCATATCTGATCAATTACCGAAAAGTATTGTTAGGAAAAAATATTAGGTCGTTAAAAACAAGAATGCGAGATAATTTAGGTTTAATGACGTTGCGTAAGGCAAAAACCAACCCCATTGTCAACGTTCTATTGAATGCACTACCTATTCGAAAGTAAACCAGTTAATGTCCAACACTTAGTTTTTTTCCATTAAAATGGATCCATTATTATCCTTAATTTGTTAATCACCCGATATACATTTGTCCCAATTTTCAAAACGTTCAATTCGGAACATGATTCGTTCAGAAAATATACGGGAGTTAATTTTGGTTTATTCATGAATTGGCACAGAAAGGATGACAATTTAATGTTAGTAAAGGTACATGGGACCATAGTACGATGGTCAGAAAGTGCTATATTGGTCGATTATTCGAAATAAACCAATAACATTCGGATCATAAAATTAAATCATAAGCAGCACTTGGATCATCGTATAGTTGAACCATAGTATCATCTGTGTGAAAGTTTTTTTGATTCCTCCAAGTAATTTTGGATCAACTATACCATGAACAGGCTTTATCTGCTATCGAGGTAGCTTGTTTTGCAATAAAGTTTTTTGCCAGTGGTGTCTGTACTGGCACATAACATAACTAAACAACATTCGACACTATGAATCTTCGAGCCAATTACACAAAAGATTTTGGCTCATTAACATAATGGTCGCCAGTTTTTTTTTGAGTAATTGGACATTCGATTATATATTGTCTATCCTGATTACTCCTAGCTCTCCTATGGAGACCCCTCTGAAACTACAAGCATCGAAGCTTGTAACTTGTGCCGAGTTCGGAGTAAGCAGTTTTGTTCTTGTGTTCTTGTGTCCTCACGCCACCTTAGGCACAGCACTGTTAATTTTTGACCCAAAAGTGGAATAGTGGCCCCTACCGAGACTAGAGAATGTTTCCTAGCTCGGGATTGAACTTCGGAGTTGCCGGTTCCTAATCCAATGCTCTACCACTGAACCAAGGACATGTCACCACAGTTCGTTGGGGCAGAACTGTATGGAAAAATCAGGGAAACCATTCGTAGAATAAGAACCATTCTCCACTACACTAATGCAAGCTCCCTCGAATTTCAAGATCAACTCCGTTGAGGTGGGAGTTTTCTTTCACCACTGTACTTGATAAAAAAACATCAATGAGAGTTTTTATCTACTTCCCATGACCACATTTTTTTTTATGCTGGAATAAGAATGTACTTAGGAAACTAGTCCATTTCTCACATAAATGAATTATTTTCATATTACATAATAAAAAATCTGGTCATAGGAAGTAGTAGATGAAAACTCCCAGCCGTATTGATGTTTTTATATCAAGTACAGTGGTGAAAGAAAATTGCCACCTCAACGGAGTTAATCTTGAAATACTACTTCCTATGACCACATTTTTTTATGCTGGAATACGAATGGAATAACATAAATGAATAATTTTCAAATTACATAAAAAAAAATCTGGTCATAGGAAGTAGATGAAAACTCCCAGTCGTATTGATGTTTTTATCAAGTACAGTGGTGAAAGAAAATTGCCACCTTAACGCGAGTTAATCTTGAAATAGAGGGTGATGAAAAAGAAGGTGGTTTTTGGGTATTTTCGTGAGGATCACAGTTTATTGCATGACTGAATCACCCTGTATTCTCTGAAGTCCATGATGATATATTCTGAAAAAATCAAACAAACATCTTAAATCAACCCAAAAATACAGGGTGTCCACTTAACCATCATTGTGAATAGTTTCTATAATAATGGATCACCCAGGATGAATTCTGGGTATTTCAGGTTTTTTCGATGTAACAACCCCATATCTAGTGAAATAGTTCATTTTGCCAACGACGTCGCTCTGAAACTGACACATTTTATACTTTCAAAATCAGGCATGCATTCAATTATGGATAACCCTGTATTCGTAACGATTTTCGGTCATGTTCCTCTATATGGTTGCTCCCTGGGGATGAAATGAAATTATTTTTGAGAAAAATTGAAGTTCATTCGATTCTGTTCCGAGATACGAGCGTAGTAAAAGTGGGTAATTCTCAACCAAAATTGTAGAACATTTGACAGAACGCCATTTCCTATAAGAAAAGTGCGGGGTCCTTTCTAGAAACAATTGAACCATTTCCCATTATGATTATTTGTTTCCATTTGTCTATATCTAAACTTAGTACAGCAACCCATGTATTGTAAAGTAGTAATCTTCCAAAGCAGCGAGAATAGATCACCTATTCGAACAGTTTTGTACGCCAAATTCTGCACAATAGAGAAGTTGTCATTCCGAGAAATTAAATGATAAATCACCACTCACAACCAACCATGGTATTCAGTATTCCCTTTTTTGCTGATAACAATGAGAGACATCAAGGAAATAAAACCAGTATTCGACCTGCCCTTTCAAGGTGTGATCGGTCTACATTCGAAACAATGAAGTCGTGATTTCATCTGACGATAATGTCTAGGTAAAAGTTTTGTAGATTAGCTTTGTTGTGAGGTTGGAGCATGAAGAAAAACCACAAGAAAAGCATACAGTGTATTTAGCTTATTGAAAATAAGGGAGCCATTGCGATTCAGTTTGTTCGGTGGTATATCATTAAATAATCTGATTTCGTCATTTCAGTGTCCTGGTCCCTGACAGGAAAATTGCTAGAAATAGCCAAAATAAACTCGTCCTCCACGTTCGGATATTTTATCCTGTTGAAGTTTCCTGCGGTAGATAATTCAAGATTGACTATTTTTATTTGTTGTTGACTGATAATCTTCCCGAATATATAACTTTGAGATATACCAGCTGGTTTAACCCGATTATTCACCTTTTGAATAGGAAAAGTGAATGAATACTCTGGGATATTTTCGTACACCCGGGAAATTGAAAGAGGAAAATTGGTTACAGGCATCATAATACCATCCGGTATTAAACGCGGAATGTAGAAAATCGGGGAAAAATTAAAATTAGGGCATTTTTCATTTTACTGAAATTTGAATGAGGTTTTCATACAAGGATGAATAAAAAATAATCACAGTTCTGATTGAGTTGTTCTGTGTTATAAAAATGAGTATTGAATTCGGTTAATAGTGTAGTAAGGAATGGATCACAGAGCATCTATGTGGATTTTCATCCGAAAACTATATATTCTATTTGCACCCGACTGCTCCAGAAGGAGGGAAATGTTTTTCGAGTGTATATATGGTTATTTCTTTGGCACGCTCTACAGCACGAAAGACTTGATGGATTTCAACAAATGAGCTTTCATTAGATTCGTATAAATCGTGGGAATGACATGGGCTATTCCTGAAGAAACTTTTCACTGTGAAAATACGGTTTTTGTTATTTGAATCGTAGAATTTTCCGGCGTGCGGTCAAAAAACAGTTCGGTAAATTGGAAACGATGTAATACAATTTTGTATATCTACAAAAACACTGAAGGAAAGCTCATGACAGCATATCCTTATCCCCTGAAGATTGCTTACAATATCCAATTTTCCTTCTGGAAAATTCATCAATAATATGTTTCAATCTCCAAAGAAGTTTGGATTGACACGGTAATAATTTTAAATGTGTTTTACACTTACCATAAAAAGAGGAGACACAGCATCTCATTCATAAATTCGAGAATCCGTGAAGCCAAAATTTAGTCTGTGTTCAATCACTGGGACGAAGATAGCATAAAGGATAGCAATATCATTAAAAAGTGCCGTGGCAACATTGTAGAATCTAACTTTGGAGAGTTTCAGTGGCGTGGTGTTATCGGTATTGAAGAATGGAAATGAAATTACAAGTGAATTAACTCTTTTTGACGAATTCATACAATGTTCCGAACATTGAAACAGGTTTTGATTGAGGTGAGCAGAATCAGCTAAATTGAATAAAATAAATTGATATTCGAATAATCTACGCCACTGTTACTTAGAATGAGAAGGGTAGAACATACCTGTTCAGACTAAAATTAGGATTCAATAGTACAATTTACCACAATAAAGACACCTACGAACGATTTCAACGTATTTTACCAATAATATTCAGAAATAAATCCAAATCTTACTTTTCATACGCGATATCGTGATGACAACACTGTTTAAAACGAACACAGTATTAAAATAGCTATACGAAATAAATGAATGAACTGGTCAAAGATTCAGTAAACGGTGCTGCCATAATGTGATCATCCATTATTTGAGGCAAAAACGGCCGAGCCGTTTCGAAAACATTCGATATAGTATAATATGTAATGTGAAGAATGCACAATATTTGAAGCAACAAATACTCATTTCTGTCATTCACGCACAAATGAGTAGATGAATTTCATTCTAAAGTACTCATTTTGATTGAGAGTAGTTGAATGTCTCCTGTAGGCTTATTTCTTGAGAATTTTGAAAAGTGGGGAATTCAACTGTTCGTTTATAAGTTTTTTCTGTTGGGTTATTCGAGTACTTCTATTCTTTTTTCCAATAAACTATCGCAAAGGAACGGACTATTCTGTCCATTATTTTTCAGTAAAATTTTAACACTCGATTCTTGATTTCCGTACAAGCAAATAGCATAACTAAATCTTCCAACCATGTTTATACAGGGTTGGAATAAAGTTTGGCACCAAATTAATATATTTAAAACGGAACGGACGGTAATTTTGAAATTTGGCAACTGAGTGAATGGCAAGCACTTCGAACATTTAAAATGATTTTTTTTTAATTATTTTTTTCTACTAGTAAAAGCCCTGTATTTCTTCTGCAGAAATATACAGGGTGTCCCATTTATATAATTTTTTTTTTGTCATTTCCGGTTAAACCGGAAGTATCTCATTAATGAAAATATGCTCATCAGATATGCATTGTGGTCCATTACACTCAGCTGCCAAATTTCAAAAATATCGGCCGTTTCGTTTAAAGATATTAATTTGGTGCCAAACTTTATCCCACCCTGTATAAGTACGTGAAATATTTCCAGTATTAACAGGGAAACAGAGAAAAACGTTTCTTCAACATTCGCCAGGTCTTTGGAATTGTTGAATTCACATAATATTTTTTTTTAAATTCATTATTTTCCCAAAGAAAATAAACATTTTGAAAAATACGTCATTAATTACAACGACTTATATGTAGAAAGTACAACGTCGCTAATTCATCTGACAGCAGAATGACCATAACCTAACTTTTTCAAAATATACGCGGTGAAATGTGTCAGAATTTCATGGCCAACCGGGATACTTTACAAAAGTGAATGGAGTACATATATGCTAGAATTTGACAGAATGAAAGTTTCAAAATAATTGACTCCATCTCTAATGTTAAAAAAGTATTAGGTTAGGAATTACCAATTTTAGTCTGCCTGTACTCCCTGTATCTTCAATTCTTCTCGATTTTATCGCAACCCAAACACACCTTTGCATGATGTTGATTTTGTCGGAATCGTTTCTTCTGTGCGCTCCGCTAAAAAATACATCGAAATTATTCAGCTTGGACACTTTTCGGTTCATCTCGAAGACACCATCGGAATAATAATCATTCTCTTCCTTATCGGGACCAGCTTGCCTTGAACTGCGATGGAGTTCAATTTCAGGACTTCTAGGTACATACATTATCAGTTCTGTGGATTTGTGTGATCTACGGTTTACTGAAACTCCTCTACAAAGACAAGAATAGGGATAAGAAAACAAGTATTGATGTGAAATTTGTGTATGATAAATAGATATAGAAGAGTAATAGAGCACTGAGGACTGAAAAATGATTTGACAATGATGAATGGAGTCTTGCAAATTTGCGATAGTCTAGTAAACAAAGATCGCGTATTAGCAAAAAAATAAACTTACCTGCGCCAATAAGGTCTTCGGTTACAGGAAATGAAATTGTAGTCACGCTCAGCCTAAAGGGAGGAGCAGGGGAGATTTTAGTGAGTACCTATGCCCTTTTTCAGAGAAAGTCTAGTTAAAAGCGAAAGTTTCTCATAATCATCGACCTAGACCCACCATACACGGCGGAACCTCTGCAGCGTGAATATCCGTCAACGCGACAACGTAGAAGCATGACCGGGTACTCCCACGATTTTCCATTTTTTGGTTTGCTGTAATAGATCCATTTCCCATTCCCGTCACGATGCGATGAAGACAAGCCTTCCTTTTCTTGTATCGGCTTCATTTCATAAGGAACCCAAATTCACTTTTCTCTGGGTTCAGCCGCCGTTATCTTCGGAAGAAAGAAGAAAATCAAGACTTTCCGGAAATGACGATTATTCGGCACAAGATCAGACATATTCACACAACCAAATGTATATGACACCTGGTGCATTTCTCGATCGGGAAACGGAAAAATGAGAAAAAGCCTTTTGAAACAATGTATGAAAACAACCAGGATAATTTTTCCTGGATTTTATGAATACCCAGATCGGAATGAATCGATTTATTGATATCCATAGAAGAATAGCCGCATTGATTGATAAATTTCACCACCTATTTTCTAACTTCCGAGACTTTTCGAGATAATGAAACCAATATCTCATAATAATAATCTCATTTACGGTATTAATATTATCGCGAATTTATTCAAATCGGTTACTAGCAGGAATTCGAAAACTACGATTGATATCGTGACAATCCGCGATGCAAATCATGGTTCAGTTGTGAGAATGAGCTGTCATATACTAGTAGAACAAAGGTGAGTCGGCTACGATGCTTATATTATAGCTATAGTTCATTTCCACATAAAACACCGAAATACATACTACGCATGCAATTTTTCGCATTACACAAAATAGAAATATTAATTTCAACCTACCTGTTAATCATTAATTTCAAACTATATTTTTCTTAATTCGTCGCGTTTTGGTGACAATGGTAGATAATATCATATTGAATATATTAAACGTATTGAAATATCCATACATATAAAGGGAGGTTCACTTTCGTCTATCAAGATTCAACAAAAAATTTGTTATATTTTTTTTCCATCGAAATGTGTTTTACGAATTCTGGTCCGAAAATAGTCTCAATCGACTAGGTTCAACTCACTGATAGAGAATCCCTGGACAAAATCGATCCTGTTCCTCCGGCTGTAAACACGATAATTCCCAAACGAAAAAATCTAGAAATTTGAAATTTTCACTAGTAACACCACTAGAGGTCAAATTATTGAATTTTCCCCGTCAGCGACTCGGGAAATATTAGAAATAATCATGAGGTATTCGGTAAGAAAATTCCACACCGAATTGTGGTATATAATCAAATATTTTTAAAATTTATTTCAACAATGCAAACTACTACTGATTGTAGCTGAAAAGTGCCATTAAGAGACAAAAAACACAATTTTTTCATTTTATAGTAACTTGAGCTTACTTCATAGCGCCTCATAGCTTTTTCAGCAATTATTTAGGCCTTCAAATTGTTAAATTCTTCTCATTGTTGTTGCATGGTAATACCATTTCAAGATAGAAAATAGTATATTCTTCAATTTTACATAATTTTTGAGTGCTTCAATTGGTAGAAAATTGTTTTTTTTGCGTTTTTCCAAACGTGGGTTATGCGCGCTTTAATGGTTTGGAATTCATAACCAGCATCAGCAAGTATTAATCATAGGAGGCTGTCATCATTGCATTTTGAGGTATTTGGATTCATACTTTATGTAAAATTGTCTGATGTAATGACCAATCATCGTGCCATGACTTATTTTTCCGCATTGATGGAGGATTGTGGCTCCAACTTGAAGTAAGAAAATTTGTTCCGAATTTTCCACGAATATTTGCATCGAAACTTCGCAAAATTAAAAGTACTGAATGGGAAAAGGTGAATAAATTAGTATCTGAATATTTTATATATTTTATCGGAAGTTATTGTAAACGTCAAAAAATGAGAAAAAAATTCCACTAAAATACCTCCGTTGCCATGGTGATCTCTCGATTTTTTTTCATGGTAGGTTCCGATCTTGAATGCCACGGACAATCTCAATATGGCCATATGAAATATCTCTTCCTAATAATTTCAAAACTACGGATCTGATTTTGCATATGGATGTCGAATATACAAGGTGACAGGAAAAACTTCGGACAAATTTTGCTGTGGTCTGGAACAAAAGTATTTCAGCGAAGCCAAATAATTTTTATTCTCTTGGTTTCTCTACACTTTCCTGTACTAATATGTGAATTTTCAGTTTGATAGATCAAAATTGCTTCAAAAAGGAAGTCAAAAAATATCTAATTGGTCTGGAACACCTATTGGGAAGTTTACCCCCCATATTTTTGGAAAAGCCGTAATTTCAAATTAACTTTTTTATTTTAGTTGATATGGATTTCTTTGGTCATAAAGGTCCTACAGATGTGAAAAAAATGTTGTTTGAAAGATAATACTATCACCTTTTATCAAAGTAGAACAATATGAAAACATTCAACTCGAAAATGTCTTAAAAAAAATTAAGTAAAAAAATTCACTGATTTTTTTTTAGTAATTCCTCAATAGTACAAAAACTAGTGCATTGAAGTATAATTTTTTTTCAATGAATTAACACGCAAGGATATCACCTACAAAACGACACCCAAATCATTTCTGTATGTTACACAATTTGAGAGTTATTGCTGTTTGAACATGACCCTTATGAAAATTGATGAAATAAAATGAAAACTCAGTACTGTACTTTTGATCATTTTTAATGATCAAAGTAACAAATTTATCATAGAAATTGCTCAAATGGCCGCCTCTGCTACTGCTTTGTAGACAGGCAGTGGCCCTTATGACGACTTGTCTTGTGGCCCTGGAAATCAATGCAGTGTCTGCCCTTATTTTGTTTCCAACAGTCATTATTTTTTGCACCAGTTCTTCCCTGGTGTTTGGAACTGTGGAATATACCATTTGCTTCATCCATCCCCATGAAAAATAGTCCAGCGGTGTTAAGTCCCGAGAGCGTGGCGGCCAACAACTGTTCCACCACGTCCAATCCACGTTGAATAATTTTCATTCGAGTGCATACGTTGAAACAAACCACTCTGGCTAGTGGCTAGGAATTTGAACAATCGATGAAAAGCTCTTAACTTCGATGAAACACCAATATTTTTTATGCAGATAAATTCAATGTAAGGAAACAACTAACTTTATTACAATTTCAATTTACAATAGGAAATAAATGTTTCTGATATGTTCAAAATTCAGTATTCCAAACAAGTACACAATAAAATATTTTTCCACGTAATAATAACCTGCCGTAAAGTTCGAACAAGGAGAATTGAGCCAATATCGAGGATAGCTTCTGATCTCCTGGATGGTTTCCACAGCAACACAATAAGACGCTCCTTTTTCTTATTTGGCTCATAGATAAAGGTGACCTTCACCCCTCAGAAATTTTCCGTCGATTTCCTCTCATGCTTTATTTCTCATAAATAGATAACCGAATACGACATGGCAATGCAAGATTCAATAAAAACGGATTCTAGGAATTCTGTTTGGGAATTTATACAGATAAAGAGAGACTTCAAGGCATTTACTTTGATATATTAGCGAGTTAATTTTCGTGGGATGTTATTGTCCTGATTTTCCACGAATATGCTCGAGAATTTGAAAAAAATTACCCTTGACGAAAAATGAAGAAGGCACATAAAAATTATATTTTTAATACTTACAAGGTGTTATTTATTTGGGATTTCATGAATTTCTCCTTCTCATTTGATGTTACATTTGAATTCTTAATCCCAAAACTTCTACGTATATTATGTGTAAAGAAGAAATGTGGAATGAATCCACACGAGTATACTTAATTATTCAGTGAAACATGTAGGTAATAGTTCATCCTGTATTTGGACTCAAATAAAGACAGGAATCTGTCGGAACATCTCAGAGAAGAGAAGAAACACAAGGACACATATTTCTATGCTGTCAGAAAAACCTGCCGTGTACTCTTGTTTGTTTCACACCATCCTCACAAGAGTGATGTGTAAACTTCTTGTGCAAACCTGGCTTATGGAACAACGTGACCTTGCTAGGTCACTGTTGTCGTTATTTATGATCCTCTGGTATAACACAATGGCATTAACTGTTTTAAAGCTCTGCAGTCATTTTTATGTCATTTCTTCTCGGAAGAGATTTACGAGAATGTAATCTGGTAAAATGGCCATTGTATTGCCTTACCTATATAGTGAAATATTATATTTTACAGAGCGATAATAATGGTAGATATATTTGGTTACCTAAAGCAGGTACGGCTGAAATGAAATTAACTGTGGATAAAAATGAATCACGTAAATTATAGCGTGCTTCGAAGAAGTCGATAAATGATAAGACGTCAAAATGGATATAAATGTACTGCATTACGCCAGAGAATTCATGATTCGATATTATTATCACCTGGTGTACTATTGAATAATGGGCGATACGTTTTTAGAGGCTAATCTCTCTATACGCTTCGTGCACTCTGAATAATTTTCTAGCATTATATTGGTTCACATGAAAGCAGGCTAGAAGTGATTATTCCTCTATATTTTTAAAGCGATTTTCCTCGAATAATCATTAGCAAAGAATACCTTCAACGATAACCACGAATCCTGTGACCCATATTTTGGTGAAAATAAAGTAGTGGAAAAAATTAAGGGATCACAAAAATATTCCAAACTTTTTGAGGTTTTTTCAAGTGGCTGTATTACCCTTAAAAATGGTCGCACTGGCATGAAAAAAAAAGGATTTTCAAGCTCGAAGATCCTAGTTTAGAGATCTCAAGATGAATTTTTTTATGCAACTTGTTCCGCTCACTCCTTATGAATCCCCAAAAAAAGATATTTTCGAAATTCTTCTGGTTTTTTTTTTGGTCTACAAGTTGGAAAAATTTTTTCCAACTCAACCACTATATGGATCAGAAAACTTGTTCATTCAGCTTAAATTTGCTTTTTAAAAAAGTTTGATACGACCACATCTCGCTAAGATATGGAACATTGAATGGAAAAGGATCTTTTTTTCTTCAACCATCAATATCTCAACAACCGCTGATCGCACAAGAAAATTAAGGAAGGTTTTGAAATCTTGAATGAATCCCCCTGATTATTGAATCAGGTACGGGTTTTTGAGAATTTTTGTTATTTAATTTTTTACGTCAATTTGAAAAATCAAGATAAAAAGGGCTTTTGGTATAATCAGGCGCCAAGTTGGAAATATCGAGAAAACCAGTAAGGTTGACTGTGCCTTTTACAGTGTAATATGCCTACAAAATCCCCAAAAATTTCAGATTCAATCCATCAATTGTTTTATTCGATCGAATTTTTGAATAAAATTTAAAGGATCACGAATTTTACTTTAAATAATCATAATCTTTAACAAAATGCGAAAAAATGTTTTTTCAATTGTTTCATGCATTTTAATTGATGAAAATGTTTGAATTTAGGCAAGCAAAAAAAATTAAAAAAAAAATCAGTTTTTTTTTATTTTTTTTAATCACACCAGATAATTAAAAAACAATATTAGTCAGTTTCAACGCGATTCTGTTATTGCATTCCATGATTTTCCTGATTTTGAAACTTTAGCTGAATTAAAATTTTAATTGAAATAAAATAAAGTTGATATACCCAATCGAATTTTGAACTCGATCTACACACACACAAAACGATTTTTTTTTAATTTTTTTCATGATTTTGAACTTTCTTATCAATAAAAATGAAAAAGAAACATTTTTTTGCATTTTGTTGAAGATTATGATCATTGGAAGTCAAATTCGTGAACCTTTAATTTCCTCTAAATTCGATCGAATGAAACAAAAACACGGCTTGATGGATTGAATCGAAAATTTGTGGGGATTTTGTAGGCATATTACACCATAAAAGGCACAGTCAACACTACTGGTTTTCTCGATATTTCCAACTTGGCGCCTGATTATACCAAAAGCCCTTTTTATCTTGATTTTTCAAATTGACGTAAAAAATAAAATAACAAAAATTCTCAAAAAACCCTACCTGATCATTAAATTTTTTTTTGGTATTCATTAGGAGTGAGCGGAACAAGTTGCATAAAAAAAATTCATCTTGAGATCTCTAAACTAGGATCTTCGAGCTTGAAAGTCCTTTTTTCATTCCAGTGCGACCATTTTTAAGGATATTACAGCCACTTGAAAAACCTCAAAAAATTTCAATTTTGTTTTTGATCCCTTAATTTTTTCCACTAGTGTAGTAAGGTACTACAACTTACAATAGGTCAGTCGTTTGGGGAAATGTGTTCACAATAATTCTGAAATTTTCGAATGCATTTACTTCGATTTTAACAAATTGTTGCTATTCATTTTTTTGAACTGAAATGTTAATATTTCAGTTGCATATTTTCGTCCTTGATATCCATTTTTCTGTTACCTCCCGCAGTGTACATAAATCCTGTACGTTTTCCAAATTTTTTTCAAATTTCAAGTTGACGCATGCGTTTAACTCGATCTTCACTGAAGATTTTGCTTCACTTTGTGACTGAAAATAGCAGACGTATGGTCCATATTGTTTTCACTAGATGGAAGGAGCATCCGTTTTTATGTTTTGTTGATACTTCTCTCTATTTAGTAAATTCATAGTGTTAAAATTTCCTTTATGTTGATTTGAATCTTTGTTTATCGTTGCCTATTTTTTCTAACAAGGCCTTTCCAATTTTGGTCATGTAGTATGCATTTACATAACATTTGACAGCTATCATTAGAAATTGGCAGTAGCGTCCAAGAAATCGCGTATATGTGACTACAGAAATATTTGGTATTTTTTTGTCGATGATTCTGTTTCAGCGATCTGAGCAAGTTTTTTCATGTAGCACCTCGATGCTTTATTTCATCTCTACTGAAGCTGTTGTTTTTGGCTATTATGTGGAATCCCTAGTCAAATCGTGACGAAATTATATAGCCTCGTATGATTAGGTAGAGCAAAAGCGCTTGAAATGTTTTTTCCTCGTAGCATCTGCATATTTCAAGGGGTTGTTTTGAAATTTGGCAGTGATAATGCATGAAATGTCGTTTGCGCGTGAAAATCTACATATTGATATGTTTCTGGATCTGGAGCGATGTCAATTTTCTCCCTCCGCAACTTTTTTGGTGCGCCATTGGCAGTTTGAAAACTATGATGGGTAATCTTGATTCGATCTCTCACAATTTTTCTGCTGCCGATTCAAAAAGTTCTTCAGTTTTATTTCCAAAATCTACAGTGATTTCTTCATCGTAATATTGTATAAAACTAGTTTTATTAATCTCTGAAGAAATACTGTTAATTCCAAATGGCCCCTCCCCCATAAGTTATATTCATCCCACATACAAACTATCAATTAATTTAGTAACGTTCGAAATGAGCTGTATCGTTTTAATTGCATAGTCCGAATAATAATTCTAACCATCTGACAACAATTAAATGTCCATGAATGATAGATAGTGCGTAAATATTCTTTGAATCATTTTATGTATGGAATGTCTTCCAAAAATGACTTTTTAGAAAGTATAGTATACTCCATTCACTTTTATAAAGTAGCCCGGTTGGCGCTGGAATTCTGACACATTTCACCGCGTATATTTTGAAAATGTTAGGTTATACTCATTCTTCTGTCAGATATGGACGCAACGTTGCCGTTTCTACATATGAATCGTAGAAATTACGTATTTATCAAAATGTTTATTTACTTTGGGAAAACAATGAATTTGAGGAAATATTATGTGAATTCAATAATTCCAAAGATCTAACGAATATTGAAGAAACTTTTTTTTTGTTAATACTGGAAATATTTCATGTGTACGAGTATAAATATGATTGGAAGATTCAGTTATGCTATTTTCTTGTACGGAATGCAAGAACCGAGTGTTGAAATTTTACTGAAAAATAATGGACAGAACAGTCCGTTACTTTGTGATAGTTCATTAACCCGATAGAAAAACTTTTAGACGAACAAAACAGACGGACGTATGGAAATCCCCACTTCTCAAAATTCTCAAGAAATAAGCCTACAGAGGACAATTAAATACCTCTTTGCGCAACTTGAAATACTTCAGTACGAAAAAGTAGTGGCACTACGAATCTTGTGTCACAGTTAAATGAGTTAAAGCTTAAAAGAACTAAGTCCATTCACAAAGTTAAAAAAGAGTAAGTAGAAAGTAGACTTGGCAATGTCGCTTGATTTTCACGAGTGCCAACCTGCGTCCGTTTAAAAAAAAAGAACTTGATAAACCTAAACCATGGCCCACCAAGATACTTTATAAAAGTGAATGGAGTATAAGTACGTATTGTTAATGTGTATAACATTAATAGTGCAAATAACTCTTTCATAAAAACAATGAACTGAATTCTCTTTCATATTTTTGAAGTAAGAGGATGTATATGTATATATACAGGGTTGGGATAAAGTTTGGCACCAAATTAATATCTTTAAAACGAAACGGGCGATATTTTTGAAATTTGGCAGCTGAGTGTAATGGACCACAATGCATCTGATGAGCATATTTTCATTAATGAGATACTTCCGGTTTAACCGGAAATGACAAAGAAAATTTGTATTTAAATGGGACACCCTGTATATTTCTGCAGATTCTGAAAGTGCACCTTGTTTCGGATCTGTCCATATCGGGTTCCATGCTTTTCATGACGTATTTTTTATGAAAATCTATAAAGAGAAGAAATACAGGGCTTTTACTAGTAGAAAAAATTTATTGAAAATAATTAAAAAAAAATCATTTTAAATGTTCGAAGTGAGAATATATTAATTTGGTGCCAAACTTTATCCCAACCCTGTATATATACAGGGTGTCCGGTAAACCTTGTACAATATTGAAACTGGTGATAGACCAGGTCATGACTGTGCAGAATATCAGAATTTCACCTCAGTAAAAATATCACCATTTTCGAGATAATGGGCATTTTCTAAATATCTAGAAAATCACTACCTCACCTCCGTTTTTTGAGTGCTATGTCTACAAATTGAGACTAATTCAAATATCTTTGTTGCTGAAGATTAATGATGAGTGATGCTTTCAGACGTACAAAACAGTTTTTCAGAACTTGATACATTGGACATAGCAATCAAAAAACGGAGGTGAGGTAGTGATTTTCTAGATATTTAGAAAATGCCCATTATCTCGAAAATGGTGTTTTTTTTACTGAGGTGAAATTCTGATATTCTGAACAGTCCATCACCTGGTCTATCACCAGTTTCAATATTGTACAAGGTTTACCGGACACCCTGTATATATGTATATGTAATTGGATATAGATAGTACAAATTTACCTTTTTTTTTCGAATATCCTCGCCACTTGCACTCTTGGTTGATTACACTTTTGAACTACAAAAAAAATTGTACCTGCTATCACTCGAAAATTATTAATTATGTATGTATAATTATTTAAACATTTTAATCTGGTTTAAGGAGTTAACTGAGATCACCGATTGATTTTGACTTGAAAACACAGGAAATTATCGTTTACTACCTTAAACGAGATCAAAATTGTTGGTGAAACCCGACCTAAAAGATCAATTCCGTGAACTTAAGGATCAATATCTAAATCTTAGATTCATATTTCTGATTTGATAGTTGAGGTTGCCTTAATGAAATTCGTTGTTAATTACATCACAAAATTCTTGAAAAATAACCGTAATCGCATTTCCAATAAACACACACTTTAATCGTTCCTAAGTACACACATATACATGAATACTGGGTAAACACATTTTGTTAGCATTAGATAAAACTATCAACTTAGAACAAATTATTCGTTATTAAATATACGAAATCGAATTGTTGGTAGAAAATACTTCCTAGTACTTAATGACGATACCTACTATCCGTATATCAGGTACTTCATTATCATTCAGCATATTGAAGTTCTCCTATTGGAGCAAAGTTCAATGGATGCATTCATATACTAATATTATTACGGCATGAAAATTCTGGTGATTTCATATTAATACAAATGAATAATATCGATTTAATAATTTGGAATCATGATGAAGAATATTAACCGAATATTAATACATAGTTTGAATATTCATTTCAGTTTTATTCAGGCATTATTTTATATCACCAAATGTTTTTTTTCAGATACAGAAGGAACTGATACGTTTCGTCAATTTGATAAGGTGAGTTCTTTTTTTTCTGTTTATTTTTTATGCAGGTACTACATCATCTTGTCATAATTCATGAATAATTCAATTCCACAAATACTTACCGTCTAACTGATTGAAATATTCAAAACATACTTCCGAGAAAATGTATAACATTATAAAGTACAAGAAATATGTAGACGATATTTGTTTGTCCCATCTCCAGTTTCATAGCCCTTCTTCTTAGCTACATTCTCATTATGTATATTAGAGAAGCTCTGTATCCAATTTTTATACAGGTGTCCCATGAAACACTAGTCTCCTAACATTCGAATTTGAATAGATATTGTGGATTGAATCCCACATCATTATGATATTCAACAGCTTTGAATGCCAATGAATTGTTGGAAAAGTAAAATCCTCACCAAAAGACGTACCCCAAAATTTGATGCCGTTTTAGTTGGGACACCCTGTATACAGAGATGATACTGTAACCATGGACTACCACAAATTCCAGCAATTATGAACAAATGTCACAGATCATCATGATTAAATGCAAATTTCAGACCCCCCTTAGGCGATATAATGAGTCGAAACTCAACTAACCTATCTGGTCAAACAATAGAGAACCCTCATTAATAAGCACTTTATCTTTTAATTCTCCAAATAATAAAGGACTTTCGTAGTGGTGACGCCATCAAGAGATGATTTTATCATCGCTTTATAACCTGGCCAAACAGGTTTAAAAACGGATGTGAAATGGCACGAATAGGATTATAGTACATTAATGTTGAAATTTGATGGCCAGAACTACAAACTCCTTAAACAGCAAGAACTGTTGAGCGTTGAGACGAGTTTACTTAAGATTATCACCAAAAGAAACCGAAAACTATTTCGACTTAATCGTATCGTGTGGTTTTTTAGGGTGATAGAACTTTAAATTGGAATAATAGTATATTGTTCAATGAGCGGTGATGTAAGTCATAACACACGAAGATGAATTTTGCAGCCCGAGCCGTCAGGCGAGGGGTGTAATTCATCATGTATTCCCTAAATGTATTAACTCAATTGCAATAGAGAAATATGAACTTTGAGGTACTCCCATTCATACCAGATAGTCGTATCAGGCACGTATTTGGCCCAATTTCCTTTTCCAATTGTTCAAATGATATCCAATAACCTTACCAGAGCTGAATTCGGATAATTGGAGAAAGAAACTAAGGTTCCTTCTGGCCTCAAGAATCTACAGTTAAAATATATGTACTAGTCAAAGACTCACCCTCTATAAAATGCAAATTTTTGAAAAAAAAACTATTACTATTTATATATCTAATATATATATAAAAAACTATATATATAAAAAACTATTACTATTTATATATCTGGAATCATTGACGATTTCTTTGATCGCTGATGTCAATTTTTTTCGGCCACTATAAAAAAATGTTTCCTGTAGCGCTGATGTTTCATTCGAATTGTGAACCGAAAATAATGTCCAGGTTCGAATCAATTATCAAGAATTCTTGATGAAATTCAATACTATCCTCCCGACAGTCTGCAAAGTGCAAACAGGAAAACTCGAGTGGATATACCTAGAATATTTTCAGAGCAGATTCGATTCTTGAATGCCAGTTGAGTTCATTAATTGGCGAAATTCGACCAGGGCTCCTGTGATTGTTTCTTTCGAAATTTCGTTTTCCCTGATGAATCTATAATTGCTGATTCGATCGAGACGATATTGTGCGCTTAGATGGAGAATGACATATATGAGCTAGATGCAAAATATTGTCCAGATAACCTCACCAGAACCATACAAAATACTAGCGAATAATTGAAAAGAAAATGTACAACATTTCTAAATCAGATTCGGGTTCAATTGACAGATGCTGTCAAATTTTTGTCTGCAGCTGTCAAAAATTTTTTTCGTCAGATTTTTTCTTTCTTGAATGTGAATCTACCTACCAGATATTCTATGCATCAATATGTGGATATGCTCAGTTTAGTTTCGCAATGGTTTTGCAACTATTAAATTTAATTGCGAAAGATTCAAAAGGTTGTCCGATTTGGTTGTGAAGGCGCCGTCGAGTAACTGGATTGTCCTGAAGATATTGGTTCAACCCTAATAAAAACTACAGTACATATGTCTTTTCTTTTTGTGATCGAGATATTCTTAATAATGGGATATTTGTTGAAACATTATTTGGGCTGTTTCCATCTATGCGGTTTGTTGTTTCCGACGTTTCGGCAAGCATTCGCCTGCCGTCTTCATGTCTTTTCCTCTGCCCCGTTTATAGTTTCACAGAATGCACAGATGAACTAAATCTGATATATTATTTCTAAATTCTAAAGTATATCTAGTGTACTGGGTGATTGGTTCCATATATTTAATTGCATGTACATAATATTCTGAGAGATATTCCTCGAGCTCTTCTGTATTTTATGCAAATTCGAGGATCTACCTTGTCTATTCAGTTTTGAAATCAGTTTTTTCTTCGAATTTCGCAAAAGAAATACAGTGGCATTTGGATTTCGTCGTTTGTTGGGTCTCATCTGTTCAATAAGATCGAGAAACGTACTGTGATCAATTATCAACGCAAAAAGCAGTCATTGTATTAACACCAATCGAGGAGAGACTCCTTCGTACAGAAAACTTGCTTTCAGCGGCCAGTCCTATGCGCGTGGAGAGCGTGATCTGCAGCTGGTTCAGTCACAGTCAGTCACTGTATCGCCCTGGCGAAGGCAATACTCCGTCCGCTTTTCTACCGACCTAGTGCGCTCCGTGTGAAATCAGCTGTTTGCAACTCAGTGATTCAGTCAAGGGAATACCGCGAATTGTGCCATATTTGGATTTTTACATTCACATGGATCAGGATTACGTCTCGCTAATCTTAATCGAGGTAAGAAATCATCATTCAAAATAATCGATTTGAATGAACTCATTGAGATAATCAGTTTGAAGGTTGAAAAATCCGCACCTAGAAGCGGAGGCTCATTAATCAATGGCATGTAGGCGTACTCGAGGAAAAATAGTTGCAGAAGTGAATTGGTGGAATGTAGGCCCGGCAAAGCCGGTTTGCGCTCCCGAAAAGTATCGAAATTCCTGTTTTAGAATAACACGGAATCTGCTGTTGCCAGGCTGGTGTTGCCTTGATTGGGTGCTGGGTTCTGCTTGCCCGCTGTGTACGTTGGTTAGCCTTTGGAGAAGCTACTTGGCACAGCTATCAACTAACTTGTTTATAAACAGTTCACACCTACGTAACAGCGTCGGACTCGATGCGTTCAATACTATTCGTTTTATGAATGATTTGCTTCTAGACGTATTCTTACAATGCACCTGTGACTTTATGCCTACTTTACTACTAAACAAACTGAATCTGTTTTTGCATCTATTTTATTTGAAAAATGTTTGGAATATCCGAAAATGTTGAAAATTAATAATAAAATTTTTAATGAATTCCTCTTCTCGTATCTCCGGCTCATAACTTTTAAACTACCGAATCAGGTGAAAACTTGAATAGAATGAGAGATTTTTTCCATACATTTTTGGCGAGAAATGCCAAAATTGATTCCTTTCCATTCAGCTGCAGATAATTTTTTCTTCCGGTTCCGTAGTAATTTCAAGATCGAGATAATTTTTAGGTGCTTGTAGAATACTTGTGGGGACGGATTCAGTACTTTCACTTTTTGATTTAATTTTGAGGATATTCGCTATAGTTAGCTTGTTTTCTTGAATATCTTGGGTCTTAAATTTGAGAATTCGCATAGTCGTGGTGATCTATCTTCTTAAAATATTCTCAGATTTGTGACAATTCCGGTTTGACCCTCGGTTTGACCAGGAGATATTTGAGAATATGTATGCTATTATATATTTTTTTGGTATTTTTCATTCAGAAAACACTTCTAATAAGCTCTCGAGATATTTTTTGCTCAAATTCGTAAAAATATATATGTACTCACAAAATATAGTATATTTCATAAAAAATACATGGAATAGTAACGAGAATAGTAATGAAAATATCTTCAAAGATCATCTTTTTCTATACATGCGATATTCATACAAACCTATTGTCACTTCGAGGGACGTAAATTCGTTAAATGAAAAATCTCGAATTTCGTCAAATGGAAAACCCAATTTCTCAATAACATAAAAAGTAAGGGCTTTTTCGCGTTATAATTTTGCCCAAATGCCTGTAATGGTGGAATCGATTTTTTTGGATTCATTTTTTAAGAGATCGTAGTCAAAATGAATTATGTCCATCAGGCTGGCCGAAAACACGATATCTTTCAAAACGGAAGACTTGAGTCTTGAAATTGTCAGGACTCAAATGTCTCGCCTAAGTTTGTAAATGGACAAAGTGATTTCAGAGTTGATTTTTCGAAATTTTATTCTTTCCATTGTTTCAAAAACTACAAATTCGATCTTCTAATGGATGATTAGGATTCACATAGATAATTTTGGCCGAATTAGGTCATGGCTCATGAGTTACGAAGATATTTGCTTTGTTTTTTTTTTAATTCTTATTAGAATTACGAAATTCCGTATACGGTGAAAAGTCGTTGTTGTACAAATTTATATTGAATTTGAACCCGATCGGATTATCAGTTTTTGAAATGACGAGAAAAAACTTTTTATTTGATAAATTGGGTTTTCGAGATATGGAATTTCATGATACAAAGTATGAAATTCTTGAATTTCTCCATTTTTATATGGAAAGCAAGATTTTTGTTGATAATTTGTAATATTTTTTCTTCTTTCGATGAAATATTTCTGTGGAAGATATTTGCGGAATTTTCATAGAAAAAGTGGATTAAATTTGAGTGATAGAGATAAAAATTATTGATTTATTGCTTCGAACAAAGTATGATATAATATCGAGTATAATATACAAGCTTGAAGATTCCTTTGAACATCTCAACCAATGGATAAATGATGAATCTCATCTATTAATCATATAAATATATGAAAATGGGTCATTCATCTTCCCTGAAAGTAGATTCGACCTTATAGGTAGGCTCACATTTAGATTTCAAAGAAAAATTTTTTTGACGGCCCTCAAATCGTCCATGACGTTGGATCTGTTGACCAGAAAAATTGGGATTTTTTTTTGATAATTCTCTAGAATTCTCTACAGTTCTTTTCTCTTGACCTGGACAAAATTTGGCATGCAGCTTGAATACGTAATTATCCATCTGAGTATTCAAAATATCATACCGATCGAATCCATAACAATCAGGAAAACAAAATTTGAACGGCGATATTTAAGGGACCCCTAGCGAACGAGCGCTCAAAAACGCCAGAATTGGACACAGCTGATACAATTCGAATTTATATTTATTCACGTTACCTTGAAATGATGATTTAAAGCGAAACGAAAAACTATTTAAAGTATGAGAGCAAATAATTTGTTTCCACACTTGAGATTGAATGGGTCTAGTTATTCAGTTAAGTTATTCACGTTATTCATTAAGATTATTATTCTATTACGACAATCACTCCATTGAACCTGAAAATATATTTGATTTGAATGTATAGACAAAACAAAGTGAAGGTACATTGAATTGAATAATTGCTTTGAACTTCGAAGTAAAGACACGATTGATTCGAAGAAATGGCAAATGGCGTCGAAAAGTCTGGAGATTAGCGATTCATCAACAAAGAATCATGTTCAACAGATAAATTGCTTCCTATCAGGAAGATACTGTTATGTTCTATTTTCATAGCAAGCGCCAGAAGAGAAATTTCAGAACGGATAACAGTAATCGCACAATAAATCAACCTGAAAACGAGCCTTTAAGTTGAGTTTGTCGGTATGAAACTGCAATATAAAATGGTGAAACGCCATATTTTGCTCAAGGTAGACAATCTTGATGGTCCTCGATGGTTGGAATCGAGGCTTGTGGTTGAATATTTAAAAATATCAATTCCTGTTGTGTACTTCATCTACGGGAAAAAGAATCGCATTGAACATTGGCCGTTTAGTCAACTTGCGGCTATACATGAATACGAATAGTTTAAAGTTTAGGATGTGAATCATGGTCAAAAAAATTTCGGTTGGTCTTTCATATAAACTTTTCTTTTTTGAACCTCCCCTGCTTAGTTAGAGCATAAAAAACTTTAAATTTTTTTTCTTCCAAACCAAAAAAACTGATGGGAATAAAATTGAGGAGGCATTTCATGCGATGAGAAAGGTACTCAAAATTTTTTTGGGGATGTTCCTCTATGAGTCTATGACTGCAAGGATTAGGAACAGGCACCTCCAAAAACCTGATTCGCAAAAACAAATATCCATATTAATATTTTGCAATAACCGATTTAATTCAACTTTTGAATAGCTTGATCCATTCTTAACAAATAAGTTCATTTTTAATTTCTTACTAAACTTCACGGTTTTTGAGAAAAAAAATATGAACAGATAACACATGAGTCGTAGAAGCTGGAACTATTTTCTACCATTTACCCATTTGGCCTTTCGGCGTGTAACATCTACCTTTCAATACGAGTTTCAATATGATATTTAGTTTGTGCAAAGTTTGTAATTGTTTGTTTTGTTACATTTATTTAATTAATATTGGTACCAGTTCCCAATCAAAATGTCAACTTGACATCCGCCAAATAGATGAATTCAAGGTCGTAAATTATTTCAACCTTTATCACTAAATTATACTTTTGTCTCAAGAACTTCAGCAAGAAATTACAAAAGAACTTATTAGTTAAGTATTGAGCGAACTGTCCAAAACTTTTTTGTTGAAAAATATGAAAAGGTATGGAAAAATGTTTCTTGTGAAAAAAGGTTTAGGGGTGGCGTTTTCTATCTCAAAAATGTTTTGAGTGCCTTCTGGCTCGCCATCTTTCGGAGGCTGCAACTAGGCAGGGGATCACAAAAAATAGTAGGCGAATGTATAATATAAAATTTTTTCTCTGTCATATCTCAAGTACAGATATCTTGCGATTTTGATTTCTTGGGTATTGACTGTGGGCGTTTCCAAATTTTTAATTACTAATCAAGTCGATTTGGTTATGACTTAACCAGATATAATAATATACAGGGTGTTCCTAAATGAGTGTATCAAACGGTCAATTGTAGATTTCCGAGTAGATTTCTCATGAAAAAATAACACTTTCTTCCTCTTCAATTTTTTCCTCTGAATCTTCGTTTCCGAGATACAGGGTGTCAAAAATCCATATATTTTTGCGAATATTTCAGGAACCGTTTGAATTACAGAATTGAGTTTTTGTACACACATTTTTCCAATTACAAAAAATTAACAATGCGTTAGCGAATTGTTTTCGACCCTAAAATGCCAGTTTTATCGAAAACTTTACAGTAATGAACAAGGAATACCTCTTTTATGTAAAACTCATTGGCGCATCAGAATTGGCAGTGCAAATGCAATTTTGTCCAGTGGTGTAAAAGTAAGGGATAAAACCTTTGTGCGAATTGAATATCTCCGCCGCTCGCACGTCTAATAAAAGCGAGAAAAGTGCAAGAAAGTAGATATTATTAGTGACAATGTACAGAAACTCAATTCGAATGATTCCTGAGATATTAGCAAAAAACTGTAAAAAACATAAATTTTTGACATCTTGTATCTTCAAAACGAAGACCCGGAGGAAGAGAATGGTAGAGAAAAAAATGTTATTTTTTCATGAGAAATCTACCTACTGTTGATACACACTTATTTAGTAACAGTCCAGTTTGTGTAGTTAATTCTGTCCAAATATTCACTATTAGCCATAAAAAAAAACGTTTAGTCGTATAAGTAATTTTTACGAATCAGCAGCAAATCGATGCTTTTAATATTGACATACTCAATACTTTGAGGCTACAAGCTGCAACTTTGGAATGCTTTGGGGTACTTTCGTCGAAATCAATTCGAATCCGGCCCATCCTATCATTTGTACACAGATCAAAAGATGCCTCCTAGATGGAGTGGAAATAATTCAATTCCGACAAACTTCCAGGCTGTGAAACCCAGGCGCATAGAGATCGTGGTAGTAAAGTTAGTAATTTACTACAAGCCGGCATTCCTGCAGTTCAATCGTTACGGTGCCGCTACTGTGCATGCACCCGGACAAGTCGTTAACGAATATCAAAGCAAAGCTCTGCGAGAGACAACGTGGGATGCGATGGTCTACTGTAATCTCCCTACAGAAATAGAACAAAGACTACTCTAATTTATTTTAATTTTCTTTACGCTCATTTGGAATGATAACGCTGCTAATTGTAAGAGAATTGTCGTAATAGATCGGTCTGATTCGAGCATTTGATGATGTTGTTGAGTTTTTTCCGAGGGGTCACTCACTGACTGAATTTTGTACACTAAATTGCCCCTTCAAGAAAATATTTCCTTATTACCCCATTAATTTCCCTTAATTCCTCTCATTTTCCCAAAATTGCCTTCATTTCCCCTCATTGCCTCCTCATTACCCTTATTGCCTCCTCAGTTCCCCTCATTTCCCTTCATTGCCTCCTTATTACCCTCTCATTTACCCCTCATTTCCACTAATTTAAGCTATATATTATACATTATATAATAAGCTTATGAAAAAAATCGGATAAAAATACATTAAATAAGACGTCGACAAAATGTTCATCAAGGAAATGCATACAACAATTATCAGAAAAAATATGTATTGGTCTAACAAACAAAAATAAATATCCATACTCTTAGAACTTATAATGACTAAATTATTTAATGACAAAACATTTATATGTGAGAACTGAAACAAAAACTTTTTATATTTTAATGAGTCTTTTTGAATTCCCTGTTATCCTAACCTGATATATTAAGCAAGTTTTTCAAATATGAAGGAATTTCAACTTTTTTTCATCTTCTACCCATTGAAATATATCTATCTGAAAACAAAAATTTCGTCTAGGAATTTATGTTTTACTTACAATTAGTGAAAAATTGCTAGACTTTTTTTTTATATGACTGCGTATTCAATTCTGAATAAATTTGGCCAATTTACGATCACAGTTTCGACACAAAATTTGAAACACCCTGTGATGATCTTTCTGAAAGTCAGAAAATGCATGACCTTTCCACATTCTCCCACTTTGATGTTATGAAAACGGTTTATGCTAAGGATGTTGAGAATGAGAAAGACAAGAAACGCCCTGTAATTTGAGAACAAATCAAGATATCGAGGATCTGCGTTTCGATTATTGATTATTTGAAAAAAAAGAGATCGCGAGCGGATCGGGAGTCTTTGAACATTTTTTTCTCTAACCCTATAGTTCTCTAGATGCTTTCAGTAAACATCGAATTTGGTTCACCCTGTAAAGAGGTCGACATTCTACAAATCTCCTTTACAATAGTAATATGGGAGAAGAATTATGGTTTCTTCAGTACGCTCATCTCCAGAAATGAAAATACGATCGAAAAGTTGAAAATGAAAATTAATTTGGAATTATCAAAAAAGCTGTCCAAAAACCCGAGCAAAATAATGAAGTCTACGATCATTCAAGTCCTTATAAACTGGAAGATTCTATGGTCTCTGGGTACATTAGTATCCAGCAGGAATCACCGGGGAACCCCCAAAATAGAGAGCGGGAAAATATAACTAGATAATGGATACGATCATTTTGAAAGTATAGTATAAGGAGGTTTTCAATCTTTTTAAAGAACAGGAGCAAACTTAACAAGGAACTTATACTACTTACCTTTCGTTCTTTTATTTTATTGCACTCTGAAATGCACTAAACTTCTTGAAGATATAATTTGTTATTCCGTACAATTCTAGCGCCAGTACTTCAGATACGTTCTTTGGTTATATCGGGGGTTAAATGTTAAATCTGCCAGTCGACGCAGGCGTCTCGGGCGTAGAGGTTGTCGGTCTTCACGTTCTTTTTATTTGAATAAATGCGTTATTTCCGTTTATTACTCTTATTTCTTATTTTGGGGTTTGTGTAATAGAATAAAATTGTGGAAATAAATGAAAAGTACACATCATTATGTATTAATTTCTTATGATCTTTACTCATTTCCCCTCATTGCCTCCGAATTTCCTCTCATTGCCTTTCATTTCCTCTCAATTCCTCTCATTGCCCCTCAATGCCTTTCATTTCCCCTCATTTCCCCCTCAGTTCCTCGTGAGTGTACACTAAATTTCCCCAGTGAGAGACCCCTCGGTTTTTTCCCCTATGTCGAATAGCAAAGAGATGCATTTGGTAAGCAAAATATCGTCGATGAGATAATACCCAAATGTAACATGAAAAGTGACTTATACGGACACCGTCTTGGACCGGTATCATATATTTTTGAACTACAATAGAGATACCGACGATTTCTAAGTCGCATTTTACAAGGAATTGTGCGAGAATTACACTGCACAGAAAATCATTTTTTAGATTCATAAGTCTCTTCTTCACAAGTTAGTATTTGCTTCCATATTTGTAAAAACCTCTATATATGAAGTTTGGTTTATACACGATGATTCACGGTGGATGGCACATTAGACGTTTCTGGTGAACCAGGTATCAGATCGGTTTGAAAATTTGCATGAGTGCATTATCGCACATTCTCTACCCAACTGAAATATTTTCGTCGATGTGGTGTTGCCACTTACATTAGAAAGTAGTAGCAACTTTGCTTTTTCAAATGGAACACCTGGTATATAGTATATTATTTTTGGAATCTCCAACGACTTCTTGACAACATTTATCAACATTTCTCAATATACCTATCTGTTTCCGTTATATAAATTAATTTCAATTTTTTTCACCGAAAATCATGACCTCTAGAAATGCTGATAACTTCGGGTTGAGAGACACTATGGCATTGAAATTTGGTTTGGAGTTACGTGATACATAAATGCTTCCAACACTGGCCTGCCTACCTAATACCACATGGGAATACCATTCTGAAGGGACATTTTGACAAATAAATGCTCATAAGTCCAAAATTTGACTTGTTAGGTATAGGCATGATATACATAGAATGAAAGCAGCTTTCTGAATTTCTAATGATATATAGGGCGTTCAAGCGAACGAAAAGACTCCAACCAAATTTCAATGCCATAGTGTCTCTCAACCCGAAGTTATCAGCATTTTTAGAGGTCATGATTTTCGGTGAAAAAAATTGATATTAATTTATTTACTATTTACCTAACAAAGATTTTCTATCAATATATTGCAGTTGAAATGGAGGAAAATATTCATTTTCCAGAACATAAATATTTCTTTCTTACTATTTACCTAACAAAGATTTTCTATCAATATATTGCAGTTGAAATGGAGGAAAATATTCATTTTCCAGAACATAGAATATTTTTTTCTTGAGAAACCTAGGGGGCAAGACTTTTGACAGTGCGCGTCAAAATTATGGAACAAATTCATTTTCTCAGAAGAAAAATATTTGGCAACAAAATCCTGAATCAGGTCAATTTTTGTTTCACTTTTACCAAATTTTCATGCATTTTTGAATGTGCCATCCCCAGCAATCCTCTAAATTTTTTGAATAGGGAAAGTGAGTCATGTGGTACTTTTTTGGCAAGGTCTTTGTATCTTCTTCACAGGCGTGCAGAAATTCTCAAGAAAAAAAAAATATATAAAATTAAAATTTATATAAATAGTTAGTTCAAAGAGTTTTTTTGTGCACTTTGTTATGGCTCTTTATTTGAATTGAAACATTTTATCGAAAAGTTTCAACTTCAGTAGAAACAATAGGTAGGTACCTATTTAAGATCATAACTGAAGCGCAGTGTTTCACACATTCTAATTTTTCACGTGAGGGGGTTGAAAGTTGCGCATGAACAAAACTGTAATGGTCTACTTTCATTCGGTGACTAATTTCATCAGGTACCATCATCCCAAAGTAAATGAGCCATGGCGAAGTGCCCATACTGAAAACATCGTTGAACCAACTAATATTTCAAAGAAAAAATTTTTTTCTTGAAAATTTCTGCACCCCTGTAAAGGAGATACAAAGACCTTGCCAGAAAAGTACCACATGAACCACTTTCACTATTCAAAAAATTTAGAGGGTTGTTGGGGATGGCACAAGGGGCAACAAAAATCCTTCAGAAATGCATAAAAAATTGTCAAAAGTGAAACAAAAATTGACCTGTTTAAGGATTTTGTTGCCAAAAATTTTTCATCTGAGAAAATGAATTTGTTCCGAGATTTGTTCCATAATTTTGACGCGCACTGTGTATTGAACAGGAATATCGATAAATATGGTTCAGACAGCAGTCTTGGAGCAATTGAGAAAACCATATGGTACCGCATTCTCTATGGTTACCTCATTCTATCATCATCTAAATTAATAGCATTTTGTGTAATATCATCGGTAATTCCTATACGAACGGCGTGAAACTCAATACCGAATTTGATTCGGTGTACTGTTATTGCTGCCGCAATCAATTGTATACAATATTTTACGTGACTTCTGTAGTGGTAAGCTGCATCTTCGATTTTGATGTGATAATGTAATCAACGTGACTCAAGTCTAGTAGCATGGTAGCTGAAGACGAAGACAATACGAAAAGCAAGAATTGTTTGAAGATCTATTTTTGTGTCGAAAATTATTGAGGAGTTTTTCACTACGACGCGACCAGAGGAGAGGAATTGTGTTTTTGAAAATGGCAGCACTATGTATTACTTTATGTGCCAGAAATGGAAAAACTTTTGTTGCTGAGGATTCTTAAGTCGTTGCAGATGTTTTTTTATGAAAATTTGCTTAGGTTGAAATGAAAATTAATATGTTCGAGCATTTTACTACAAAATAGTGAATACCGAAGTTATGAATTTTGTACGATACTTTTTACTATGCACGTGATAAAATGAGGAATGTTGATGTTACAATATTGTTTCGCCTTCTGTTTTTGACTTCCTCAATCGTCATCAGGATCTGAGCCTGAACTGAGGTATTTCAAGAGAAATTTCATCCGATTATAAAATTTCTGTTGGCGCCAAGTGATATAGAGAAAGATGTTGAATTATTTAAATAATTCCATCTTGCAGCAAATTATTTCATATTTATTCTAATGTATTCAGCAAGAAGCATACATAGCGTACATATTTGCGAATAAATCTTCGTTATAGCTCCCGAACGACGGTGAAAACAAAGTGCCACAGAAGATCAAGAGCGTAAATTATGAATTAATGGGAATATTTCCAATTCTCGATAATAATGCAATTATTAATTCCATACGAATGAGTTCGGAATATGTTGATGGGAAAAAATCCATAAAGATGTCACACTAGATATAATCAAAAGGATGAAGGTCGACTGGACCCATGACGTGGGCTATGGATGATTCCTTTCTTAGACCATATTTCGAACACCTCAGTTTTCAAATTTAATTTTGAGGTTATCATTCGTCAAAATTTCTGTAATGGTGAAATTTTCAGCCCCAAATGCACCAACGATTAGACTGGATTCGAGGTTCAATTGAATTGTGTCCGTCCGGCCCTCCGTGAAAAGTAGAATTCCAGAAAAAACCTGGAGTCATGAATTTTTCAGGATTCGATTCAATTCTAAATGCTTCGATTAAGAGTCTTCAGCCTTCAAAATAGGAAACGTACACCGCCAGATGGCGGTGCAGTGCATTAATTTTGTTTATTGGATTATTCAGCGTAATAGAACAAATGTTGGGGCGCAGGAAATATTAAAAAGAAATCCCTGAACTAGATCTCAAACTGACTGTATTATACACTCTCTTTCCTTCACCAGTCAACTTGAAGAGATACCTGCGGGCGTGTCATTTGACAGAAATTCAATTCCATGTCAGAATCCAAAATTGTAAGAAACAATTAATTTTCACAAATTGACGGCTAAAACAAACCTTAATAAATTGTCTTTGATAAAAATGGATATTTATAATTTCGAATAAAAAAATTCAAGGAAATAAATTTCGCGAATACAACACATTGTTCAATTGTTGTAATATTATTTACAAAAAAACGGTATATTCTATAGGAAAAATGAGATAGACGTTTGATTAACTGAATGATAGACTTCGATAGTGAAATGAAGAAACACAAAAATATTTGTTCGTTTTGATGCTGGAAATGTTAAAAAATAACCAAAACTGATGGGGAATATCCTTCTCATTCATTCAATACTCATAAAATATTTTTTTATTATTTTTATCTTTATACACTCTTACATCCCTTCACCAATCAGAAAAAAAATAAATCGTTTCTGACTTCCTTTTTTTCAGGGACGTAGATCCTTAAGAAGATACAGTACCCTAACTAATTAATACTGGGATCGGAATTGGAGCTACAATTTTGGTTGAAAAAATGTTTTGTGTGCAAATCATATTGAACTCGATAGTGGGAATTTGTTTTCTTCAATCATTTTATTTTCCCAATATGTACCAGTGTATTTGAAAAAAAACCACTGACGTGAAATCGGGAACTTTTGTGCACTCTCTCATACATTTTGTGAGTTGATTAATCTTCTAGGTAGATTCGCATTCGTAAATTCAACGAAAAACTATTTTGACAGATTTCAAAAAATTGATAGCTGCTGTCAAAGCAATCGTTCCTGGATATGATTTTACAGATATACAGGGTGATGCTGGAGGAGACCGTCAGATATTAGGGGGAGTTTACACTGGTCAAGGCAGTTTCGAAACAATGTTTGGTTGGTGGCCTTTATTGAGAGTCTACAGGAGGATTTGTCTGATTCGACCGATTTTTCTTTCATTCATAACTTTGGTATGGCTTGTCGGCTTGATCAATATTGAGGAAATGTTCAGTGTAGAACAATGTGATCGTCTATACTTCCAATAACACCAACACTTTTTCAAAAATACAGGGTGGAAATTATGATAAATTCATATTGAACTTGCAGGTTGAAAAAAAAACCCTGTACATTCCGTTCTCGAAAATTCGCTACCTGCTTCAGATTCTTCCATAAGTTTACCTGGAGCGTTCTTATTTTTTTTGGCACACGTCCAGCTTTCCTAAAAAAAAAATTTGAAGGTGAACAATATCGTTATTTCACTCCAAGCACATAATTCTATACCTATAATTTGATCCTTGAAATTAATAGTGAAACATCTAGAAGGCTCTGACTAGGGTCAGTGAGACTATTGAGCATGTGCTATAGCGGAGAGTGGGAAAATAGGGACATCGTGGCGATCAGCGGATGCAGTTTTGTTATTTGTCTCTGTTTGTATTGAGTCACATACGGTATCCATGGATACAGAATTACATGTCCCTTCTCTTCTCCCTAGGCATGCGTATATGCGATGACTGACCCTGGATTTAAGGGGAACGATTGCCACACTTTTGTATACTTATTAGCCACTACGCTCAAATTATAGGTATAGAATTATGTGACTCCAAGGCAGTGAGAATATTCTGAACTGGATAGTAAAGCTGTATCGTCCAATGATACACAGCTCTCCCCGAGTCCTGAAATAGTTTTACTTAATTCGAAATTCATTTTTAATCACTCATATTCTTATGTATAAAATCATTTAATCCAGAAAATTTCTTTATACGTACTTACCAAAACCAAAAAATCTACAAATAATACAGAATAAACATTCTGAGGGATTAACTCAAAATTTACATAGAATGTTCGAAATGATTTCCTCTTTTTTGAATACATATTCGAGACCTTTTTATTAAATTTCTAATTGACCTTCTAATGAGGGATTATAAACTTTTGTTTGTAGATGCACACAAAATAAAATAAAAAAGTTAAATATGACCCACTTCTAATCGTCCGATTGATTTGAAATTTGGCAGGTGTTCATAATTCTGTTGACAATGCATCATGAAATATTCTTAATAGAAAAAACAAAATGGTGGATGAGTTTTGTGATTATGATCCGATTCCAGTCAAATTTAGTATATGGGGGTTTTTTGGGTTCGACAATGATGTTTCTTCTGTCAAAATTGGAAAATGCAAAATGGCGGCTACAATATGACGTACAAGATTTGTAATTATGATCCGATTCTATTCAAAATTGGTATCTGGGGGTTTTCTGGGTCGGAAATTGCGAAATTGAGGAATTCAAGATGGCGGATGAGTGTTGTTATTATAAAAGCTTGCCTTTAAAAATGTTTTTTTTATAAAAGCTGGTTGGAAGAGACAGAGGCAGCGTTCCCTGTCCCACAGTTGACGTACATCAACCTCTCGAAAGACTTCAATGACAGAATGCGTATTCGGGCAAATGCACAGGTGGATTCGCTGTACCAGATGCATCGGACAACGATTGCTCGTCGCTACGAGTTAGGAATTGCAGTGCAGCAATGTGCACTGCAATCCCTCATCGGGCAGGACGAAAAAGGTTCGAAATGCCCGCGCGAAGGCGAAACCGGGCGAAACCTATTAGTCTGGGTGTCGGTGGGACAAATTGCAAATTATTAATAAAGTTTTCTTACTTTCTTTATAACTTTATAAGGCGGAGTCTATCGCATTTTTCCTCTGTGAAAATTTTTGTAGTCGTGGCTTTTTGTCAGCAAACCTTTCAATTCTTTTAAATCATACATACTTACCTACTCTTTTTTTGCAAAATGCAATCATAAAAACAATCTTGGAGAAATGAGAAAACATGATTGTCCGACCAAAATTGTGTGGCTCTGAGCGTGTCAACCAACATGAAGGTGACTGAAAATCGCATTTTTCAAAAATATTAATGCCCTCCTGATTATTTCAGAATCGGTTGATATTACCATATGAAATATGAATATGCAATTGTCTGACAGAAAAAATGTGGCGTTTTCTTTTCCGACAAATGAAAAAAAATCGACGATTTTTTTAGGATTTGGAATTCATTAATATTTGTCGGACAACTATGAATTTTTATTTCATAGAAAAAGCAACTGTCCACGATATAAAATGCGGCAAATTCTCAGTCGGACAAAAAACTACTCGAAAAATATGGTTTTGTTTCAGAATCTTTCTTCGATTATTATTGAAATGAAACTATTGATTTTAATTGAAAGTGTATAATTCGAATTGTTTACTGACATTTTTATTCAAATCTGATGAAAAAAATGGAAATACTCCTTCCCCACATTGAAATATTGAATTATATTTGTAACAAGACGAAGGGTATCCAGTATCACACCAATCGTCAGGTAGAATGACATCTTTTGTTTGTGATTATGATATTTTCTTGATGCCAAGAATTCATTACACTGTCTAAGAATGTCAGCTATGAATTTTTTCACTTCCTTCCTTAGCTTTTGTAGTCAGGGTTATTTTTCAAATATTTAAACAAAAAAGCAATCCATCAATACTAAGAATATTATATCGGCAACAACTGAAAAACTATCAAATAAAATAAAACAAGAATTATCTCAAGAAGAACAAATTCGCCAGCACACTAAAATTCGTCTACACAGTTTCAGACTGCAGAGGACTGCTGTGCAAAACCGAAACAGCACTCATATTTATAGGGAAAATTACCAAACTACTTTCACAACCCTTGGTATTCCTCAAACGGAATTCCATGAAACTACCACTTTTTTTTCGAAGAATTCGCGACTTCGACCTGGGGTGGAGATTCCATTTTCAACTGGGGCAGAAAAAAATCAGTTTGTGCATTTTTATTTTGATAGTCCATTTCTCCCAGATTGTTTTTATGATTGCATTTTACAAAAACAGAGTATGTATGATTTGAAAGAATTGAAAGGTTTGCTGAAAAAAAGCCACGACTACAAAAATTTTCACAGAGGAAAAATGTGATAGACTCCGCCTTATAAAGTTATACAGAAAGTAAGAAAACTTTATTAATAATTTGCAATTTGTCCCAACGGCACCCAGACTAATACGTTTCGCCTTCGCGCGGGCATTTCGAAACCTTTTTCGTCCTGCCCGATGAGGGATTGGAGTGCAAATTGCTGCACTGCAATTCCTAACTTGGTCGTGTCATTTCCCGATTTGGTGACCAGAATTGGCCTCCACGCTGCGATTTAACGCCTTTAGACTTCTGGCTGTGCGGTTATATGCAGTCACAGGTTTATTATGGCGATAAGCGGGCAACGAGGGAAGCATTGCACGCCAAAATTGGACGCTATATCAATGAAATGCGGCCACAGTTTTTGAGCGTTATTGAAAATTTCGTCGAAAGGGTACGTATATGCCAGCAAAGCAGTGGCTATCATTTTGAAACACTGTTCACAAACAAAACCACCTGCAATAAAATGAATAAATGATGTTTGGTTAATTCCCAGATTGGGTGCCAGATTCGAAGCGAGGTTTCCCCGTATGGTACACCAGTGTTAATTTTCTTTTACAGACATAGCAAAGTTTCTCGAATCGAAAAATCACGTGGTCGTCATTCATTGCAATGCGGTAATTTACGGTCAGCCGCCGACAAGATCCCAGTCAGAAGCCAATAATGAAAGAGTAATAGTTGCAATCTTGGCAACAAATTCGCCCAACTCCAACAGACTCGTCTGTTTTCGACGAGACGCTGTCGTTGCTAAAACCCAATGCTAATGGATCGTCTCGATCCGGAATTTGCTGCAATTTTGGCATCCGTGACATTCTCAGAATGCACGCGCGTCTCGCTTGGCTATTGTTCTTGAACCAAGGCCATCTTCCGCACGCTGTGCGAATTAATTCGGACCGCAGAGCGCTTTGGCGCGATGCTGACTTCGTTGACATTCACTTTCTTCTCTATTCAGCTGTTTTATATCACGCTTTTCGGGTTATCCACTTCGTAAATCATCTTCAATGGCAGATCGAGAAAATCGTTTAAGGAGGTGGTACCAGGCGCGGATCCAGGCTCGAATTTTGGGGGGGGGAACTTTTAGATATTCAAATGCAAAACTTTTAGATTTCAAATTGCAAAAATATTCAAAAACTGTCATAGGCGCCCACAAAGGGGGGCCAGGGGGGCCATGCCCCCCCCTGAGATTTTGTTGAGTTGAGTTTTTCAGCACAACACCCTCAATATTATTTTCTGAACACAGAGGCCAAGGAAGAATTTTTTGATGGTCATCACTCGAAAACTATATTTCATAAAAAATATCTGATTGCCAATTCGTAATCTACGACCTCATATTAGTGAATAACAGTAACTTTAGTGGCTATCAGAGAAAATGATATTTCGGCAAAATTTCCATATGTTGGAAAATTTCGCGAATTATCAGTTATGTTTTAGTTTTATCCTGAGTAAATATCACAAGAAAGATTAAAACGAATATATTATCTCACATTTTGAAAGTTTGAAAAGTTTCAATTTCAAAACATGGAAATTTTTAAAAATTACTTTGTACATAAAAACAAATTGTGGGTCTCCATGAAATAGTGAAACAAAAAAGGTGAACAGAAAAGTAAGTAAATCAAAGAAATGAAATAAAAAAATGAGATTCAAAACTTGCAACCCATTTGCACTACTATGATATTAGAGGCATAGACGGTGAGTTTTTGATTTGGCAAAACGTTCAATAACAATAAGGTACACTCGAATATTCGAAGGAAAAAAACAAAAACCTCCACACAGTCGACTCTTGAAAATTCCAAGGGTCAAGAGGATTCAATTGGAAACTTTGAGTTATCAAGAGTCAACTGTATTTATATATTCTCCCTCATCTTGGGGTTCATAATTCTGATTGGTGAATTGAAAATAAAAACAATAGCTGAAATATCAGGAATAACCCCTGAAAATCTAAAAAATCAATCTAAATAATATACACGAGCTTCTCTTGGAGAGAAGAAATGGACCGTTGTACCAATTCTTATCGCCTCGAGAATTAAAGAAAAAAATGGATGTTTGATAGAATGAATACCACAAAGTAAATACTGAAGGAATGGTACTTAAGATTGTTTAGACGAAAAGTTACGTATCTGCTTCTATCTGGTTTCAAGTGGTGTTTTGCAGGGTAAAAGTTCTCATCACACGGTTCACTTTGTAAAGGGTGGCGAACTAAAGGCCGACGACGGGGAAAGTATTTGTTAAGGGCTTCGAGCTAAGCCGTATAAAAACAATACGACTGAAGGCAGGTATATGCTCAAAGAAGCCGCACCTCACATTAAAATAGATAACGTTTGTCCGACAGATAACGACGAGCTCGATGAACCGCAAAAAAAAACTCTTGAAAATAGGGGTAAGCAGGGAATCACATTCCGACGGGCGACAGTAATATTCACGGTCTTATTACGGGTGCGGCACCTTTGAACATGCCGGCGCCCGACAAAAATATTTACTACTTGAATGCGGGACATTTGAACATAGAAATTGGTCCATATTCATCATTTCTGACATTATTGCAATTCCTTCCCTATCCGTACTTCCACTTTCAAGATCTTTTCAGAAATTGAGTCAAATTGAATTTTTGCCCATCGTGTAATTGTTTTAGTCGAAGTATGTCAAATTCTAGGAGTGGCCAGCAAAATTTCAGGTGGTCAGGGGCCATTTGGGGGGGGGAACGTTCCCCCAGTTCCCCCCCCCCCTTGGATCCGCGCCTGGGTGGTTCTTGAGTTGATTATGATCGAAATCGGATTTGACGTCATCGAAGTCTGTGGCGTGCGCGCACTTGTGCTTTGGAAAAGATCGTTATCATTTTGGCCAGATATCTTTGATTGTGGAATATCAAGCAGAAAATTGTCTCAAATGACTCATTCGGACTCTCTGATGAAGAATCCGTGGTCAAATTCAATTCTATGCGTCCGGTCGTGAATACGATTATCTACTTTCGAAAGAAAAGACCTAGTACAAATTCCTTGGTCAAGTTCGTTAATGGGCCAAATCGGCCAAATGATTTCGGAGATATAATCTATATATCTATATATATAAAAGAAAGATGTTGGTTACACCATTTATAACTCGAGATCGGATGGATTGTTTGTTATGAAACTTCATATATGGATTCGTCTACGGTCTGGTTATTATGAAATTCAATAAAACTTTGAAAAAATTGATAGTAAGGGCACTAGGTGTCGCTAAAGTTACAGTTACGCTTCAGTGACTATATTATCATAATGGTAATATAGATATTCTCCCCGTTAGATGGCGATGTAAACAAATAGTGCGTGTCTCCAACGACAATATTCCCACTATAATCACTGTAATAGTTTGTAATTTGAGTTGCCTACAACTCTGTGCTGTTGGCCAAAACCAAAATGTCTTAGCGTAGGAGTACAGATGTCTAAAATGATTAGATTTTGTTGAGATATGAGAAAAGTTTCGTTCTTACCACTTCAGGTGTCGCTATTCACACATTATGACTGGTTATTAGTTATTTTTATACATTCAAAATAACGATGAATTTGATGAGGCTTTCGCGGCCATCGATTGTTGTCATCTGTTCTTTTTTCGAGCATTTCGGTCGTCGTGGTTTGAAATGGTCGAAAAAAGAACAGATGACATCAATTACTATGTAATTTGCATAGGACTTATAGTACTATCAGAGGCTGTTACCAGATACAGAAGCGGGTGAATATCACAGTGAATTTTTATCGAAATGTCGAGTAAATCGAATTTAGGCGATTAGTTTCAATCGTGAGATGTCCATTATCATCTTTCCTCATAATTTTTGAAATGTTTTAGAATTTCTGTTTGGGTAATGAATATATTTGCGGAAATAACTGAATCCAAAATTGTCATAATTGACATATTATTTTTGTACACCTGTTCTGTGTGACAGCTCATATCCATGGAAACATTTGACAGTTCAGAAATCAGAGAAACAAGCCGTTGATCTCCGATCACCGGTGATTACGATTTGTGAAATCCACCGTAAATATCATTTAGGCGGAACAAAGTTTGCCGGGCCAGCTAGTTCTTTTATATATTTGACTTCTGGCCCAACATTCATACAGGGTGTCACACTAGTGCCGCAGCGGACGATGTAAGCGTAACGGTCTGAGTTTGGTAAAATTGTTTGATGCAAACTGGATATACACCAAGAATAAAACAACCTGAAAATATTTTCGAATATATAGGGTGTCCCACAAAAGAGGAATAGAGGGTGACTTCGATTTTTCAAATGGGACACTCTATATTCAGTAGTGTTTTCAATTCTCTGAAACTCCCTGCATGCTTTCGTGTACTTTTTACATATTTTCATACAACAGTTTTCGAAATATTGGTCATTATGCCAAAAAAAATGATACTTGTAGTGACTATGTTATCCAATTATATTTCACGAACCCCTTGCACATACCAATAACAGCTTCATATGGATTGAAAGACAAGGCTTCAAAGTATCCTAGCCAGCTATAATAAAGCATCTCCAGCATATGGAGTGTCCACAAAAAGACCATCAACGTGACGAATTTCAAATCGATTTTTCTTCATTTCATTTTTCTCATCATTCTAATCACCATTATTTTAACTTCATTTTTTGTCAAATACATACATGATATGCATATTTTCAACAGAAAAGCATTTTTTAAAGCTTTTTCGAAATGTTTCCCTGAAATTCACAAATACCTTCGAATCCAAATACATAGCAGATTTGGCTTTTTTGTGGTTATTGAGAACAGTAAAATTATTCTACTCAGTAACATCATTGTAGCTTCGATTCGTATTATCATATTATAGCGAAATGCGAATGATGAAATCAGTTACTGAAGACAGAAACATTTTCAAGAAACAATTTTGATAATTTTCTACTTGAAGATTCGAATCTTCGAAAATTTCAAACAAGTTTCAAGCTTGGCAGCTCGGACGATCTGCGTGCGTGCCTGTGAAACTTAATTTTTTCGAAGTTTCGAAACTTGTTTTTTTTTGTAGCATTCATAACTTGTACATTCAAACTCATTTGTATTTTTTGAATTTTTACTTCATTGTATGAATATTCATCCAATCCGTAAAACCTATGATAAAATGAATTGAAGCTGCAATGATGTTAATTGAATTATAATTAATTGAATTAAATTAAATTAATTAATTAATTAAATTAATTGAATAATTTGACAGTTCTCGTTTACCACAGAAAAGCCAAATCTGCTATTTGAATTCGGAAGTATTGTATGTGAATTCTAGGGAAGCACTCTAAAAAAATCGTATTCTGTTGAATATATGCATATCATGTACATATTTGACAAAAAATGAAGAAAAATGAATGGTGATTACAATGACGAAAAAAATTATATGCATTACATTTGGAAAAATGAAGAAACATCGATTTGAAATTCGTCATGTTGATAGTCTTTTTGTGGGTCCTCCATATGCTGGAGATGCTTTTTTATAGCTGGCTAAGATACTTTGAAGTCTTGTCTCAAATTGTCTTCAATCCATACAAAGCTGTTAAAGAGGTCTGTGAAATATATCAAATTGGATAACATAGCCTCTACAAGTATAATTTTTTTGTCAAAATGGCCAATATTTCGAAAACTGTCGAATAAAAATATGTGAAAAGTATACGAAAGCATGCAGGAAGTTTCAGAGAATTGAAAAACACTATTGAATATAGGGTGTCCCATTTGAAAAAACAAAGTCACCCTCCAGTCCTCTTTTGTGGGCCACCCGATATATTCGAAAATATCTTCACGTTGTGATATTCTTGGGGTATATCAAGTCTGCATCAAAAAATTTTGCCAAGCTCAGACCGTTAGGCTTATATCGTACGCTGCGGCACTAGTACTAGTGGGACACCCTGTATAACAAACTACCCTTTATTTTGAACAAGGGATCACCCTGGGAAATCTTCCCCATCAATTCAGAAACACCCTGTATATCAACGTAAGTAATAATGAGTACGGCGAAAATGTTTATAACTTCCATTCACGTTCAACCAGCCCAAACCCAAAAGATATACCTTTCATGATTGTTAAAACTTTTATCGAATCCTCGCTTCTTTCCGAACAACCCAACGGATAAAGCATAAACGTAGTTCGTATTTCATTCGCGTGATGGTGCCCAACCAACACTTTCAATTTATTTGCAACTTTTTCTCTTTTGATTCTGCACCCCGTACTTCGCTAACTCGCTTCCCCGTTTTATTACCTCGAAATTGTTACTCCTCGAATTATTATGTGCTCACACGAACGGTGAGAAAATTGAGCTAGAAAATGTCTCCGTTTTCAATCTGGGAAGAATATGTTGAACAGTCTGGGTCCACGAAAGTTTCCGCTTTGTAAAATGGCATACATATATTATTATACGAGTACTCCATTCACTTTTATAAGTATCCCAGTTGGTCATGACATTCCGACACATTTGACCGTGTATATTAAAATGTTAAGTTATAGTCCTTTTCCTGTCAGATAAATACGCAACGTTGTCCTTTCTACATAGAGGTCTTAGTGTTTAGTACGTATTTATCAAAATGTTTATTTACTTTGGGAAAATAATGAATTTGACAAAATATTATGTGTATTCAATAATTCCAGAGACCTGGCGAATGTTGAAGCAACTTTTTTCTCTGTTAATACTGCAAATATTACAGTGTGACAAGAAAAACCTCGGACAAACACTTTTTCATTTAACTTTATTAAACAGAAAAAATTGAACAAAACAACAACAAATAATAATAGCTTGAACATTTGTTAATAATATATTTAAGCCGTTTCGAAGTGGTGTCATCAATCATCTTGAACAAAATACAAATGGAACGCACCGCGTAACTGCCAGCAAGCCATAGACAATTGGCGCCAAATTTGAACATATCTACATTCGCATTCGTATTCGCGAATGTTTGAAAAATGACATTCGTTACATCACTAATACAGTGTGACAAGAAAAACCTCGGACAAACTCTTTTTCATTTAACTTTATTAAACAGAAGAAATTGAACAAAACAACAACAAATAATGATAGCTTAAACATTTGTTTATAATATATTTAAGCCGTTCCGAAGTGGCTTCCTTTGGCGGCGATACACAGCTTCAGACGCTTCTTGAAATTTTCGGCAATCGGGCGTTAATCGGTTCCATTCCCGGCACAGAAATTGCTTCAGCGACTCCAAATTTTTGTGTTTTTTAGCACAAGCCCTGTGCTCCAAAATCGACCACACGCTGTAGTCCATTGGGTTGAGATCCGGTGAGTAAGGCGGCCATTCTGCAGATGAGATGAAACAAGGAAAATGGGTCTCACACCATTCTTGCGTCATTTTCGCTCTGTGAGCCGGAGCGGAGCCCTGTTGAAAGGTCCAATGCGTATCGCCGAAGTGCTGCTTGACCCACGGAAGAACTACGGCCTCGAGGATGTCGTAGCGGTAGACTTCTTGATTGATTTTGACCCCTTGATCCACGGAAACTAAGGGAGTTTTACCACTGCCGCAAATTTCGCCCAAGGCATGACGGATTGCGGATTTTGACGGTGTTCGACGATGGCCGAAGTACCGGGAGACTCTACGGACCAGACTCTGTCGTTTTGGTGGTTCTGGGATTGTTCTACGGTGAAAAGCTTCTCGTCTGTGAAGAGAATTCGCTCCCATTGCTGACCGGCGGAGAGACGAAGGAGTTGGTGGCACCTTCGGAGTCGTACGCGCTTGTTTTCCTCCGTGAGGAGTTGAACTTTTTGGAGCTTGTATGGCTTAGGTTGAGCTCCTTTTTGGCAATTTGACGGACTGATTCGCGGTTGAAACCGGTCTCACAGGCTATTTTCCTCATGGAAAACCTCGGATTTCGATTGACTCGCTTCTTGACGATGTTGCGATTGCTAGGTGTATTGACAGGGCCATTTTTACCACTTCCTGGACGACGACCACCATGATGAAAATCCACATATTAGTACAGGAAAATGTAGAGAAACCAAGAGAATAAAAATTATTTGTCCGCGCTGAAATACTTTTGTTCCAGACCACAGCGAAATTTGTCCGAAGTTTTTCTTGTCACCCTGTAATAAAGATATATCAGGCAATGGCAGTGTTTCAGTTCTGAAGGAATATTGAGCAGATAGCTTGAAATCCCTCTCAAGGTCAGAATACCATGAATGTAATGGTTGTTCGTCATGACACGTTCAGAAATCTGAACATTTCACGATTCGTTTTATCTATCAACTGTTGCCATTGGTATAAACAACGAACAGGAAATTTGTAACCGTACTATATCGGGTAACGTAACCTTTATCGTTCAATTGGTGGGTGTATCATTATGCAAGCTGCAGTGTCACAAAGACTTATCGCTCATTTTTCTGCAATTGCGTTTTGCTTTGAATAAGAGGGCTCGATTGTGATTCCCCTGTCAGGATTTTATTAAATCTCTCTCTCTCTCTCTCTCTCTCATAGTCTTCACACCATGAGTTTTACCACTTTTCAAAGTAGGCTATAGAAGTCAAACTGAACCACTCTTCATTTTCCATTTTTCTGAAGGCTGCTATAATATCTTAAAATAACTGTGAGAATATTCAAATAAGTTGGCCTAAAATATCCAACTTGCAGGTTTTTCACTATCTTGAATTCTACACCACCAATGAATTGAGCACTAAAACATACTGAGATGTGACCATACACCGTTATTTCAAAAGTCATGTATAACTTACCACAGTTATCAGAATATTGCTCAAAGTTGACATTAAACACCCTGTAACTCGCTTATGCTTCGAAAACGGGTTATATGTCCTAAGAAGGGAGAAATGACTTTCTCGATGTCGTCTATACGGCTATATGTGTTTGTCCAGTTTATGCTTAAACATCCTATACAGGGTGTAACTGAATAAGTGTAAAACATTTAAGGAGGTGATTCCTCATCGAAAAAAAGATAGGATCTTTTATATAAAGAAACTTCATTGGAGCATCCCTTGTTAAGATACAGCCCCTTAAAGGGGGTACATAAAATTTGTATAACAATTTTTTTCACAAGCACTGAAAAAGTTACAATATTGAAATTAACCTGACGTTTTGTACTACCAAAAAGACACTTAGCCAGTAATTTATTTGGTTTACCCCATGGTTGTAAGGGGTACTAACTACAAAATAACAATAAATCCAGTTCGCATTTATGACGATGTATCTCTGTAGTTGTTCGTAAAATAATGTTTTGCTGCTTACTGGTTTATTTTGGGCAAAAAACCCAAGAGACATTTTTTGTTTAGAATGAAACAGGCTATCGGAAATAAATTTTTAAATGGTAAACAAATAATAAGACAAAAAGTTACATTGGAAATAAATTTTAGGGGTTGCGTTTTTCACCCCTTACAACCATGGGGTAAACCAAATAAATTACTGGCTAAGTGTCTTTTTGGTAGTACAAAACGGCAGGTTAATTTCAATATTGTAACTTTTTCAGTGCTTGTGAAAAAAATTGTTATACAAATTTTATGTTCCCCCTTTAAGGAGCTGTATCTTAACAAGGGATGCTCCAATGAAGTTTCTTTATATGAAAGATTCTATCTTTTTTTCGATGAGGAATCACCTCCTTAAATGTTTTACACTTATTCAGTTACACCCTGTATATCGAAAAAAAATGGTAGAATTCGAAAAATCGCTGGATTACGGAATATCGATCGTGCTAAATGTACGCGAACCAGTACGGATTTGTGAACTGACCCTGGCAGCTGTTGAAGTGATTGAGTATTCACAGTCACGCCAAGAAATTATACAGAAACCTTGATCTTATCCGAACGCCAAAACGATTTATGCCTAATAACCTTACGAAACGCCATGAAGGGGCGAAGAATTTCACTAAATTATTGTGAAGCCTTCTGAGGGACAACGGTAATTCTCATTATCGGGAAAATCTAGATATCCGGCACGATATTCGTTTTTGTCCACGCGTTCTTGTGATGTAGGACAATGATCATTAACTAGGTGATTTCTCAGCGTTTTTCGTATTATTTCAGTTATTAGTCATCACTTTGTATGAAAATGTGAAAATATTACTTTTAACCATTTTTTGTTGTCTATACTGAATAAAGAAACCACATTCTATTAAAAATATTCTGAGATGTGTCTTTCACAATGTGGAGAATGCTTACTTAGTTTGTTTCACCTATACTCTTGGACACTCTGTACATTTAGATTTCTCCGTATTCAGTTTCTCAGTCTCATTAGTAGTTATACCACAAAGATCGACGCTTCTGATTTGTGGAAAGTTGACCTTCTGATTTGTATAATTATTTGTGAATTAATATATTTGTTTTATTTACCTTGAAAAAGAACAAATACTTCCCAAACGTCGGCGAAATTAAAATCGTTTTTTATTTATTTTGTCATATTTCCTATGTCAAATATGTATGCTTATTGTGACAAAAATGTGAGCAGATAACGACACGTAGGTAACAATATAAAAACCCTAAATTACTGAAAATGGATTTTTACTATTGAATTGGATCAATTCAATAGGAATTTGTAAATATCATGATAGTTTTATATTTATTACAAGCAAATTTAGTTAAATCGCTATTGAAAGACTTAATTAAGGCTTCATATTTTCGCATATTTAATAATCTAGAAGGAAAACCTCAAAATTTCACAATCAAGTATTTATTTAACCAAAGACAATTCGGATATATTTTCCGAATGTTTATTTTGAATTTCCTTTGGGCGATTTGACTGAATATGATTGTGAATTAGTATAAAACTGCCATGATATTTACGTATTCGTATTGAATATTAATTGAGCAATCGGAATATGGGACAATCTGAAGAAGTATAATGCTAAAATTTGTTTTTTTGGAAAAACCATAAATTGGAAATGGATGGTCACTAATTGTCGCAATAATTTTCTATTTTGAAAACCAGTCCAATGTGCAGAATCCAGAGACCCGCTTACGTGAAACACACTGAACATAAGTGGAACAGAGGCAGCTTTAAGTTAATTTGATACTTGGGACAATTTTCCATCAGGGCTTTATGTGAAACAATGTGCTCAGCTTGAAATTAGAGATTAAGGTTTTTAGTATCCAAGAAATTATAGAATAGAAATAGCATATTAAATATTTAGGTACCACATGTTTGTTCGCGGCTTGAAAGTGGTTAAGAAGGCTGTGCTTCCTGGCTCGAATGGACTTTGGCATTAGTAAAATTAATGTGATCGTATATACTCCATTCACTTTCATAATGTATCCCGGCTGGCCATGATTCAGGTTTCTCTTTTTTTTTTAATCGTTAAATGACTTATGATTTTCAGAGACGTTGCCAATGCTAATTTCTATTTACTCTTTTTTAACTTTGTGAATGGAGGATTCGTAATACTACTACAGTTCCATACTGTTTTTAATGTCTTCTGTAGGCTTTTTGCTTGAGAATTTTGAAAAGTGGAAAATTTCATAGGTCCGTCAGTTTGTTTAGAAGTTTTTCTCGGGTTTATTGAGTACTTTTATTCTTTTTCCAATTGAACTATCACAAAGTATCGGACTATACTGTCCATTATTTCTCAGTAAAATTTCAACAATCGTACAAGAAAATATTATAACTGAATCTTCCAACCATGTTTCTTCAACATTCGCCAGGTCTTTGGAATTATTGAATTCTCATAATGTTTTCCCAAATTCATTACTTTCCCAAAGTGAATAAACATTTGGATAAATACATAATTACTACGGGCTCTATGTATAAATGACAACGTGCTATGTAGAAATGACAACATGCTTATTCATCTGACAATAAAATGACTATAACCTAACATTTTCAGAATATTACACAGTGAAATGTGTCAGAATTTCATGGCCAACCGCGATACATTATAAAAGTGAATGGAGCATATATGCGAAATCTCAAATTGAAATTGGCGTATTTTATTGGATTCCAGGGACGCATTATAAGTTAGGTCGAATATTCAAATCGTTTTAATTGGGTATTTGACTGAATAAACCAAGGTTATGGACAATGACTTCTTGTTATCCTTGTACAAGAGTTTGTTGGGAACATAAGCACTGAGCTGAAAATGTTATATTTTCGATAAAAGTGATGACAAATACAAATTATTGAATTATTAAAACACAATTTCTGGCAAATGTCCGCATTGGCTCTTCTCCTTAACTGGAATTCTCCTCAGCCTTTTCAAGCAGCTCAATTTGGTGGATATTATCTATTTTTTGCTAATGCAAAAACAATTTTGCGCTCAATAGAGCCATAATAATGAGTTATGTTGCCGGAAGGTTTCAGTTATTATTGATTCTTTTCTGAAGTGTGATCAAGGATAATTTTTATATTTTGTTATTTCACTCGTACTTATTCGATTTTTTTTATGTTACAGGTAAATGTCCATAAGAACCATAGTTGTCGTGAGAAAAATCCTGAATGAGTCAAGGTAGGTTCTAATTAAATCAAGTTTATGAAAGATTGTGTGTAACATTTCTTTCTTCAGAATAGAAGCAAGCGAGTGGATAAAAGGGTACTATAGCTTGCATAATTATTATGCTCATTTGCATGAAAGATAAACTTTTCCTTTTGAAATAAACTCTCGGCCATTCTAATGAATTCATATTCGATTTTACCCGCTAATGACCACTATTATCCTTCTTTCAACAAATCCAGGCCCGATTTCATTCTACACATTCAGAGTTTCACCTCTCCACAGAGTTAGTTAATTCATTGAACATGCAATACATTCACAGTTAATTGATTGAATGAATAATACTTCCATTGGAAAATAAATTATGGTTTCAATTATTATAGTTATTAGATTTACGTAAAAAGGATTACTGCTGGGACGGTGAGTTTTTCACAGCGTGGAATATATTTATTATTCCGCAAATATTGGGAAACAGGTTGCCACACTCTGCAAGAAAACTGGTTTAATTACGCTAAAACATCAATCAGAATTGATGAATAATGATAATTTGTATGATGAATTATTGCAGTCGTTGGACAATCTGGGAATCTGAGATTTTCCCAACAGATATTCTAGTTTATTGCTCTGGTCTTAATCTGGGTCGAAGAAAAGAATAATCCGAATATTCAGAAAATATCACTCATAAATTAACCGTAAAGATCAACTTTGAATCATTGGATTACGGTATCCATATTTTTGACGGCGAGAAAATTCTTGACAGAACAATAAAACTGATACTTAATCAAAAGATTGTTAGAAAAACACATATACACATGCTAAGATTCAATGAAAAGACATAACAATTCTACAAACTAAAATGACAATAGAAAAAGTAGCAAACTCCTGAAACTCCACCACAACAGTTAAATTGTTATAGGGTAGGTATGTAAGCGCTAATTTCAATGGTAGGCAGCACTTCTACTATACAGGGTGACCCCCATAAAACAGTCCACCCGAATATTTCATTGAATATGAGTTTTTCCGGAAATCGTCGGAGTACAATAACCCCCCTAAGCAGGACGATAACCCCCAAGCATATTGAATGGCAATAGGGGTCGTTCAGGTCCACATATTCGTTGGAAGTAATGGGAGAGGTGCATCAGGTGGTAGAGTTTTGTGGATGAATCATAAGTATTCAAATGTTAAAATTATTAATTTTTGCTTCTAGACAGTGATAAAATTCTTATTCAATGTTTTCATCGACATTTTGTAGGTGTGATCAACAACCATAACAGCGGTTATTGAAATAACACCTGAAATGTAACAGATTGTGGATGAAAACACCCAATAAAAATTTAATTTCCTCCTAAAAACAAATTATAAACAATTTCAACATCCCAATACTAACCGTGAACATTTTTGAAATTGATCAATAAGGTATATATCAACCTCCATTCTCTCCCTTGACTTGAAAACCACCCCCAAATGTGAATCGCTGTGAAGTTAGCCGCATACACTCAAAAACGAAAAATGGCTGATGGAAAAAATAATAACTCACGGAACAAAGAACGTACTGCAATCAGCTTTCTATGTGAGCTGGACGAGTTGTGAAGGAATTAATTCCTTAGGGAGGAAGTTGTGGGGGTTGATGGGGGTCTCTTCTTAAAAAAAACATAACTCAACGAAATAAGAGGAAGGAGGAAGTTCGAGTATGTGTTTCTTGAATGACGAAAGAATGAAATGCAATATTCATTATACTTTGTTTGCCCCCAGCTGAGGAAACTTAGGGGGTTGTTCATAATTCGAATAAATGAGAATGTTCCACGATGAGCTTCGAATATGTGTTTTTTGAATGCCGAAAGAATGTATTGTATCTTTTAGTTTGTTAGCCCCCAGGAGGGGAGATTTGAGGGATTGTTAATGCAAAATAATAAAAAACAATCATATCTTGAAGAAATGCGGGGTTCTAAGATGAGCTTCGAATATATGTATTTCTTGAATGCCGAGAGAATGCAATGCAACGTCCCTTTTATTTTGGGGGTTGTTAATGCAAAATAATGGAGATAATTCATATCTCGAAGAAACGAGGGTTTTCACAATGAGCTTCGACTATGTGTTTGTTGAATGCCGATATGGGTGACTTGATCTAATGTTTAATTTGTGTTTGTTTTAATTGGGAATTTGTTTCGAGGGAAACAATAATAATATATAAAGGGTTATCATAATAAATCGTGCATTAGACGTTTCTCGGCTTCTATGAGAAAAAGATTTCTGGAATTTGGCACAAGGCCGTTTTTCAAAGGGAGAAATCATGCTAAAATATTTTCATCCGGTTATACCGGAAGTGACCATCAGCTTTGGTATTTCAAATGGAACTACCTATTTTTCTAACAAAAAATGAATTCCTTTTTGAATTTTACACATTTTTTATCTGAAACATTTTTACGTAGTTGTCATACTTACGAAGATATAGAGACTTCTATGAGAAAATGGCCAGTTGCAGAGGTCCGCGAAACGTATCATAGCATGCATGCTATCCATGATAAAGAAACAAATGATGGATCTTACGAAAATTCAATAATTTTGCTCCGTATTTCATGGCTATCGAATCATGTTGTTCTATTGGAACTGTCACAATAAATTCATATTTCTGAGAAATTTCAAACTGCAATAACTTCATTTTTTTCAAATGGCATGCCCATATTTTTTGTACAGAAAACGATTGAAGATGGACATGAGTAACCCCTGGAAAAACTGTTTGAAATCAAATTTTCTGTCGATTTCTGTACAAAAAATATTGGCATGCCATTTGAAAAAATGAAGTTATTGCAGTTTGAAATTTCTCAAAAATATGAATTTATTGTTCCAATAGAACAACATGATTCGATAGCCATGCAATACGAGGCAAAATTATTGAATTTTAATCCGTAAGATCCTTCATTTGTTTCTCTATCATGGATAGCATGCATGCTATGATACGTTTCGCGGACCTCTGCAACTGGCCATTTTCTCATAGAAATACTTATATCTTCGTAACCATGACAACTACGTAAAAATGTTTCAGATAAAAAATGTGTAAAATTCAAAAAGGAATCCGTTTCTGGTTAGAAAAATAGGTAGTTCCATTCGAAATACCAAAGCTGATGGTCACTTCCGGTATAACGGGAAGTGCGATTTCGATGAAAATATTTTGGAATGATTTCCCCCTTTGAAAAACGGCCGTGTGCCAAATTTCAGAAATATTTTCCTCATAGAAGCCGAGAAACGTCTAATGCACGGTTTATTATGATAACCCTGTATATAGTGTATATAATAATAAGCTATACAACCGTTTCAGAAGGTCGGATTTCATCATATGTTGATTCTTTTTTATAAGTTTTCCGTAGTTCATATTGCATACCCCCTTCATAAAATATTCGAAAATCCTGGCCTGGTTCTTTATTGTGAACCGCCAAATATCAATTTTTATGAGTACCTAATTGCGGATTTGTATGCAAATTCTCATTCCCTGTTCCATATTCGAAATTCTGGCTTGTTCCATGTCCCTTGTGTCAAGGGAGGTCGTTCTAGCTCCTATGGGGGGTTCTTCAAAAGAACGAAGTCTTTTGGTTTGAAATACACTCAATGATATTAGAAATATTACACCCAGAAGAAAAAAATTGTTGAACTGGTTAAAATAGTTTAACTTTCAATATCCGCGTACATGTCTTAACCAGCTCTGCAATTTTCGGCTGGGTCTCGTCATGGAGATTAAACGAAATCAACACCATTTGAGTGGTGCCCTGAAAGAGTTCCCAAATTACCCATCAACAACAATTTAGTGTGAGATCTAACTAATATTCATTGAGTATGTAACTGAGCGCAGTCTGCTTGTCTGTAAAAATTAACCTTGAGCAATTGTTATAATGTCATAATCACTCGCTGAGGACGTGGTCATGAATAATACATCTGCATGGTGATTATCGTGAGCTGTCCGCAACAAGTAGAAATTGAGGAAGATGTAAATATAACATAAATTACGATTGATTATTTTGAGCGCATGCAATGAAAACAGATGTACGTGAGCTAATACATGAATCAGTTCTTGCCTCGATACTGACATATATCATTTTGGTTACTGCTTGAATTCTTGTTGTGGCAAACTGCAAATTTTCATCAATTCGGTAGAAGCAGACAACTTCGCCTAGCATTTAACAGTGTCTTGTGTATAAACTTCTAAATTCACAAGAAGTGAAGTTGATAATTTTGCAATAGATGGATGCCCATATTACACCTCAATTCAATGAAATTGTTCTCTTGATATTTTCGGATTATCTGGGAAAATATGAATAAAATATTAATGCTCACAAACTTAGCTTGAGAAAAATCAAAAAACTATCCTGGAAAGCTTTTTGATTGCAGACATACAGTCTATGACTTGTGACTTTTTTTCAACTTTAGATGCCTCTCATAGAACGAAACAGTTTTTCCAATACCATTTTGCAAAACTCAGCCTTATTCGAAAGATACAGGATGTCGAAAAAACACTTTTATTTCCAAACGTAACTATAACTTTAAAAACATTTGCATCAAAACGCTAAGCATGAGAGTATTTCCTAAATGTGGAAAATGAGAAGAATGTTTCTCATGACTTTCTTTGACAGTTAGTATACAAAAGAACAAAATCTAATTCGACTCATTTATTCATGTTGTTCCATTTCCTTTTATCAAACTTTTCAAGTGGCTCAGTCTGTTGATTCAGCACTGCTCTCCGCTTTATCATACACCGTTCAACAAATAACATATAATGATTCTTACTGATGGCCTGCAGTTTACGTCAATTTTGTTGCATCTCAAATGACTGTAATGATTATTTCAACGATCCGGTGGAACGGCCAGACAGCATGTCCTCTTTTCCATTAAATTTCGGAGTGAGGACCTTGATAGATGCAAATACGTCAACGTTCACTACAACCGACGCGGTTTCATTGAAAATGCAACAGCTCGTTATCGATTCATGAAAGTCGTCTATAGCAGATGGAAGTGTAATTAGGAATGGTGTATTTTGAAAATAGATGGATGGATTCGTAATGGTATTTCATAGATGGAAAAATGGATTTGAGATAACAATGAATTTTCACAGTGATTCTGATTTATTTTGTATGGTGTATATTTGAAAAAGATGAAAAAACTCGTATTAGGTAGAATGAAGTGATTTATTATGTGATATAATGAATATACAGGCATAATTGACTGATCATCCATAAGCTGCTGGTGTAGACAATCAAGACTGATCAGATAATTGGAAATTATATTAAGTAAAAGTATCACGTTTTTTACTCACAATTTTTTATGGCATCACGAATTTTCGTGATTCCTTGATTTCAAGGAATTTTATCAGTCTGTTTCTCGCATATTATTTTTCGATAGATGAACAGTTTGGCACTGCTCATTTTGTTCAAGGTGGGCGTTCAATGTAGTGTGTTTTTATTTCAAGTTGCATTTGAAAATGGTTTCACTGAAATTTTGTGGGTAAACTCAGAAAGGATTGGAGTTCTTAATGAAATAATTGAAATCGATTTCATTTCGAAAGTTCTTTTTTTTTCTTTCAAAATTAGAAGGAAATGAGCCAACTCATGCTTTTATTTTATTTCAAACGAAAGACCCATGAAAATAGTTCAACTTCCGATTAAAAGTGAATCTGCAATCTACAGTTAATTTTTTTCAAAAAATCAACTTCCAATACGGAATTGACAGAGAATGACCAAATTCAAATATATGGCGGAAAATAGATCCTGCTTTAACCACATATTCACTAATTTCATAGTTCAGCGATTTTCGGATAGAGAGCGCCATTGTACATTTCATTCATAATTAGAGAGATATTCATAGAACTTATAGTGATAATGTAAGTTCTATGGAGATATTCCATAAAATGCACGGTGGCGCCTCTATCGGATTAGTTTTCCTACTCGCTCTGAACGGCGACCTTGAGCGAAATGTTTGGTTCGACTACTTTAACAAACAAACGCTTGTATTTGCTTGGCCCTTGACCTGTGTCTCTTTATACTCCATTCCCTTTTATAAAGTATCCCGTTCGACTAAGATTTGGATTTATCAAGTTTTTTCACTTAAAACTGAGACAGGTTGGTACTCGTGAAATGTCGAATTACTCTCTAAAACGTTACCAATTCTTATTTTTACTTACTCTTCTTCAACAAGGTAAATGGAGTTATTTCTTTTATGGTTTAACTGTGACACATGTTTCTTAGTACTACTACATTTTCATACAGTAGTTTTTCAAGTTGTGCCGAAAGGTATTTAAATGTCTTCTGTAGGCGTATTTCTTGAGAATTTTGAAAATTGACGTATTCTATAGATCCGTCTGTTCGTTAAGACGTTTTTCTGTGGAGTTATTCGAGTACTTTCATTCTTTTTTCGAATTCCATCACAAAGTAACGGACTATACTGTCCATTATTTTTCAGTAAAATTTCAATACTCGATTCTTGATTTCCGTACAATAGAAAATAGCATAACTGAATCTTCCAACTATATTTATATACGTGAAATATTTCCAGTATTAACAAGAAATAAGTTTCTTCAACATTAGCCAGGTCTTTGGAATTATTGAATTCACATAATATTTTCTCAAATTCATTATTTTCCCAAAGTAATTAAACATTTTGATAAATACGTTATTACTACGACCTCTATGTAAGAAAGGACAACGTTGCTCAGTTATATGCCAGGAAAATGAATAAAACCTAACATTTTCAAAATAAACGCGGTGAAATGTGTCAGAATGTCATGGCCAACCAGGATACTTCATAAAAGTGAATGGAGTGAATCTTTCAAGTTTTCACCAACGATTGAAAATTCGCACAACGTATCAAGGACCAATGACATCAGTTTAAAAACATTACTACATACATATTTTAATAAAGGTTTTTTCAAAGAGCGCAAGATTGCAGTGTTCAATAAAACATGGTTTTCTGTAGCAAAGTATATGGAAACATTTTGATTTAGAAAGTCTACAGTTGGGAATTATGAATGAAACAAAATATTTCGACGAAATTTTCAACAATGTGTGGTGGTGTGTTCATTGATATTGCGTCTTATTGGCAATAACTGTGACTTCAGATGACCCCATAGCCAGAAATCTGAAGGCGTTGAATCGCATGAGCGGGAAGGCCAATTCTGAACACCAAATCGGGAAATGACACGACCAGTGATCGTCAATGTTTCCCGTGCGGTATGACGTGTGGCACCGTCCTGCTGAAACCACATGTCCAGATCAATAGATTCCAAATGAAACACAAGAAACTGTGTTATCATAGCACGATAACGTTCGCCATTCAGCGTTTCCATTACGTATGAACAGGATCCTTCGCCAATTTGTAACGATATTTAGAATAAAATTCATATTTCCTTCATAAGGTAGAAACATGGTAGGGACAGTCGGATTTAGCACACTTCCATTTGCTCGACCTGTATCTTTATATAATCTATGTATCTATCTAAACACAGAGTGTTCCAAGTTCGAGTGCCTGCTATCTGCTATCAAAAATATTTGAAATCTGAAAATTTGGATTATGGCATTGCTCTCAAAATTCTCTGTTCATCTAAAATATTTTTGGAGGTTGAGCTTTTTCATTTATACCAGAAGTGAAGATAAATTTGCCGAATTTTTTTTTATTTTTATAATAAGTAATAATAATAACCTGCAACCTCTAGAGGGCGCGTCCCCAAGGTGGCGGATAGGGGGAAGCCCTAACCGGTTTATCCGGCGGGTAAGTGGGAAATAAAATACCACTCGCGGACCAACAGGTGGGGTAGATGGAACTCCTCAGCTGTAGAGAAAGCAATCTATCTAAGAGAAGGTACTCTAAAAATAAACCCTGGTCCTCCAGGTTGGGGGTTGAGGCATCGGGTTGACTCCCCGTTACTCGGAAAACAAACTATTGTTAAAAAGCCTACACAAAGACAAGCCGGACGGATTAACTTACGACGACATAAGCTACGAAAAGGGATTCGAAATTGGGGAACATGGAATGTACAGGGATTATCGACGAAACTAAATGAGGTTATGTTTGAGGTGGAGAAGTTGGGTATGGAGTTGGTTGTTCTGACCGAGACGAAGAAGAAGGGCGTAGGATCGGAAAATCTGGGATCATATGACCTTTTCTATAGTGGTGTCCCTAAGGAGAAAAGAGCCCAACAAGGAATAGCGGTGTTAATTAAAAAGAAGCTGAGAAAATTTATCACCTCTTGGGAAGCCATCAACGAGCGATTGATCAAGATGAACATTACACTGAATAATCAAAAGATCACACTTGTAGCAGTATATGCCTTAAATGAAGATGCCCCAGTACAGATAAAAGAAGATTTTTTCGAACAAATGAACTATGAGATTTCCAAAGTTGGAAATACCAGGCACATAATTATACTCGGAGATCTCAACAGTCGGACAGGAAGAAGACAGAATGATGATATAGTCGGCCCTTATGGGGAAGACGTCATGAATGATAACGGGACCAGACTGATCACTCTCTGCGACCAAAATAAGCTTAAAATTACCAACGGGTTCTTTCAGCATAAGGACATACATAAATATACATGGAAACAGAGAACAAGAAGCCTCAGATCAATAATAGACTATGCAATCATTAGACAAAAATCCAGCTTAGATATTCAAGACGTGAGAGTGTATAGAAGTGCAACCTGTGGAAGCGACCATCATCTATTGAGAGTGAAAATTGGAATTAGAAGACAACATGCCAAGAAACATCAGGATGAAAGTATCAGAACAGCAGAAGAAAAAAGATATAATTTGATGAGTCTGGAACAGGAGAGTGTGAAAATACTTTACAAACAGAGACTTGATCAGAAGCTGGGACATGGCCACCACAATACCCCCGAAGACCTATATAATCACATCAAAGAAAGCATTCATGCCGCAGCAAAGGAAGCTCTAGGTTTTGTGGAAAATAATGCTAAACCAACTCCTTACTGGTGGGATGAAGAAATAGAGGACGAAATAAAAATAAAGAGGGAAAAATATCAACAATACTTAAACACGAAAAGAGAGAGCGATTGGACAAGTTACAGAAATCAGCAAGTAAGAGTAAGAAAAATGATCACAAATAAGAAAAACCAATCCTGGGAACAGAAGTGTCTAAGAATCGATAGCTACATAGGGGGAAAGCGGGCAACTGAAAGCTGGAAAATAATAAAATCAATGAGAACAGATAGAAAAAAAGACCTAATAACACCAATTACATTAGAAAATTGGGATTCATATTTCAGCGAACTCCTAAAAGAAAAGCGAGCTGAATTCGAAATCGAAGATTCATCCCCGTATGTGCGAGTCGAAGCCTCACCCATAAGAATATCAAGAAAAGAAGTGAAGGATATATGTCTCGTGTTAAAGAACGGTAGAGCACCAGGACCGGGCGGTATCCCAGCAGAACTCATAAAAAACGGCACAGAAAAACTATACGAAGAACTCAGGAATTTATTTCAATACTATATTAATGGACAAGATATACCAAAAGAATTCGGAACTTCCTTTATTTCTGCAATTTACAAATCAGGAAATAAAAACGACTGCAACAATTATAGGGGAATAGCGGTCATGAGCACGATTAGTAGAATATATGGAAGGATACTGAAAAATAGAATTGAAAGAGAATACAGTGATTTAGAAGCCGAAGAACAGGCAGGTTTCAGAGCCGGAAGGTCAACTACAGATCACCTCTTCTGTTTAACTCAGATCATAGAGAAGAAAATTGCAGTAAACCAAGAGCTACACATTTTATATGTAGACTTGAAAAAAGCCTACGATAGCATTCCCCAGAAATTGCTATGGAAAGCATTACATGAAACCAACATCAATTCCAATATCATATTGGCCGTTAAAAAATTGTATCAGTGCTCTTTCTCTAAGGTAAAAATAAAAGGATCAACTTCTAAAGGCTTCCTAACAACAAAAGGCCTGAAACAAGGATGCTGCCTTTCACCCACCCTATTCAAAATATATTTAGAGCAAGCGTTAAAAATCTGGAAACGAAAGTGCAGAGACATGGGTATTCCTTTAGCAAATAACAACTTGTTCACACTATGCTTTGCTGACGACCAGGTGGTCATAGCGCAGGATTATGATGACTTGGAGTACATGGCTCGCAAATTAATCGAAGAATATGAGAAATGGGGTTTGGAAGAAGTCAACATAGAGAAAACACGATACATGAACATCGGAGGTACCCGGCAAGATCTAATATTGAATAATGGACAACAGATAAAATACTGCGACAATTATAAGTATTTAGGTTTAGAAATCTCAGATGATGGTAGATTAGACCAAGCTATCAGGAAGAGGAATACACTAGGAAGAAGAGCAATCACGCGACTCAACAGCATAATATGGGACCAACACATATCAAAGTCGATCAAACACAGGATATACAATACAATAATAAAAAGTATTGTAACATATGGAAGTGAGGTATGGCAGCTAAAAGCATTAACGGAAAGAACCCTCGAAGCAACAGAAATGGATTTCTGGAGGCGTGCAGCAGGAAGATCAAGGTTGGAGAGATTCACGAACAACAGAATAAGGGAAATTATGGGTATTACTCATACAATAACACAAGACATCAAAATCAATCAGCTGAGATGGTATGGACATGTGCAAAGAATGGAGGACCAACGCCTGCCAAAACAAGTCCTTGATTGGACACCGCAAGGGAGAAGAAAAAGAGGACGCCCTAGAAAGAGCTGGAGAGAAGGGGTTGACAGAGAGATAAGGGAGAGAGAATTGGATGAAGATCTGTGGATGGATAGAGAAGCTTGGAGAGTAGGCATCGGAAGACGTCGGAGGACGTTCTGACACCGATATATATATATAATAATAATAAAGAAAAATCTGGGAAAAAAGGCAAAATTGTTATCACTAATATCCCAATCTGTCTTTACATTCTTGAAGTAGAAGAATGTAGGAATGCCGTGCATATTTTGAATTTGAGGAATTTCATCACAGGATGTTTTTGATATTTCATCAAAAAGTATTGGTGAAATTCTACATTCTACACTTTAGGAGTTCCTAATTCAAATATAATATGATGGTATGTTTTAATTAAGGTATTTTCGAGAAATGAGAATGATTTATGATTTCCCAAATATAAACTATAGCCGAAAGTTCAGCTTCTCGCTTCAAAATGTATCATATGCTATTAACATGCATATTGAATAGAAACTTTTGTCTTGCTTCCCGATTCACTGTTGAATTATAAGTAGGCTGGCGTTACCATAGCTAGTTTGTGAACTCCACATAATTCTACGTGAACTCAAACTGCCTAATAATTCTTTCTTTTTTGTATCGATATCCTTTAGTAGAGAGTAAAATTTGATTATTAAAGAAAAACATTTACATATTCATCTATAATAATAATAATAATAAGTGACTTCATTTCCACGAAGAGGAGCAACAAACATAATCATATAATAATCTTTTGGTAGCTTATTTGTGAAAAAAGGCGGCGTCCAGTCATGCAAGCATGCATATCCTGCTCAACTCAACCAGAAAAAAAAACATTTGCCTGTATCTATCTCAACTGCGTTCTGCGCTCACTTTGAAGAAAATAAAAAAGGAAAGAATGAAGAAAACGAGAAAGTGGGGCTCACACCCAGAGGACCAAGGAAGTTGCAGGAAAGAAAAGCACTATTTATTTTGTTCGCTCAGGTAGTAACGAAAAGCTCTAACCTTGAAATTATTTAAGTTCAATACCTTGAGATTGTAAGGAAGAGAATTGTAGATCTTGGCAATATTATAAGTGAAGCTTCTCTGAAAGGTAGCTGTTCTGTGAAAAGGTGGAGTGATAAGACCTTTATTTCTTGTATTGATATTATGCACATGGCTCCTGTATATTATCTTTATCTATATATATAAAAGAAAGATGTTGGTTACACCATTTATAACTCGAGATCGGATGGAGTGTTTGTTATGAAACTTCATATATGGATTCGTCTACGGTCTGGTTATTATAAAATACAATAAAACTTCGAAAAAATCGATGAAAATTTCATTTATACAGGAAATGCTTTTCCTCCCTTTGAGCGAGGCCACTAGGTGTCGCTACAGTTACAGTTACGCTACCGCTTATTCGTAGGTAGTTGATTTCATATTCTCTCCGTTAGATGGCTATATTAGCACTATTGACTATAGTCACTGTAATAGTGTGTAATTTGAGTTGCCTACAACTCTGCCCTGTTGGCCAACACCAAGAAGTCTTAGCGTAGGAGTACAGTAGTACAGATGTCTAAAATGATTAGATTTCGTACCACTTCAGATGGCGCTATTTACACATTATGACTGATTATTAGTTATTTTTATAGTTTTATTTGTTCAAAATAACGTATTCGTGGAGTAGGATGTCTAGAATAATGGTGTAGGCACTGATTAGATTTTGTTGAGACCAAATTGATTATATTAGCAATGTTTCGTTCTTTCCACTTCAGGTGGCGCTATTCACAAATTATGACTGATTTTTATCAGTTATTTCAAATATTTGAATTTATTCTGGCGAACGTGGCGTGTTAATGGTAGATAATTTTGTCAAGCAATAATGTGTGTTTATATTCCTGACATTCTGATGTATATTAGTTCTTAGGAAAAGTAGAAAACTTTCATTATAAAAAGATGCCATTCTGCTGTCATGTCATAATTGACTTTGGCAAATCAGCTGTTGATACATCCATCAAATTGACAACGGAAAATACCTTAGAATAAAGAATCATATATATTTTATATTCTATGGAAAATACACTGAAATGATATTGCGGCGCCGCCACGTTGCTAATATTTTCGATTTGGTCGAACGTCATTCCATTCAAAAATTGACGGGTGTCTACACCATTATCATAGACATCTTATCGTGAAGGTACTATATTTGACATTAGCACCATTAGATGGCGATGAATTTGTTCAGGCTTTCGCGACCATCGATTTATGTCATCTGTTTTTTTTTGTGAATTTCGGTCGTCGTGGTTTGAAATGGTCGAAAAAAAAACATATGACATCAATTACAGTGTAATTTGCATAGGACTTATAGTACCATGAAGGGCTATTAAAAGATCCAGAAGCGCGTGAATATCACAGTGAATTTTTATCGAAATGTCAAGTATATACGATTTTGGCGATCAGTTTCAATCGTGATATGTTCATTCTCATCTTTTCTCATAATTTTTAAAATGAATTTCTGTTTGGGTAATAAATATATTTTCGGAAATCACTAAATCCAAAATTGCTGTAATCATATCCATCGAAACATTTGACAGTTCAAAAATCAGAGAACCAAGCTGTTGATCTCCGATCACCGGTGATTACGATTTGTGAAATCCACCGTAAGTATCATTTAGGCGGAACAAAGTTCGCCCGGCCAGCTAGTCTTTCTATAGAGGTAACTGGGCTGTTTACTCATCACGATATTATGGTAGAAACATGCCGAGTCTTTTTTCTATCCATGAAAGAAATTTGAAAAATATGTTATATCACAAAAGAAAACGCATATTCAACGGTCCCTGTGGAAACGCAAGACTGCTGTAATTCAATAGGGCGCGGGCACGTGACGTCACACGCCAACTGTCATTCAGCCTGCTGGACAAACAAACCGTATTTCAATAAACAACAATGGTAATTTAATGGGATTAAAATTGCAATTCTGAGAAGATTATGGGTTTATCCTTAGACTATAAAGGGTATAGTCAATGGGTTTATCCCATAAAACTTATAGTAACTATAATATCTATAGTTTATCCTGAAAGAGGGGAAACCTAACTGTAAATATTATTTAACTGTTTCATATCATCATTTCAATAATTTAATTAAATATTTTGTATATAGGCTCATTAGTACATATTGACTGAAAAATTGAATAATGCATAAAGGAAATTATATAAATGATAAATCAATAAAATCAGTAAAACAAATAATTCAATTCAATTTTTGATGAAAATATATATCTAACACTGTATAAATATATCAACTCTCATATCAATAAGGTACTATAGTGGACATGAATTTATGAATGCACAGCAATCTGTCAAATTTGATCGATCACAGGAACATTATTCTGCTTGAACTTGATCATATACACGCCGCACGGGTAAGGTTGAAGATGTTATTTTATATTTGTTTCTCATGGAACCAATAACACGCTCAACTTGTATTCTAACATTTGCAAGTCTTCTAGTTTCTTCTGCTTCTGCCATTGTGAATGTATAACTCTGCAAAGTTTCCCGGAGATGATGGATTTCACTATAACAATTCTGTAACTCGAAATTGATATCAGGAAATTGGTCACCAATTTTGTGCATGTTCCACTTCTTCAACTTTCATCTTCTTTATCAATAATATCCAAGCTTTGAACAGCTGGATTATTCAAGGCTTCACACAAAGGGTCATTGTCAATATGATCCATAATTCTATCCACATATAGTGCGTTCCACTTGGCGCTCACAACGATCAAAACGCTCCTTTGGCCGTTCCACATGGCGACTACGGTCGTTGTGGACGCGGCGAATACGTCACTCATGACGTCATTGTTTTCGCCCACGCCAAGCTCACAACGACCCATCCCAAGACTTGGGTCTTTGCGGTCGTTCGAGGAGTGGGGATGATAATTTGGTCACGGCCTGCTAAAGACTGATGTGTTAGGCCAATGCCAATCTAGCCCGTTCCACTTGAATGTTTGATCGCAACGATCGCGAGCATGTGGAATGGGATAAACAGCGGTCGTGAGCGTGAGCATTGTGGGCACCAAGTGGAACGCACTAATAAACTGCAATATTTGGGTTTGGCATCTTATTTTTATCTCTCTGCTTCCTACGATTCAATCTCTGGATGCTTTGAACTGCATTGATATTTGTTTTGTAGCCAAGTGATTGATTTGGTACCCAGTCTATATTGTCAACATCTTTCAATGCACTTGGCTTGCCTAAAATGAAGAAAAATAATAATTTTTTATATGCCTATGTTTCCTTGATTCTTTGAACATACCTCCTACAAAATGTTTCGAACATACAGTTGCCCATTTCAACTTCTCAGTAGTTAAATCTGCTCTTCTAGTTGCCTTAATCCACAATTCACTTAATATTAATATGTTTTCTATTGTCGAAAATAGAAGGGAATCGGTGGAATGAAACCTTATCTCTTCCGCTTCAACTTCCACATTTCACAATCGCGCAAAATTGAGGCAATATCGAGAAAAAACAATTTAAATATGACATAAACACATTTGTAGATCCGTTTGTTTGTCCAGCAGGCTGATTTGACAACTGTAATTTGCTGTCGTATGTCAGATGTGCCCGCGCCCTATAGTGAATCGAGAAGCAAGAAGAAAGTATTACATTTTTTTCTCATGTAATAATCATGTGAATAGCGTCATAAGATACATTTTTTAAATCAGCAAAAATTGTGTTGCAAGATAAGAGGACTTTTGACAAGTTTACATTTGGGAACATAATTCCTTCTCATTTCTCGAAAATAGCTAAATGAAAAAATTCCATGATATTTTATCAGAATTACTCCTAAAAAGAGCGAGTTATCGAGCATTATTGAAAATGACAATTTGTAAATTTTCTTTCAGAACTCAAAGTCTATAAACGATAGGCTGTATCTGTTTTCAGACTCAGATAATTCAGGAAAAGAGAGCTCGAGAATGTGTTTTCAGTTTTCTTCCAGCTGCTATAGTTCTCGAGTTCCCTTCAGTAGACAACGAATTTTGCCCACCCTGTATATGATGTGTCATGTAGTGGAAAAAGAAAACTTGAATGTGGTGCCTCGAAACGTTAATCTAATAAAATCATAGCATGAGGGCCGACTGATTGATGGCTATTTGTCGAAATGGTTTTCGACCAGTCCAATTTGACACCATAAAACATTCAAGCGTGTTTCGAAGAATATGTTTCGAATTGACGGTTAGCGAACGTGTGATTAATTATTGCATTGATCAAGTGACTATTGCGGTTCTCGGCATTTTCAGTGATTTTGCGAACCTCGACATGGCAAAAATATTATTTTCGAAGTATAAGGAAAATTGAAAGCATGTTCCTTTCCAAAGTTCAATATGAATATTCGCTAAACCAGAAAAATCTATTCGAGAATTTTAAGCGTGTTGCTGCAAAGTGAATGTATTGGAAAAATTGTGACAGATATCAAGACAGAAACAAAACTTAACGAATAGATCTATTTAATATATGATGATTTTTGTCATGACATTGTAACTTTCAATATTTGTGAACAATGAATGAGTGAAATATGTGATATTAAAAATGTAGATATTCCTATTATTCTGCTTCAACAACCACTGTAATTACTTCTTCATCAGGGCAGAACTCGTCATGTTTACAATTAAAGGCATTATGTGAGCAATATCATAACATATTCCATGTATTTTGACTAATCTTCTCTTATTTCTTTTTTTACGTATTTTGTGAAGGTTATCCATTTATTAACTGTACATTCTCTAAAGATTTATCACTTGCGCAATTATTCGCTGAATTTGTTCGAATATTGATGACAGAACAAAACTTCAGTGTTATTTCCAACACCAACCTGAGTTCTGCAACTCAAAATATTACTGAATGGGCCATTACCTACATAATTTCGATTCTCCAAAGCTCCCCCAAGATGTCAATAATTCTGGGATGAACTTAAGTATGTATAAACTATTTCTTGATATTTTGATCTTCTCCTTTTAGAAATTATTCTACCTAACGAGTAAAGTTCTACTAAAAATCCTATTTTCTGTCGTAATATTGATTCTTCACCACAACTGAGAACACATGCTCGAAACTTTCTGATAACCTTTTTCTTCAGAAGGTACAAAGAGTTCAGGAAGGTGCAGCATTTTGTCCAAAGTTGCATGGACCCCTTTTCAACCCAGCCTTTTACCGATGAATACTCAGAGTTGTGCACAGATTTAATAGGGTACATATCGAGAACATTTTAATGGCTTCCTTGTAAATCGAGACCATAAAGCATTCGCTTCGGGGAGGAACGCTTTTTAATTGGTATCATTGTTTGAACGATTGGCTCAAACGAACGTTGTCTCTTGCATCGTAACTCTCTTAATTGAGCCTTTGTGTCGATATTCACTGGTAAACGGATGAAATTACGGGCTCCTGAGCTTCACGGAAAGGAAAAGAGACCTTAGAGTAGTACTAGAAGGTTCGGTGAAGGGGCGGCGCTTACGAATGAATGGGAACCGTCTCCGTGGCAACCACAACGCACTAGGCTGCATTGATTTTCGGCAAATTTCAGACCCAGTCCTACACCGCTCCCATTCATCCTTTAGAAACGCTACACCTTAGCGTCAGAGGCGTAGTAGAACAACAAATCTCACCCCCATTGCAAAATTAAGAATGAGATAAAGGTCTCATGATTAAGCAGTCTTTAAGAATACCAAGAGTTCAAAAAACATTGAGATCTAGTGGACTGAACATTTACGGAAACACCTAATCAAAGTTTAAATACAATAAATGTTACCTGTAATCAAAGAAACGACATTTAAGTGTATTCTTTGAAGATATAACTTCTTATTAACTCAAAATTAGAAAAACAATTACTATGACATTCAATTATTAGTTGACATCAGTGAACTCTTCGAAATCATGTAAAAAAATGATAATTCCATAGAATCCGCATTCTCAAGTGCGCGGTAAAATTCAAATAAATGATATTTCTTTACAAATCATGTAAAAAAATGATAATTCCATAGAATCCACACTCTCAAGTGCGCGGTAAAATTCAAATAAATGATATTTCTTTACATACAGAGTGTAACAGCCAAATGGAATAAATTCGATAACGAATAAATGTGGGCGTGTTGGGAAAAACGCTCGGACACGTCGATTTGTAATTTTAAATGCGCATATTTTTCAAGAAAATAATATTATATAGGGTGTTCCATGTGGCCGTGGCCAATACCAATTTTCTTATTTCAAATGCAACCCCCTGCATATTATTTATTTTTTGGATTCTTCAGAGAATTCTAGACACAATTCATGCACAATGTCCTATACCTATCTTTAACTATTTCGGAAGTATTGAGTGTTTTCAGATTTATTGCAAAAATCAACGTTTTGAATAAAAATTATTTTATTTCACAAATTCGGTACATTACACTTAAAACCTAATAAGTAATACCGAGTATTTCTTAATTATTGAAAAAACACTAATGTCAATAGGGATGCATCTTACTGTCCTTTAATATTCGAAATATTGACGTGTGGCTGACGGTAAACAGCGGGGGCTACTTTTCGAACAGAATTATGTGGGCTTTCTTGAAACTCAAGCATAATATCCAATTTCGTATCATCACTTACTGCATTGGCAGCAATTTTTTTATTTGTCTTACATGACCAAGCTCTCGAAACTGCTTTTCTATTTTGCTCATTGTTCCTTGGGATATAGGCGGCAAATTTGGAAATTTTTCGTGAAATAAGCGAGAAACTTCCATTTGTGTTCGTGTGTAATCTCCATAACCAATCATTTGAAGAATGGTTATTTTGTGCATTTCTGTTAAATGAACCATTTTTCTAATATTATTACGTACAGTTATCGAAATTCAAAAGACAATAGCACTTACACTGATCACTTGTTGTCATGCAAACAGACAACGTGTTACTAAGGCTACGAGAATAAACAAATCTGTTTTTGTTTTTTTTTAAATTTCTTCTCAGTAATGGTTTTTGCTTACTTTCTTCATATCAAGGGGTAAATGGGAAATAAGTATTGAGTGTAATGTATCGAATTTGTGAAATAAAATAATTTTTTTTTTAAATGTTAATTTTTCTAAAAAATCTGAAAACACTTAATATTTCCGAAATAGTTGAAGATAGGTATAGGACAATAGGACATTGTGCATGAATTGTGTCTAGAATTCTCTGAAGAATCCAAAAAATAAATAATATACGGGGGGTTGCATTTGGAATAAGAAAGTTGGTATTGGCCACGGTCGCATGGAACACCCTATATAATTTTATTTTCTTGAAAAATGTTCGCATTTTTAATTACAAATCGACGTGTCCAAGCGTTTTTCCCTCATTTATTCGTTAACGAATTTATTCCATTTGGCAGTTTTTCATAATGGTTCACACATATATTTACACTCTATAGAATAACGGTGAGCTGGGAGAAAATTCAATTTTTCTGCGTCGAAATGATTCTTTCCCTCCCATATTTCACCACGAAATTCACCAGAACTGGTGTGAAGGAATATGAATAAGGATCATTATGGTGCTACATTTCTCCTCTCTGCCACTGGCATGACCGATTTAAACATCCCCCAAACCAGCATTTCTCCGGGATAGGAATAGATTTCTATGATGGATATGAATGAAACAACTCTCACGAGCCTCCTCCACTTCCTTCGACAGCAAAATCTTTCTGTGGTTGAAGCCTTTGTGAGTCTCATTTTTCTCACTTTTTGAGCTCTCGTATCTATATTTTTTGCCTGACAGGGTTACTAACTTATGGTAGACTCACTGATGACTATTCCGACGTCATACTTAAACTATCGTTTTTTGAATGTCTCGTTTCTTTCTCTTTTCTTATCCTCAAGAGCTAGAGAAACATTGTTGAGGTCATCACCGGAGGATATTGTGACGGATTTTCAATAGGAATGATATGGTTATACTGGGAACATAGTTTATTATTTTCTGACATTTCTTATCTCCATTTGTATTCTTTAGGATATGTCATTTAATCATGGAAAGATGCAGCAACAACGTTTAAAAATTGTTTTTTCCAAATCATTTGTGAATTGCAAAATGTTGAGTTTTGAAAATCCACACGATACTGTCACTGTGCAATGTGCAATTCATGCTGGTGGAATGATTGGATCATAAGTCTTTGAAAAAATGGACGAAGTGTAACGGCCAATGCAGACCAAAACAATATCAATTTTTTCCTGCTTTTTTTAGAATAAACTGGAGGATATGTGATTTCAACGGGAGGGAGCCACGTACCACACAACAACCTTAATAATTTAACATTTATTGTGAAATTTAACACCTTGTGAGTTCTTTTTTTTGGGATTTGTCAAGTCACAGGTTTATGCCGAGAACAACAACAGAGCAATTGAAAATTACCAGTGTATATAATATGTATTTTTTAGAAGTTATTAAAATTTTGTTTAACAGCTGCAGTAGGGGCTGTGAAGTCATGGCAGTCATTTATTAGTTATTTTCCATACATAACGGCATAATGTAACCTTTTAAAAAAGTTTCAAAAAGTTCGTCTCGCTGAATAACTTTTTTTTCAATGTTATCATCACTATTGGAAATTCCATTATAACCATTTTGTCAGAAAGCTATAATTACATTGGAAAATGTGGAAAATGAGTTTCTCTCGTGAAATGGATCCTTTTTTTCCTGATCGTCATCAACAACTCGAGCAACGTTGGTTGTGGTTATCAACAGATAATATTGTATAATCGATCGATGCAGGCGTTGAGTAACGCGTTTATTTTTATCGAGAAATCCATCGTGAGGTTTCATTGTGCAACGTGTATGCCGGTGATTTTCTCCTTTGAAGTTTATTTCAGGACGGTCACTGTCAAGGGCAGCTAGTTAGTGATTCATTCACCGTCGCAAAATAATATCGTGGATACCTACACATAGCCGACCGACTGACGTGAGCGGCCAAATTAAAATTCTTTCAAGTTTGGTGAGCGTAAATGAGGGGAAGAATATTGGTACGATGGAGCAGTTATGGAAATTCATTAAATTTTATGGGGCATTCATTATCTACAAATAGTTTAGCGCAGCCAATAAAGAATATTTCATAAATGAAATTCCGTCAATATATTCGCAGTCAGCAATGTAATACAAGTACTAGTGGCGGTCCTTGGTGAATACATCCATTTGCTTGACACGACTAGGTATTGAAATAAGTAATGTCACTTTTCCTGACTTTCTGAAAGCATCAATTTCGAACGGATGAACCTATAGACTTGAAATTTTCAGGGTATGATCGGATCTCAGAAGCCGCAATTGAGTACGGTAATGGTCAAAATTCTTCACGGAGTTCCGTAAATGAGTCCGTTCGAAATTTTGTTTTTCTCATCATTTCAGAGCCTTTATTATAGACGATTTCTTTGACATCTGTCAAATTTCATATTGTTTGCTTGAACTGGCATACGCGAATCTGCCTACAAGGTGGATGAACGAGTGCTTGAAGATCCTGCCTTCACGTAGTGCTTTTAGATTGTTCATGAAGCAAATTTTCATTCAGACGTTAATAACCGAATAATTTGAATTTTGCATCTGCTATTCGTCTTCTTGGAACTGCTTCTCCCTCCTGCGTCAATCAAAAATTGAAATATACCTACAGGGTGTCGCATCTTCTATGTCGAAGTCGGCTATGACCAAAACCTCCTTAGTCAAATATTTTCGAAGCATACCTACTCCTCAAAAATATATCGGGTGTTTTTTTTTTAATAATAAAACTTTGAATTGAACTTTAACACATTTAAATCAAGATTGAAGCCAATTTGTTTTATTCGAAAGATAATTTTATGACATTTATATTTTAAAAATAATTTCCGCCAATAATGTCCACCACCAGTTACTCTGGAGCTGATGCTACAGTGAATAGTGCTCGTTACAGATCGATGATCAATAAAAATTTGTTTCAAAATTTGAATGGTATCGACCCAAAAGTGTTTGGTTCCTCAAGATAGTGCTACATCTCATGCTGCTACCGTAACAATTGACTTATTGAAAGAAAGATTTGGCGATAACATTATTTCGAGAAATGGTCCAATTAATTGGCCTTCAAGATCATGCGACATAACTCAATGGTTTATTTTCTTCGGGGTTATGTCAGGTCATTGGTTTATGCTGATAAACCAGAAACAATGGACGTTTTGGAAGCCAACATTACTCGTGTTATTGCTGAAATAATGCCTGAATCACTCGAATAAGTGGTCCAAAATTGGTCTGATCGTCTGCGCTTCTCAACAGCTAGTCGTGGTGGACATATGCCTAATGCCTTACATTATTTTCAAAGCATAAATGTCATGAACTCATGAAATTAGAAAAAAAATGGCTTCAATCTTAATTCGAATGTGTTTTATTTCAATTTAAAGTTCTTTAGCTCTAAAAAACACCCGCTCTTGCACCGAGTGTAATAAAATCATTTTTCATAACCAAATATCATTATGTTTACATTGCAAATAGTGCACAAATTGTAGTATATATTAGTTTAGTTTTCAAATTTGATCCCCGCCCACTCCATGACATTATATTCAATGCACGCAATCCTCGGAGAAACCCATCCTATCGTATGCATTGCGTTGGTGCAAGGTCAAGCTAATACTCAAGAGTAAATGTTATCTGGTGTGTACACAGCCATACGATAATACGTAATTGAATATCTCGCGCCCAGTTTGGTCAGCTGTTTCGCAAGTTCTTCCTGTCGCCAATAAAATTATTCAATTGACTTCTAGAGCCAGATGAAATCTATACCTACATCGCAACACCAACAAAGAATAAGACTAAAACTACGCCGACAAGATTTGAAACCAAAGAGGAGCAATTGGTTTGAATTTAAGAGAAAATGATCCATTATTTGAAACTAGTTTTTGTTTCCATCACTGGTTGCTTATTCTCTCACTTTTCCTGTCATCAGATTTTCTATTTTTCATAATAATAATATTATTATTCTGATGGAAAATTAAACCATCAACCTGCTAAAGAAATGGAAGAGTCTGTGGGTCAACTTCCGCAGACACATATTGCTGGGCGATCAAATGCCGGAATGTAGAAAATCCTTCCAAACGACGTTCATCGTCCCTTGACTTCATTCCATGAGGAACCCAAGTCCCCTGTTTTTTAATGATTCCCAACGCATTGGGTTACTTGAAAATGGCTTGGCGGGTAACTCCTAATGCTGATGAAAGCTCTTTTTGCGTTTGGCACAGATCCTCACGGAGCAATACCTCAAATTCTAGGTCTTCGAAGGCTTTTGGTCTTCCTTCACGCGGACACCACGACGGAACCAATCACGGCACGTTGTTTCATTTAGAGCAACATCTCCGTAAAATTTTTGGAGCTCTCGATGACGATTATTGGGCACAAACTCAGACATATTCACACAACCAAATGTATACGGCGTACCATAGTCTTAGCTTGGTTCATGGCGTTTTGGATATGTCAAAATCGACCAGTACTTACTGCTGGAGCCCTCTATTGACAAACTGCGGTTACTCAGTTGCGCACCTAATTTACTGTTCCTTATATTTCTCACAACTACTACGTGCACCTTTCATCAAGCGTAACACCATATCCATTGAGATCCAGTATTTCACAACTTCACCCATTGGAAACAAGTTAATAAATTCTCGAATACCCATAGTAATCGTGCGTAAACATTATGTCCACTTCCAACGTGTCCATTCTTGTTCTTTTAAGGCCGAACCTGTCGCCGGCTATCGCACAAGCATGGCAACACGAGTGTCTATATTTAGAAAATCTTCGCGATAGCAACAGTGAAACGGGAGTACTGGAAAGCAAACTCAGGCAATATTTCAATTTATGCAAATCCCAGTTATAGACTTCATACCTCGCGGAATACTAGTTGTGTAATCGAACTAATTATACGTCAATTGATTCAATCGAATATTGAATAACTCCAGAACAGATCTGTCAATTATATATTTGGAATGGGAGATTGGCAGCCAGCAGGTGTTTACTACATGAATGCAATCGCTACGTTGTACTCTGTTCTTGTTTTGTTTGAGTTTGATAATGTAGCTTTTGGTTTGGACACATAGATATCGTTTATGGTAGTTTGGATTCGCTCAATTCATTACTGACATTAGAGATGTTCAATTTCTTTGATAGAGATGTTAATGACACGTAAAAACGAGAAGAATCACTCTGGCAATTTGATTCTGCCGATAAATTATTTGTCCTAGATTCTCTTACAAAAACACAAGAGTCGAGAGCACCACTCATATCGAAAGAAACAAATACGATGAAACGAAAGCAAATGCTGAAATGGAAAAAAAAGGTGAGTAAAATCACCTATTCGAAGCAGTCAATCGTCGGGTTACAATCCCTTCAATCTAGGTTCCTGGTCATTCGGAAATCAAAAGAAACGAAGAGGGCAATATACTTGCCAATCACTTTGAGAATGGGTTTATCGGACACTGAAGTGTGTAGATTCTGTAGCTCCTATACAGCTAGTCACGGAATGTCTTGCCATCGCAACCCTAAGGAAAGAATCCTCTGGGCAAGAAGTGAGGAAGCAGCCTCGTTCAAACCTTCCTAGAGATTGGATTTCATTTGATCTCTGGAACTGAAGGCAAGATAAAAGTGCGCGGTGAAAACAGCTCTATTAGGGGACACAATAGACCTCAAGGTCGCAGTGAACTGCAACGCCTTTCTAACAAAACCTGCAGGTGTAGGCGAAATGTTAGGTGAAATTCTTATTGGACCATGGCTGGGAAGTCCGGAATATTTTTATTTTGAGTATGAATCCGTCCGTGAAAGCCTTCATCTGTGTTCGCATTCAAATGATTTTCACTTGAATCCCTTCGACATAAATACTAGTTTGCATTTTTCAATACGGTTATTCAGGTGGTATGAGCAACTGGAGAAGATTTCCAGTCACTATATATTATTATTATTTGAACTGGGGTTGTTATGGCTCATTTAGCCTTCCGGGAGCTGCGACCACGTAGATATTTTGTTCTCTACCCTACTCATTCATTGAAAACCAAGGAGGTCGTCGATGGGGTTGATAAGACAGACAACATCCATAGGAGCCTTGGCCATTACCTCGTGGGTATCCAGGACCGATTTCCCCATATAAATGCTTCTTAAACCAACCAGTTATGGACACTTGCATACCATGTGTTCAGCTGTTTCTGCCTCTGATCCACAGAATCTAAAAATCTCATCTGCTGACTTTCCCATGCGGTAACCGACAGTGCCCCTTCAGCAGACCCACCATCACGCCAAGCTCAGCTCGTGACAGCTTCAGGAGCTTACTGGTATAGGTCGGTGAAATCATCTCGAATTTCTTGGACTGAGTAAGTCCAGGAGTGTTCCTTCAAAGGGTTGTTCTGTTGTCCAAGTCCTATTGTTGCCTTATATTGGTCTTTTTCAAGCCCACAGAAAGGCGTAGGACCACCGGGTGTTAACCAGTATTCCCTTTTCTCAAGCTCATCGGCTTTTTCATTTCCTTCATCAACACAATGCCCTGGCACCCATAGTAGAGTCACTTTATTACCTCTGGCCAGTTGCTTCATAGCCCGCTCCACACTCATGGCGCGAATCGCGCCAAGAATTCTCGCCGTGAACCTGGCCAAGAATTTGCGGAAAAATAAGTCATCCACACTCACACAAATATTCGCACTTTGGTTCGCGGCATCCTCGCTGTCTACGAAGTCTTTTCGCCTGTTTAGCCGACTATAAAGAGGGTTTATTCTGATAATAATCAAGATATTCTTATTCCACTCATCTAAATCTGAATCTATTCTGATTTCACTTCATTGCTACATGAACCATTCATTTCAAAAGCGATTAAAGTCAGCGAACAAGCATTAAATCATTACTGCGCAGGTACCGCGAACGCCTGTGAGTGTGGATGGATCATTTGTGCTTGAGCGCGAAGCCTTTGTCGCGGGACAGGAGACCACAAACTCACGGGGAAGGCCGCGAAGCGCGAACGTTACACAAGAAAGTGATCTACACTCACGTTCGCGGTATAGGCCGAGGTTCTTGCCATGAGTGTGGAGCGGCACTCCTGGGTCAGCAGAGATCCTTGGCAATATGAATCCAGGGACCTCAGCGTGGTCTGGCTGAACGTGGTGATGAAGATTTGCGCCCCTTTGAGGTTCATTTTGAGACACTCCTGAGCGCCTACGTAAACAGCCAGTGTCTAGGTCTGTACAATGGAGGATTAATTTCCCAGGGCTTTAGAGACACCCGGTTTAGGTCCTTTATTCCAATGCCAGTGCATCTTTCTGATTTTGATCCACAGGTAAACCATATGGATGACTTTTTGCCCAAGCGATTTACGATACTCATTGCAGAGGGCGGTCAGTTATGACCGTTTCAAAGGGCGTTCCGAAATCGAAGATTGTTAGCATAACATCCGATGGTCACTATCTAATAATTATATGAAATGTGAGAACAATGGTCGTAATCAAAAACAATTGACATTTGCCAATTCAGAGACATAAATTCATCCTCTCGTCTCTGCAATAATGTAGCACGATTTTCCAGTAAATGGTCCTTTCATTATAATGCAGGCAGCGTACATGGCGCGAACTTTCGGTTGTCATACAAAGAGCGCTTTAGCACGTGGCAAGATTACACCTCGAAAGAATGCATCTTCGAAACCGCATCTGGGTATCTTGATAACATGTTTTACAATCATTTCCATTCATCTCACGACTCCAATCAGAATGTTCATTGAGTCTCGTTCCATCAACATGTGATATTTCAAAAAAGAATGTAGGTAATTTGTACGTAGTTGCGATAACGATAGCTTCAAGAAAGGTATGCATTAACTTTCTCCGAATGCACTATTCGGGCAAGAACGAAACTCAGGAGAGCCCGCATGTTTGATTCCTAGTTCTGCCTTATTTCTATTATTGGCTGTTGGAATAGATAGATTTGAAAATGTCTAACAATGCCATTTTCCTCATATGTTTAGGCACCGCCTCGGCCGTTTAAGGGGAAGTATCACCTTTTGAATCGTGGTAAGTCTCCATTCAAAAAGTGGTCTCTTTATTTCACGAGTAACGACCCTAATTTACGACGTGGAGACTTGATTTTTTTTTAAATGAAGTTGAAGAACGTCCCGAGGGCAAATAGTTTTCTTTTTTTCGATTTAATTAGTTTTTTCATATGTAATACCACTAGAGATGGAATTTTGCCGGCAAAATTTCTCGATTGTGATATGAAAGTTTTTTGACATTTTTTCCAAAATCACTCGCCTGACGGCTCGTGATTTTGATACAAGTGTCATTCGCGAAATTTCCGAAAAGCAACAAACTTGGATATTGTAAGAGAGAAATTTTACCTGCTTAAATTTCATCTCGAGTGGAATTCGGCATGACTATTCCACGAGAAAATAGGGTAATATGTTCACATTTGACGCGTATTGCGCTATTTGGCAAATTATAATTCATCATAGATTAACTAAACCACTAAACGTTGTTTGTTCTCTCTATGATATTTATTTCCGAAGCTATCTATGAATTCGAGAAACGTCAAAAATTTTGTCGCTGAAAAATCAACATGTTGGTTTTGCCGGCTTGAAAATTTTTTCGGGATGAAACGATCGTTGCTCCGGAAACTCACTAAAAATGAAAAGAGTGGAATAGTCAATTAAAAAAACCAGGGTAATCGTTAGATCCTCGGTTAGATCTCTGCAATATTTGGGTTATTGAATATGTCTTTCGTTTTTTATGCGTACAAGCTATATTTTTGAACTAATCATCATGAAAATTTTCGTAGTTTATAAAAGATTAAATTGCCGAGGGCAAATAGTTGCGATTTTATTCAAAAAATGATGAATAACCGTCGAAAAAAAAATAAAGTGTAGTTTCCAAAACGCTGAAGTTCAACCGGTTTTTTCAATTGAAAACTAATTAAAACGAAAAAAAGAAAACTATTCGCCTTCGGCACGTTCTTCAACTTCAATTAAAAAAAATCAAGTCTCTACGTCGTAAATTAGGGTAGTTACTCGTGCAATAAAGAGACCACTTTTTGAATGAAGATTTACCACGATTCAAAAGGTGATACTTCCCCTTAAGCGCGGCTTGCTGAAATATTCCGACTGCACTGTTGCCAAAAAGTGCTGTCTTATGTCATTTTTCCGGCAGAAGAAACTAACCGATATATTCAATGGAATATTTTGAATGAAGATTGCAGCGCAGTTGTAGTCAATTTCGAAGTATGATTTCACTGACTTCACTTCAGTTTGTATTCCTAAATATGAGCGTATCAACGGTCAACTGTAGATTTCCCATGAAAAAATTACATTTGTTTTCTTTTCAATTTTTTTCCTCCGCGTCTTCGTTTCCGAGATACAGGGTGATAAAAATTTATATTTTTGTCAGTTCGAATCACAGAATGGAGATTTTTTACACACATTGTCACTAATAATAATAGCTACTTTCTTGCACTTATTCGGTTTTATTTGACGTGCCAGTAACGGAGATATTGAATTTGCACAAAAGTTTTACCCCCCCTCCCACTGTTACACCATTGGACAAATTTGCATTTGCACAGCAAATTCTGATTCGCCAATCCGTTTTACATAAAAATGGTACTTCAGGTTCATTACTCTAAAGTGAATCGTTTTGGAAAAAACTAGCATTATAAATGAGTAGTGATAATTAACAAGTTTAGTAATTTCAACAAAATTTGACCACTAGGTTTTTAGTTCAAATTGCAAAGTTTTTTTTCATTATTGTTAGCGACTGTCGTTAACAAGATTACAAGATTTTTTCCATTCACAAGAAATTTACAATACATTAGCAAATTGTTTTTGATCATAAAATGCCAGTTTTCTCGAAAACGATTCACTTTAGAGTAATGAACCAGGAGTACTTTTTTATGTCAAACACATTGGCGCATCAGTATTTGCTGTGCAAATGCAAATTTGTCCAGTGACGTAAAAGTTGAGGGGTAAAACCTTTGTCCAAATTCAATATATCCGCCAGTGTGCCAGATTTATTAGACGTGCCGTGCCGTCTAATAAATACGAGTAAAACGCAAGAAAGTAGCTATTATCATTGACAATGTGTGTACGAAAATCTCAATTCTGTTATTCAAACGGTTTCCGAGATATTAGCATAAAATGAAGGAAAAATTGTTTATTTTTACCGAGAAATCTAGAGTTGACGGTTGATACACTTATTTAGGAATACCCTTTATAGTAACTGGGCTTGAGCTTACGAAAATAAGATGAACTAAATTAACGTAAAACACACGCCATTTTTCGACGTTGCGAAAACCCTTCTCAAATCCCACTTATCCAGTCTCAATTCCTTTAATTCTCCGATTCAAAGAATGAATAATGATGTTTTGATTATATCCATCTAAGTTTGTTTTTACGAGCCAGCTTGTACTATCTCACTGCCTCAAACTTCGAGTTTATCATTTACTCGTTACATTGTAAATATCAATAACAATTAATAACTTATAGAACCATTACATCCAATTATTCATTCACGAACCTTGAGAACGACTCGCCTAGTAACCAATTTTAACACTATTTATTTTTCGTGAAAGTAAGGAATAACCAGAATAACCTTATCAATGTATCAATATCAAATACACTCTGAAGATTCCAGTACTCGTTGCCTTCGTGAATGTATACATATTCTGATCCGGTTCTCATCCATTTCGGATATACAGGGTGAGTCTTTGACTTGTAATTTTTTTTAGCTGTAGATTCTTGAGAGAAACCTTTTTCATTTTTCCAAATTCGGCTTCCTTGAAAAATATAACCAATTTCCAAAAAAGTGCGTGCCTGACCAAGTATGTATACTCCATTCACAATTATAAAATCACAACTCTGGCCTTGGAAATTTGACACATTCCACTCTGTATCGAAGTTATGACGTTCTTCAAAATATTTTTATGTTCCAAGTCATCACTATGTTGCCCTTTCTACATTGGTAACGTATTTCTCAGAATGTGAATTTATTCGGAAAATGAATGAATTGGAAAAGATGTGATGGACGAAAATAATTAACGTTCATATGAATTGATAGAAAGGATTCCTTTCCTAGTTATTTGCATGAAAAGTACAAGAGATCATACATTATTTTTCGCCATGGAAGAAAATTGCATTGTTTTCACATAATTTTCATATGCATGCTTGTGAAGATTTAACGTTTATTATCCTCTTGAACTGAAAGTTCAAGACTTGAAGACATCAATGGTTGATTCTAATCAAGAATTCATAAAAAAATCAACCCAAAGATATAAGATGAATTGATGGGTAATTACAAGAATCAAGAATAATGTCAATTTTATTTTGTTGATAACTTTCTTAAAATCAATGTTGGGGTATAAAACTCGGCTGCGTTTGTTCAAACAACATCTAAAGAAGACATTTTTCACCATCTCGACCTTTGAAAGGCGTTTCTTATAGGAGAATTAGGTCTAAGTTCCACCTCATTAGTGAGGTACCTAACTTTTGCAAATCTGCTCAGATCAGATATCGCCAAATTTCTTGGAAAACCTGAAAAACATCATCCTAATCGACCTCTCGAGGCTCCATCCGATCCATCTACTGCGATATCTGTCCAAATAACAGCTTTTTCAACGAAATTCCCGTGTATCCCTTCAACCTCGAAATGTAAACATTCGTCCTTGTCTTGAAAATCGTCCTCACGCTCCAAACTGGTGCTAAAAACAATAAACATACGTTAATCTTGGAGGAGGTAATGAAAGCTGTGGAGGACTGGTTTGCAGAGCAAGAAGAAAAATTTTTTTCAAATGACTATAGGTTCGCTGTCATAAATGTATTCAATTAAGAGGAGAATATTATGTTGAGTACCTAATAAAATATTTTGACATTGAAATTTTGTTTGGTTCTATAGTAGGCTAAGAAATTTTCAATATATTCTCGTAATTCCCAAATTTTCTGAATCAATAAATATTTCAACACTTTGTTACAAAAAACCATGTCTTGCGCTTGTATTTGCAAACAACCAAAAACATCTCTTTCGATTTCATCCGCCTTCTATACTCGAAATCCCGAATCTCGTTCTCCACCATTGACCGAAAATCGAAATCACAAAATGCCAAGGCGAAACCCGTTCCAAAAATGATTACGAAATCCACACGAATCGTCGAGCAGTGTATAGTTGGAGCCAACTTGTTTGCTTCGCTACCGTGTTACGGCGGAGTGTTGTAGCTGTTGAGGAAGGTTATGTGAAGGCAGCCGGCCGCCTGGAAACGATAACCTTCGCCTTGTACTCCGAGACCCGGGTCTCGCGTAAACGTAGGGACGCGTATAGTAAGAGCCGGTCGCTTTGTAGGATAGACGGATAGAACGCGGATAAGTTATGAGCCTGTGTGAACGCGACCTTCGCTTTACTACAACATACTATGCGTCCCCTCGTAGTAGTCGACCTTTTGTTACTAAATTATTGTTGTTATATTATCGGTTTTCTATTATACGCGAGGGAGGTGTGTAGATAATACGATTCTGGTCAGTTTCATGCGCTTGATCGATTAATAATTATAGCATATATCGTTATTGAAAACAAAACAAGTTGTCTATGACTGTACACCACTGAATTCAAGTGAATCAAATCCTTTCATAGATACAGGGTTCCTGGCCATAAACTGGCCGAACATAAGGGTTGTAACACTTTAAATCTGCTCTAAGTGAATTATAGCATAACAGAATTATACTGAGCAGGTAATTGAAAAAGTGTATACCCAGCTCAGTCGGAGGGTGTGGTTCTTTGTTCTCCAAATTTTGGAGAGGTTGTTATTGGTTTCCTGATAAAAATAAATGCAATAAACCTCAGAGTACAATTTATTAGAAGAGAAATAAAGGCATCAAATTATTGTCGTAAGATGGAAATGGTATAACAATCGTCTTTTATTATGTCGTCCACAAATTGTCCTTGTTTTCACCAAATATCTAATATTATCGGTTGGTACTTATCCTATTTTTTTCCGGAAATCTCCCTAATGCGGGTTATTGGATGGAACAGCAATAAATCGGTAGGTACACCCGGATGTTTGAGTGTACTTCTTGAGGAGTACTCCAAAGAGTCTAAATGAGGAATTAAACAACTCATGAAACGAGAGAACATCGATCGCATACCTTAGATGTTGTGTGGCTCTTTTCCGAAGTTTTTGATCTTGAGAAGTAATCCTGACTTGCAGCTAAACCACTATAAATGTGATAGGCCTGTCTATCGTATGAATATAAAAATCCCAATAAATGGAAATGAATTCTCTTATGAAAATATACCTTCTAAATAATCGAATTCCAACGCCTACTCATACGCATATCTAACTTCGCAATGCCGATCTTGATATCAAAATTATCTCAGTCAACTCGGTCCATATAAGTCCGTTAATTTATTTCGTCCCGCTCCTCGATTCAGAACATCATATAAAGAGATCCAAAAAAATAATTATAAATTGAGATGAATTACTCTATTGATTTTTCGAACCGTGACAGGGTTGTATTTGAAGGTTGAGGCTTTTCTTTTCACAGATGGTAGAACTCATCAAAATAAGTCATTTTACCAAAAATTTTTCATATGAATTATGCCCCTGTTTCGAGAAAATGAAACTAGAATATTTTCTAGTTTCTAGGTGGATCTGTATATTCCTCAGTCGTTTATTCAAATAATGAACTTGTATGTAGATGTAGAGATATGTATTATGATCAGAGAAATACAGGCCAGAGAAGTATTAAGGGGAAGTGGTACACGTCAAAGCTCGCGAGCTCCCTTTGAAAATTGGGCTTTTAATTTCCATGATATCTCAGTTCGTATGCGGCGTAGACCAACAATTTTTTTTTTAATTAAAGCTTAATCATTTCTTTATAATGTGTATCACTCGCTTTTCCGTTTTTCTTCGTATATTAGGAAAAAAACCTGGTGAGCTGTAATTTCATAAAAATCTGGACAAACGATTTTATTTCCATGATATCTCCGTCAATTTTCGGGTTAAATGTATGAAATTTTCAGAATACATGAGGAATAGTATATTGCAGGATGTGTATTAATCAGTTTTTTTGTTTATTGTCCCCCTGAATTTTAAATGAATTATGAAGTAGGAACATTATTGGTTGTGAGTGTAGAGTTCGACGTCAGAAAAGTAAACCAGAGTTACGCAATAAATTTAAAAAAAAGATTTACGAAGATATGCTTAATACCCTTGGTGATCAATGTCCTTCGTATGCGACCGTGAAAAATTGGACTGCAAGCTTCAAAAGAGGTAAATTTTCCATTGAAGATAATGACCGATCGGCCAGTTTCTGTGTCAGTCCCCGAAAATATCGATGCAGTTCATGACATGATTTTATCAGACCGTCGAATTGGGCTGAAACGGATATCTGAAGCACTGAAGATTTCATACGAACGCGTTCATCGTATAGTTCACGTCAATTTGGACATGAGAAAAATTTCTGCAAAATGAATCCCCAAATGTTTGAATGTTGGCCAGAAGCGTGCATCAAGGGTAGAAGCATCGCGTTCGATCTGCGCTCGATTTGAAAACAATGTAGACTTCTTAAACCGAATTGTTCCTATGGATGAGACTTGGGTACATTTCTACGATCCAGAAACAAAGCAACAATCGATGGAATGGCGACACTCTGGTTCTTCAAGACCTAAGAAGTTTCGTGTCCAAAAATTTGCTGGAAAAGTTCTTGCTTCAGTTTTTTTGGGATTGCCATGATTGATTTTTTGGATAAGGGTAGAACAATAACTGGAGATTACTATTCGACATTACTGACCACTCTACGGAAAAAATTGAAGAGAAAAGACGCGGAAAGCTATCCAAAGGTATTTGGTTTTTACAGGACAACGCCCCAGTACACAAATCTCATGTTGCCATGCAAAAAATTCGTGATTTAGGGTTAGAATTACTAGAACACCCCCCTTATTCACCAGATTTGGCTGCGTACGACTATCATCTCTTTCCTCAACTGAAAAAAAGTTTCAAAAGTCGTAAATTTTCTTCTAACGAGGAGGTAATAAAAGCTGTGGAGGGCTGGTTTGCAGAGCAAGAAGAAACATTTTTTTTGAAAGGTCTAGAGACGTTGCAGGTTCGCTGTAATAAATGTAGACGAGAATATGATGAGTAATACAATATTTTGACATTGAAATTTTGTTTGGTTCTATAGTAGGCTAAGAATTTTTCAATATATCCTCGTATGTCAACCACTGCCGTCGTAAATTATAGAATGGACTATATTTCATTCAAAAATTCCGCTCAAGTCTGTTAATGGCGGTCCATTTTTTCAATCGACTGTCAACTGTATTTGGTGATTTTTAGATTGAATAAGATTATCGAACAAAGAATCTGTCTTCAATTTGCCATAACGAAATGGTATTTAGTTTTTCGAAGCTTTCGGTATATCGACTTTATCAAAACCACGGTGGAGATGTGGTATAGAAAACTTGCTTCGCTATGGCTGGTCATCATCGGCTTCTACTGAACTATAGTACCATAACTATAGGATTGAGCCGCGGAAATTTCTGCTTCTTACAAAACAATTCGTAGGAATTCAAAGGACTGGTGAAATTTAGAATTTCACCATAAAACCCTCTTCGTCGTTCAGTACAAGCATCTTCAGTTTTTCCCTTCCACCAATTAACTGATGGAAAAAGCCTGATCATTGTGTGTCGTTCTTGCAGTCAACATTATTTTTGAGTGTTCATCTCAGTTTACACGAAAGAGGATTGGATTTTAAATTTCCGATACTTTTTAATCTCATTCCACTCGTAGACGAGAGGATAAATCAGGAGGAATGCAGCTAAAAACAAGCTTAATTAACGACGTATTATGATTGCCTTTCCAAGGATAACTTCTGATTGACCGTCGATGACATTAATTTCTGTTCAGTTTCTGTATCCTAACGAATACTCTGACAAGAAATCGATACTGTGATAAGGCACCTTACATTGGTTACTGATCTCACAACACTTAATAAAATTTGTTGCCTATAATACCATTTTAAAAAACGGCTACGTCCTGAAAATATTTTGAAATACTTTCGAAACAGCTATTTTCAGTTTCAACAGAGACAGAAAACGTGTGACATCAGGAAGTTCAGAAAGCCTTATCTGAAATTACCTCTGCTATACACGGGCATCCGATCCATTGTTCGCCTCTCCACAAATCCTATCGTATCAGCACACCGCGGTTTGATTCATAAAGGATCAGCTCCAGCTACTATCGATCTCTGTTCGTAGGTCACTGGGTCGTCCCTACGTCCTCTGACAATCATTTTTCATTGAGCTTTTCCGAGGACCAGCGTGTGGTTAGAGCCAGATAAATTTCCCCACTGGCGGTTAGGAAGCTGTTACAACATCAAGCAAGCTGGGGAAATACATCGTAAATTGAGAGAATGAAGTTTGGGCATGACTCATGAGGATACGCTGTGATTTACCGGCGTAGACCTCGTTTTGGAAGTATTTCAACTTAACCGTGATGCCACAATAATGATCGATGATGTCTTTTCTAAAGGCCATTCATTTCTTCTTTTCATCACCATAAAACATACTTTCTTTTCGAAAAATCTGTAGTTTGAAGTGTGTCGACATTTAATTCATTTGATTGTGGAAACAGATAAATATAGCGGCTGAAAATTGAAGCCAATATAAATGAGCTAAATCTCATTATGATACCTACGGCATAAGGTTCGACTTTGTAACAGTGAAGAAGCACGCACCATAATGTGGAGTAAATTCTCGACCAAAATCCAGTTCATTAGAAATAATGTATCCGAAGATATGATATCGAATTTTAAAAAAAATGGTACGTGAAGACAGTAGCTTTTGAGTGCTCGTTCATATTTTTTGAGTAGATTCACCTTGTGAGTAAATTCGCATTAAATTATGACATTGGAAAAATGTTTACAGTAGCAGTCGAAGAAATCGTCTATTATCCAAGATATGCTATTATAGAAATATTGGGACATTTTTTAAATAATTGGCTGGCATTTTTCCTGGTTTTGGATCTTAGACCATAGAAAGAGGAGATTCTGAGTTAGGTGAAGAGAGTCAGCTGAATTCAGAATGGATTTTCCTCCTCTCAATATCAGAAGGAAATCTGAAAAGTGAAATTCAAAAAATCGAAGAATCTACGCCATTGTTACTTAGAAATGATAAGAGTAGAACGAACCTGTGTAAACTCTAATCAGGATTCAAATAGTCATATTGCTCATATTATTCAGAAATAAATCCAAATTTCATTTTTCCTACGCGATATTCTGATGACAACACTGTTCAAAACGTCATTATTTACACAAAATTAAAATAGCGGAACGAAATTAATGAATGAACTGGCCACAGATTCAGAAAACGGTGCTGCCATAACGTGCCCATTCATTGTCTGACGCAAAAACGGCCGAGCCATTTTGCGAACAGTTTAGTATACAGTGTGACGAAAAAAAACCTCGGACAAACTCTTTTTCATTTAACTTTATTAAACAGAAGAAATTGAACAAAACAACAACAAATAATAATAGTTTGAACATTTGTTAATAATATATTTAAGCCGTTTCGAAGTGGCTTCCTTTGGCGGCGATACACAGCTTCAGACGCTTCTTGAAATTTTCGGCAATGGGCCGCAGCTACTCGGGCGTTAATCGGTTCCATTCCCGGGGCAGAAAATGCTTCAGCGACTGCATATTTTTGTGTTTTTACCACAAGCCCTGTGCTCCAAAATCTACGACACGCTGTAGTCCATTGGGTTTGAGATCCGGTAAGTAGGGCGGCCATTCTGCAGATGAGATAAAACAAGGAAATTGGGTCTTACACCATTCTTGCGTCATTTTCGCTCTGTGAACCGGAGCGGAGTCCTGTTGAAAGACCAATGCGTATCTCCGAAGTGCTGCTTGGCCCACGGAAGTACTACGGCCTCGAGGATGTCGCAGCGGTAGACTTCTTGATTGATTTTGACCCCTTGATCCACGAAAACTAAGGGAATTTTACCACTGCCGCAAATTCCGCCCCAGACCATGACGGATTGCGGATTTTGACAGTGTTCGACGATGGCCGATGTACCGGGAGCCTTTACGGACCAGACTTTGTCGTTGTGGTGGTTGTGGGATTTTTCTATGGTGAAAAGCTTCTCGTCTGTGAAGAGAATTCGCTCCCATTGCTGACCGGCGGCGAGAGGAAGAAGTTGTTTTCCTCCGTGAGCAGTTGAACTTTTTGGAGCTTGTATGGCTTGAGGTTGAGCTCCTTTTTGGCCATTTGACGGACTGATTCGAGGTTGATACCGGTCTCACAGGCTATTTTCCTCATGGGAACCCTCGGATTTCAATTGACTCGCTTCTTGACGATGTTGCGATTGCTGGGTGTATTGACAGTGCGTTTTCTACCACTTCCTGGACGACGACCATCATGAACAAGCTCCTTGGAATGACGAATTGCATTGGACACGGTTTGTCGAGGCACATTGAGCAAACGAACAATTTCGCTTTGACGCCTACCTCGACGAAACAGCTCCAAAATCGCACTACGTTTGCTTGACATTCTAAAACTCTGTGAAATGGAATTATATCAAACTGAAAATTCACATATTAGTATAGTAAAGAGTAGAGAAACCAAGAGACTAAAAATTATTTGGCTGCGCTGAAATACTTCTGTTCCAGACCACAGCAAAATTTGTGCGAAGTTTTTCTTGTCCCCCTGTATGTAATTTGAGAAATTCACAATATTTGAAAAAACAATTACTCATTTCTGACATTCAAACATTAATCAGTAAATGAATTTCAAACTAAAGTACTCTTCACTTTGATTGAGAGTTGATTTATTAGAAAATTCAAAGATTCAAACATCGTCACAACGTTGCAAAAGTTTCAACTAGGTACATACATTTTGATTGAGTAGTACAGTTACCCAGTTAAGTTCTGATGATTTCGAAAATTGGCTTCACTATTCATTATTGAAAGGTGCGTCTCTTCTTTCTTTAATCTGAGTTCTGGATACACGATCTGTACAAAATTTTGCATATGGCTTGAATACGTCAGTCTCCAGGAATCCAGGTTTATCCAGTCGAGGTAAGGTGGGAGGATAATTAACTGAACAATTTCTTGAGAAAATTTCTCCACAAAAGTTTGTTCTCAAAAAATCGAATGTCGAGGTTGGTGTTTGGCAGGCTGCACATATCCTCCAGAATATTCTCAACAGCAGCAGGAAAAACAAATTCATTTAAGATTGTTCTGTTTCGTTCACCATTCGACCAATTTCTTCAAAACATTATGGACCAATCATTCCTCTAAAAGGGTTCATTGTCAAGTGTGGTTGGGTCAGAGCATAATGTGAATAGGTACCTACCACTAATTTCTTAATGTTTCAAAAGAAATATCGATTCCGAATAAATATGTCCTGAATTGTTAAGTGCAACAACACACTAGAAGTCAAATAAACAAGTTTTCTTTATCTCAAAACAACACCCGTTAGTTCTCCATCGAGGATTGAATCGTTGGATTATGTTTCGACAATACGACTTCCAAGTGGGCGAGGAATGGCGCCATGAAAGTAAGAAAGTATTATTCTGCCCCATGGCGGGTATTAATTTGCATTCGACATTTTACAGCGCCTGTAATGAACGATAATTATTCAATGAAATCCAACCGTACATTTGTAGTACGACGTTAACGGTCCGACTATGTTGGATTTTACAACTTTCTTGGTAGTTAACTATGGGATATAAAAAGTTGGGAATAAGTGGCTTTTGACGGATTACGAAACGGACGAACTATTGGAGATCTCTCTCGGATGCACATTTCGATAGATGGAAGAAATTGGTTGCCATTAGCGATTCGGCAGGGAATTTTCAAATGCTTCACGTTAATAATACACGTTGATTATGATTGATGACGATTCGAATCATTGGGTGATTCCAAGAAGATCGAGAATATCGCACGAAATTACATATTTAAGGGAGATAATTTCAGTTTCTTTGGACGATTTGTGGAGTATCTGAACAAATTACATGAATTTTTTGGGAGTTGATGGAAAGAAACGGCTTAGTTAATAAAAGAATTTCTGACATTACTGGCAAAAGAGAGGGGAGGATGAAAGGGACAAAATCAGCACTGCATTGGGTCCTTTGCACTAATACAGACACAGTGCGCTTCAAAATTATGGAACAAATTCATTTTCTCAGAAGAAAAATATTTGGCAACAAAATCCCGAAACAGGTCAATTTTTGTTTTACTTTTACCCAATTTTTATGCATTTTTGAAGGAATTTTGTTGCACCCTGTGCCATCCCCATCAACCCTCTAATTTTTTTGAATAGGGAAAGTGGGTCATGTGGTACGTTTTTGGGAAGGTCTTCTCTACAGGCGTGCAGAAATTTTCAAGAAAAAAAATATTTTTTTGGAAAAATTTGTTAGTTCAAAGTGGATTTCATTATGTGCACTTTGTCATGGCTCTTTCTTTGAATTGAAACATTTTATCGAAAAGTTTCAACTTCAGTAGAAACGTTCTAATAACATACCTAAGATAATAAGTGAAAAAAAAGTTCTTGAAAATTTATGCACGCCTGTAAAGAACATTCAAAGAACTTTCCAAAAGAGTACCATATGACCCACTTTTCCTATTCAAAAAATTTGGAGGGTTGATGCGGAAAGTACGTACTTTCCGGAAAGTACGTACCTTCCGGACTAGGCCGGAAAACCTCACGTCGTTGTTGTCATTGTGATAATCATCACAATAGCAACGAAATAACGGATGACAGTTCTGTTCTGTTCAATTCAAATAATAATCAAAATGTATAATAAAGAAATGTGTCGTCTCATTGATTTGTAATTCTACACGAAAAAATATTGTACGCAACACGCCCGAAAATAGTTTTTTTAGACTCACAGACTTCCAGGACTCGCCTACGGCTCGTCCTAGAATTTTGTCTATTCGTCCAAAAAAACCCTATTTTCCGGACTTGTTACGTAAATTACTATTTTCGAGTTTTTTCATAGCTTTGTCAGCAATTATTAAGACCTTCACATTGGTGATTGTAGTTGCATCGGAATAACATTTCAAGATATAAAATAGTATATTATTCTGTTTTACATAAGATTTGTGTAACTACAAGTGGTAGAAAATTCTTTTTTTGTGTTTTTTCTAACGCGCGCGCTTTAATGGTAGGGAATTCATAACCAGCGTCAGCAAGCATCAATCATAGAAGGCTGCGATCATTGTATTTTGACACTTAAAAACATCAAAAAAAGCTCGCATTTTACTAGAATAAATAGTATTGCATAGCCAGTAAAACCAATAAAATAATTTGCTTAAAAATGAATCGATTTGAGATTCATACTGTATGCAAAATATGTGTGAAATTTTCTGATGTAGGTAATGATCAATCATCGTACCATGAGTTATTTTTTATTCGCAATAATAGAGGATTGTGGCTTCAACTTGAAGAAAGAAAATTTGTTCCGAATTGTCCACGAATATTTGCATCTAAATTTCATACATATAAATACATATTTTATCAGACGTTATTGTTGGGTATCCCACAATGAAAAATCAGACCAGTTAGCAAGACGAGCATCTGAAACGCCATTCACAGGGCCAGAACCTGTGCTTGGAATCAGCAAAAACCGATGCAGGACCCTGATTGAGGAGTGGATAAAAAGACACCAGCAACACTGGGAACAGAGCGACGGGCAAACACACACCAAAGTCATGGTAGGACACAAAAGCCAAACCTTGACGGCTGACTTTCTGAATCAAAACAGAACGAAGGCACGTATAATAGTAGGTCTGCTGATGGGGCACTGTGGCCTTAGGAAACATCTGAACACCATGGGAATACTTAGAGAACCCGTGGATCGCAGACTTGGCGGTGAAGAGGAAGAAACTGCCTCTCACATCATCTTTGAATGCGACCCCCTAGGAAGGAGGCTTCACAGAGAAAACGGAGAAAACGGGAATTAATCCGAAAAACCTCAACAGGCTACTGAACCTGATAAAGGACACGAACCTATTCTCGTGAGGAACCACTGACGAAAGAGTGATACAATAGACCCTAGTTGGTCGCAGTGTCATCGTTAGGCCAAGTGCTAACCCGGACTCTTGTTCGACAGCCAATCAATCAATCAATGGGTATCCCACGAGAAGAAAATATCCATTATCCGTTTTGATTGGTTCAAAATTACAGGTTCTTGTAGAACTAAATGCTTATTGAATTTTGAAAATAGGCGAATCTTTTGTGAAATGATGAATTGTCGCCACAAGTTTATGGATGAAATAATCGCAAACACTGTTAGAACAATATCCCACAGAATCAAAAAAAGGGCCTTTGGCGTGAAAGCTGCCATTCATCAGCTTTTTCCTGAATCAGTCGTACCTATTCCTTTTTCGACACTGGAAAACAACGGTCGTCTTATCAACTGAAGGTTATCGAACTCATTCCAGGAAAGGTTTATTTTAGACACATAAGGCTGCTTGACATCGTTTTTGGTATTTGGTCTGTTGTACATTCATCAGATCAGTATCTCGCTGCGGATTTTATTGCTCTCTCGTAATTTTATCTCTACTATAAAACGGATTAAGTTACGCCTGAATCGAAGGCATTGTGTTTGGTGAAGGTACGTAAATGGAATGGTGTTTTGTTATGGTTTAGACAAATGTCTACGGAATGTTAATATTTTTGGAACGGATGGCAACTTATATTGGACTTTCCAAAGTGGTTCTTTTATTTTAGATTCATTTGAATAAATCGACTGGTATACAGGGCGATTCACGGTGGATGGCACATTAGACGTTTCTGGTGAACCAGATATCGCATATAAATTAATTTCATTTTTTTTTCACCGAAAATCATGACCTCTAAAAATGCTGATAACTTCGGGTTGAGAGACACTATGGCATTGAAATTTGGCTTAGAGTTAGGTGATACATGGATGCTTCCAACACATCAGTCTGATCTACGTAACTTCAATACAGGGTGATAAAAAATACAGTCTTTTCGTTTGCTTGAAAAAGTGATCGAAAGTTGTTTATTTTAAATGGAACGCCCTGTATATTATTACTTATTAGAAATTCAGAAAGCTGATGAAATTTGATTTCATTCTATGTATATCATGCCTATACCTAACTAGTCAAATTTCGGACTTATTAGCATTTGTTTGTCAAAATGTCCCTTCAGAATGGTATATTTCCATTCGGTAATTGGTACAGTCATTTTTTACCACCCTGTACCGAAGAAACGTAGATCAGGCTGATGTGTTGGAAGCATTCATGTATCACCTAACTCCAAACCAAATTTCAATGCCATGGTGTTTCTCAACCGGAAGTTATCAGAATTTTTAGAGGTCATGATTTTCGGTGAAAAAAATTGAAATTAATTTAAATTTCGAAAACGCCAACAGATAGATATAGGGAAATGTCGAGAAAAGTTGCCGAGAAGTTGTTGGAGATTCCAAAAATAATATAATATACCAGGTGTTCCATTTGAAAAAGCAAAGTTACGACTACTTTCTAATAGAAGTGGCAACACCGACGTAAATATTTTAGTTGTGTAGAAAATGTCCGATAATGCACTCATGCAAATTTTTAAAACGATCCGATATCTGGTTCACCAGAAACGTTTAATGTGCCATCCACAGTGAATCACCCTGTATAGTTTTCATTTTAGACTATACAGGGTGTATTTAAAGGTGAGTCTTTCCTTTTGACTCATCAAAATAAGTCATTTAACCAAAAATTTCGTATATGAATTATGCCCCTGGTTCGAGAAAACGAAACTAGAATATTTTCTAGTTTCTAGGTGAATCTGAAAATTCCCCAGCCCGAACCTGCTAACTGGCCAGCTTCGCCGTAGACATCAACATCTTGTTTTTTGTCTTCTCATCATACATGAATCAGAATATCGATTGTGATCAGTAATCTTCGGTGAGAGTACGGTGTAGATTGTACGAGTGTTTCGTTTCGAAAATGCCGCACGTTTATTTAGATAATGAACTTGTTGATATGCTTTCAATTTATCGTGAATCGAAACAAAATGCCAGTTCGGCGTATACGTTGTACAGAACAAGATTTCCGCTAAGAAATCACCCAACTTCGCGAATGTTCATAAACCTGGTGCAGATATGTAGAGATATAATGTTCAGAGATGCAGGCCAGAGTGGTATTAAGTTTTTGATGCCCAAAATTTTTTATAAATTTTTAAATTGAACATTTCATATAGGAAATTTTCGGTAAAATGACTTATTCTGATATACCTGTCAAAAGAAAAGCCTCACCCTAAAATATACCCTGTAGAAAGAGGATTTCTATAATAAATAGTGAAGCCAATTTTCAAAATCAACAGAACTAAACTGGTTAACTGTACTACTACGAAATCAACATGTAGCGAATTTTTTGCAACGTTGTGACGTTCGTTGAATTTCCTAATAAATAAACTCTCAATCAAAGTGAAAGTCATCAAAATATCGCGTAGGAAAAATGATATTTGGATTTATTAATTGTTAATGAATATAATGCAAAATATGTACTTTGGAAAATGGTTCGTATATGTCTTGTTCGTGGTAAATTGGACTATTTGAATCCTGATTTGAGTTTACACAGGTATGAGCTTCTCTTATCATTTCTAAGTAACAATGTCGTAGATTTCTCGATTTTTTGAATTTCACTTCACAGATTCCCTTCTGATATTGAGAGGAGGAACATCAATTCTAGAATTAGCTGGCTCTGCTCACCTAACTCAGAATCTGTTCCAATGTTTGAAACATTGTATGAATTCGTCAAAAAGAGTTAATTCACTTGTAATTTTATTTCCATTCCATTGCGTTAACACCACGCCACTGGACATTTCAAAGTTGCCCCGTCGGGATCTAATGATATTGCTATCCTTTATGCTATCTCCGTTCCACTCATTGAATACTGACTAAATTTTTGCTACACCAATTCTTGTCTCCTCTTTCTATGGTCTGAGGTCATCACTATTTGAAAACATTCTTGATTATACCACAGCTACTACTGCTTTTCTGTGATTCAAGCATAGATATAAGCTTATTCGATATATGTATGTAGTTCCCTGATTTTAAATATGCAAATAAATATCAGTACTTATAGCATTCGTTAAAAGATAATCATCTTCATGTATTATATTACTTGGAATGAAATGTTTTTAGGCCACAACAAACCGAAAAACACTTAAAACTCGAAAATTAATCCATTTGCTGAACGGGTTTTGAGATTATATCGATGGAATTGTACTAACTTTTGTGCTGGTCTTTTTTTCAGAGTGCAAAATCCACTATTCCAAAGAAATTACCTCATTGAATAAATACTCACCAGATAACTAGATATAAATCATCCCACATATAATTATGGATCGACAGATAATTTATGAATGAAAAACTAGAATGAAAATAGAACTGAAGGTGAACCACAAATTTATGAATACCATATGGCTAACTCTTTGTTTGCCTCCGGGTTCTCGAAAGCTCATTTTTTATTCCATTCAAAGCAGGGTATCGCATACCTTCTTTCATCATTACAAGGTTTTGATGTATTGCATTTATGTTAAAGTTTTCCGAAATTCTTTCGGCATCCAATTATGCCGAAATTATTCATTCATTCAAAACGATACAGAATAATATTCTGTGTATTATATATCCTTCTCCACCATATTGAAATTACAAATTACAATAATTCTATACTGATATGCTCATTCAAAAATATAAGAATCAAAATTTGTTTTACCAATGGATTTCGATTTATTTCTTCATCAGTTGAAAAATAGATATCTGCTTCGAAATTTATATTTTTACGTCGATTATTTTAAATCAGGCCCAGATAAATCTTTATATCTATACGTAGTGAAGGTGTTATGAAAGCATTACTGAATTTTTTATTTTTTGTTCCAGAAAAAGTGTGAGCTGATAAGTCGATGATTTCGGCAGGAGTTGATGGACGGTTGCCTTACATGACCTACCCCGAGCCTTGGCGGGGCCCGCCCAAACAGCCCCCCGCTGAATTCTTAAGGCCAGCCCCCAAACCGCTACCCAACAATAGGTAGGTCTCTTGATTCTCCAAAATTAACGATGATTTCGTTTCATGTTAGGTATTTCAACAACACCAGAACTCCTATACCTTCACACTGACAACGATTTTTCAATCACTCTGATTTTTTCCTTCGTATTTTATCGATACAGACCTTAAACCATAGAAAAGAGAAGACACAGCATCTCATTCATAAATTCGGGAATTGCCAAAATTTAGTCAATATTCAATGAGTGGAAAGAAGATAGCATAAAAGATAGCAATATCATCAGATACGGTCGTGGCAACATTGCGGAATCTAACTTTGAAAGGTCCAGTGTCGCGGTGTTATCGGTATTGAAGAACGGAAATAATAATAATATAATAATAATAAAGGTCTTTATTGAAAGAATAAAATTACAAATTAATTAACTCTTTTTGACGAATTCATACAATAAAATTACAAATTAATTAACTCTTTTTGACGAATTCATACAATGTTCCGAACATTGAAACAGATTCTGACTTAGGTGTAGCAGAGTCAGCTAAATTCAGAATTGATGTTCCTGTTCTCAATAATCGAAGGGAATCTGAAGAGTGAAATTCAAAAATCGAAGAATCTATGCCATTGTTACTTAAAAATAATAAGAGTAGAACATACCTGTATAAACTCGAAGCAGGATTCAAATACATAGTCCAATGTACCACAGACAAGACACATACGAACCACTTTTTCAACGTATTTTGCTAATAATATTCAGAAATAAATCCAAATTCCACTTTTCCTACGCGATATCGTGATGACAACACTGTTCAAAACGTCATTAGTAACACAAAATTAATAAATTTAATAAATAAACTGTGCTGTTCGGATACTTTACCGATCTCTCTGAAAAACTTTCTACAAGTTCTTTATGGTCCAAATAAAGAGACTTGGATATTGAACAAGAATAAAAACATTTCTAATTACCATAGCTTGGTCGACTATTTGAAGCACGGATCTAAATTATGTATACCGCCCTAGTGCCATAAAAAGTTAATATTTCGCACTAGAGCGTTAAGTTCACAATTATTGCATTGGCAACCAGTCAATGAAATGAAACTAATGAAATGGTATGATGCCATGAAAAAATTTTTTTCCATATAATTTTTTATCTCTCATGGCCTCGTCTTGGATTATTTCTGTCGGCCCTCATGTATCGATATAATACTACTTTTGTTTCGATTAACAATAATGTCCGCTAGTGCCCTCATTTAATTATTTCTTTGATTTTTTCTAGGTACAATGGCATGATAACATCTTCCCCCAACGGTACGAGGCTGGCCCCACCTCCTCGTCCAATCACCACCAAATACTCGTCGCAGCCTTCTATCATAACTCCAGTGAACCTCACCCAGCATAAAGAAGAGGCATCCTTGGATGATTTGCAGCAATTTAATGCATATGCGAGACTCTTTCCGCACAATACCCACTTCACACCCTTCGCCCACTATCCAGCGCTATACCCGCACTATCCGCATACGATGATGCGTCATGCGAACTTTCCCCCAACCCCACTATCACCTCTAGAAACGTTTTCTCCAACGACTCCTACGGGAACGACGAGTTCTACGTTTCTATCGCCATCTTACAGCCCTCCGTCAGTCTTGAAACCCGCCCAATCCATAGCGAGAGAAAAAAGGACTCCACCTCATACTCAAACCTCTCAAATACCCTCTCCTAATCAAGGAAACTTCAAAGTACCATCTGGAAAAGAGGGATCCCTAAAGCATAGGATACTGGTGAGGCCGGAGGATGTCCCGAGGAGTATCAATTCTGGTGCTTTGGATCTCCAGAAGCCAATGGAGGTTAGCAGGAAGAGGTTATTGGCATCCATGTCTCCGCCAAGGTCACCGAAGAGGTATCACAATAGCAATACGATGAACAATATCGGGTTTTCGGCTGGGTCTCTGATACAGTTGGCCAGTGGGGGTTTGAAGAAGGTGGAAGAGATGAAAACGGAAGATTTCATATGTTCGGCTGATAACAATCCGGAACTGAGGTTGGAGGAGAGCACGGTTGTGAAGATCGACGAGAACAAGACCACAGGGAATATAAATGTTACGCTTAGCTACAGTCAGAGGCGCATGCAGGTAAGAAGTTTTCACTGATTTTTTTTATGTCATCTTCAAAGAAATTCTTTCTTTCGCCAGATAAAATGAAAATTATGTCCCTTGTATTTTGAGCCCCAAGTGATCATCAATTTGACATCTCTCTTGTTATCGGAAAAGGAAAATTACCTAAATTGCATCCAACACATTGTTGTTTCTTTTTGACCCCTCATTTTTGTGGACAATAGCTTCATGATTTTGCCCTTCCTGGTGAAGAATTCGTGAACGTGGAAACTTTGGGTATCAGGTGTTTTTTTAGAGTATTAGAATTTTCGATAGGGATATCTGTGATTGGACAGAAGGTAGAAGCCATGTTGTTTTGAAAAGATTCTCGCCGCAACAACGTTTACAAATTTTTGAATTAATTTTTAAAATCAGTGTTCTATTTGCCAAACTTATAGAGCACTTCGTGAAATTTATGGTTTTCATAATCGTCCATCAGAGCATCTTATTCGTCGCACTATCGACAGATTTCGGACAGCATTTTCTCTACTCGATGCAACAACAACCAGACAAAAAACTATATGAGAGAAATAAATATCGCTGCTGTAAGTGATAATGTTAATGAAGATCCAGATTTGTCTATTCGTCGACGTTCAAAACAAGATGGACTCTGTGCGTCCACAACATGGAATATTTTGCGTGAAGATCTTAGTCTACACCCATACAAGATCTAACTGGTTCAAGAAATTAAGCCACTTGACCATAATAAGCGTCGTTTGTTCGCTGATTAGGCCCTAGGACAGCTTGAAGTTGTTATCGAAAAATTGTATTTAGCGATGAAGCTCATTTCTGGTTGAACGGTTATAAGCACAAGCAAAATTGCGGTTTATGGAGTGAAAACAATCCTCAAGAAGTTCTGCAGGTTCCATTGCATCCTGAAAAATGCACTGTATGGTGTGCTTTACACGCATCATCGGTCCATATTTTTTTTTAACGATGCTTGAGCTAATATTATAGTGAATGGTGCTCGTTACAGATCGATGATCAATGATTATTTGTTTCAAAATTTTGATGATATCGACCCAGAAGTGTTTTGGTTCCATCAAGATGGTGCTACACCTCATGCTGCTACCGTAACAATTTATTGAAAGAAAGATTTGGCTATAAAATTAGTTCGAGAAATAGTCCAATTAATTGGCTCCAAGATGATGCGACATAACTCCTATCGATTATTTCTATGGAGTTATGTCAAGTCATTGGTTTATGCTGATAAACCAGATACAATAAACGCTTTGGAAGCCAACATAACTCGTATTATTGCTGAAATAAGACCTGAGTTAATCGAAAAAGTTTTTAAAAATTGGTCTGGTCGAATCCGGTTCCTCAGAGCTATTTGTGGTGGACATATGCCGAAAATTATTTTTGAAACATAAATGTCATAAAATTATCTTTCACATAAAAAAATAAATTGGCTTCAATCTTAATTTGAATTTGTTTTATTTTAATTTAAAGTTTTTTCACTTCGAAAAACCGTCGATAGATCCATCTTGTAAGTTGATCTACCTTCTAGGTAGATTCGCATTCAAGAATCCAACGAAAAAAAAACCATATAAGAAATTATGAGTTTCTATTAGATATTTATGCTGATTTTATTCATTAAGAACTTCAATCGATACAAAATATAAAATACCAGCAAGGAACACCTACTGGCTTACATCCAGACTAGTTCTGTTCTTCTTTTTCTTCTTCATACGTTCCAAAATAGTCGGACGGTTCCTGGTAGGTGGGCGCATCAATCGAAAGAATCAGAATGGATATCTGTACGTTTGCCAGTAGTAGAATCGTATTTTTTTCTGGCAACATTTCATGGCGTAAATTGCTACATCGTAACAGACCGGGTAAAAATAAATCTTGGAACATGTTTCACTATAATGAGCTCACTAAATATAAATGGTGAGTTATGATCGTTTTCAAACGTGAATGAATACATTCGCTCATTGGTTCCACTGATTTAGTTGCCAGGTTTCCGGTAAAAACTTGGCATTTCTGCATTTCGAGACGTTGGAAAACCCACGTCTGACCACTTTGTTTCGTTCGTAAATATTAATTTAATCATCGCATGTCGTAATCATCGTTCTATATTATTCATATATTATAATAAAATGGTAACTCTGTGAACCGACCCGAGGGGAATCTGTCGAAAAAGTGGGTCTAGAAGAATCTTAAAATCTTAGCGAAGCTGCGATACATTGAGATAATTTTTATACCGTCGATTCATGTGAGTGAAATTTCGATTTTCTAGGCGATGTAGAAGAATTTATACATACTAAAAATACATGTATTGTTTAGTATAATTTTCTCAATGCAGAAGTATTTTTGAGAAATTTACGAAAATCGGGAACAAATCTGGCAAAAAAGGCAATTTTAAACTCGATAAAAACTTTTTTCACAGATATCCTGGCCGTGATGTAAATAAACTGCTCCACAAGAGTTAGGGATATCGTATTCAATCGTTTTCAAAAGTATGTAATCTTCGAGAAAATCGCTGTAAAATCATTTAAAACTCAATAACAACTTGAATCTATCCAATAAAAATCAGTATGAGACATTTCGTCAATCTGGTCGCCTTTTTTCTGAAGTTTGGTTCTTGCATATGCTTCATGAATGTTCTTATGTATTTTGAAATGAAGTCAGTTTAACAACGGCTTCGATTTGAAACGAGTTTTCTGAAAATGCCAAGACGTAAATTAACACGCTGAGGCTAATAGGGCTATCCTGGGTGGCCTAACTCAGGTTGTTGTAGCGGAAAGGCTCCAAGTCAGCCAAAATGTGATATCTTGACTTTGGAATAGGTTCAGGGAGACAGGTTTCGTGTTGGAAAGACCAAGGCTTGGTGGGCGATGAAAAGCAACACCTGCTCAGAATCATTTCATCAACGTTTCGGCGAGAAGAAACCCTACATCTGTACGTGTAGAATGCTACGGAATACTCTTCGAAATGCAGATGGGGTCCAAGTTTCCATCGAAACCATCAGACGACGTTTGAGAGAGGTGAATCTAGGTTCTAGACGTCCATTAAGAGGAGTTCCATTAACACGTGACCATAAGCGTCAAAACTAGAATGGGCAAGGCAACATATCAATTGGAACGATCAATGGCGTAGTGTCCTTTTCACTGATGAATCCAGATATGGACGATTTTCGAAGAATAATCCCACGCATACCCCGTAATCGTCGCTATGTCCCAGAAGTCCATCCATTCCGAGGGGGTATAGAATAGTTTCAACGAGCGCACAGATCTACACATTTGTCCTGGGAATATGACCGCCTTACAGTATAGGGAGCATGTCATTGACAATGTTGTGCTGCTATTGGTGGAACTTTTCAATTTCTAGACGATAACGCTAGACCGCACCTTGCAGCCATAGTTGAGAATGCTTGCGGGGAGCTTGCTATTCCACATTTACCAATACCTCCGCAATCCCTAGATTTGAATTGTATAGAACATGCATGGGATATGCTCCATAGAAGATTAGATAATCATCAACCTACCCCAGAATCCTTAAATGATCTGAGAGAGCTTCTATCCCGTTTATGGAACTAAATTCCTCAAAAAATATTCAACAACCTCGTGTGTAGTATGCAAAGAAGATGTCAAGCTGTTATTGATGCCCGTGGAGGACATACATTGTATTGATAGTCTTAAAATGCTTTTAGAATTTCGTTATTTTACTCGATATTTCCTAACCACCCTGTATACGCTGCAGACCTACAGGCTAGAATTAATTTGCAACTTGAAATCATATTAATATGAATTTTCATCACAAAAATCTTATTTTAACTATATTTTTGAGCAATTCAAGTCAATATCCCTAACTCATGTGGAGCAGTATATATACAGGGTTGGGATAAAGTTTGGCACCAAATTAATATAATTAAAACGGAACGGACGGTAATTTTGAAATTTGGCAGTTCGAACATTTAAAATTATTTTTTTTTAATTATTTTCAATAAATTTTTTCTACTAGTAAAAGCCCTGTATTTCTTATCTTTATAGATTTTCATAAACAATACGTCATGAAAAGCATGGAACCCGATATGGACAGATCCGAAACAAGGTGCACTTTCAGAATCTGCAGAAATATACAGGGTGTCCCATTTAAATGAAATTTTTTTTTGTCATTTCCGGTTAAACCGGAAGTATCTCATTAATGAAAATATGCTCATCAGATGCATTGTGGTCCATTACACTCAGCTGCCAAATTTCAAAAATATCGCCCATTTCGTTTTAAAGATATTAATTTGGTGCCAAACTTTATCCCAACCCTGTATATATAGGTACACGGATCGAATGATCGAATGCAAAATAGCTTGGTATTTATATTTTTCTATTTCTTCAGGAAAATTGATCAAACTTCGACATTTCGCCTATAAAATCACCCGATATGCAGAGATCTACGGACAAGGATAACTACCTGATAGGTAGATCTAGGGGCTCTACTAGTTATCAAACTAAACTTCATAGTCTCCTGTAGTTTTGTCGTATCTGTTCCCTCGAAATCCTCAGAAAATCAAAATTGTCATAAAAATACAGTTAGTATGGAAAGAAATCTAAACTACTTATATCTGGAAACAGGCAGGCAATGACTGATGTCCATCCCGTCCAATCCATCTGTTTTCTTCATTTTCGTTCAAATACTCCCTAGTACGCCTACACCCTGTATCTCGAAAACGTTTGCCCCCTTTTTCTCTTCAAATTATGCAAGGCATCTCTCCCTGTAATTGCAGTAGGTACATTGTTTCTCCCAAAAATCGAAAAAAACTCTAAACCAACTAGAACGTGATCAAATCTTTTACGAATAGAATATATCTCGAACTAAACCCAGACAAAGAAGAGGACACAGATTATAATAGATTTTCCGTCTCTTTTCGACGACTGGCATTCCAAAAACGCCTTACGATTAGGCGTAACAACTCGTCCAATGAAAATCAACAGCGTTCTCGACATCAAAAACGCTATTACGAAACTTTACGTCACGTCATTCGGTCGCGGCTGTGTGGTGCTACCGCCTGCGGCAAGGTACAGCAAGGTCGCTGACACCGTCTTGCATCTTGTCCGGACAACTTTCCGTTTACGTATGACACGAATTGTTTGTATGTACTTTTTTCTGTCGTGTTACATGAAAGACCGTTTTTAGGTCTAGTCATTAACGTCTCGACTCCATCTGCTTATGGAGGCTCTCGCAAAAAGGATCCATAAATAAAGCGATAGCCACTTTCCATAGAGACTCGACGCGTTCATAAATAAAGATATATTGTGCAAATTTTCGACTTGATTCTCCTATTCGATTTTTACCTTCCCATTTACGGGAGGGATGATGAATGCATATGAGCAAAGCGGTCATCGACGAATGCCTGTTATGGACGTTCGTACAGCTCTATTATCGGACATGTCGAAAGGCCATATGCACGTGAAGTGGGAGGAAGAATTCGATGACGCGATTATTCGAAAATTTGGGATGACAAACAGGTTCGATCCTGTTCACAATCGTGATTTTACTTTCCCGTATTATATTTCTTTATTATTTCTGCGACTGTGGTGCAAGGGGCACAAAAATAAAGGAAGCCTCTGATTGGGAAAACTCTACAACGTGCTTCTTGTGTTTCCTGTGAAATACATATAATGCAACATCATAGGACGACTGATCTCTTCAGTGTCTTCAGCCTTCAAAATAGGAAACGTATACCACCAGATGGTGGTGTAGTGCATTCATTTTTATTTATTGGATTATTCAGCTTAATAGAACAAATGTTGGGGCGCAGGGAATATTAACAAGAAATCCTACGCTGAACTAGATCTCACACTGACTATAATACACTAATTTTCCTTCACCAGTCATCTTGGAGTAGATACCTGCGGGGCGTGTCATTCGAAAGAAATTCAATTCCATGTAAGAATCCACAATTGTAAGAAACAATTAATTTTCACTAATCGACGGCTAAAACAAACCTTAATAAATTATCTTTGATAAAAATGGATATTTGTCATTTCGAAAAAAATAATTCAAGGATATAAATTTCGCGGAAACAAGACATTGTTGTAATATTATTTACAAAAAAACGATGAATTCTGAAAGAAAAATGAGATAGACGTTTGTTTAACTAAATGATATACTTCAATACTGAAATGAAAAAACACGAAAATATTTGTTCGTTTTGATGGTGGAAATGTTACAAAATAACCAAAAATGATGGCGAATACCATTTTCATTCATTCAATACTAAGTATTTTTTTATTATTTTTATCTTTATACACTCATACATCCCTTCATCAATCAGAAAAAAATAAATCGTTTCTGACTCCCTTTTTTTCAGGGACGTAGACCCTTAAAGGGCAGTATCACCTTTTGAATCGTGGTAAATCTCCATTCAAAAGTGGTCTCTTTATTTCACGAGTAAGTACCCTAATTTACGACGTAGAGACTTGATTTTTTTTAATTGAAGTTAAAGAACGTCCCGAGAGCAAATAGTTTTCTTTTTTTCGATTTAATTAGTTTTTCAATTAAAAAAAAAACAGGGTAATCGTTAGATCTGGGGTTATTGAATATGTTTTTCGTTTTTCATGAGTACAAGGTATATTTTTGAAATAATAATCATGAATAATTTTCGCAGTTTATAGAAGATTAAATTGCCGAGGGCAAATAGTTGCGATTTTTTCCAAAAAATGATGAATACCTGTCGAAAAAAAACCATTAAGTGTAGTTTCCAAAACCTGTTTTTTTTTAAATCGAAAAACTAATTAAATCGAAAAAATCGCAACTATTTGCCCTCGGCAATTTAATCTTCTATAAACCACAAAAATTTTCATGATTATTATTTCAAAAATATAGCTTGTACTCATGAAAAACGAAAAACATATTCAATAACCCCAGATCTAACGATTACCCTGGTTTTTTTAATTGAAAAACTAATTAAATCGAAAAAAAGAAAACTATTTGCCCTCTAGACGTTCTTCAACTTCTATTTAAAAAAAAATCAAGTCTCTACGTCGTGAATTAGGGTACTTACTCGTGAAATAAAGAGACCACTTTTGAATGGAGATTTACCACGATTCAAAAGGTGATACTGCCCCTTAAGTCCTGCGGCCAGTATTGATGTTATGTGTTCTGTACTCGCGCAATTCTGTCCATCAGGTCAGTGTCAGAGGATCTCTTTTAATCTCATGTGAAATTGTAAGTTGTTTGGAAAGTTTCGAGAAGAAAATGAAACAAAATCGAACTTAGATCAATCTTGCCGTTTGACCTTTACCAAAACAACCTCTTGAGCCGTAGCTATTTCATTATGATAAATAAGAACTAACAAATCCTTGCCTAGAGCTGGTCCAAAAGTTCAGATGAATGTCCATTTCTCCAGTATTCCCTTTGACTGCTTCGGAATCTAAGCACTAGCAGCCACAGCAAATACCACCTATACTGAGTGGAGAAATTGTCTGATAACTTCCATTTCATCTTCTCTTACTTCATGATTGCTAACAATGTAACAATGTTGTCGATTTTCTTATTCAGTTCAAAATTGCATTATCCATACATATACTCCATTCACTTTTATAAAGTATCCCGGTTGGTCATGATTTAGGTTTATGAAGTTTTTTTTTACTTGAAACTGACACAGGTTGGCACTCGTGAAAGTCGAATAATTCTGAGAGACGTTGCCAAGGCTACTTTCTATTTAGTCTTTTTTAACTTTGTTAATGAAGTTAGTTCTTTTGCGGTTTAACGGTGACATACAGGTTTCGTAGTACTACTATACATTTACATACTGGAGTATTTCAAGTCGTCAAGGTCTTCTGTAGGCTTATTTCTTGAGATTTTTGAAAAGTGGGGAATTGCATAGGTCCATCTGTTCCTTTAGAAGTTTTTCTGTCTGGTTATCAGAGTAAAATTAGAATAAAAGTACCTTTTATTATTTTTTCGAATGAACTATCACAAAGTAACGGACTATTCTGTCCATTATTTTCTCTCGGTTCATGATTTCCGTACAAGAAAATAGCAAACGGAATCTTCCAATCATGTTTATATACGTGGAATATTTCCAGTATTAAGTTTCGTCAACATTTTCCAGGTCTGTGCAATTATTAAATTTACATAATATTTTCTCGAATTCATTATTTTCTATAAGTGAATGAATATTTTGATAAATGCGTAATTACTACGATTTCTATGTAGACCTAACATTTTCAAAATATACGCGGTGAAATGTGTCAGAATTTCATGGGAACCGGGATATTTAAAAGTGAATGGAGTATACATATGTACTTCTCTTCACGTCTCATATTCTAATTCTTTAACTAAACACCAAACTATTCCTTGCTTTGAATTCAATGAAGACCCACAAATTCACAACTTCATGGCTAGTTTTCGGAATTCTCCCCCTGAAGTCATGTCTTTATCCAATGATAAAAAAAGACAGGAGTTTTTGAGCGCTCGTTCATCCATCTTGTGAGTAGATCCATCTTTTAAGTAGATTCGCATACAAGAATCCAAGAAAAATTTTCTTGACATCTGACAAAAAATTCTATAGCTGCTGTCAAAGAAATCTTTCATGACAATTGATAACATTGGAGATAAATAGATACGTCCTATCACATAAGATGTCCAACATGTAGTAGGCGTTGTAGTAGAATAAATACGACTGATGGAAATTTTACGATAGAATGAGAATGCTAGGCGCAGAAAGAGTAAGCTGAACAATGATGTGGTTGTGTAAGACTGAAGGCGCCAGGTCATGATGTACAAGGTGTTGCCAATAGTTTTCTGATTTCTTGAAGTCATGCATGCATCATGGAGAATTAAACCAGTTGAATCCTCGAATGAGTTTGAAAATTCTTCATATTTATGATTGACTATGCTCACCTGGTACTCACTTACATGGCAAACTGAGTTCTCCTGAAGTGAAGAAACGCCAGAGTTTGGCAAAAGAAAAGATCATCATGTTTCCACCATAGAACTTACATTATAAGTTACTATAAGTTCTATGGTTTCCACCCAACAAGAATATAATTTTCATTCTAAAGCGAACCTCACACGATAAGTCGAACTGACGTCTCCTGTCATAATTTCAATCCCAATCACAGAATAAAATTCTGTTATATCCCAATTCCTTCTGTCATTTGATATGGATATTCTGCAATTTTTAACGAGGAAAATGCTTATTTTATTTCATTACGTCGTCGTTTGAAAGTGCGATGACCTTTCATTACTTCCGTCAATATACTCATTATTGTTCGAATTTCTCTGCAATGATCAGAATATTTGGAAATCCGTCAGTAGAGTCATCATTCATAGATGCATAGAAACCCTGGTGTTGGCACTGATAAGATTTTGTTTAAGACCATCTTGTTGAAAGAAAATCTGTGTTTTTGATCTACTTTTCATTTCTCTCAAGAGGGGTCGTGCTTTTTCTCATTACCGCAATAGCGCCACGACCTTGAAATATTGCGGAGCATTCTGGAACTAGTCCAGAAACTACAATCAAGAGTGCCATAGGAATATACAATTTTTGGAGATGTTACAACAGGGTTTCTTTGCATCCATCACACGATATATCATAATGTGAGTCTTCGGTATGTCAGTCCGACTCATCGTGTATGTGTATGGTTGCATGGCTTAATGACTTTTCCTCACTTGGATAGCAATTGCAGGCATTTTGGGACAATACCTAACACGGCTGTGTTGAAGAAATGAACAGATTTCCTCATCCATATACTGAAGTGAAGAAAGACCTAAGTTCCTTTTGAAAGATTGCTAATTGGAATAATGTCCAGTTTTCCGTTGACTTTAGTTAAATGGATATGTTATGACAAAGAAGAAGATACCGGTAACTTATTTTCGATCGATTGCCGAAAATTAAATATCGAGAGGATGTAAGGCGGAGTTTGATCCGGTAATCCGTAGCTTCCGTCGTGAACTTTCATTTCTGAGCCTGACAACAGTGCTTTATTCAATCGGAGAAGAATCGGTGAAAGGGAGGAAGGAGCGCCGATGAATACGTCTGTGACCGCAGTAGTAGGCCTGGGATGTTCAAGGACATCTGGTCCCGGAACAGCAATGCTCAACGTGATTGTTACACAGACTTACCTACCACTAAAGCTCCCATACATAGTCTAGAAATTTGGTTTCTAATATGAACTTTTTTTTAACTCATCTCATTCTATTAGAATTTCGAATGGAGCTGTTTTAGGATATTACGTTTCGTTATTTTATTACTCTTCTGATATCGTGTAAATTGATTTTGATTCTCCACGTTTTTTCAACTGTCAGTCAGTACAACCTGCTTGCAAATTAATTTAATTATCATAAGGTCTAAGGGCTGGTTTATTCAACTGTCAAATAGCGCTTCTGACAGGAATGCGGTTCGTAAACGTATTTCCATCTCTCAGTATAGGAGAGAGTGATTAGTCTTAGATTTGTCTTAGCAAGTGGATAAATCTAGAGACCAGCTGGAGCTGAAAGTCCTCATTTGACAGAAGCTATTAAGATCCTAACCAAAAATTTTAATGATTTTGTGTGGGCTGAACGAGTTTTATTATGTTTTAATGAAATAGAAAGTAAATTCAATATATACTTCATTCACTTTTATAAAGTATCCCGGTTAGCCATGAAATTCTGACACATTTCACCGCGTATATTTTGAAAATGTTATAGTTATAGTCATTCCCCTGTCAGATACGCCCGCAACGTTGTCGTTCCTACATAAAAATCGTGGAATCTACGTATTTATCAGAATGTTTATTGACTTTGGGAAAATAATGAATTTGAGAAAATATTATGTGAATTCAATAATTCCAAAGACCTGGCGAATGTTTAAGAAACTTTTTTCTCTGTTAATACTGGAAATATTTCACGTATATATGGTTGGAAGATTTAGTTATGCTATTCCAGAATCGAGTGTTTAAATTTTACTGAAAAATAATGGACAGTTCATTCGAAAAAAGAATAAAAGTGCTTATATAACCCTACAGAAAAACTTATAAACGAACAGAACAGGCGAACCTATGGAATTCCCCACTTTTCAGAATTCCCAAAAATAAGCATACAGACGATAACTAAATACCTCTTTGCACAACTTGAAATACTCCGGTATGAAAATGTAGTAGTTTTTCGAAAACATGTGTCATAGTTAAACCTTAAAAGAACTAACTCCATTTACAAAGTTAAAAAAGAGTACCTAAATAGAAAGTAGCCTTGGCAACGTCGCTGAGAATTAACGAGTGCCAAAGTTCGTCAGTTTTAAGTAAAAGAACTTGATAAACCTAAACCATGGCCAACCGGGAATCTTTATAAAAGTGAATGGAGTATATGAGCAATCACCTGCTGATTTTTTCCGCATGAATTCAGAAATACCCTGTATAACTTGGTAACTTGTGTGTATACATTTTCTGTTTTTTTTTATGTGCAATGTACCTACTGTATATGAACTGTCTGTCTGTAATTGGGCTTAGGCCTGTTGATTTGTCAGTATAAATAAAGGAATTACAAAAAATCCCCTAATTGATCATTACATGATGAAGTTATAAATGCGGATTTATAATAGAGTTGGGATAACTTAAACCGATGGGAAGACTTGGAATTCTATCAGAGATTCTGTCTAACCAATCTCACAGTTTTAGTTTCTGAAGTTAGAATAAAAACCTACCATACTCGGAGATACCAAATAAATACTACAAATAGGTTGATCCGTGCACGTAGTATAAACGTCTCCGGTTCTCTATTCGCAGACTAATAAAAGACCTTTCTCTATTTCAGTATCGTAATGAGTTCATTACAGTACTAAAAACAGTGCTGTAATTAATTCATTACAGCATCGTTTTCAGTTACATTTTTCGTTTTGTGGTTGTCAACAATGGCTTCCGATCCTATCAAATTCCAGCAGACGTCAATTTGGAAATGTCAATTTTCGTATTTCCTAACATTCACACCAAGCTACAATATGAAAGTCACTAGGACCTATAATTTGAATTTTTCATTGAATTTCACAACATTTGACTGAAATAGAGAAAATATCGTCTAATTCTCGTTGCAGAATGCAATTCCAATACTCGTGCGTTCGAAAACTCGCTCCTTCGTCGCTCGTTTTCGAATTTCGCATTCGTATTGGAATAGGAGCCCATTCTGCAACTAGTTTTTTTAGAATATACTATTCTCTACTCCCATAGAATAATATATCCATTATTCAACCGATTTTGATCTGTAATAGTCTCTATAAACCAATGGTGTGAGGTAATAATAATTCACGCCTATAATTCACTCTAATACAAATAGAAAAAAATGTAGCTTACGATATTAATAAAAAAGTCGGGTCAATGGGAAACTCTATTTCAGACATCAAGGTAACGTTCTCGCCATACATTTCTACATTTTCTTAGGTCTGAATATCCAAAAATTGCATTTGGTGAACGTGAATTTTTGACGTCTTCTACGGGATTCGATATCGATTCGATTTTCGACCACAGAGATCGCTTTTGACGAATGTTGTCAATTTTGGAAATGCAGATCAATTCGAATTTCATTGAAGAAGTCGAGGATAAAGTATAGTGTTCAATTCGCGGTAATGGTCATAACACACTTGATGAATTACACACAATTATGACTTACATTACCGCTCATTGAACAATATACTAATTTGAAGGATCTCTTATTACTCATTCATCATCTCTTTCTTGCACTATGGACTTGCACACCATAATCTTTGTCATCGAATTGTACTGGTCTAGTAAAAACATGTTGTCATCGTTTCATGACTACCGAGATGATAAATGATGGTGAAGCTACAAAACCGCCAAGTGTCTGACCCCCTTTATGCCCCGGCTGGGCCCACTATAGTACTATACTACGCTTCTAGGCAACGTACGAGGACCGTAGCCAACATTCGCATTCTTGAGCCAGATTATTTATGAGCCTGCACCCGCAATCTATAGCTCGGTTCCTGTATCGATCGGAGCCAGTCGGTATGAAGGGGCACACGTGTTTGAACGGAGTGCCTGGCAAGGCTCTCCACCCCCGGCTAAGTTGGCGCTGCCTCAGGTCTGCTCAATTTCCAACCCTACCTGTTGCTAGATGCTTCTTTGATTTTTCCATCCGTTAATACCTACAACCTACAACGCCAGTTAGAATAAGGGTAATTAATGGTGGTTTCTGAAGGGGAAGGGTTGAAGATGATATTTGACCTTCACGTTCTGTTATGGTTACCCAGAAACGCCCTCAGGAGTATACAAAATCAAACTTATCGTTTCTGTATTTGCGTATGCAACGAGCTAAAAATAAAAGCACATAATCTCTAAATCATCGAGAAGTTAACTACCGAAAGTGCATATCGCACAACATCGACAGTATTCTCAGAAAATAATCGTACTCAGGCGAATATGTACTGGGATAAAGATAACTTCATCATCTCTGAAATTAGAACCTCATGTCGTTGACCTTAAATTTCTTACACGCCTTACCATTTTTATTGTTCAACATCCCACTGTACCTCTGCCAAATCCCATTTTGATGTTTATTTACTACGTTTATGACACTTATAATAAACATGTTTATGAATTACTCAGAGCTTATCAAGCGTTGTTTCGGCCAAATGTGTTTTCTTCGTAGTAATTTGCATAATGTGGAGTCGAATGACTCATCTGCGGTTTTAGTACATGGAAATAATTCCTTTCTTGCAATTTGGACATTTCGGTGGTATTTAAGATTCATATTATGTTGTGAGCTACGCCTAATAAAGGGCCATGAACTATGAAACAGCAAAGGCCAGTGAAAATGATTGTCTGGAAAACAATTCATTTGGTCGTCATTTTCATTGCTTCTATAGAAATGTTATAATTCCCCAAAGAGTCACTGATTTGATATCAATATATGGCACATACCATAAAATAAATATCGATATTGTGTTGATGAGTATGATGTTATCATATTGACCACGTCCGCTACTAAGACCTGCTGGGATAATATACCGATATTTTACATTTGATACATTAGAATTTTGGCTTTATTAGATCGATTCATTTTGTAAAAACACTCTTTCCTTCATTAGTGAAGTATTTCAAACATTGTCTTTTCATCCCTGCACTGTACATACTTCAAATCCATCAACAATAATAATTTTTATGTGTTTAATTTCAGGTAGCCGTGGAGTCTACAATAGAGCACCCTTATTTCATCTATGGCCAAGGGTGGGCCTCGTACAGTCCAGAGAAAACATTTCAAATTTACGGTCTCAAAGTGAATAGATTACAAGTAGGCGACATCTTGGTATCATTAACCCCAAGGGAAACACAAGAACAAAAATATCAACCAGAAAGGAGTTCAACAGTTCTGACAACAGTTTCATCTGCGACACATCCACAAGTTTCGTCAGTACTCTTAACAAGCTCAAACCAACACGAAAGTCAACCACAAACTCATCCATTGAACCTTCACAATTCGAATCAACCTCATAGGACTTTATCTCCAGATAGTCTAGCTGCAAAAAAACGAAGATGGTCAGCACCAGATCAAATTAGTGAAGATGAGATCAATAATAGGAGGCATCGTGGGGACTAGGTTTTCTTAAATTGACTGAATTGTTTTAAAATGATCGTGATAGATCGTACTTGATGTTAAATTGTGCTACATTTACAAACGTTTTGTATATTGTATATATGTATTTTTGTTTCATGTTTGAATGATGATTTTGGGAAGTCGCTGTGATTCAACCAACTTTCTGCTATTCTTGCCATTGCTTCACAGGTGTTGTGCATATCTAGAACTCTAGGATATATCATACTAAGATTGCTTTTCAATAAAATTTTATTTCATAACTTTTTCAAGGATTTTTTCCATAAATGATTAGTCCTGGCTACCTGATTGATTTTCAGAACAAAATTCGACATGCGCAAGTGTTTGAAGAGTTACATAAGAAAGGCTCCAATTTATGTCTTCTGGGTATCTTTCATAATTTCGAAATAATTAAATATCTATGTCACATTCTGGCTTTGAACTGAAAGGGTTATGGTTTTTTTCGGTTATTCAGAAATTTCTATTATTTTCCTTCTGCTATTCTAAACTTCTTTTTACTGCTTAACTAAAAATATCGAAACGCATCTTTCAAATTGTTGTTATATGATATCTATTTCCTTACAAAATCATGGTGATTTCCCATATTTCATAATGTTTTGTTGTGCAATGATGGCTTGATGCAAGTGACACATTTTAATTTTTGAATAATGAATTTGAGCCATGACAATATATCTCAAATTGCCATATTAGAGCTGAATGTTTAATACGTAATAGTGTGCCGGTACTGAGAAAATAGAGTATTAGGTAAAGTGATTCGGAATAATAACAATCATCTGTTGAAAATTAGTGGGAAGTTTTTGTAATGTTATAATTAGAAAAAAAGTTTAAAACCGTCGATCTCAATTGAGACGTGTGATAGAACTGCTTTTAATGTTGTTAAATAAGATCTGTTTCTGTTGCCTCTGAGGAAGTTTCATCTAGTAATAGTTGGTCATATCTGCATCTCAATCTGTAGGACCGTCAAATCTTTCAATTCATCCATAAACTGTACCTATAGGTATATCATTATTTCTCTGAATCTATTTGATGTCTTCAAAAACTTATTGATGTTTTTTTTGTAAACAATACTCTGCTTTTGAATGAATACGGATAAAATTCCGTTACAATCTAGAAATTGCTGTTGATCACCAAAAGGGATTTAGATGTTTACTGATGCAGATATTATGAATGCATTATTGTTTGTTGGTAATTAAAGATTTTCTTAAATATAAGGTTCAAAGTAATGAATATATTTTGTGCTTTCAAATGAATGATCATTTTCCATGTGAATTCTTGGCTGTGATACGATAAAATGAAAATTGTGGGTTATCTTTTCCCCCAAAATTATCGTATGGATCCTTAAACTACATACCTCACACCAGGCTTATTGTAGGAATATATTCTTAGCTATATTAACTCTCTGAATTGCTGTTGATTGGTTTAGATAGCTGTATTACCCATGGAAGGAACAGGATGTCTTCTGTGTAATGTATAAAAAACTGAAACAAAAATCACTTATTTTGGGAAGAAAAAAAATGTGTCAAAATTTTGAAAATACAAGTACATTGAACCTTAAACTAGATCATTACAAATATAATATGATAAAATCGTCGAAGAACTACAGCATATGTTCTTCGTAATTAATAGGCTAAATTTAATGCTATGTTCATTGTGCTTGTTTGATACAGGAAATGTTGAAAAAAGAACTATGTATTATGTAGATCTCAATTTTGTTTTAAGTAGGTAAAACTCAAAATTAATCAACTACTTTAGTTTCAATTGATACTAATTTGCTTATATTTGATTCCACCTTACAGTAGGTACATACCAGAGTTTGAAAATTATTATTCCTCACAATCCAAATTGTTTGGTTCGCAAGTTCCGAAACAATGATTACTTAGAAAGAAAGTTATGATCAAATATAAATGTTTGTGATGTTATTTTGAGTTTTAAAGGCATTCTGTGATATATGATTTCTCTTTAGTGAAACGTAATTTTGTTTTCTTGGAGGTAATTGGAATTCCATTTCAACTGGTTTCAATATGGATAGCGTAAAACACATTGTGAAACGAATGTTTCATTTGAACTCTTCGATACCAGTATATTTCGTTGTGATTGTACTTCAAAATATCCTAACTTTTAGCTAACAGTTATAAGCTCAAATAGAACAAATGAGAGTTCAAATGGAGTTATTATTATTTGGAGGAGACAATGATTTAACTGAAGTGCCTTGAAATGAGGTTTGACCTCTTAAGAATGTTATTTATGTAAAGGATCTATTGAAAAAGCTAACAGATTATGTATAGATGATATATATTATTTTACAGATACTTGTAAGGTGTGCCATGTTGTTCATGTGTAAAGCCGACTTGGCGATACATTCAACTAATAAAATAAGTTGAATATATATATTATATGTACTGATTTGGTTTTATTTCCATTTTGACTATAGAAAAAACCTCGTCACTCCTGCATGTTCAATAATATTGAATCTAATTGCATTGAAAATAAATTGTATTTGGAAGAACAAGGATTGCAAGACTGTATTTCTTCATTATCTTTCCTAACTAGCATTACTGAATCGAATGAATTGATCAACATCAATTAATCTTGCTTGATATACAGGTGTTTCTAAATTCATGCGAAAAATTTCAGGAGGTGATTGCTCGCATGAAATTAAGATGGATCTTTCCCATAACAAAATTTCAACAGCCCACCCCTTTCCGAGATATCATCCTCAAAAGGTGGTGACAAAATTTTTTTTTTCTGAAATTTCAGTAAAGCTAGAATCTTGAAATTCTGTTATTTTCTTGCACTCAGTAAAGGACTAATAACAGGTATTTTTCAACATTCCTGCTACATTATATGGGGTTGAAATGACCAACCCTTATTTTATTTCACATCAAAAATTTTTTTCGAGATGAAATTTCATGAAACCCTATAATCGTTGTTTTATTCAAAACAATTTTTTATGCTTAATTTTAGTCAACACCTTCCAGAGGCGGATTTACAGGATGGGGCTTCTGGAGGTAACTAGACACCCCCCTTATGAATAGCGAAGATCTGAGAAAAAGTTAGGCAACGTGATGACATAAAATATTTCATACATTGTGTACCTAATTTATTGGTTTTCAATAGGCATTACCCCTCCCATGAAAAAGAGCTTGCCACCTTTTAAGGGTGATATCTCGGAAAGGGGTGGGCTCAGGAAGTTTTCTTATAATACCCATCCTCCTGAATGACCTGAATTTTTTCGCATGAAATTAGAAATATCCTGTATAATCCATTAATTGATAATTAATGGATTATATTCGTATTGAAAAAAGAATAACGATAGCGTGTTCTCCTCGGAATTTGAAAACAAATTACACCATTTTTATAAGCTTTTATTTACTTTCACCTGTCCCGGTGTCTGTGTGTCTGTCTCTAATCAAATCTTGCAAGTTAAATACGACACACTTCTAATCGTCCGATTGATTTGAAATTTTGCAGGTGTACCTAATCCTGGTGACAATGCATCATGAAATATTTTTTATAGAAAAAAACAAAATGGCGGCTCCAAAATGGCGGATGAGTTTTGCAATTATAATCCGATTCCATTCAAAATTAGTATCTGGGGGTATTTGGGTTCGAAAATGATGATATTCTTGTCAAAACTGGGAAATTCAAGATGGCGGCCACAATATGGCGGACGAGTTTTGTAATTATGATCATATTCTATTCAAAATTGGTATATGGGGGTTTTCTGGGTCGGAAATTACGATTCTTCAAAATCGAGGAATTCAAGATGGCGGATGAATGTTGTTATAAAAGCTTATCTTCAAAAATGTTTTTTGAGAATTAGGCTTGTTTTAAACTTTGTCTAATGCAACCAAGGGCGGATTTACGGAGGGGGGGTACTGGGGGTAACTACCTTTCAGAGTAGGTCAGATCTTCAAAAATTGTTTTGACTGATGTTGATTTTTTTTCAACCAATTTCGCGAGCTGCCAATTGAATATACCTACAGCGCCCATAAATTCTTGACTTCATTTCAGTACTTTTGTCATACCTAAATATTTAGTGCGGACCCCTGCCGAACAAAATTTCTCTCTGCGCCACTGACAACAGAAATTGAACATATTGTTTTTTATTTTATTAGGTATACATGATGATATATGTAATATGCATACTCCAACACATGTGAATAAAAATTGTATTCACCGTCGACCGTCAATAAGCTTAAAATCTTCTCAAGACGGAGAGCGTAAGTTTTTATCAGTTTTGCTTTAATTCTGTATTGGACTAAAATATGAATTTTCACGGGGAGAAGATAGTTTGGTCCTAAAAACTACTATAATATTTTCAATATTTTACTTGTTCAGTTCAACAATTTATGTAGTATGTATAGTATATGTGCCATGAAAATTGTTCGACCTTTCAAAAAATGCTGAAAATTTCAATTATCGTTCTATTCTAATTGTATTTGGAAGAAAAATATCTTGATTTTTGTCATGTTTTTCAGAGCCTGAACACATTATTGTTGTGTCCCACTGGAAACTGATTTGTAAGAAATGGCTTTTAGTACAATAAATGCTGTAGTTTCCCGTTACAGAACAGGTGAGCACGAATATTTAAATAACTAATCACTTACATATGGTTACAGTTTCTGTACCAAAACAAAAATTGGATTTTTGGCGGCGACTGAAAATCTTCCAAGGCATTCAACTCAAAATAAATGGAATTCCGAAAAATAATGAGGATGTTGAGAGAATTCACATTGATTGCGTTTTGTCTACCAATAATCTTTTGGAGTGCATATGTATCAAAACAAGGTAAATCATTCCTAAACTTATTTTTCAGCTGAAAAATATAACATTTCGACAGAATCAAGGCTGCAACCACATTACATCAGGAATCGACGTGAATATGAGGATAGAAACACTACAAACAGACGTCGTGTATATGAAACTAGAATTTGTACCCTCAAAAAAGATGAGAAACCCATGATACCACAAGAGGAGAAACACAAGATGACGTCCGAAGTAATAAAAAGAAATTTTATTCGTAATTTTTTCGGTAGATTTATTCCTTGCTGCAAATGAGAATTGGATATTTTGACGAAATTCTGATTTCAATGAATGGATATGGGGGTCATTTATGACACATCGATTTTATAACATTCGTATAAGATATATGGAATATATGACTCTAAAAAAAGTAAATAACCCCTGTCTAAAGTGAATATACCTATCATTTCAATCTTGATCAGGAATATTTCATTATGAATGTTGAGAATGTATAGTAGGATATGACGACTTTTCATATTATTGTTTTAATGTAAAATTTTTACACAAGTTGGTTATTATACGGGTAATTGATTGACAATTGTATATCTCTGAATTGTTATAATATAACATATATGCAAAATAATAGCTAGTCATTTATAAGGTTAAAATAAAATTATTTACAAGATTGTCGTTTTTCTTTTTTGAGTTTTTATGTATAAACATACTGTGCTCAGTTGAGCGTTCAACTGTAAAACTGATGGTCTCTAGGTCTCTGATCTGATACAATATGTAGGTATACAGGGTGTTTCTCAATTCATGCGAAAAAATTCAGGAGGTCGATCAGGAGGTGATTGCTCGTATAAATATAGGTCTTTCCTATAACAAAACTTTCGAGATATATCACCCTTGAAAGAGGTGATCACTAAAATTGAGTTTAATTTTTTTCTCTTCAGCTATTGATTTTGGGAAAAAAAATTCAAGAATAAAATAGGTATGTTGATAAAACAAGGATTTCAAATTATAATTTTATTTCATGAAACTTCATCTCTAAAAAAAGGTTTTGATATGAATTAACGTAAGAGTTGCTAATTTCAACCCCGTATATAATGTAGCAGGAATATTGAAAAAATACAGGCCCGGATCTACGATTTTTTCTGACCGGGGCAAAAATTCATGATGGCGCCCCCCCCCCCCCCCATTTATGTAATACATATATGAATTCATAAAAAATAACAAAAATAAATTATACAAACGAATGATAAAAATAAAACTAATAATGAGGAAAATATCAAAAGGAAAGAAATTTGATTTTTTTCCTTCACAGCTACACGCGGCGTGATTTTCTTTCCGCGAACGCATCTATCAGCTCCTCGAAATCAGTTTCGGAAGCAATCTTGTTTTCTATAGCTAAGAAGCCAGGGAGACGTTTCTGACTCATTGGGAACGCAAATAATTTTTTATTATTTTTAATTTGCTAAAACTGCGTTCACATCTTGCAGACGTGATAGGTAATGTGTAGTATATTCTTAAAGCTATATTAACATTAGGAAAAGCTTCTTGCAGATCTTGCCTGCGAAGAACTTGTATCAGGTCTAATGAATTTGTTGAGGCTTTTGCGGCCATCGTTTGATGATATCTGGTCTTCTTTCGAGCATTTCGGCCGGCGTGGTTTATTAGATTTCGACGTTTCGCCAGATCGAGTGTCTGGCATCTTCAGGACTTGAGCTCAAGTATAAGAGAGAAATAATTCCTGAAGATGCCTGACACTCGATCTGGCGAAACATCGAAATCTAATAAACCACGCCGGCCGAAATGCTCGAAAGAAGACCAGATATCATCAGGTCTAATGAAGTCGATCTTTCACTAATTTCAGGAACCAACTCTTTGAAAACTGCTAGTTCCTAATAAAAATCAACTGCATTCAAGTCTCATCAATATTTTTGCGCTAAAATGGTGCCATTTTTCTGCAGATCCACTTTTTGCATGTTTAAAAGAGCATGGCCATTGAGGAATGCGAAATTCGTATGCAGACTCTCTGCTCTTTCTAATCTTTTTCTGATTTCTGACAATTATCTGTCGAAAACAACCTTAATTTACTTCGAGAATATAAACCAACTAGATCTAGCGTTCTTGACTCATCCTCTCACATTTCTTGGAAACACGTTTATTTCTAAGAATTGGCTCCACATCTAATTCTTATGAAAGGAGTGTAGCTTCCGAGATCCAGTTTTCAACAGGTTTTTCTCATTTTCTCTCGTTCCTTGCAAGATCCTCCCAAGACTATCAACGATAATGAACTTTCTGAATTTCCACGTTGACGGCCCTATCGATCTCTCGCAGAATATTATCCCAAATTGTTAGGTTCAGGATGAATCTAAAATCCATCACAGCCTGAAGCAAATGACCACCTTCATACTTGGATTCTGCGACTATTGAGATTTCTTCCGCAACTCCCAGGAAATTTTTGAGCAAGGCATTAACAGCTTGATGTTTAGCCCGTCTTGTTTTGGATACTAGGTACCTTTAAAATTTGTTTTCGTGCACTTTTTCATAAATGTCCATCGTGTGGTTGACTAACGAAAAAAAGAATGCAGTTTTTGTACAACACCAAATAAATTTACTGCTTCTGAACATGATGAAGCCGAATGGACACCCTGACACCCACAAGATTCAAAGAGTGTGTTAGGCATGGAACTAGTACAGCCAACTCGTTCATCTGTAGAATTCTGGATTGGACTCCTCTATATATGCCAGCCATATATGCCCTTGTCGTAGGATTGCCCGCGACATTTTTTGACATCGAAATCATCAGCTTGCAGTATATCTAGAATAATTGTCTATGATATTATTCTCCAGTTTTTCAGTCAACTTTTAAGAAGTCAATGATAGGTACTTTTCTTTATCTCATATCCAGACGTTCTCTTTAAATATCGTATACCTCAATTACACTCAGCCACTTCCACTGCTACTCGCGCTGCCAGAAATATTTACCGGAATACTTCTGCGGCAGTATGGAAAGGCAGCGAGTATTTACACTCAGCTCAAACATTTCTCTCGCGAACAAGTTTTGGCAATGGCGGACGACGAAATTGCACCTGATCCTGACATCAGAAGAGGTCTGAATGTCGCCCTAAGTGACTTTTTTCCCACTTTAATTCCTCAATTCTAAACATCTTCCAACCATCGTGCACTTTGTGCTTAAGTTTATGGTTTTCATCAGAAGAATCCCATATCACTCTTTCACTCTCAAGGTATTCTAGAAATGATATTATTTTTTCGTTGCTCCACTCCGTTGACATTTTTCGCAACAATTAACGATTTCAATCAATTGATACGACAACGTGCGCAACGCAGGCACGACAGTAACTGGGCTGAATGTGATCACTTCATGCCACTTGCGCTGCCGGTCCTTTGACTGCCGCACGAAAAACCGCTAATTTAGGGAGTGACCGGCAACGCGAGTAGCAGCACGAGTGGCAGTAGAAGTGAGGTGATTACATTCTCACCATGCTCATTTCCCTGCTCACTTCCCTGCTCCATGCCGTGGAAGTGGGCTGAGTGTAATTGACGGGGTATAACCTGGTTCATTTGATCTGTGTGAGATACATCTGGGGTGCAGTCTAACATAAAAGTGAAAGAGTTAGACTCCTTGATTTCATTAATAATTTTATCTGATTGCATGTCATAATGACAACGTTATGTCACTCAATTTTGATGACATAAGGAAGCTCATTATGGGACTAAGTACCATAATGAATTCATTATGGGACTAAGTACCATAATGAATTCATTATGGTACTAAGTACCATAATGAGCTTCCTTATGTCATCAAAATTGAGTGACATAACTTTAAAAATAGTTGTCATTGTGACATGTCGAAAATGCAGTTTTTAATTTTTCGAAAATGTATTGATATAAATGCCATCAGATAAAATTTTGTATGTAATACGAATCATAAACAATCATTATGGCACACGCCGTGTTATCGGACTCGGCTACGCCTCGCCCGATAACATTCACGACTTGTACCATAATGATCGTCTTTATGATCCTTATTACATAAATAACTATTATGCCGAACTTTGGTGGCCATTATTTAATCGATAATTTCATTTTGTGTAGTTTTGGACAGATACGTTTGCCTTTTTTTTTATGGCACTTCAGAGTCGGGTCATCTTTAAAAATAATAGTACTTTCTTCCGAGCAAATCAAACATTGAAAAAATTTAACCTCTGGTTGTGACTTGGCGCCCAGGGTGGGGCAAGCGGGGCGCTTGCCCCACCCTAGATCCGGGCCTGAAAAAATACCCGTGATTAGTGCTTTGCGAATGCACGACAACTGCAGAATTTTAAGATTCTATAAAAAAAAACTCTGTTCAAATATAACCCGTCAATTACACTCAGCCCACTTCCACGGCATGGAGCAGGGAAGTGAGCAGGGAAATGAGCATGGTGAGAATGTAATCACCTCACTTCTACTGCCACTCGTGCTGCTACTCGCGTTGCTGGTCACTCCCTAAATTAGCGGTTTTTCGTGCGGCAGTCAAAGGACCGGCAGCGCAAGTGGCATGAAGTGATCACATTCAGCCCAGTTACTGTCGTGCCTGCGTTGCGCACGTTGTCGTATCAATTGATTGAAATCGTTAATTGTTGCGAAAAATGTCAACGGAGTGGAGCAATGAAAAAATAATATCATTTCTAGAATACCTTGAGAGTGAAAGAGTGATATGGGATTCTTCTGATGAAAACCATAAACTTAAGCACAAAGTGCACGATGGTTGGAAGGATGTTTAGAATTGAGGAATTAAAGTGGGAAAAAAGTCACTTAGGGCGACATTCAGACCTCTTCTGATGTCAGGATCAGGTGCAATTTCGTCGTCCGCCATTGCCAAAACTTGATCGCGAGAGAAATGTTTGAGCTGAGTGTAAATACTCGCTGCCTTTCCATACTGCCGCAGAAGTATTCCGGGAAATATTTCTGGCAGCGCGAGTAGCAGTGGAAGTGGCTGAGTGTAATTGAGGTATATGAGACATCAAAATAAACAAAGTCGCGCAGAGGTAGGATGGGCTTCCTTCAGGTAGAGACTTTATTTCAGGGCTCCAGGGTCGGATCGAGGATAGTTCACACAATCATATAAACTCAAATTCAAATTCATTTATTCCACATATTCAAATTACAAATGTCATAAGTTTGAAAAAAATAATGCAGCGTCCAAAATAATATATTATGTATTACCCTATTAAAAATTATTCCGAATTTTGTTGGTCTTCTTCTGTGTCACTTTCATCCAGATTCACCAGCACTCGCTCTATTGTTGACTCCATGATATTATCGAGCTGACACATTTTTTCTTCGACATCAGTTACAACATGATGTATGCATTTCTTCCATTTCTCAGCACCAATCGAGCCTATAGCTCCCAGAAACAAATTACGAACCTCAGCAATTTTAAATGAGGAGTTCTGAGCAGCTACTTTTCCTTTTACTTGAGCCCAAATGAGCTCGATTGGATTCAGCTCGCAATGATATGGTGGGAGTCTCAATACTTCCCGTCTCATTGGCCATTTCATCTATAATTAATTTTTCATACCTCCCTCTATTTGCCTTGACCAGAGCAAGAAGTTCCGCCTTCAAAAGATCATTTTCGAAGGAAATATTTTTACTGAGCAACCAATTTTTGACATCTTCCTTGCGGGTTGAAGAAGACGGAATCGATTCCATTTTTCTCGAATGATAAACTGGCGTTGTCCATTACGATGACAGCGTTATGATCCAGAGTTGGCAAAATTGTTGAGAACCACTTTTCGAACGATTCCCCGTTCATTTCCTCATGGTAATCTCCGGATTTTTTCGATTCGAAAAACCATAGGCCGTTCTCTACAAATCCGTCTTCTCCCCCTATATGACATATAATCAGTCCTTTTCCTTTTCCACTTGGGTTTTCGAGACCAGTTGACAGACCTTCTCGAAAAGCCTGTCTGTTGGACCCAATCGATTCATCGACCCATATTGAATTTTTTGTACATCCCGCATTTATCCATGTCTCGTCAAGGTAATAAATTTTTCGGCCTTGCTCCCTAAATTCTCGAATTTTCTTCAAATAATTTCTCCTCCAAACAACTATTTCGTCTCTATCAATCAATAAACTATTACGACCACGTTTTTTGAATTTGAATTTCATTTTTTTCAATAATTTATAAAATGTTGTTTTTTTAAAATTCGGCAGGCTGTCATCGTTATTAACAACTTCCAAAACCTTCGAAATTGTAGGAATTTCATTAAGAAAAAAAAACCGTGAACTATTCTCCTAATTAAGTTCATGTCGAAATCGTCTATTGAATCGATGCTTTTTAGCGACTGGGATTTCTGCTTAGGTGGAATCAATAGATGATTTCGTTTATATATATATCAGATATATCAGGTAATAACCGTTGCGAATTTTAAAGGACCTAATTACAAGGGTTACAAGGGTGTAACAAAGACATCCAAAACATTCACTTGTATTCAAATTTCATAACCTACTATCGACATTCCGTTCTAAGCTTTAAGTACGATCCTGGCAGTCTTTTGGGGGCGTGACAAGAATTGTAGAGAAGGCCCTTTGACCAATAAGCTGTTAGTATGCGCAAAAACAAACCGATTTGGTTTGTTTGTTTACATTCTCTTATATTTGAACAGACTATAGCTCTACTTAAATTTTGGAAAAAAATCAATTTAGGGCCGGTTTTATAAAAGCCGAACCGACAGTTGAAACGTGTGCCAACTACCAGATTACGTATTTTTAGTGAGGAATTTGGTTCTTGACGCAACTGTTGAATCCTCGGTTGCCCTTTATAAAACCGGCCCTTAGTCACCACTTTTTAAGAGGAGAGGCCCATCTTAATTTCATATACGAGCAATCACCTCCTGAATTTTTTCGCATTAATTTAGGAACACCCTGTATATAAACAGGCCGGTGTCACATTGAATAGAAAACAGTTAGCTCCTTTAGTAGAAAAATTAAGATTTTGAAAATTAACTCCACGCGGCAATCCCCAGAGCCCAATTAGGCAGAGTAGGCAACTGCCTAGGGTCTCCGCGCACGAAAAAAATTGAATGTTCACAAGGAGTTATTTCAGTGGATCTTTTAAAATGGGTGTCCCTGTATGGAAAGTGGCCCCGAAAATTGCACTGCCTAGGGGCCCCCCCCATATAGTTAATCCGGCCCTGACATATACCCAATCCCTTAAATTTGAATAGGAAAGATGGGTCGTGCGATATGTTGTTGAAAAGTTCTTTTCCAATTCATTAATCTTTCTAGAGAGAAAGAACTAAACTTTATTGATCATAATCTCAATACAATCAAACGGCTATATCGACCTGCCAGTAAAAAACATTTTCATCTACAAGAATATCTGTTAAATTTTCAAGGTGTTATAGTGATTTTCAATATTCAAAGATTGGGAGTGCCGGTAGTTTTGCTGGTGTTGTCCTTCGGTAGCTGTGAATCAGTGGGTCCATAATATTTATGTTATTCTGGTTGGTGATGAATTTTTTGCTTAAAATTTCAAGTCTTCCTATATAATCATACAAAACTAGATACACGGTCCGACAGTAAAAATTACCATACTTTGAAGTAGATGGGATACCTATATATTTCCACTAGTGCCTTCCGTATGGTAGGGCAACATATTTGTAAAAAGGTGACCAACTCATGTTTTTATGTCATCGAATTTTCAAAATAATTTCAGAATTTTTATTTATTATACCTAAAACAAAACTTGATTGAATAGCTAAAGTAATTTGATGAGGTTGAAGGTTTGATAAAAGATACTACATATTTGAGTTTGACGAATTGCGAATTCCTTTGGAAAAAACTGTGGTGTGCTGAATTCACCCTAGTGAAATCCCAAGGGCATATAACAACGGTTGAAATTCTCCGATGTAATATGATTTTTGCACTTAATGGGCGCATGTAAAACTAATGAAATTCACTATTTTTGCTACTTATTCGATGCTATATACCTAATTTTTTATCTCCCCAAATTAGAGGTGGTAAAAGTCCTTAATCTACTGCAGGTTGAATAAAAACAATTACATTTTTTAGGATTTATTAATGAAAAATTTGTTAAAAAACTCATAACACTAATAATGCTAACTTAAAAAATATACAAGTTAAAGAATACTAGAAGACTCTATCTTGATAACCACCATCTTGTATAGTTGAAACAGTGGGTCTCGGCAAAGTATGATGGCGTGTTTGTTGGGTTGCTCGACGTTGTGGGGCCAAAAACTCAAACATACTCTGAGTGTGGTTAGCAAGCATATTTCCAAGTTCACATGGCATCGGATCAGTCCAGAAGAAATCGTGATTTAATGCAGTGTCTGAATCAGCTCTTTTTATTGGATCCAGGACAAGTAGTCTGTCTAAGAGGTCAATAGCATAGGGATCTTTCAAATATGGCTTTAGACGTTCTCTAACCTGCAACAAAATGTTTTTTGAGTAATATTCATCCAGCCTTCGTAAGATAAGGAGGAAAGAAAAAAGGTATTAAGTCTGTCTGATCTAACCTTCCTCTTCTGAGTTTGTGGAAGTTCCATCTTTTTGAACAAGTCAAGATTCTCAACTCCAGGCCAAGCTTCAGGTGTTATAGATCCACACAATTGGGAGATGAGGGTTAGTTGCTGATGTTCACTATTTCCTTGCATTATAGGAGATCTAGTCCACATTTCTGCCATAATACAACCAGCACCCCACAGGTCCACTGGGGGGCCATAATTTCTTTCACCTAATAAAAGCTCTGGTGGTCGGTACCACAATGTAACCACCCTGTTTGTGAATCTAAAAATGATTTCCAAAAATAAAATGGTATGAATGAAAAGTGTTCTTTCTGAAGAATATCTTCGCCAAACATTCCTTGATAGCTTCATTTTAAAGACATGAAAGTATCAAAATGACTTGTGGAGAAGCCTGCGAACAAGATCCCAATGCTTATCCTTCCCTTTTGCTTTGATAAATTATTCTGTACATTTTATTACATTGTGTTGGATTGTTTTAACAAATATTGAAGTCAAATTATTACCTGTTGGGTCCATTCTTGTTGATGCTGAAAGCTCTGGCCAAACCAAAATCAGCCAGCTTCAGAACACCATTTTTGGTGATAAGAACATTTGCAGCCTTCATATCTCTATGTAATATCTTATTGCTGTGAATATAATATAATCCATTCAACAGCTGTTGCATTACTTTCTTAATTTCTCCTAAGCTAAATTTCACATTAACATTAGATAACAGTCCAGCAAGATCATGTTCACAAAAGTCAAAAACGAGGTAGAATGTCGAACGGTATCTATTAGCCGCTGATGCTTTAGTTCGGCAGATCTCAATCAAGTTCACCACATTTTCATGTTTCAGTAGCTGTAATATCCTGATTTCTCTTAAAGCTGTTATTGGGAACTGCAAAATCACAACATATTACTTCAATTCTTGTACTATTTGAATTATACTTACACCTTCCTTCTCATTGTCCATGAGGACTTTCTTCATCGCAACAAACTTTTTTGGATTTTGCTTGTCTCGAGCTTTGAACACCTCCCTGAAATTCAAAAATTGCTGAATAAATAAAGGCTGATAGATGATACATGCTTCGACAAAAACCAAAATACATACCCAAAGGTGCCTTGACCAATTTTGGCCACTTTTTCATATTTTGTAGACTCGTCACAAAAAGGAAAGTTGAAATTAGATATGTATTCCTCCTTCTCCCGCAAGCTCATCACCTGGGGAGGATTGAACTTCATTTCTCTGGAATTTCCAGGCTGCATCTTGAAGGATGGATATTCTAGTGAACTTTAAGTTAGTATGGAAAACATAGTCGCCATTTTCATGGCCAACAACTTAAACACTGTATTTCAATTTGAATCAAAGCTCAACAAACACTTAATTGCATTTAAATAACAAAATATATCAAATAATCAGATAACCGTTGTCTTGTCATTGCAAAAGGAGTGAGAAGACCACAAAGAGGAAGACACAATGAAAATAAGATGCGCACAGACAAAGAGGCACAGATATGCGCATACCTTGACATGAACTACTGTTCTTCTTCTGTATTCGCGATTCAGGGGTAGGCAGCGCCCTCTACTACACGTGTATACGGGAGTGGGTAAGATTTGTAAACATTAGTTCTGACATAAGGTAATTTGCGAGGAAAAAATAAAATGGAAAGTGAAAAGAGTGTTTTTCTGAGCATAAGCGAATATTTTCCATATTTGGAAGCAACTCCAAATAGTAGGAAGGCTCTTTGGGTCTGAAGGAATGAGTAGCGTTGAGATTATAAAAGAATTCAGATAGCTGAACGAAGGTGTACTTAGGTATTTCGTATTGCATAAGGTTTTACTCTTTATCAAAATATATAGGTTCGTTATATTAATATTTCACCAGATATTTATGACTTAAATTCATGTTCTATTCTATAAAAACTTTTATTAACATATCCTGATAACTTGAAAACATTGGATTAAAAAAAACAATAGGACATCCTAGTTAATACAATGAATTTTTACATGGATATTGAAAACTAATCATCACACTCGGCAATATAAATTAATGATAATTATGGTAAAAAGGGGTTACAGTCCACTACGACATTAAGGTCTATTAGGCAATCCAAACCACGTGGCGCCCTGCCTCCAGATAACCTATAAATTTTCTGACAGGTCGCTGGCTTGCAGTAAATATGAGGAATTTTATTATCTTATAGGCATTTCATGAGTGAACGAGTGAGTTTTTATGATTTCTAATATCAAAAAGTATCCTGAAGTATCACTGACGAAGAAAATTTCACTAAATCATTAGATTACAACTTTTAGTATTGGGAGCCCGAAGAGATTAAAGAGAAAGTATTGGAGAAGGAATATTAATCAGAGCTCTGTCCCTGTAACTTCTTTATCCTTTTATATGATATAAATTTAAATATTCATCAGTTTTACATTTTACATGAACTGAATACTGCTTATTTCAGTGTCTACGAAGACACATTCACTTTAGTTTCTTATCTTCGATATTGTCAAGTCTTGATGACTGCTGGCCCAATTTCCTTTTGTTTCCTGATAAGTCACTTAATATGTGTATAATACACCAAGTTACACACACTGGGTGTTCCAAAATATTCAAGAAAATCCTCATAATTTGAACGACTTGCACATCCAACTTTGGCACACATTTATGGCATTTTTTATTGAAAATGCACTTAATTTAAATAATTTTCACTGGTCTGATATTCCTAAGAGTAAGATTGACTAGAAATATCGAAAAAATTTCCACATAAAACAATTTTTCAAGCAAATAAACGGTTTTAATGTCTACATGAACAAAGCTAAACTTGGTTTGTTTGACCACCAGCTAACCTCAAAAAAATATTTGACAGGTCGTTGGATTCCCTAATTGTGCTACCATTGTTTAAGGACTTAAACAATGGTGCTACTTTACTTATCATAACAGCAGAGATAACCGAGATGGTCAACTAGGAACTAAAAGTTTGGTACATTTTAATTCTCCATCTCTCTCTAAGTCAGGCGTGCCATGATATAGAGGCGCTGTACGACGGAATCGCGGAGCGCGGGAAATTTGAATAGCCTTCTCATCCAAATTATTCAGCGTTAAACGTAAGTTCGCAGAACTGAATGAAAAACCTTGCATTTTGCAACAGGACAAATGTGTTCTGCTGTAAAATGAAGGTTTTTCATACGGTTCTGCGAACTTAGTGTTTAAGTATTTTAAAGTGAATAGGTTTTATTAAATAAAAGTGGTTCATTCATACTCTTTCCTCGTATATTAAACATTGAATTCGAAAAAATACACTATTTCATTATTCATGAATAATTATGATCATTCGACCACAAGAACAACAGAAACTATTCAGAGTGGTAAAAAAGATTCAAGTAATAATATTGTTACAACTTTCATTATAAATCATTCCAATTGCTGGTGGTAATTTTGAATTACATAACATACATTGTTGAATTACATAACATACATTGTTGAATTACATTCAAGATGGGCAACAATTAAAAATTCATGGAAATTAAAATTTGATGCATAAAACCTTACTAAACAATTTTTCACAAAATATAATAGAGAATATATAATTCTAATAAAATAAAATTTTCCTGCACTAGATTCATCAGACTTTTTTACATATTTGTAGGCTTTTCAGACCATATTACTAGAATTGATTATAAATAAGGGTAAACAATGAAATATATTTTTATTATTGATGACGAAATTTTTTTATTTTTCTTTTAATTGAATTTCTTTCTTTCCTCAATTCTTTAATTTCCTGGTTTTTTCTCTTACACCACCAAGGGATTCCAATCCGACACAATGATTTTATCGTTAATTTTTTTATTTCCCCTTGATGATCAGCACATGCAAGAAGTTCAAAATTCAATTTTGTACCCAAGTAATTTTCTGAACTTAACATAATCTTTGGATGTGACTGATGTGAGGAAGACTCGTTTAGGTACTCCTCTAATGCAGTAATCCCGCATCCAATCAATATGGTAAAATCCTCACTTGGGTACAAAAGTTTGTTGGTACTAGACCATTCTTTATTTGAAACGAATGTATTATGAAATTCTAAATCAGAGGAAAGCAATTTAGAATCACATAATACACAAACTATCTTTTTTTTAATTCCCTTGATGATGAATCCAGAAACATAAGCCACAGAAAAAATTGTTGGACTTCCACGAGAAATATCGCCAGCTATATCTACTGATAAATCCCCCAAATCTAATTCAGTTTGAGAAACTGTACCAGCAGCTGATGATGTTTGCTCTACAGTGTCCATTTGCTGTTCATGTAAATTCAAAAATATTTGTAAATTTGATAACAATGTATGATCATCATCTTCACAATTTTTTGAAGCAAATGCCTTGTTTGCCAGGCCGTTCAAAATCTGGCACTTCAGGCTTCCAATGAATTGTTGGACTGTTGGATTGTCCCCACATCCGCATCCATACCTAACTGCTCCAAATAAATTCTCAAGGGGGTCTTGATTTAAGGACCTTGGATTTAAGGAGGAGCATCCCTGGATTTTCAAATAAGTCCATATGTCCTTTATCGCGTTTAGGGATGTAAGCCACGATGTCACATCGTTGTTGGTTGCTAGAAAGCTTTCGAATTTTAGAGTATTATGAATTGTAGATCTTACAGATACCCAAATGTTAAATCTCTGAATAATTAATAATCTTAAGCCCTGAAGAAGGAGAAAATATTGTCTCCGAAACGTTGGCTCTGTAGATTTAATTAGAGAAATAAACTGTCCACGTTTCTGATAAGTACTTTAATTTAAACATTATTAATATGTCAAGCATTTAATTAAATTATAAATAAAACGGACTACAGCAACTTGCAGGGACACAGTAGGTGATATTATGTGCATATTTTTCAATATTCTAGTTTTCGTAAAATCTACTGCTCCCCACAAATTACCATACTGTTAATACCTTCAACAGATGACATTCCTAAACCAGCATCACTCATCATCAAATCCTGCAAGGCCCCAGTATTTTCTGAAAGCATAAAATCAATGAGCACTCTAATATGGTGTATAAGTGATAAATAAAACGAACTAATGACACTATAATTGGCATATACACAGTAGGTGACCCTATCATATGCATATTTTCTTATTTTGCAGTTGATGTAGATCAATACCTTTGTGAAGTCCTGAAGACAGCATTCCGGAAGGACCAGCCTCACTTTCTTCTGGCAATTCATTTGAGGTGACCCACCAAAAAGGCACCGCATCTTTATTTAATTCATAGGAGATCAAGTTACGAAAGGAAGCTGGCTGGAAATGTTTATTACAAATCTTCCACCTTCTATGAGATTCTCCTTTGAATATCATTCCTAAACTTTCTTGCCACAACTTGGATCTAAAATTTTGAAAATATTAATATGATAATGTTTACGTAATTCAAATATCTTACTTTTCAATATTCCTGGGAAAACAATACATTCTCTTCACCTCCAGATCATCAGATCCACATACAATACAACGCATGTTGGCTAATTTACAAACAAATATTTCTGCTCTGAAGACAGGTCCACACCAATATCTGCTTGTTGTTAGCTCGAAGACGATTTGAAAGCAAAGAACGAGAATGCTGGAGAATTCCAACGAGGTAAACATTTTAAACGGCATATTTTATGATGTTGTAAACAGATTGTAAACAACACCATTTAGGATGTCAACAATCGCCATTTGCATTTGCAAAGAGCAGTTTCCTACCCTTTGGGCTTGAAAATTAGCGCCATCTAAGTAGTGGCACTCATCAGTTTTAAACAAGGATGAACTTATATGAAGTTCATTGAACAGACAGAGATGGCTAAATTTCCTTAAAATGTACCAAATTTCAGTACCTAGTTGACCATCTCGGTTATCTCTGATAACAGTATATTAAAGTATAAGTGGATATTAAGGTCTTTACTCTTTAGAGACGGAAATAGAGAAAGTGTTTTAAAGACCATGTTATCCACGAATACTTACACAATTTTTTTTATTGGTAGAATGTGAAATCATTTAAATACTTAAAGAAATGCAATTGACAGATCAATAATTAAAAATCGACGTTGAGATTTCACATGTTTGTGATGATAGTAACCATGACACAAAGGAGGCGCGATGATGACAGCTCTGTCAGGGGGCACAATAGACCTTAAGGTCGCAGTGGACTGTAACCCCTTTTCACTATAACTATAACCATGACACAACTTTAAAACACGTTCTGGTAATGAGCAAAATAAGGTACCTACCTATAAAATTACAGTTATTTGTTATTTCTAGTTTACAACTTTTGTACTTGGGAAAATAATGAAATGAGACTGGACCCCTGTTGGCTTTACTATTGCATCCATAAACGCAACAAAACGCATGTGATTTCGACATTTCAGGGCATTAATCACTCATCACAATGTTCAAACGTATATAACACAGAATCTGGAACACAATTTTTCTAACTCACTCCACTAAAATAGAAAAATTAACCGGTAATTAATGTAGAAATCGAAGTTTTCCATATACTTACCTACAAACCTACCCACTCCCGTTAATGCTGTTTCTGCCGCAAGGTGGCTTGGGAGATGAACTTGAACCGCCATTCAGCCTTCCCGAATATCGTGAGTCCTGGACCAAATCGAGTCCGTAGCCTTAATATTATAATACATATAACAATTGTTATAAGATTGAATTAAAGAATGGTAAAACGTAGCTTACGTTAGTTGTTACACGTAAAGTAGATTTTTTTAATTTGACAACCCCGCATTTTATTTTTTTTTGTGTAAAAAGTAATAATGTTGTTTTCAATCAAAAAATAAAGGAACTGTCCATAGGACATGGATAATCATGAGGGAAATGGACTAGTAGAGATCTAATTTCCAAAGTATACAACCGCAGCAGGATAATGACATACCGGTTTCTGGCTTATTAGCCGTCATCAGTGCCATATAATCACATGCTACGATGGATACCAACGGTGGTGCCACCCGGTGGTATACTTTGGAAATTAGATCTCTATACTAGTCCATTTCCCTCATAGTTTTTAATTTTTCAGCTTTAATTTTACCAAAAGTCCGCAATTATTTTTCTCAAATAATGAAAATATTATCTATCAATTTTTCTAGGTTGTGGAGTGTCCTTTTCCCTAAAGCTACAATCGTGCCCATATAATTAGAGAAAATACCAACTGAAATGACATTTTGTAGCTCATACTAGATTACTGAAACTAGGAGTTTATAGGTTTAACAAATATAGGTACCTACCGGATGAGTTTACTTATGTAAAAAATATGGTTTACTGCTTTGCACACAATTATGGTTTCAGATCAGTCATGAGAAAATGTTGGCAAGGCGCACTCATCAGTCATCAGGATTAAATTTCTATAGGTTGAGGCCAGGCGCGGATCCAGGCCCGAATTTTGGGGGGGGAACTTTTAGATATTAAAATGCCAAAAGTACTGGTATTTTAGGCAATGGTTAATCAACAGTCAACACCAACTGCAAAAATATTCAAAAACTGCCATGGGTGCCCGCAAGGGGGGGGGGCAGGGGTGGTCATGGCCCCCCCTGAGATTTTGATGGCATTTTCAGCACAACACCCTCAATATTACTTTCTTTACACAAAGGGCAAGGAAAATTTTTTTGATCGTCATTACCTACTCGAAAACTCTATTTTATAAAAAATATCTGATTATCTGATAGCCTATTAGTAATCTACGACCTCAAATTGGTGAATACAGTAACTTTAGTGGCTATCTGAGAAAATTATATTTCGGCAAAATTTCCATATGTTGGGAAATTTCGCGCATTTTGAGAAATTAAATTTCTCGGATCACCATCAAAGTTGCTAGATTCACTAGTTCGAGGGGGTAGATTATGAATATGCAATCAGATTTTTGTCATAAATAATAGTTTTCGAGTAATGACCATAAAAAAATCCAAAAATTTTCGGAAATTTTCCACAAAAAATTAAAAATTTCCTGGAGTATCAAACTTACGAAGGAACTGATTACAGATTCGTAATCTACGACCTCGAATTAGTGACTAAGTACAGTTACTTTGGTAGCTATCTGAGAAAATGATATTTTTGCAAAATTTCCATGTTGGAAATGTTGCTGGATTCACTATAATTCGAGGGCGTTGATTAAGAATATGCAATCAGATATTTTTTATAAAAAATGAGTAATGACCATCAAAAAATCCAAAATTTTGGACTGTCATGAAATCCAAACTGATCTGTGGAGATGAAAAAAAGTTATATAATTCCATTCACAAAAGATAACTTTATGATAAACATGGGCGCGAACAAGGGGGGCGAGGGGGTCATTGCCCCCCCCAGATTTTGATGACGTTTTTCAGCACAACGCCCTCAATATTTCTTTCTCAATACAAAGGGCAAGGAAAAATGAGAAAAATTTCTGGGGGCTCCCATGAAAACTGTATTTTTAAACATTGAACATAAGCTTATTAAGCTTACACTGATTTAGTTTGACTTCTGATTTAAAAAATGTGGGCTACAAAAGATGGAGAATTTTAATGAAGGAAAAGTCTTAAAGTAACTCGAATTATCAGTTATGTTTTAGTTTTATCCTAAGTAAATATCACAAGAAAGATTAAAACGAATATATTATTTCACATTTTGAAAGTTTTAATTTCGAAACAGGGAAATTCTTAAACGTTCCCCCAGTTCCCCCCCCCCCCCCCCCCCCTTGGATCCGCGCCTGATGGTTGAGGCTGAATCGAAGTGAGTGTTCACTTGATGAACAAGAATATTCAATGTTTATTGTTGAATAGCCATGGTAATGTGTTCTATTAGAAGCTCCGCCTTTTTTATAGAAGGGCAGCTAATTTGACTAATAGTAAATATCGCGGAAATCTCAATTTTCAAGAATTTGGTGTGGGCGGGCAGTTTGGCTGCAGTGCCTAGCACAAATTTTCAGTGAAAACCTGGATCGATAAATAGATAATATTTTGAATATGAAACATTAGTCGGAAAAGAGGAAATATTTTTTCTGTTCACCAACTTCAAAATTGTTTTCCAGACACTCCAATGAAATAAAATCCATTACTATATATTTTATTTATCTTGTTTCCCAAATGCAATACATTATACAGATTATCACTATCATACAGTAATAGAAATCACCAGTAAAAAAAATAATTGCAAACTTATAAAAACTTATTGTATCAGTTGAATTCATTATTACATAATATGATTTTTCGATGATTATTTTATACAATCTACAACAAACATCTATACAAAGGAAGTAGATGAAAACTTCGAACCAATAAGGTCTTCATTCAATCAGAATTGGATTTACAATTCAAAAATGAGGCGAAAAATCAGCTAACAATTGATTATTTCTTAAAGTATAAAGTACATTCATATTGAGTTGAAGTTATGATTATTTCGCCTGATTTTAATGAGTACATGAATGATGCTTGATATTTGTCTTTGAGGAGACGGGAAAACTCACATATATCAGGGAAATATTTCAATCAGGTATTTTTGATATATATTTTGGTCAAAAGTGCTGATACATTCAAGTGATGAACGAACCATTTGTAACGAAAACCACTGGGTGAATTATATTTTTGAAATCAATTTTTTAAATTTTCGATTCTCCATTCATTTCGAAAGGATGTGTGGTAATGTCAAAGAAGAATGTATAATAGAAAAATGAATAAATTTTTAATGAACAATGATGATGATGTTTCACTAATGAGAATAGGTATATTAAAAACGATATTATCCTATGATTTCATTCTGTCCCACTTTCATTTACTGCCTGTTACGACGAGCAGCTGAAAAGAAATAACATTCATTATATATTTTATATTACTGTGTAGTGTGTAGTGATCATTGTCATAATAGTAAAGGGTGTTACAATATGATGAATCGACTTAATTTAAACATAATAAGTGGTGCCAAAATCTAATCTTTCTTCAATGAAATATGTAATTTGATCCATTTCAATTACAAACATCTCAATGTAATTTCTCGTGAATCTCATCCACGCGTTGTGGAATCCCATTTTTGAGTTAGACGGTCCTGGTTGGCTTGTTGAGATAGACTTTACCCTTCAAATATAGCCCCCTAAATAGATGCATTGAACACATGGTGTTGGCACTGATTAGATTTTGTTTAAGACTTTCTGGTCGAAAAAAAACTCAGACTAGGACCTACTTTTCATTTCTCTTGAAAGGGGTCGCGCTATTTTCCATTACCCCAAGAGCGCCAAAGACTCTTTGGTGAAATATTGCGGATAATTCCAGAACTACAATCAAGCATGACGATTTGATCTACAAATTTCGGTCACGATTTTCAGTTAGGAGTGGTTACTCTGGAGGATGTGTAAGCAGTGTAAGCATATATCCTCTTAAGAAAGAAGTCATATGACAAGATTTCTGTGGCCAAGTGACTTCACTGTTTCGGGAGATTTAGTGGCCAGGAAACTTCTTCCACAGGAGAGCCATTGTGGCATTTTGTAAAAACCACACATTATAACATAATACGCATCAGCGGCTCGAACACCATGATCAATGCTCAAATTTTTCATTATTAATTTGCGAATGACTGCAGATGTCAAAATGGAAATAACCTCAAAAATTGACGTTTAAGCTCTCTACACCTCAAAGAGTTTTAATTCTTTCTCTAGGGTTTACTGTTTACATGTAACATCTCTTCAAACTATTATAGCACCCTTTACATATTATTACAGGAATTTTCCAAAATGAGATGAAGGCTGATGCGAACTCCATTACCTACCCATCATATGGTATCGAAATGGCAACTCAATAAATAGACTTTTCTCAGTTTATATTAAATTAGCGATCAATGATGTTTTAACTTTGATAATTTCAACTTTAATAGTAAATGTTCATTCCCACCACAGAATTCTTCTTTAAAATGATTTAACCACAAATATTCAAATCACTTTTATAAAGTATCCCGGTTGGCAAAGATGTAGGTTTATCAAAATTTTTTACTTAAGGTCGGCGTTTAAAGCGAGTAAGAAAGCTCAGCCGATAGAGGCGCCACCGTCCATTTTATGGATATCTCCATAGAACATGCACTATCACTATCAAGTTCTATGAATATCTCTCTAATCATGAATTACTGCGTTCGTTATTACCAATCCGGAGACGGATCGGACACAGAACATCTAATAAATACGGATCTCTCTCTCTCCTCTCTTTCAGCCAGAGAGAGAGAGATCCGAATTATTGGATGTTCTGTGTCCGATCCGTCTCCGGATTGGTAATAACGAACGCAGTAAATGAAATGTACAATGGCGCTCTCTATCCGAAAAAGCGAATTTGTGGGTAAAGCAGGAACTTTTTCCCGCCAAAATTTGAATTTGGCCATTCTCTGCCAATTCCGTATTTCAAGTTGATCTTCTGAACGAAATTATCAGTAGATTCACTTTTAATCGGAAGTTGAACTATTTTCATGGGTCTTTCTGTTGAAATAAAACAGAAGCATGGGTTGGCTCATTTTCTTCTATTTTTGAAAGAAAAAAATTAACTGTCGCAATGAAATCGATTAAAATTATTTCAACAAGAACCCTAATCCTTTCTGAGTCTACCCACAAAATTTCAGTTCTCAAAGTGATACCGTTTTCGAAATCAACTTGAAATAAAAACACACTACATTGAACGCCCACCTTAAAACTGACTCAGGTTGGCACTCGCGAAATATCGGCATTAGGCAATGTTGTAAATAATAATTCTCAGAGACCTTGCCAATGCTAATTTATTTTACACCCTCAATAGTGAGGAATCCCACAGGTCCGTCTGTTCGTTTAGAAGTTTTTCTGTCGGTTTATTCGGGTACTGTTATTCTTTTTTCGAATGAACTATCACAAAGTAACGGACTATTCTGTCCATTATTTTTCAGTAAAATTTCAAAACTCGATTCTTGATTTCCCTACAGAAAATAGCATAACTGAATCTTCCAACTTCCAACCATGTTTATATACGAGAAATACACTGCGCAAAAAAAATTAACGCACATTCTGAAAATCTCAATTTTAATGGAAGTTAACTCTACATTTACTTTATAACTTATTTTTTATGTTCTCTCGGGATGTTTCGTAAGATAAGTTTATATTGTACCATTTCATATTTCAACATTGTTTTTTGTAGCATCTCCTGAAGAAGAGATAAATAAATCTTGAAAGCTCGAGACGTAAGGAAAAAAGAGTACCTACACTTATTGAATAGACTGCTATCCCAAATAAATTTCAATATATATATATATATTTAATATAAACTGCGCAAAAAAATTAACGCACATTCTGAAAATCTCAATTTTAATGAAAGTTAACTCTACATTGACTTTATAACTTATTTTTTATGTTCTCTCGGGAAGATTTTAAACGGAGCAAGACACATTAAATGGAAGAAAAATTCAAGATTTCACCGAATCTTATGTGAAAGAAGAGAAATGAACAATTTTCAAAATACTGAAATGCTGATAAGTGATTTAATACTTGGTATTTCCACCCCTTGCGTTAATTACACCTCGGCAACGACGGTCCATACTCAAAATGAGTGATCTTAAAATGTTCTGATCTAATCCTTCCCAGATTTCTCCGAGTTGGATTCCCAAGTCATTAAGAGTAGCTGGATGATTTTCTGAACTTCTCAGCCTTCTATTGAGGTTGTCCCAAACCTGCTCAATCGGATTGAGATCTGGACTTCTTGCTGGCCATTCCATTCGAGAGACTTCAACCTCTTCAAGGTATTCCTGAACGATGCGCGCACGATGGGGTCTGGCATTATCGTCCATAAAAATGAAATTTTCACCAATGTATGGGGCAAATGGCCCTACATGCTCTTCAAGAATGTTCCTTATATACTTATCAGCATTCATAGCTCCATTATCAACGACCACTAGGTCTGTGCGAGCAGTCAGAGATATTCCACCCCATACCATAATCGATCCTCCCCCGAAACCAGTAGTATTCAGGAAATTGCACTGAGCATATCTTTTATGTGAACGCCTGTATACAAGGGAACGTCGATCACAATGGTAGGGGCAGAATCTAGACTCATATGTGAAGAGAACTCTTTCCCAATCGGCCTCTTCCCAATGGATATGCTCTCTCGCAAAATCCAAACGCGCCCTTCGATGGGCTGGGGTAAGAGCTGGGCCTCTTGCCGCGACACGAGGCCTCAAATCATATTCTCTGAGGCGATTTCTTATTGTCTGAGTGCTAATTTGCACCTCATGAGTTTGCTCCAGCTGATTGTGAAGGAGGCGAGCGGTTGCAAACCGTTGTCTCAACGAAGAAACTCTCAAGTAACGTTCTTGAATGGCAGTTGTTACCCGTGGTCTACCTTGTCCTGGTCTTCGGACATTCATAACTGTCCCCCTGAATTGCTGCAACATTCTGGACACACTTGTATGGGAAACTCCAAACCTTTCTGCAAGTCTTGTGTATGTCCACCCTTCTTCTCGCAAAACTACCGCTTGGGCACATTCCTCTTGGGTCAAATTGCGTATTTCGCGTTGCATAGCGATCGAGTGTAGAAAATCAAACGAAAGAAAAACTATTGATCACTGGAATTGATCGAGAACAACTGATTTTAGAATGGAGCCAATACATTCAAAATCTGATAATATCATCTTTTTTTATTCCTGCTGGGAGAAAACATCTGTATTGAAGAAAAACGTTGAAAGTGGATAACATATGCATGCATAATTCTGATAAAAATAATTCATTGAGAACACCTTCAGTTGTAGAATAAATTTGAGATTTCCATAATGTGCGTTAATTTTTTTGCGCAGTGTATTTCCAGTATTAACAGAAGAAAACTTTCTTCAACATTCATGTTGCGTAGTTATCTGGCAGGAAAATGACAATTACCTAACATTTTCAGAATATACACGGTGAAATGTGTCAGATTGTCATGGCCAACCGGGATAGTATATGAAAGTGAATAGAGTATAACAGTGTTTATAACAAACATTTCCTTGAACATTATGACATCCATCAATCAAATTTCAATATGAAAACCCAAATTTTTCGGACTATAGCATGCTGTGAAACGTCCAAACGAATTAAATTCGAAACAATTTCGTTGGTAACATTAGTACCTATTCATGAAATTGCAAGTTGTTTGAAAATATTCTCAAATAATCTAGTATGATACATCAGCCATCTTAGATATTTCTTTCGATTTTGGAACACTCTGTACAATACACATCTCATAATCACCAAATTCAAAAACAATTACAGATTCTGGTCAAAACAAAGAATAAGAATATTGAAAATAAACTTCAAAACCAAGAATAAATGAACGAAACAAGAATGAAAAGTTTTTGAACCAAGTGAACGATAAAAGAAAATAAAAGAACATAAAAGAACATAAAATAAAATAAACGAACCTTTTCCTTTCCCTTTGTTCCCTTTATTACCTTTAGTTGGCTTGGCACCTTTTGGTTTGCATTTTTTTGTGATTTGCCTGTTTTGTTCGCATGAAGCATCACTATTAGGCTTGATTTTGTCCGTTCTGGTCATCATGCTTTGGGCGTTGCATTCAGCCCATGTACCTTTCTCGTATCGGCAGGCTGAAATCATAAGAAGAGAAAATAGAGAATGTGTAATAACTAAAGGGTCCAATGAGAGGCGTTATTTTGACATTCAAAGATGCCATTTTTTAGATAAATTATGTTTATTTCATTATAAAGAGAAACGTCTGCTGTTTTTAATAATAATAATAATATATATTTATCCACAAAAACACAAATACATTTGGTATAGGATATGTCAATTGTCAGTAATACAAAATGATATATTTACTAGCATTTACGCATAAGATATTCATCAACAGAATAGTAGCAATTTGTAAGCAAATAATGTTTTACAGATTTATTAAACAATACTTTACAATCTATGCGTCTTAATTCGATTGGAAGTGCATTATATAATCTAATTCCCATATATTTATGAGATTTTTCATATCGGGTTAGTCTGTGGTATGGAACTAACATGTCATGTGATTGTCTTGTATAGTATTCATGATTGAAATTCAAAGGTAAAAATTCATTAATGTTTTCTTTGACATATTTCAATATTTCAAATATATAGGTAGAAGCCAAAGTTAGGATTTTAAGTTTCTTAAACAGTGGTCTACAGGAGGTTCTGATAGATACACGGCGAATAGATGTGACGGCTTTCTTTTGCAGTTTGAACACTCTTTCAATATAGGAAGATGAACCCCAAAACAATATTCCATACCTCACCCTGGAAACGAAGTGGCTGAAGTAATATGACATGCACACACTCTCATTAGTTAGATGTCTAAGCCTCAGCAGGGCATAACATACAGACGATAACTGAGAGCACAGACCACTAATGTGTTCCCACCAGTTAAGGTTTGAATCAATAGTGACACCCAGAAACTTTGTGAAGTCAGCTTATTCGACCGATCTTGAATTGATTCGCATCAAAAGGCTCTTGTTCTTATGGTCATTCGTGCTCTGCAATGCAAAGCTGATGAATACAGTTTTATTAATGTTCAGGAAAAGTTTGTTCACAGCAAACCGGTCTGAAAGCTGCAACATCCTTTCCTGCGCGACTACAAGAGCTTCCCACACTGATTTTCCAGTGCACAGAAGGGTATTGTCATCAGCAAACATCACCAAACTTGATGGATCATCCAAAACATCCGGTAGATCATTAATGAATACAAGAAAGAGCAGTGGACCAGGTATCGATCCCTGCGGAACACCGCAAGTTACATTAGCGAGAGATGATCGCACACCATTGATTTCCACAAATTGTATTCGTCCTGACAAATAGGACTCTATCAATCTATTTATTTGATCCCTCAACCCTAAAGAGACCATCTTTCTCAAAAGTATTTCATGCGATACCAAGTCGAAGGCTTTACTCAGGTCCATAAAAATAGCTAAACACTTTTCCCGATCTTCGATACTCTCATAGAGTTTAGTAATAAAAGCCATTATGGCTGACTGTGTTGACCTTTTTTGTCTGAAGCCATGTTGACAATTCGACAACAGATTATGTTTATTGAGAAAAGAAAGTATTCTATCAAATATTGCTCGCTCTATAATTTTAGAAATTGATGACAGTAGTGATATTGGTCTATAATTCTCAGCAGCTGTTTGATCACTTTTTTTGAATAGCATTTTAACGCGGGTTACCTTGAGAGCATCAGGAAATATACCCTCCTGCAATGACATGTTGATTAGATGAGCTAATATGGGCGTGAGCCAAACAGCAGCACTTTTGATCAAATTTGAAGAAATATTTTCAACACCTTGTGAATGAGAGTTTTTCAGACCGAGAACGGAAGAGAACATCAGCCAAATGACCACCACGACCACGACTACAGGACCCTATCCTTTCATGAAATTTTCCATAACACATCATCTCTCGATAGCGCAATGCATTCACTGTAATTGTTGCTTCAGTCCCATTATCGTCCAGTGACCCCGCCGGACCATAAACGGCACCAAAGAGTCACATGTTGAGGATAGAGAGGCTTTTCTACCATGCCTCTTCGGTTTTCCGAGCCACCGAGGTGGAAATGGGCCTCATCACTCAAGATGTTTTTTCGATGCATTTTCATGCATTTCAAGGACCCAATCAGTAAAGACACGACGTTGTTGATGATCGGCCGGCTTGAGTTTTTGTGTTAACTGAACTCCATAAGCCTGAAGACCAAAATCTTCATGCAAAATACGGCGTTATGACGTTTGTGGAATGTCTTATTCCAAAGAACGATGCCGCACATTTTTTGAAAGCGTAACTTTCCTCATCCTGGAAAGTGTAACATTTCAAGGAAATTCTTGAGCGCTTTTGATTACATGTAATTTCGATAAGGAATCAATCCCTGGAAAACTTCGAAAACCCATTTGGTAACAACCTGTATAGCATATCAATATATATATAAGAAAGATGTTGGTTACACCATTTATAAATCGAGATCGGATGGACTGTTTTTTATGAAACTTCATAAATGGATTCGTCTACGGTCTGGTTATTTATATATATATTTGAGTTGCCTACAACTCGGCGCTGTTGACCAAAACGTCTTAGCATAGGAGTACAGATCTCTGAAATGATTAGATTTCGTTGAGATATGAGAGAAGTTTCGTTCTTACCACTTCAGGTGACGCTATTCACACATTATTGTTGGTTATTTATTCAGTTTTATATATTCACAATAACGTAATCGTGAAGGTACTATATTATATAAATTAAAATAAGATTGTTACTTCCTAGAGTTTTTTATTGCGTGACTAGTTTCGCTCTGTATTGTCAGAGCATCCTCAGACTAGACTCACTGAACTCTCTCAACTTCGAATCGTCAAATAATGTAATAGATAAGGACAAAAATTACCGAAGTTCCTCATAAAACGTGTCTTCTATAAAAACTTAAAAACTATATTATATATCATTATCACCATTAGATGGCGATGTATATACAATTTCTGTGTAATTTGCATTGAACTCATAGTACCAAAGAGTCTTTGATAGTACCATGAAAGGCTTTTACTAGATCAAGAAGCGGGTGAACATCACAGTGAATTTTTATCGAAATGTCAAGTGATCGGATTGTGGCGATCAGTTTCAATCGTGAGTTGTTCATTCTCATCTTTTCTCATGATTTTTGAATTTTTTTGAATTAAACATATTTGCGGAAATAACCGAATCCATAATTAGGCATTGACATTTTATTTTTGTGTATCTGTCCTGTGGACAGCTCATATCCATGGAAAAATGGAAATCTCGCTGCTCCACCAACTAAGATGTTTACCAATTATTCTAAGCTGAGCACCAAAGGGCTAAGATGTTTTAAATAATGGTGTGAGCACTAATTAGATTTCGATTATCCAACATTGAGTATATTAGAAAAGTTTCATTTTTTCCACTTCAGAAAGCGCTCTTCACAAAATAAGTTCTCATTGTTAGTAGTTATTTCAAATATTTGAATTCATTCTGGTGAAGGGGTTGTGTTAATAGTCGATAGTTCTTTCAAGCAATAGTTTGTGTTCATATTCTTGACATTTTGATTCATATCAGTTCTGAGGGAAGGTTTAATATGGCTTATACTCCTATCAACAGTCACAAAGCGGAGCTGAATTTTTGGTGAGAATTATTGCGTCAACTGCGAATTCAAAAATTGCGAGAAATGTAGAGGTTATGTATATTCCGAAAGACAATATAGACAATAAAATAGATATCGAGGATGAAAATATGTTACTTAAATATTTTGAGTTCAATTCTTAAATATGAATAGAGTTTTATAAATGATATTCAGGGCTTGAAACGAAATGAAGCGATTCAAACATTTCTCATGAAATTATAAGGTTATGATCGAGAGTATTCAAATGAAGTTATGAATGACATATGATTCCCGACATATTACGATGTGTCAGAGAGATACTGAATTAGTAAATTAATATTCTCAATATTGCCGCACAAGCGCAGATCTGGATTCTTACCAAAGCCAGATTCAATTTTCATTGGTTCATTGCCCATATTGGAATTAGACCGGTGATCCGAGCTTGATCTAGCATCAACTCGATTTGACAGTTCAAAAATCAGAGACCCAACCCGTTGATCTCCGATCACCGGTGATCACGATTTGTGAAATCCACCGTAAGTATCATATAGGCGGAACAAAGTTCGCCGGGCCAGCTAGTATTTCAATATAAATTGAGATGACTTCGACTTTGTATAAAAAAGACATTGCTGCCTAGTATAAAAACATATACTTATGATAAAAATGGGATAAAAAAATGAAAGGATTATTTCGGATAAATCTTTGTTATCTATATGGTAGGTATGTAGAGAGCATTATCATTAATTCTTCGAACTTCGAATATTGTGATTGACCTTGAAAATGATATGAATAGGTAATTGATGTTTTTTATTTATATCAGTATCAAAAATCATCTCAGGATTCGGTTCATTACACTTTTGGTAGATATCGAAGAAGTAAAAATGGTAGTTGCTAAGCCAACGTGATCAACGACCACGAATTCTGGATTCTGTTCGAACTGATATCATCACATCAATAATAAACAAAATCAGCGATGTTATCATTCCACCACGTTTTATACTTTTCTGGCCAATGCATCGAAGCGTTTTCTCGGGTGAACCATTAAAATTGAGGAGCGGAAGCGATAGTCGGCAGAATGATCCCCTCTAAGCTCATAAATGTGATTTTGAAATTTCTCCAGAAGATTGGCAACAGAGTCCTGAGGGAGTAATATCGAAGAAAAACTTCAGGCAGAAGAAAAGGTGACGGGAGGATTAGATGGAATTTATATTGAATTTACAATATGAGGGGGATCCTCCTCAATTTTAGATCTAGCATTATGTGATTGGGGAAAGTACAGGGTGTGCCAAATTCGATGCTCAGTGCGAACATTTCATGAACTTCATATTGAAAAAATTTCGAAATAGATAATATTTTTGGAAAACATATTACGTGATTATACAGGGTGATTTTTTCAAGTATTTCATTAGACGTATTCGAGGAAGGAATTTTCATGCAGATTCAAGGTTCTGTATTTTTGTTTCGGAGTACATGAACTTAAATTGTAAAATATTTTCAAACGGAATCTACTAATGTACACTTCATTATTCAGAATGTAACACCCTGTATATTTATACATATTTGAATTCTTCGTTCAATTTTGCCTGGACTTGACGTATGATATGAGCAACCACTTCAAGCGATTGTTGAGTTATAGCCTGATTGTCAAATTTGTGGGCAGAAAGATTGTCTCAAATGAGTGTTCATATCTCCAAAATCCCTCATTGTAAGAATTTTTTTTGCAACAGTGGAACAAAAGAAAGTACGCTGATACTGCTTGTTGTATACATTATGAGTAAATATATTACAGGGTGTCTGAAACAGGGCTTCAAAGTGAGCCTCGAGAAAACTATCAAATCTATTTTTTTTCAAATGCTAACCATAAAAATTTGTAATTCCGATCGATTGCTCGTCAAAAACTAGTTAAGAATGCCCAAACATTTCTTGCTTTTAAAATCAGCAGTTTTGTCGTTATCAAATAATAGTCTATTGTTCAATGAGCGGTAATGGTACACCATTTATAACTCGAGATCGGATGGACTGATTGTTATGAAACTTCATATATGGATTCGTCTACGGTCTGGTTATTATAAAATACAATAAAACTTTGAAATAATCGATGAAAATTTTACTAGTGTGTAATTAGAGTAGCCTTCAACTCTGTGCTGTTGCCCAAAACTAAAATGTCTTAGTCAAGAAGAAAAATAAGAAAACGTCTCAGCGTATTTGTATTCTGTGAAGATTGAAGTACCATAGACAAAGTACTTCACTTCAAATTTTCAGCGTTGTATTGGCAGAACTAAAATGGTTTCTACAGTGATCAGAGGTATAGTTATAGTGAAAAGGGGTTACAGTCCATCACTGCGACCTTAATTAATTAATCATTGGAACTTTTTCTCATCCATATAATTCGATCGTGATTATGTATATTTTCATTTAGGTACAGCAATGAGAAAACTGTGAAGCATTCAAAGAAAAATTATATGTTCAACAATAATTAGATACCACTCAAATAAAGAGAATTCTTCTCGTGCGAATAACAATGTTACTAAAATTTTGTATATTTTGCCTAATTTATCTCCTGCTTGAAAAAATAGCAATGATTAGTTCATACAACTTTCACGGTGGGTTTCACAAAGCGTAATCATCGGTGATCGGAGCTTGATATAGAATCAACTCGATTCGACAGATCAGAGGACCAAGCTGTTGATCTCCGATCACCGGTGATTACGATTTGTCAAATCCACCGTTAGTATCATTCAGGCGGAACAAAGTTCGCCTGGCCAGCTAGTGTATGAAACAAAGTATCCTGTGAATGGCCGCCACGGTTATGCTGGCATGTACCGGGGTTTTCACTATAATTTGACCCCCCCTTTAACTTTGTTACTAAAGGAGATACAAAAAAATGTTTCATACAAAAATTTCACGAAATCAACTGAGGTTTTTTAATATGACTTCACGAACTGAAATATATACAAGGTGGCCAACATATTGATGGCAACTTCATTTTTTCAAATGGAACACCCTGTATATTTTCCTATATTTGGCTAGCTCTTTTTCCCCTAATTTCGAATATGTAACATATGTTGGTCTATCTCTCTTATTCTGAGCACCACAGAGTTTCAAATTTAAAGAACAACCTGGCAAGCTCAGCAATAACTTTTCAAGTGGCAGGCTGCGATTACTCAAAATGCCCATTTTTGGAGTTATGATAACGTATGTCATATCGTTACTAAGGAGATAACTCCAAAAACGGGCATTTTGAGTAATCGCAGCCTGCCACTTGAAAAGTTATTGCTGAGCTTGCCAGGTTGTTCTTTAAATTTGAAACTCTGTGGTGCTCAGAATAAGAGAGATAGACCAACATATGTTACATATTCGAAATTAGGGGAAAAAGAGCTAGCCAAATATAGGAAAATATACAGGGTGTTCCATTTGAAAAAATGAAATTGCCATCAATATGTTGGCCACCTTGTATATATTTCAGTTCGTGAAGTCATATTAAAAAACCTCAGTTGATTTCGTGAAATTTTTGTATGAAACATTTTTTTGTATCTCCTTTAGTAACAAAGTTAAAGGGGGGGTCAAATTATAGTGAAAAACCCGGTACTTTTAATGAAATTTACAAAATCGACATTGAATACATGTGGTGGTATTTCATTGATACAGCATCTAATTTCGTCTTTCAATGTTTCGATGGTTGCAGGCTTATTGAAAACTGTGCTTTCAGATAATCCCACAGCCAGAAGTCTAATCGCCAGAGCGTGGTGGCCAACTCTGGTCACCAAGTCGGGAAATGGCACTACCAGGATCAAAATTGTGAAGGATCGTCAATATTTCACGGGCCGTATGACATGTGACACCTTCCTGCCCAAACATGTCGTCAAGATCAAAAGCTTCCAAATAAGGCACAGAAACTGCCACTTATAAATGCTGGATTTTTTGGACACATGAGGTCATCCCCTCCAGTGTGCAACATTACCTTGGTTAAAATTCTCTCAGAAAGGCACACAATATTTGGAAGGAGAGAGCTTAACGAAATATGTCGAAATTGCTAGAGATTTTCGATCTCATCTCAGGGTTTCCGAATATATCTCACGTTATAACTCAGTTTATGTCAACTACGATAGATCGTAGTACCTCCGACATATTTCATTAAAACCTCGCAAACCGATTGGTGGAAGTTCACGTAGAATTTGGCTTCCTATCTCACCTCAATTAATTTGACTGATGCAAGAATTAGATCTAATGCCCCAACTCACAAACTCGAGATTATCTGTTCCGATTATAAATAGGGCCACTGTATCAGCGAACAAGACAGCTGGAGTTCCATTCGGTCGATCTTCTTATACGGGAAATTGTCTGCTAACAATGGTCTGAGCAAGATTAAGGAAAGGAAACCGCCTTATGTAACACCACTAATGCCATTAGGCCCGACCGTTTTCCGTGCATAGAACAAAGGACTACACTCCATCTTCTTGTTCTCTTCGGATGTTGGAGGATCTTTGATGTAGAAGCCAAAGATAATTTGCATTTGGTTCGTTTCATCCCGCACGAATTGTCCAACCCACTCGTATGTAAAACTGAAGGATCGGAATAGCAAATTGTTAAACAGGGCGAAGAATGTGAAAAAAGGTTCGATAAGATTATTTTATCATTCTCGTGACCAAATTAGCTTTTTTCTTGGGAATTTCTATGTAATTACAGACTTTTGAATGTAGATAATGAAACATTTTAAAATCAATAAACAATAAATTCGTAATTTTTTGAGCCGACATTAAATGACGAAATAATTTTTGATTCAATACATAAGGTCAGGAAGTATAGGGAATTTATTTTAAATACTCCATTCACTTTTATAAAGTATCCTGTTTGGCCAAGATTGAGGTTCATCTAGTTTTTTTACTTAAAACTGAGATGTTGCCGATGCCAATTTCTATTTATTGTTTTTCAAATTTGTAAATTGAGTTAGTTTTTTAAAGGTTTAACTGAGACACAGGTTTCATAGTACCTACTACTACATTTTCATACTGGAGTATTTAAAGTTGTACAAATAGGTATCAAAATGTCTTCGGTAGGCTTATTTCTCGAGAATTCTGAAAAGTGAGGAATTCCAAAGTCCGTCTGTTCATTTAGACGTTTTTCTGTCGGTTTATTCGAGTACTTTTATTTTTTTTTCGAATGAACTACCACAAAGTATCGGACTATTCTGTCCATTTTTCCGTAAAATTCCAACACTCGATTCTTGTTTTCCGTACAAGAAAAAAGCATAACTGCATCTTTCAACCATGTTCATATACGTGAACTATTTCCAGTATTAACAGAGAAAAAAAGTTTCTTCAACATTCGCCAGGTCTTTGGAATTATTAAATTAACCTAATATTTTCTCAAATTCTTTATATTCCCAAAGTTAGTGAACATTTTGATGAATACTTAATAACTACAATCTCTATGTAGAGAGGACAACGTTGAGCAGTAATCTTACAGAAAAATGACTACAACCTAACATTTTCAAAATATACAAGGTGAAATGTGTCATAATGTCATGGCCAACCAGGATACTTATAAAAGTAAATGGAGTATAAATAGTTAAATTTAGAAAGGGATTCTCTACCAAAATATAGGGGGCGGGGGGGTTATCATATAAGCTATTCTTTTCGAGCCACCCTGCTTAGTTATAGTCCCCTGAAAATAGCGTCCGAAAGATAGTATTGAATTTGTTTCTTAGAAACCAAAGGCTGGAATTATTTTCGACCTTAAATTTATCCATTAGGCGGATGTCAAGTTGACATTTTCATTGTGAACTTGTAAAATTATTGAATTAAGGTGGGCGTTCAATGTAGTGTGTTTTTATTTCAAGTTGATTTCGAAAACGGTTTCACTTTGAGAACTGAAATTTTGTGGGTGAACTCAGAAAGGATTAGGGTTCCTGTTGAAATAATTTTAATCGATTTCATTCCGACAGTTAATTTTTTCTCTTTCAAAAATAGAAGAAAATGAGCCAACCCATGCTTCTGTTTTATTTCAACAGAAAGACCCATGAAAATAGTTCAACTTCCGATTAAAAGTGAATCTACTGATAATTTCGTTCGGAAGATCAACTTGAAATACGGAATTGGCAGAGAATTGCCAAATTCAAATTTTGGCGGGAAAAATTTCCTGCTTTACCCACAAATTCGCTTATTTCATAGTTCGGCGATTTTCGGATAGAGAGCGCCATTGTACATTTCATTCAATATTAGAGAGATATTCATAGAACTTGATAGTGATAGTGCATGTTCTATGGAGATATTCCATAAAAAGGACGGCGGCGCCTCTATCGGCTGAGCTTTCCTATTCGCTCTAAACGCCGACCTTAATGTAACAAAACACACAATTTTATACTTGGATTACTTTCGATAAATTTTTCATTCTTGTTTTACATGAAATGTTATACAGATGGTTCTAAAACCGCTTCAGAAGCTGGCGCTGGGATTTACGGGATAAGTACCAAGTGTGCACCAAGCGTCCTTCAAACGGAAATACATATGAACTTGCAATCGGAAGATGTCTAGGTATACATCTAGAAAGAAACTATCAGAAGTGCGATATAGCTATTCATACAGATAGTCAAGCTGCTATTAAAGCACTGAGCTCCTACGTCATTGACTCAAAGCTGATTTGGGAGTGCAGAAACAAACTCAATGAGGTAGACAAGAAGAATAAGGTCTTTTTAATCAGGGTTCCTGGAAAGGACGCACAAAAGCCACTCACTGTGTATATTGAACTAAAACCTGAATGATTTGGCAACAATCTTTTGATTATTTATACACGAGTGAAATTTTTCACAAAGGTCGACATACTTTCATGGTATAACATTTAAAAAATATGCATCCTTAGAGTGCTCAAAGATACAACAACCTGGAATGATAATACTGTTTTCCTTCATAAACAGATTTTGAGATAGCGAAATGAGGAAAACAATGACACCGAATTATGTCCATCCTGTACATTCCTGAATAAAAACACATTTGGACCCAACGTCAATACCTATCATAATAATTTTACTGAATGAAAACCTATATTCCTTGACAGCAATCTCAACTACAGATAAGTTTTAAAGAAAAATTGTATGAAATCCGAATTTAAACCTGAATAATTTTGCAACTGTTCTTTGTACATTGATGAAACTTCCTACAGAGGTGGACATACATCATGGTATCATATTTTGAAAAACTCAGGGTGGTCCCAAAGCCACTAACAAAGTTACATTCAGTTACTTATACAGCTTCATGGAACAGCCTGTATAACGAAACTTAACGTGGTGGGCGGTGTTTGGATACCTGTGATATCTTGTTATTCTGAACCCAAGGCATCATGATGAAATTCTGAAAATTAGGAGAATTATCATCAAAATTTAAAGATTCATTTTTCCGTAGCCGCAATTTTGGAACGCCCTATAGAACAAACCGGATGTAAGACCTTCGTGAAAATCTGATATTTTGTTCTTAAGGTTGATATAAATATATTATGTAAAAATGGGGAAAATTCACTGGACCCGCTTTTCCTAAGTGTGCGGGGTCCTTTGCCCGTTTTTATACGACTGTCATTAACATTAACTGAGATAGCTATTGAGTAAACAATACACAATCAACCGGTACAGTTAACATTACATGCCTTCAGTGAATTTTGCAATTTTTGTATTGGAAAAATATATCTCTTCACAAGATCGCTATTATTTTTGATTTCCAGAGAATCTTTAATTTTTTTACATGTTCTCCGAAATTCATCCATTTAATTAACCCAATTTCCGACATTTCCTCAGAATAACCTTCGTCGTCTTCTTCGATAAAATATCAGATGAGCGCTGCTTTCCGTTCCACTTCGATTTCATGAACGCCCAATTAATTAACTCAGAATAGAAGGCAATCAGCTTTCAACTATAACCCGAAGTTCCGAGTGATGAATGATTACAAACAGAAAATATTTGGAAACTTTTTAATTAGACCGGCTGAAATGAAAAGCAGTTGTTTGTTGCGAATCGAGAATTCACAGATTCGCTAATGAAAATGGATGGAGGATCTCTCTCCTTCCCATTTAGTTCTCCGCACAAACTACAGTTTTAGGCGTCTTTGGAGAGGAATCAGTTCCAGATTAACACTGCACAAGTTACATATTTTTTCATTTCATTGAAACGGTTAACGGTTCATATTTTGAAATAACCGATCTTCTTGGGAAACAAAAGTATACTTGAGATATTTGCATGAAATTTGCCATTTTAGAGTTATTCCTAATTCTATCCAATTTACGATTCATCAAAAAATTTCGAAATATTGGCGGATCCATAGATCAAAACGACCTCTTTCGGCAAATTCAACCCAGAAAGGAGTAATATGTTGAGATGTTGTTCATTTTTGTTTGTTTTCATATTCAGGTTTTCTTGATATTTAGAAGTTTTTATCGAGTTCTGAGCAGAATTGGTATTGGAAAAAAATTCTTGAGAATATATTTATATCATTGTTATTCATTTAAAAAATTATTCACCAATTCATCATGCTTCCGCTGAAATTCTTCATAAAATCATCACGAGATCGGATGAAAACACCTACGATAATCAGTTCCACATTTCATAACATAATTCCAGAAAAGATTACCTACTCGTTTTCCTGAATTTTTGTTTAGAGTCCGGAGTGCCCTCATTAACGGTAGTTGGAATCGCCAATAACAAATGCATCAATTCTAAATACGTAAATACTAATACTCCAACTGACATCAAAATAAATATAAATTGAAATAACGAGCATTTTAACGTTGTTAATGTTTAAAGTTGGTTTGAACTACGCCTTAGATAGATGATAAGAGATGTTCTACCACGTTATGGTCTCCACTCACGAGGCAACCGAACCGGACACAAGCGGCAAAGATAATAAAGGGCCATAAAATCCGGCGCGTCCCATTGCAGATGCTATCAGTTCCCATGAAGAACATCGGAATTTTTGCAGTTGTGTCAGTCACTTCTACGAAAATTTCCGTAGAATTAGGGAATTCAGAAAGTTTCAACGGCATCTCCGATTTCGTTGAATATTATTGCACCAGGAAGTTGAATTCTTATCAGTTTTGCAAAATTGGTTATGCTGGCATTAGATGTCATAAAAAAACATCTGTTTACAATTCGCACCCTTTGTACCTAGACTGGTGGTGCTTGTACAGGTAGGTACGCTATTTTCACTCTTATTATTATGAGAAGACGGTCGAATTTGGGTAATCAAGATTTTGTTGTGTTTGCATCTGTGATTTCCGCTAAGAATTATCTATTCATTTTATACTCAGTCTTTCTCCAGCCTCCTTACTGATAGCTTCCTCATTTTCTGTGGAAATTCATTGTGGTGTGTGACATTTTTATTCAATTTAAAAGGTATGTTTGACTTGCCGTTATTGGTTTCTTTCATAATTTTACCTTACAAATTTTTTCAGCTCATTTTTAAGTTACGCGTGTGGCAGCACTGGGCAGTCGATTCCTGAACATCTTCAAGTTGAAATTCAGAAGCAAATTTGCTTAAAATGAAAGAATTTTTAACAGGATTCATAGAATTGTGCAGGCAGAAAACCGTTCTGCGTTCTGAATTCCGTAGAAGTGGCAACGCTGGCAAATTCTAGCAACATAATCCGTCTACCTCTTGTCAAAACCCAAGCGGCACATTTTATTGGCCATGATTTATTGCAGACCGGGATACAATATTTCCGATTCGGTGTCCCCCGTGGATGGGCACTATATGAGCCTTCTCTACAAAGACGGCTGTTGCTACGGCACAGGCTACAATGAGGATACAATTGTGTGATCGGCAACGTTATCGATTAAAATAAGTTGATTTATGGTTTATCTTTAATATGAAGCAGAAACGAAGATATTGTTACGAATTATGAATTATTGTTTACAACTGAATGAAAAAAGTTTGCTTCTGAGATATTTTTATGTTATCAAGAAAAAATGGATGAATTATTAATGCATACAAACTTAGTTCGAGGAAAATCTAAAAAGAGATGTATTCTGGATAAAGAAATGAGGCTTTACAATTGAAGACATAATGGAAGAAAACTTAGTGGTATTTTTACGAAATATATTTTTTTCAAAATTTGGTTTCAATAAGGTTAGTTTCAGATTGTATTCATTCACCTTTGACACCCTTCATGCACAAATAATCGAAACGCGAAACGGAATATCTGGGATGTAAAAGTGTTGCGATCTTCACAAAAACCGCAGAGTCATCTCATAAATATTAAATGATCCAAGTTGAGTTCTGCGACTCACCGGGTCCTGAATTATATTCCCGCAAGGATGCAAAAGACCTCAACAGAGTCCCCTATAACATTCTGGCAGTAATGAGTATTCATTGCAGAACTTTTTGACAGCACAGTGAAGGGAATCAAAAAATATGTAGGAGAGGTTGGAGCACAGATTTCATGGGGGGGAAATCAGCATTATGAGACAGAAGCTCATTTTTATTACCCTTATTTGTTGAGAGCCAAAAAGACACGTGTAACGTTTCTGTGCTTTTTTTAAATTCCAGTGCTGTTAACTTCATGTTGTCTTCGATAATCTCGGATTTTATAATATTAAACTAGCTGGGGCTAGAAATTGAAGCAGCAGAAGTATTTAGAAGTAGAATTCCCTGGTTTCCCTAGAGGTAATCACATAGTGGGATCTATGATTCAGTGCATTATGATCGGAAAAAACGAAATCCCGCTGTTTTTACAAGCTTTTATTTAGTTTCACCTGTCCCGGTGTCTGTCCTGTCTGTAATCAAATCTTGCAAGATAGATGCATAGAAATACCTGCTGTTGGCACTGATGAGATTTTGTTTAAGACTTTCTTGTCGATCGGAAATCTGAGATTTTGTGCAGAATTAAACGAAAAATTCAAATATGTATAAATATACAGGATGTTACATTTGAAATAACTTCGGAAGTAGATTCCGCCAGAAAATATTTTACAATTTAAGTTCATGTAGGTACCTACTCTAAAACAAAAATACAGAATCTTGAATTTGTATCAAAATTCCTTCCTCGAATACATCTAATGAAACACTTTTTTAATTTTGATGATTCAAATCTTCTGAAAACAAGAATATCATCAACTCTTCAGGAGCAGTTCATTATGTTCGCTTCTTTGTCGGTATATGCAGACAGCGTTGCCATTCGCCATCAGATCGAAGAATATTATTACGGTATTCAAATATTACAAAAAAAGTCCACCGAGTTGCCATTATTCCAATCGCGGGATGGGACCCCATTGGGAGGGTTTCATCTTCATTTCCAAGCAATTTTATCGACCTACGATCGGGGAATATAAATCAGGGTAGTTTTTGCGCTTAACTTCCGGTGTGCTCACCCTGGCCGCTAATAAATTTCCTAGTTTTGACGTTATGTCCCGTTTTTAATGAATCTTCTCATATAAATAATGAATTTCGCGATTCCCTGTGCTCGGGCTAATTGCATCATCGGTGAAATATTGCAGCTTTCGTTGCTGCGTGATATCGGGCGAATACTGATTCGATTAGAAACGAAAACCTGGCCGCCAGGAAATTGAATAAAGGAACAAGTAGAGGAATCATGTATTTTCTCAGAGTTGTGTATCTTAGTTGCATGTAAACATACAGAAGCCACAGATCTCTTTATACAAGCCGCGAACTTAGTTGTGAGTTGTAAACAAAGCTACACTGAGCAGAATTCAAGCTCTATACTAGACTATACAATGTGGAGAAGCCAAATGGAATAAATTCATTATCTCGGTTACTGTAAATATTCATGAAATATCCCGAAACACGTCCAACTTGAATTTTAAAATGTCATTCGTCTACGTAGAAGTGCGAACCCTACCTTCATGTTTCTTGCAAAAAGCAAAAAAGAAGAAAAAAAAGAAACTTGTGAATTGTGATAACCAAAATTTCTTACAATATTCCCCCAAATATTTCCAAATTTCATTAGAATGATAGGTAGGGAAAGGGGGGCAAAACCGGGTATAGGGGCATAATCGGGTACTCCCAATCTACCCCCTTTGCGTTGGTTAAATTTTGTTCTCGTAGCATACGTTGATATCTCTTATCTACGCAAGTATTTCCACAAGTTCTGACAGGTGTGTGTGTATTTATCGGGGTTGTGCAGAACCACGTGAATCTTCGGTATGTAATCTTATTTTACCTAAATTTATCCCTACCTACAGATTGAGCTAACTATATTCTACGATAATTGACAATACATAATGTGATATGTAGGTTGTTTGGCTGTATGAAACTCTGTAGATAGACCTAATTTTTCTCATGTGTTTTTTATTATTCAACATTGATTAAAATATAAGCTCTGGGGCAAAACCGGAAAACCCACGTGGGGCACAACCGGGCGGTACCCATTTATGCCCCAGATGGATATTGACCAATGCACAGTGGCGGCTCGTGAACTTTTATCTTGGGTCGGCAGATATACAGGGTGTCCCAAGTTCGAGTGTCTATTAGACGTTTGTGGAGAACTGGACATATTTGAAATCTGAAAATTGGTATTATGATATTGTTCGAAATTCTCTACAGACCTAAGGTATTTTTGGATCCGGAGCACTTCCGGTTATGCAAGGAGTGAAAATAAATTTGTTCAACATTTTTTTTTTAATTTCTTCGTTTTTGATATTTTCCGATTCTTTTCGATATTTTTAAATCTATTTGAATGAATACAATGGTTTGACATGAATGTATTGAGCATTGATGACACAAACATATAATAAACGAAAAAATGAAAAAAAAATCGAACAAATTTATTTTCACTCCTTGTATAATCGGAGTGCTCAGGTTTCAAAAATATTTTAAGTCTGTAGAGTGTAGAGAATTTCGAACAATATCATAATCCCAATTTTCAGATTTTAAATATGTCCAGTTCTCCAGAAACTTCTAATAGGCACTCGAACTTGGGACACCCTGTATATAATAAACAACTGAAGCCTGCAGCCGCATCCCAGTATCCCACAATACAAACGAAAACACGATCCAATCCTTCCTCGTGTTTACGAATCGAGGCATTTCCAGTACGGCATAATCTTATTTGCCGTACCTGAGCCTGCAATAAGAGTTTAACGGCTACTGTTCAGCATTTTTTTTCGGCTAAAAATTTCTGGAAATAGTGGAAATAGACGGAAATTCATATAAGTACTATCATATTTAGCATTCACGTCTATAAAAGTTGTAAAAGTACGAAATACGACAAAAATTCGTTTTGAGCAACTTTTATCTCTTATAATTTGTGAGATTGAACGGAAACATCGCATTTTCGATTATGAAAAAGCATGAACTAATAGGCGAATGTAATATTTATCATTATCTGAATAAAATTCCAACAGAAATCTGTCGTTTCGTCTCATTCGTATTCGCCTTCCATTGATCCAGTACGGCCGAGTACGGCATGCCGTACCTACTTTAACGTCGGTCCCCAGAAAGCGTTCGATGCTTGGCGCTCTCGTCTATGCTAGCAGTTACACACATTTCAATTCTCGGACTGAATTGGGTTGACGGTCAACGGCGTGGCGTTGAGATTGGAAGAGCGTATTTTCAAGAAGTTGAAATATTTCAGTTATATAATTTTTAGAATTTTATTGGGAATACAATAATTATAATAAATTTGGTAATTTAACAGAAGAAAGAGTAATTTAAATTTTGGCTGAACACAAAATATATAGGGTCGGCAGTGCCGACCCTGCCGTCCCTGACGAGCCGCCACTGCCAATGCATTAAATTTTTAGAAATTTGTTAGAGTGTTTCTTTATAAAAGTTTCACAGTTATAGTCGTCAACATTGGTCTACGGATGAGATGGAAAAAGTAATTATGGAAGTTGTTTCTAAAACGATGAACTAGAAAAAAGCAGACAATAATTATAATGATTCTCAATCAACTCTTGAAGATAGGGTTGAAAAAAGAATGAATGGAATGTCTTTGGAAAAGGCTAACTGTGAATAATACGCAGTACCCGGGTTTGCCCCAACCCTCGGGGCAGAACCGTAAAATAGAATATGATTCTTTTTGCTGGTTTTTTCATCTTGTATTTTTTGGGATGCCGTCTGGGACTTCAGAAATTCGAAAAATGACCCAGCAACGGTTTTCCTTAAAATTGAAACCTTCATATTTTCCAGAGATGATCGTGTTCGAAAAACATTTTTTTTTGTGGAAGATGTGTTTTAGCATGCTCTACAAGATACCACTTTCCAAATTTTTTGGGATGCCGTCTGGGACTGGAGAAATCCGAAAAATGACCCAGCATCGGTTTTCCTTCAAATTGAAACCTTCATATTTTCCAGAGATGATCGTGTTCGGAAATTTTTTTTTGTGGAAGATGTGTTTTAGCATGCTCCACAAGAAACCTCTTTCCAAATTTTTTGCGATGCCGTCTGGGACTTGAGAAATTCGAAAAATGACCCAGCAACGGTTTTCCTTCAAATTGAAACCTTCATATTTTCCAGAGATGATGGTGTTCGAAAAAAATTTTTTTGTGGAAGATGTGTTTTTGCATGCTCTACAAGAAACCACTTTCCAAATTTTTTGGGATGCCGTCTGGGACTGGGGAAATCCGAAAAATGACCCAACAACGGTTTTCCTTCAAATTGAAACCTTGATATTTTCCAGAGATGATCGTGGTCGAAAATTTTTTTTTGTGGAAGATGTGTTTTAGCATGCTCTACAAGAAACCACTTTCCAAATTTTTTGGGATGCCGTCTGGGACTTGAGAAATTCGAAAAATGACCCAGCCACGGTTTTCCTTCAAATTGAAACCTTGATATTTTCCAGAGATGATCGTGTTCGAAAATTTTTTTTTGTGGAAGATGTGTTTTAGCATGCTCTACAAGAAACCACTTTCCAAATTTTTTGGGATGCCGTCTGGGACTTGAGAAATTCGAAAAATGACCCAGCCACGGTTTTCCTTCAAATTGAAACCTTCATATTTTCCAGAGATGATCGTGTTCGAAAAATTTTTTTTTGTGGAAGATGTGTTTTAGCATGCTCTACGAGATACCATTCTCCAAATTTTTTGGGATGCCGTCTGGGACTTGAGAAATTCGAAAAATGACCCAGCAACGGTTTTCCTTAAAATTGAAACCTTCATATTTTCCAGAGATGATCGTGTTCGAAAATTTTTTTTTTGTGGAAGATGTGTTTTAGCATGCTCTACAAGATACCACTTTCCAAATTTTTTGGGATGCCGTCTGGGACTTGAGAAATCCGAAAAATGACCCAGCAACGGTTTTCCTTCAAATTGAAACCTTCATATTCTCCAGAGATGAAGAAGTAGCTTCCAGTTGTTCCCAATCAGCTACGATGCTCATTATGGTCAAGTGGATTTAGTTATTGAAGCAGTAGGATCTTGTATGGGAGTAGACCAAGATCTTCACGCAGAATTTTCCATGTGGTGGTCCAACTTGTTGTGAAAATCGAAGGATAGAAAAATCTGGATCTTCATTAACACTATCACTTACAGCACCGATATTTTCTTCTGTACGTACAGTTCTTCGTCTTGTTGTTGCATTAAGTACAGAAAATGTTGTCCGAAATTTATCGATGGTTCGACGAATAAGCTGCTCTGATGGACGATTATGTAAATCATAAATTTTACGAGGTGCTCTGTAAGTTTGGCGCATAGAACACTGATTTTGAAAATAAATTTCAACACTTTCCATGATAATTTGTCGATGCTTACTGAACAGAAATGCCGAAACAACATGGCTTCTACCTTCTGCCAAATCACAGCTATCCCTATTCGAAAATCACTCTAAGAAAACAACCGATATTTGTTTCATTTGGCTTGTCCACACTTTTCACCAAAGCGAGAACCAGGAGGACTCAAAATTTCGCATAGTTCTCGTAGTTTCAATATAGTGCGAATATGGCCTTTACACATGACGAACAAATACAAGACCTTTGATAACCCACATCGAATCTCCCTGATAGATAACGAAAGGGCTCGAATTTGAATACAAATATTTAGATTCTCGTAGTTTGTGAGCATAACCATTACCCACAACGAAGCACATCAGGACTAAACAAATTAACTTAGGGCTCAATGGATCTCATTGATTAGTTAATAATTTGCACTTTCCACCTAATTTCATTAGGTAAACCCACACTATACATGTTGCAAAATAGTTTATATACATACAAGGTAAACTTGCTTACAGGTAGAGGAAGGGAGAGACTAAACAAGGGTAGAATCTGCAATGGTGTCATTAGGAAAATATTGAATGGTTTAATGGCAACAATGAGAAGTTAAGAGAATATTAATGGACACATTATAGTATGAGGTTAGATGGTTGGTATTGAAATTTTCTAGATTTACGGAATATCAATTTCAGGGAAAAGCGCACAATATTGCCGGTAGCAAACTCATCAACTTTATGTAATGGAAAACCAGACTTATTGTGATTAGGTATGACTGCTAGCATTCTTGAAATATTTTTTCATTTTTCATGCACTCTTATAAAGTATCCCGGACTTTTTACTTAAAACTGACGCAGGTTGCCACTCGTGAAATGTCAAATAATTCTCAGAGGCGTTGCCAATGCTGATTTCTATTCAATCTCTTTTAACTTTGTAAATGCAGTTAGTTCTTTTAAATTTAAGGTTCAACCGTGACACAGGTTTCGTAGTTCTACTACCTTTTTATACTGGAGTATTTCAAGTTGTGCAAAAAGGTATTTAAATGTCTAATGTAGGCTTATTTCTTGAGAATTTAAAAAAAATGGGGAATTCCATAGATCCATCTGTTCGTTCAGAAGTTTTCTGTCGGGTAATTCGAATACTTTTATTTTTTTTTTCGAATGAACTATAAAAAAGTAATAGACTATTCTGTCCATTATTTTTCAGTAAAATTTCAACACTCGATTCTTGATTTCCCTACACGAAAATAGCATTACTGAATCTTCCAACCATGTTTATATACGTGAAATATTTCCAGTATTAACAGCGAAAAAGTTTCTTAAACATTCGCCAGGTCTTTGGAATTATGGAATTCACATTATATATTCTCAAATTGAATAAACATTCTGATGAATACGTAATGACTTCGACCTCTGTGTAGAAAGGACCACGTTCCGTTGGTATCTGACAGGAAAACTACTATAACCTAATATTCTCAAAATATACACAGTGAAATGTGTCAGAATTTCATGGCCAACCGGGATTCCTTATGAAAGTGGATGGAGTATATAATTTTTGGGCACGATATTTAGTTGGGAGTGGTTTCTATGCATGATATCTCCATAGCAACGACAGCGAGACTCATAGAAAATTTGTAAAGTGAAGGACTTATGATGAAATTGGATATTATTACGAAATTCGTTGAATAGGTAAAAAACTGAACATAAACAACTAATTTATACGTTTGGTACAGAAATAACTCTTTTAATTATGTGCTCAACAAATTATTTTAATTACAAATCAGCATTGTTATTCTAGTTAATCAAATTTCAACGATTTCATTGATAGAAATATCAATAAATGCCGACAATGACGTTACTTTCAATGGAGCAATCTGATTATTACTGCAACTTTGAGTTCGACATGAAATTGTGGAACTTATTCATTTTGATTCGTTTTCCTAACTTTTTTTTAGGGATATTCAATTTATTTAGACAATTTCGACAGGTGGGGTAACTAACTGAAATGTGTGTATTACCAACAGGGAATGGAGCACCGTACCTATCAATAATTCTGAATAGTATACACCTACTGCAAACTGATATAAGAGTGAAAATAGAAAAAACTAGTTGGTAATTTGAGGCGTGTTGCTGCAAATTTTACATATATCAAGAGAGAAACTTGAATCTATTTAATATACATATCTGAGGAATTTTGTGATGACATTGTTAATTTCAATATTTGCGAACAGTGAAGGTGTGAAATGTGAAAAAAAGTTGCTTTTTATTTGTATTTATCGAATATCTCATATCATGAATTATTAAATTATTTTATTGGGTTTTACCATTGAGTTTAAATATATTCAAACTCAATGGTTATACTGACAATTATGAACTGGAAATCTAAAGACGTCAAATAAAACTTCTAGTACTTATCAAATTTGGGTTTGCAATGTATTGCCTTCTTTTTTGACCAAAATTCTTCGAACAGTACTAGGGTTCTTATGTTTCCTTGTTGATAGGCGAGGAGTATCATTTCCAATTATGTTCAATAACACAAGTCTGAAAAAATACACAAATGCAGAACTAAACGAGAAGCATTGAAATTTGATACGATCATTTTCCAAATTTCTTGGATTCAGCAGTGAACATAACAATTAGAATCAAATCTCTTGGATCAGTGATATTTCCTATACCAACCTGAATTCCGCAACTCGAAATCTTACCGAATGGGCTATTACCAACATAATTTCGATTTTCCAAAGCCGCCCGAGATGCCAATATTTCTTAAAACGAGTATAAATGCACAATTTCATCTCGATCGCATTAGTTGTCATTTTAAAATGATCAAAAAAATGAAATATCGCATATATTAACTGAATCCCTGGATGTAGCCCTCGTATCAAAAAACAACCTGTCCGGAAGTGACAGTTCAATGGGAATGTTATAGAAAATTTGATGTCATCGGGCTATAACAGCAAGAAAAATTTCAGGTTTATGTTTATTTCAGATATTCGGTTCTACATATATAAGCCAATGTGAACGAACACCCTTTATAAGTAGGGATATTTTATCGAGGAGCAGATTTAGTGTTTGACAAAAACACTTTAACTTACCGTATTGGCCCTAAGCTCATAAGTAAAGACTCATATTCCAGCATAACCATCCTCAAACATAATATCTGCGGAAAACGCTACAAAGCCACAGGCCCTATACCTCTCGAGCAAGCGAGCAGGAGTAACACAACTTTTATTTGGCTATAGGTCAGTTTAAATCGGTAATTCAGATTTACAATGACTCTCCCAACATATGTGCCCCGAAGAGTTCCATAAAATGCTCTCAAAGTTCGCCCAACCTGTTTTAAAATTTATGTTGCTTTTAGCGAACCTTTTGTTTCGTGCTTAAGCTTCCAGAAGTTCGGGAACTGGATCATTAGCTCCGGGAATTTTGCAGGATTGCTTATAATGGATTTTTTCATCATTTGAATACGTATCGAATGAGGTTGTGTTGAGCGTGCTCTCGGAAAGGATCAGGTTCCAATACGAATGAATTGAAACCATTCTCTGAATGAGCATTCTATATTGTTAATCTAAAGTACCTAAACATTTTTCATCTTATTATTAGTTACCAACTTTCCTAACAACAGAATGTGTTCAGAATTAGTATTTTTGTATATTTCGTAATACCACAAAGTTGATAATGTGAATGGACTTCTCCTGTGAACAATAAGAAGCACCAGAGATTCACCAGTCAATACACTCTGTGGTCTACAGTTCTCAAGAATCGAGCTGAGCCAGAATCGGCCTATGAAACTACTTGAAAGAGATTAACCGTTCATATTTTTGAAAAAAGCAATAAACTTAGAAAATAGTTTTTTTTAATTGATTTGATCTGAAATAATTTGATGGAAGAAATAATAAGTCTCAAGAATAATCTGAATGCTTCCCTGAATTTTAAATATCACCGAATTGTAAAAAAATTATTAACTCTTTGATCGCACTACAAGTTAACAATGTTGTCAGGATGTTCATAAACTTCGTCGAGACTAAAAGTTCTATGACGAAACAACGTTCGAATAATAAAATCTCACAAATGTAAATTTTATAAACTCGATCTACAGGAAAATCGAAAGAGGAACTCATTTTGATGGGGGAAATATGGCTTTTTCTTTGCAGATATAATCGGAAAAAACTATGTGGTTTTGATAAGAAATATAGTATTTTTCACATTTATATTCCAATGAGAGTAGTAAATAGTAAAAGTAATAGCTCATTGTCAATAGAGAAATATAAACTTTCCATTAAATCCAGAGAATCGTATCAAACACGTATTTGGCCCAATTTTTTTTTCAAATGGCTACATCTTTTCAATAGAACCGAATTCGGAAAAATGAAAAGAATTGTTGTTTAGGCCTCAAGAATCAACAGTTAAAATATATGTACAAGTCAAAGACTCATCCCTGTATTTCGCGTTTGAAAATAACCAGGTCGGAAATTGCAATAAAGTGTGTCAACTGATTCATAGTTTGGTATAAACTCATCAGCTGTGAGCTGAACATCTGTAAAATGTGTGTCGCAAGATTTCATTCTATGAAAGCTATGGAAGTGCGTGTCATTGATCTGTTTCAATAAAAACTTAAACAGTCCTTCAAAATCTCCAGTACATAAATACAGTCCATCAACCACATTTTATGTAGATAGATTTTCTTCATCAAAGTGAGACAATATATTTGTAACTTCAGAAATTTTGGAACAACTTCAACTTTCAAGGATTGATCTGAATCAGCATTTTTTTCGAATATCGAAGATCTTGAGTGACATTCGTTAATGACCTTAGTGAAGTTTCCTGAAAAGGCAGACTAAATGGATTTTCTCAGCTTATATATTATAACTCGAAAATTGGTCGTTCCGTCATATCGTTGAAGTGTACACAGCAGAAAGATTTATGTTCATAAACGAGCGCAGTATCCCTGTTTTTTCATCCTTTCCTCAGATTGCTTTATATAAGGACGGATTTTGAAGTAATTGGATTAGCAGCCTAGGGGAAATGGGAAATTGGAAATATCCCAAGCTAACGTCTGAAATTTCTTACTTGCTCATCCGCCGCGACATTGATTCATCTCGAAGATAATTCAATTTTCCAGAGTGTTTTCATTGGAAAATTGCAGTTGGTGACATTAATCGAATTCGACGCAACGCATTTGGGGTTTAGCTGCAATTTTGGGGAGTGTATGATATAAATCAATACTTTCTGTCATCACTGCGCTTGTTAATCATGTCATAAATTTTATCAGTATCGAAAACTATTTTATGTAAGGGTTAAGTGGAAGATACTGTTTCTGGAATGCCATAGGAAAAATGGCTACTAGAAATTGAACTACTCTTACTTTCCAAGAATAGAAGAGAAGCAACCATTCGTTAACGAAATTGAATTCACCGATTATACTTGTGTCAAAGAGTTTTCTTCAGTAGTAACCTCAAATTGTTCATTTTGGAATTTCTTTTTTCTGGAGCTAATATTTCGAGAGATATCTCCGACACAGTGAGTGCTTGAATTTTTTGATGATATTCAATCAGAAATCAAGATAAGTAAGCGAAACAACTCGATTGAATCAAACTCGAAAATATAAAAATTTCGCCATTTGTCGACCGTAATCTTATTCCTATCAGAAAAAGTCTTAGATGATTCGATAACATAGCAAAACACATACTAATAAAAAAAATGGTTTCAGTAATACAAAAAATCATTGCAGAAAATCAGTCACAGACTGATCTTGTGCAGGACTGTTGGATAACGGCAAGAACCTGACTGAAATTGAAGAAGTTATCAGACGACGATCAAAAAAATCATCAGGATAAAAAGAGTAAACATTTGATGTCTGGACAAAAATCGGCAACTTTTAAAAAGGTCACAACGTTTCTGAAATTTCCTGGATCAGTATATGACTTATAAAATTTGATCACAAATATGTTTAAATTTCAAGCAACATTTCACTTCATTTTGTTGATGAAAGTTGAAATTATTCAATCTATTCAATGGAAATAAGAATTGTTTGTTATGTCCAAATCACCTGATGATTTTGCAATATTTTATTACTTTAGTTCCAGAGTTGAACCTTTCCTCAGTATTGTTGGAAACTGATGAAGTTTTGTATATCTTTTTCTTTGAATACCGTAGAGCGGTGTGACTTTGCACCACTTTTTAGAGTATTCTTGATGTAACTTTCTCGTTTTTCTGTAAAATGAGTTGTGTTTGAATTATGTTTTATTTCAACAATCTAGCTATCGATTGCTGTTACTAGAAACGCAAGAAAAAGTGCGCAACAATTTTTTTTTCCATTTTAAAAATTTGGCAAAGTCACCCGCACATCGGTGCGAATTTGCCACTTGCATCAAAATGCGTTTGTAGGCAATTTAATCAAGTGCACGAAAATGTTTTAAACCACACTCCTCTGCAGTCTGAAACTGTGTAGACGAATTTCAGTGTGCTGCTGAATTTTCTCTTCTTGAGATAATTTTTGTCCTATTCTATTTGACAGTTTTTAAGTTGTTGCCGATATAATATTCTTAGTAGGGATGGAGTGTTTTTTGTTTAAATATTAGAAAAATAACCCTGTCTACGAAACGAAAAGGGAAGAAGTGAAAAAATTCACAGCTGACATCCATAGGCAGTGTAAAATTTTCTTGGCATCAAGAACACATCATAATCACAAGAATAAAGATGTCATTCTACCTGACGATTGGTGTGATACTTTTACTGGATACCATTCGTCAAAAAATTCAATGTGAAGAAGAAGTATTTCCATTGTTTTTTTTTTCATTAGCTTTGAATAAAAATGTCAGTGAACAATTCGAATTATACACTTTCAATTAAAATCAATAGTTTCAAGGATTTGCCGCATTCTATACGGTGGACAGTTGTTTTTTCTATGAAACGAATCTCTCTAAAATATAGAATCATTTTTGTCCGACAAATAGTAATGAATTTAAAAACTCAAACAAATTGTCGATTTTTATTTGTCGGACAAGAAAAACGCCACATTTTTTTTGTCGGACAATTGCATTTTCATATTTCATATGGTTATATATCAGCCGATTCTGAAAGAATCAGGAGGGTATTAATAATTTCAAAAAATGCGATTTTCAGTCATGTTCATATGTTGGTAGACACGCTCAAAGCCACACTTTTTTTGTCGGACAATCATGTTTTCTCATTTCTCCCCGATTGTTTTTATGATTGCATTTCACAAAAAAAGATTATGTATGATTTAAAAAATTGAAAATATGGTCGACTTACGAGAGGTTTGCTGAAAAAAAGCCGCTACTAGAAAAAGTTTCACAGAGGAAAAATGGGGGTAGACTCCGCCTAATAAAGCTTTACAGAAAGTAAGAAAACGTTATTAATAATTTGCAATTTGTCCCACGGGCACCAGGACCATTATTTAAACATTTCAGCATATATACTCCATTCACTTTTATAAAGTAGCCCGGTTGGCCCTGGAATTCTGACACATTTCACCGCGTATATTTTGAAAATGTTAGGTTATAGCATTCTTCTGTCAGATATGAACGCAACGTTGCCGTTTCTACATATAAATCGTAGAAATTACGTATTTATCAAAATGTTTATTTACTTTGGGAAAATAATGAATTTGAGGAAATATCTTGTTAATTCTATAATTGCAAAGACCTGACGGATATTGAACAAACTTTTTTCTGTGTTAATACTGGAAATACTTCACGTGTACGAGTATAAACATGATTGGAAGATTCAGTTATCAGTTATTTTCTTGTACCTACGGAAATCAAGAACCGAGTGTTGAAATTTTACTGGACAGAATAGTCCGTTACTTTTTGATAGTTAATTAACCCGACAGAAAATTTTTTAGACGAACAGAACATACGGACGTATGGAAATCCCCACTTGAATACCTCTTTGCGCAACTTGAAATACTCCAGTATGAAAATGTAGTGGTACTACGAATCTTCTTTCACAGTTAGAGCTCAAAAGAACTAACTCCATTTACAAAGTTAAAAAAGAGTAAATAGAAAGTAGACTTGGCAATGACGCTTGATTTTCACTAGTGCCAACCTCCGTCCGTTTTAAGTAAAAGAACTTGATGAACCTAAACCCAGGCCAACCAAGATACTTTATAAAAGTGAATGGAGTATACATTGTTAACCGCCGCATTCACCATTTCGCTGCCAAGGATACGCTATGAAAATTCGAATGCGATTGAGCCTTACTCATTGATTCATTCGATTATACGGTGAAATAATCACAGCACATTTATGAATATGAAAGAATTCCTCTTTACTGTATTAAGATGGTCATCCCCTTAGAATTCAATTTGTGTTTCCTTCGTAGATTTATAACACTCATTGATTTTTGATCGCGTTCTTGTCATGGCGAAATTTATAACCTCGTTAGATTCTGGATCTGGTTTCGTGTTTCACTCCCGTGGAATGGGTGCACCATGCTGCTCACATGAAACTGACTTTATGGAATTGCTTCATAAATTCCTCAAGCGAGAGACGTTCTAATGAAACAACATCTGGTCAAATCCGATCCCATGAAATTTTCACGAGTCTTTCATTGACAGCTCCAGGTAGCAACTCAAAGTAATGTCACTTATATGAGGGCCGTAAATTCGAAATAATGGAAGCGTGTGACACTCGGCCCGTTAGAACAACAGGATTCGGCTCGCGGGAAAATGGGTTAAGGATTTTATTATAGAGCGATTGCCCTATTCGCAACACGAGCATTTTCGGTAGTTCCCATAAAAATGAATGTGTATTCGTCGTTTTTCAAGCGGAACGTCTGGCGCACATGTTTTCGAATTCTTTTGGTAAGCGATACACCAGAAACATTCTATACCGAACTGAAAAAGTTGGGATTTTCACGTCAGGAAGTTTTAACCTTTCCTAGGCAAATCCACAATTCAACAGGATCTGTTTCGAAATAATAGAATTTCATAACCAGTGCGGGAAAATTGTGATTCCGGAAAGATATTAGGATTCATCGGTAAGTACCAGCCTCGCGAGTTTTGATACATAGAGGATGTTTAAATAAGAGCGCAAAATTTGACTAGTCGAGTCCCTTCTGGCTGGCCAACTGTTTAAAAATACCTGAAAATCATTTCCTTTTTTTCGCAATGACTCAACTCTTACCTGAAAGCTTTAATCCTAATGATTGTATCCTGAAAATATTAGATGCCACGAAGGTCTTCATCGGAAGCTAAAAATTTTTATTTTCTTATGTTTTCATTCAATGGAAATCTGACTTTCGGCAAAAATTCCAACTTAGAAAACGAATTCTTTATTTTTTTACGTTCTTCTAAGCTGTGTTCTATATCCAGGTACTCTTGAGGGATATTTGAAGGTTTTTATTGTTTCCTGAGCAGATAAATTGAAATAAAAATTGTTTAGAAGGTATAAATCAGGAAAGGAATGGAAGACACACTTGTTTTCGTATAATTATATCCTGAGACAATCGATTTCGGCACTAGGCCATCATCAGGTCAGCTGAAAACAAGACAAAGACAACAAAGATTACGAGATGACAACAAGACATTTTCACAAATTTACAATTTTTCTAATAAATGTTCTGGACAGTGATATTTTCTGATACAAACAAAAGAATTTATTACAAACTCACCGTCAATGAAATATGAGCTAGTTCCAAAAGACATCAAATTAATTATAAAAATTTTACTCTGAGAAATCGTTTTTTGGTATAGGGTTATAGGTTAAATCGGTGATTTTATTTATGAAACCCACCATCGATAGTTCATAATCGCGGTACATGTTCTGCTTCTTCTTAATTCCGTGTATGAGCCGTCCTCGGATAAATAAAAAGCTTATACAGGGGTAAGCGGAAAAGTTTATGTTGTTGGAAGGTGGATCATCTTGAACAGATTATTTGAGGGGAAATCTTTAATTTCATTGAGAAGGTGTTCGTCATTTTTGTTCTTCAGAATCTCCAGCTGTTCTAAAAGTGTCAACTTATAAAAATCATAATGTTGATGGAGTAATGTTAATTTTTCCAATGAGGTTGAGTGTTCGCTCTCAATTACATGATTTCCCATGGCAGAAGTGGGTCTATTCTTAATATGTTCGCCAAATCTGATTTTTGTAGCTCTCGTCGTCATACCGATGTAATAGGCAGGACAGTTACCACAAGTTATCGTATATATACCGTTTTTTTGGTTGTTGTCTTTTTTGGGCTTATTATTAATGAGCGATTTTTCCAGTGTTCTATGTGAAGTGTTGACCAGGTTTAAGTTAAAACCCCTTAACAATGTTTAGAAGGTATCTACATCATCATCATCAATCAGCCCTTTGCATCCACTGCTGGATATAGGCCTCCCTCATTTTTGCCCACTGTCCTCTATTTTGAGCGCTCTGCATCCAGTTTGTGGTTATCCTCCTGATATCGTCGGTCCACCGCGTTGGAGGTCCGTTCTTGGTCTCCATTCGAGCAACCTCTTCGTCCATCGTCCATCTGTCATGCGGGCCACATGCCCAGCCCAGTTCCATTTGAGCTTAGCCACTTGGTAGATGACATCCGTGACTCCTGTTCTCGCTCTTAGGTCCTCATTTCTAACGTGGTCACGGAGTGACACACCGAGCATTGATCTTTTCATCTTGCATTGTGCAATCCTGAGTTTCTTAGCAGATGTATCTTCATATACAGGGTGTCCCAGAAGTCCCGCACTTCCTTGAGGGGATCGAAAGTGAAAAATATTCTAAGCCCAAATATCCATGTTTGAAATTTTTTGATAACGTAGTTCATTAGTTATTAATTAATGAAGGTGACCAATCAGGAGCGCGCTACAGAAGATTGAGTAAGCAGTGGGGACGCGAAAGTGAGACGCCAGTCTCGGTTTACTGCGTGAAAAGCCGGCAGCAGCTCTGGCGTCTCACTCTCGCGTCCCCAACTACTTACTCATTCTTCTATAGCGCGCTCCTGATTGGCCACTTTCATTAATTAATTACTGATTAACTACTTCATCGAAAAATTTCAAACATGGATATTTGGGCTTAGAATATTTTTCACTTTCGATCCCCTCAAAGAAATGCGGCACTTCTGGGACACCCAGTATGAGTGTTATTCCGTTTGAAATATTATTCACAAATTTATCATATTTTAGGTTACAGGGTGTCTTGTTTGAGTATCTGAGCGAAAGGATTTATGTTTCAATCACCAAGATATATTTGAATATATAACAATGTGAGCAAAGAACTGGTACTGGAAAAACCTGCTTTCGATTGCTCTTAAGGAGAAGTAAAAACAGGGCTATTCGTTTTCAATAATTTCCCGAGGAAGATGAACACCAAAAATCACTAATGTCTTTGGCATATTGAATAAATTGGACATGGATAGATAAACTATTTTTGGGAAGCCTTGTGGCAAAGAATACTTATATGCGTTTGTTCCCTTCACGTGGAAGATTACGTCAAGTTAATTTCAGATTTGAATCCAGATCGGGAAATCCATGAATAAAGTGCTTGAGAGAGAATAATTTTAGTATTAATAGAACTGAAAATGTTTGTGAAGTAGCGAACAATATTTCTAGTGAATATATTGTGTATTTAGCTGATATTCTGAGATGCGGTATTAATTGGTCAAGTTCTGATGTCGAATTGATGATTTTTCCAATCTACATTTGAAGAATATGTACCATGATTTAAAAGTGATACTTGATTATAATGTTTTTCTCCATACTAACAATTTGGTGGAGATATTTATTTTACGGGAAATGGACTAGTAGAGATCTAATTTCCAAAGTATACCACCGGGTGGCACCACCGCAGCAGGATAGTGACGTACCGGTTTCTGGCTTATTAGCCGTCATCCTATCCTGCTGCGGTGGTGCCACCCGGTGGTATACTTTGGAAATTAGATCTCTACTAGTCCATTTCCCTTATTAATTACTCTTGTCTTATGGACGTGATCCTCTATTTTTATTTATTTTACTATACATTGATGAATACCTAAGAAAACGAAAATTTATAGCTTCCGATGAAGACCTTCGTGACATCTAATATTTTCAGGACACATTAGGATTAAAGCTTTCAGGTAAGAGTTGAATATTTGCGAAAAAAGGGGAGTGATTTTTAGGTATTTTTAAACAGTTCGCCAGCATTAAGGGACCAGTCTTCGAATTGAGGGCTATGTTTGATAGTCATGATTATGACGTGACAGATGGGAGTTAGTAAACAAGTTATTTGCGGAGAAAACTTTATTGATTGATAAAATTTTATTCGAAGTCAACAACGATGTATAAATAAATACAGAAACATAAAAACTTGACGTGAATTACAAAAGATGCTCAGAAGAACCACCGTTCTTGCCCTCTCCAAAATTTGTCTGACACTTTTTTTGATCATGTCTAGATTATAACGTATGCTGAACATTTCAAATAACCTCACATGAAATAATCAACAGGATTAAAATCTGGTGATCTAGCGGTCCATATTTGCCTTTCCACATATTTGGTAAGTTCTGATTTGAAAAATGTCTGACAATTACTCTGAAATGGGGTGGAGCTCCATCATGCTAAAAATGCATTCCTGCGATGTCCGTACCTTCGAGTATTCCAGGAAGATGATTTTGGACGCAATCTGAGTAAAGATCACACGTAAGCCGTCTTGGACGTGTGCTCCAATTAATCGATTTTCAAAAACGCCGCACCATACGTTTTTGGTAAATTTGTAACAATGTGTATTGAGCAGAACAGTGGTACTTTCGAGCACTTTTTGTAATTCACGTTACGTTGAGTTTTTATGTTTCTTCATTTATTTATTCATCGTTGTTGAGTTCGATTCAATTTTTCCAATCAATAATGTTTTTTAGGAAATAACTTGAAATGATTCCTCAGAATATTATGCAATACGAATGTGCAATCAATGGAATAAAAAAAATTCAATTTGATCACAATGTACGATTTTTCTTTCCCTAAAGCTTTCTTTCAGCAAAATGACGTGCGGAACAATGAAATCTACTGCACCCCATCGAAACTTGCTGCTCTTTTCAAATATCTTAATCAAATCCCAAAATTTCAAAATACAGGTAAATAAAAACAATATTGGGTAATAGGAAATGTTTGATTAACCTTTTGGTATTCACAAGGCCAACGTTACGAGGATGGATTTCCTCTTTCTCAAGGCTAGCCAATTAATAAAGGTTTTCGTTATTATAAACAAAATCAAAGAAGAGTAAGGCAATTTTTAAACACAACTTCATTAATATACAGGGTGTTGACTGTTGAATCTCAGCTTGGAAGAAGTCCCATATTTTTCAAATACGGACCTGGAATTCACATTTACCAACGAAACACCCTGTATTTCGAAAACGAAACGTTTGTGGTCCCATGTTCAAGGAATTACCCCTCTTCATTTGTACCTCCAACTTGGGAACACTCCGTATATATATGTATATGCAGGACATTTCTGAAATAATTTTTTCGGCGAGCCTATAGAGAAATTATTGAAGAAACAAAATCTCCGAGTGAATACTCCCATCAAAAAACAACTTTAGTTCATGAATTATGGAACATCCATAAAATCCATCAATGATGACAATAACCTGAACCCCTACGTTTCACGCTGATCCTGAAACATTGAAGGGGGATGTACACTTTCTTTGCGCATCTTATAAAATTCCTATTCCTCGGAGATCCAGTCTGTAAATATTACATAAAGAAATGGCAGTGAGTCGTCTATACCACTCCCTAACGTTCACTTTCGATATTATATTAAATACTGATCGATCAGTCGAGTCACATTCGATACTTTCATCAAATTAAGATTTCCCCCTATGATATTGTTACGAGGCAGGGGAGAGTGAATGAATTTTTAAAGTGTCAACAAAACTGTAAAGGGAACATCCTCCCTACCAAAAGATTTATGTATTGATTCAGAGCTTGTATCAACCGATTAAACAAGAATTCCTAACGAAAGCTCACACTTTTTTAGATAACTTCTTATTGCGATTTAGATATTTATATCACGAAAAGCTCTAATTTTGGAATAATAATATAAACAGGCTGTTTCAAAATTAATGCAAAAACTTCAGGAGTGTATTGCTCGTATGAAATTAAGATGGGTCTTTCCTCTAACAAACCTTCCTCAGCCCACCCCTTTTGGAGATATTACCCTTAAAAGGTGGTGACTAAAATTGAGTTTTTCTTTTTTTTTCTTTTTAGCTATTGGTTTTGGGGAAAAATTACGAATGAAAATTGCTTTAAATAAAATAAGGATTTCAAGTTATTATTTAATTTCAAGGAACCTTATCTCGAAAAAAAGGTTTTGATATGAATTAAGGTAAGGGTTGCTCATTTTAATCCTGTATAATGTAGCAAGGATATTGAAAAATACCCGTGATAAGTGCTTTGCGAGGGCACAAAAATTAGGTAAATTTCAAGATTCTAGCTTTTCTGAAATTTTAGAGAAAACATAAATTTAGTCACCACTTTTTAAGGGTGACATCTCGTAAAGGGGTGGGCTGAGAAAGTTTTGTTATAGAAAAGACCCATCTCAATTTCATAGGAGCAATCCTTAATTTTTTCGCATGAATTTAGAAACACCCTGTATACAGGGTGTCCGGGAAAATGTGGAAAATCTCTCGGATTCAGAAGATGAAACATAAAAAAATAAGATGACAAGTTCCCATAATTTTTTTTCCTAGCGGCCCTCCCTACGGAGATACGGCCTCTTAACTGCCGTCACTGGGAACCTTTTTTACTGAAATAAATTTCAAAATACATAATAAAATTTAAAAAAAAATTTGATATGATGAACGGTAGTAAGGACCTCTTAAAATTCTGTGCTAAAATTTAAATTAGCTCCTTTAGTTTACCAGGGAAGGACTAGGTTGTACATTCTAATGCTTACATTTTCAACACCCTCCATGATAAGGAGTAAAAACATCAAGTTGAAAAAAAGGTACTCTTGCTTATTGTTGATAAAATGAACCATTTCGAAAAACAAAATGAAAGAGGAATTAATTTTTTTACTTCTATCAAAAAAAACCATAAATTCTATTTCGATACGAAAGTGATTCAAGGTACAAAAAAGTTTCAGTTTATGTTATTGAATCCGACAAAATTCCAATGATTCTTAACTATGCAGTTTTGGCATAGAAATGTACTCTCACTAAAGCTTGCAACGATTGAATATTGAATTGAATAGAAATAGAAAAATGAATTCCTTTTTATTTTGTTTTCCGAAAACGGTTCATTTTATCGGCAATAAATAGGAGCACTTTTTTTAGCTTAATGTTCAAACTATCCAAATTTGGTTTTTCTACTCCTTATCATACAGGGTTTTGAAAATGTAAGCGTTAAAATGAACAACTTGATCCGCCCCTGGTAAACTAAAAGAGCAAATTTAAATTCAAGGGCAAAATTTTAAGAGGTCCTTACTACTGTTTCTTCAAATTATATTGAGTAGTTTAAAATTTATTCCAGTAAAACGGATTTCCAGTGACGTCATTCAGGAGGCCGTATCTTCGTAGGGAGGGCCGCTAGGAAAAAAAGTGATGGGAACTTGTCATCTTATTTTTTTAAATTTTATCTGAATCCGAGGGATTTTCCATATTTTCCTGGACACCCTGTACATTATCCCTTTCCACCACAAAATTCTTCAGACGTTCCTTTCGAAATTCCCGATACATCTCTGTACAACTCGTCTACTTATTATTTCCGATACGCAGCACATGCTAGGCACGTTCCACACGTCCATTGAGAGCTGAACCATTTAAGGCATAATTACCTTTCTTGCACTTCTTCTGGATGGTCTTCGTTGCTTCGCAGGTAGTTTGATTGCCCTTCTTCAGTGTCAGTGATCTCGATCGCATATTCGTCTTCTGGTCACACTCCGACCAAGCTCCTTTGCCATATCTGCATTCTTCTGAAATATAAATAGAGTTCGTTGAGAAAAGGACTCTTTAGTATTTATTCTTTACAAAGGGTTTTACGTTTTACAATATGTATTTGCATTTTTATATAGCCATATTTGAAAAGGCAGTAACGATACTAGATGTCATTAATGTCCAGTAAATTTGACAATTCATCATTATAAAATATACGTGGTCGAGTCACTACCTATAATATAGGGAGTTTTTCAGGGAGAGCCAAATTCGACACATTTGAATTTTATGTCTAATTTATGAACTAGATAAACAAAAACTGATGTCGGTTTTGCGCCGTTTAAGTGTTAGAGGGTCTGAATGTGCATTTTTGAGAAGTAACTATAGCTCTTTTGCTGTGAAAAATTCTGCGTTTCTGTTGCACTTTTTTATGCACTATTCCAATGGTGTCAGTATATTTCCTAAATAATGCATATCTATATATTTATTCATGGAACAATATGTTATATCAAATGGGATTCTGACACCGGAGATTTATTAGAGCTTGAGGTTACCATTCCAAACATATACAAAGCTTGTTGTCTGACATCTTCACTATACCGATGAACCTTTAAGAAAAAAAAAATATATAATAAAGATATATTTTCAGAATTAATAAAAATTTTTCAAAATATAAAAGTGCATTTGTCATTCCCGCATTTCATACGAATCTAATGACACCTCATATGTTCAAATCCATGAAGCCGCTAGGGATGTAGAGCGTGAATAAGGAATAGATAAAAATACACTCGAAAAACATTACCCTCCTTGTTGGAGCAGTTGAGAAAATAGGCCCTGAACGTTGAATACTGATCATGAATATGCCCTTCAACTTTCTTGACTCAATCCAACCAAAAAAATCAAGTTAATCCCAAAAATATGGCGAAGAATTAATTTCAGGACTCCAGAATATCCCTTACTTACGTTTCGGGTCAAAAAAATGCTAATACATTAATTACCATTTTTCCTGGCCGAATACTTCGACAAACTCAAGATGTAATTATTCGCCGTCTCCATTCAACTTTTTCGTGTCTCCATCAAGTGGGGGTGAGAGGGAAATGCTCCTTTCTCTCAATTTTCAACGGGCAGGACAAGTAATTTACAATTCTGATATCTGACACTGACTGACGTCGGCTTAAGTCGTTAGCGTTCATACCCCAACTTCCGATTTGCATATTCCCTGCAGGTTTCGGCTAATTTGGGTTGCATATTCTTAGCAAAGGACACTGTTCCAGACCGGATCTGGTAACCCTATTCAAATGTAGGATGGATATGTGGGATTTTCGGCCAACGACTCTTCATTTACATCGGACGTGTTCGTTTGGACAAGAATGAAGTGGGGATTTCGTTGTTTCTATTTGAAATTCTAACACTTGGAATTAAAAAGTGAAAATGCATATGATGATTATGGCACAATTGAAAGATATTTATGTTGTAATTATCTTTATTTTCATTCAATTCATGGACTTGAAACTTGGAGGAGGTGTTAATATGACTCTCTATTTGCTGTAGTTTGAGCCATATTTATTGATTACTAAAAATCCAAGATATTTCAGTTCTTTTGATTTTTGAAAGATTTCTCAGCTTACTTCATTTAACGTTAATTTGTTCTACGTTGGCTAAATTTAATTTTGATTTTGTATTGTTTTCATCAGAAAAGGATATGATATGAAAAAAAGCGAGACAATCCTGTATTAGATGTCGAAAAGAATAAAATGATTTGAAAGATGGCATATGAAGAAAAGAACAATCAATTCCTAATATCAATTAGCCTGCAAGAATGGTGATGGTCATTTCGAACATAATTTACGAGATAATTTAGTATTACATTTTTACTGAAATTTTTTGTTTACTGTCAATAAAAAATATTTGATGCTTTACTTTGCTTCTATCCTCCAGTGCATGCATTCAAACGAAAACTTTTTTAGGAAATGAAGAAGAAAATAGGCAATTTTTGAGATATTTTTGTCATACATACATTGTGGAATTCGAAAATTGCAGGCAAATTGCTTTATGAAATTGACCCTTCTTTTTTCTTATTACAACTTTCAAACCATACTAATTATTTTTCAAGACCTATTACATCATAGTTTTACTTTTTTAATACCTACATATCAAATATTTTTCTCATGAAAATAATGCAAAATTATATTCGAACTTAAGGTGGGCGTTCAATGTAGTGTGTTTTTATTTCAAGTTGATTTCGAAAACGGTTTCACTTTGAGAACTGAAATTTTGTGGGTGAACTCAGAAAGGATTAGGGTTCTTGTTGAAATAATTTTGATCGATTTCATTCCGATAGTCAATTTTTTTTCTTTCAAAAATAGAAGAAAATGAGCCAACCCATGCTTCTGTTTTATTTCAACAGAAAGACCCATGAAAATAGTTCAACTTCCGATTAAAAGGGAATCTACTGATAATTTCGTTCAGAAGATTAACTTGAAATACGGAATTGGCAGAGAATGGCCAAATTCAAATTTTCGCGGGAAAAAATTCCTGCTTTACCCACAAATTAGCTTATTTCATAGTTCGGCGATTTTTGGATAGAGAGCGCCATTGTACATTTCATTCATGATTAGAGAGATACTCACAGAACTTATTGTGGTAATGTAAGTTCTATGGAGATATTTCTTAAAATGGACGGTGGCGCCTCTATCGGCTGATCTTTCCTATTCGCTTTAAACGCCGACCTTAATCAACGTAGACAAAATTGACGAAAACAGAAGTAGGGTGAGATTTGTTCAAAAAACACAAGAACTCCGAAATCGATGACGACACCTAATGGGTCATACTAACACCTCCCCCAAAATTCACGTCAAATTTGGAAACACCCTATGTAATGAGACATTATTTTATTCCATATTCAATATTCATGCTATTTTCTCATCCTCATCTCATCTCTTTGTTCCCTGATAACCTCGCTGATAACCTCGCTGATAACAATTTCTCAAAAACTACTGGGAATATACTTCACATCTTTAGTTCCTGTTTTTTCTTGTCTGATTGAGTACATGCAAACGACTAGTAAAATACAAAATGCATAAGTATACCACATATCTCAAGGTCAATGAGTTCAAACGAGTCATTAAGGCAAAGTTAGCTTCAAAATGTTATTATACTGTTGCTGAATATTTTCTTGATTATTTGATTTCAATCAATGAATTCCACAGTTTACTGTATTTTTTTCTTACTTGTCCTTATGCCTTAAGGAATCAATAAAAAAATATTATTATTATGTTAGACTTCTGATTGAATTATGAAACTTGTTTTTACGTTCTGGATACCTGCGGCAAAATAATTTCTGGTTTTTGTTATATCTTTGGGAGCTCACAATGTGAATTTATTATTCTGGTTTCATTCAGGACATTCCTGGGAAAGCGTAATGGAAACTTCTTATTGTGGTTGCATTCGAGATATCTTTGGGACCTCGTAATAAGGATTTTTTGTTATGCATGGATATATAAGTGACATCTTTGCGAGATCGCATAAAGAATTTCGTATTCTGACCAATTTTCTTAGACACAAGGAGAATATCCAATTCCGTTGATTTCAGATAGTCGAGTGATCCGCTAAACTGCAGTCGACATTACTATGACCTTTGTCGAAAAAAGTGGACTACGTCAAAAAGTAACACAGGGTAATTATGACAATTTCAATGACATTTCAGAAAAGAAATTGAAATTGAGCATTTTCTTTTAAAAAACGAGATGGAATCGTGTTTCACCACTTTCGGACCAGCCTGTAGAGTCAATAATGAATTCAGCTTATGCGCTGTGTAGAGTTATCGTGCACTGTTGATTCACCCTGTATAGAAAGCTGAACGTTGTGGAAAAAATGGAAATGATCATTTCCACTTCACATTCAGATGGGAAAGATGAACTTTGAAAAAAAAAACAAAAGCAACGTTATTTTTATTAGTTTGCAAATTTCACCAATAACAGAATCTCACTTTATCGAATCGTATAGATTTTCTCATTTTGAGCTAAATTCTAGAGTTTTCCTTAACAAAAATCAGTATAAACTTATAATGATCCCATTCCATTTGATTTCAGCAGTTGGCCAGAGTTCAGTAAACGGGATTCTGGAATCGTTATTGCAGAAATTGCAGTCTGCGGTCGACCCTGTCGCGGCAAGGTATAAAGATGATTTATTAAATGAAACGACTTGGTTTAATAGGCAGTTACATTAAAAATTCCATTCCAGCTGTGTAATTTTGTTTATAATGTCACTAATCTTCGCTAAACGACACCTTTGTGTCATATAATCCTGATGTGTACGAACGTATATGACGATAATATTAGGCTATTAATGTTTGCCGTACCGGATGAAACTGCTTTTAATCAAAATAATTTCTATTGGGTTTATATAAACATGTGTTTTCGGTTATCATAATTCTTGGAATATTGTGCACATATTGATTGTAATGCTGCATTAAATGGGCATCACATTTATCAATTTACATACTAAGTATTTCCTTTTACTGAACTCGAGACTTTTTAAACTAATCAACGTAAAGAGTTGCTGATGGAACTTTGCACGAAAACTGATAGGATGTTCAAAATGTTGTCTTATTTCTCCATGTGAATTGAACGTGATAATAAATGGTGATGTACTTCTATGGAATAGGTACAAGTAGATTATCAAAGGACCCCGCACTTTTCTTATCTGAAGTGGCGACCAGTCAAATTTTCTGAAAGTTTGGTATGTTGTTTTACCCGACTCAGTAACCGAAAGTGTCAATGGGCCCCACCCAATTCTATGACTAGTTTTCGAAATACGGAGTGTTTAAGTTGAAAATTGCCCAGATGTTCGGACTTTTTTTCATTTATTGAAAGTTATATTGGATTTCAGTTTCATGCAGACGTTTACTACATGTTCTAGTAATGAAATTAGTGAATACTCCTTTTCTACTGTTATATCAGGGAGGCATATTTTTGAAACGTTCTCTTCGATATAGTATTCTGACGAAAGAATATTGGACAGTACACATTTTTTATACAGGGTGTGACACAGAAAGAACCGCTAGACGTAATAATTTTTTTAGGATTAATTCGAAACCCTGTATTCATGGATTTTTGGGAAAAGTAATACCACAAACAAATGTGTATTTCTAATCTCCAAAATATTCAAAGTGGTTTATTCAAAGAAAGGTATTCTATTTTGGGAAAAGTACAAAAAACATGAACAACCTGTATTCGAAAATTTCCTCGGTCAAATGTAACTATTTTTACACTATACAGGTGTCCCAAGATGTTCCAAACAGCCAATATCTCGACTCTCAGACAAGGTAGAAAGTTTAAACAAAAAGTTTTTCAAATGGCATCAAAAACTCTACCAGAATCCGTAGTTAAAATTCTGTTTCTAATTGCAACTCCTGAAAAAACTACCGCCAGATATTTTTTCAAATGGCACCCTTATATTTTTCTCACTTCAAACGATTTCTTAGTGAAAGAAGAAATATGTTAAAACAATTTTTCATCATTTTACCTGAATTCAACCCTCAAAAAAATAATTATAATTTTTCTCAGTCCATTCTCTATGTCTATGTTCTATATTCTATAATAAATTATTAAAATGGCGAAGGTGCCGGAAATTATAATCATTTTTTTTGAGGGTTGAATTTATGTAAAATGATGAAAAATTGTTCTAACATATTTCTTCTTTCACTAAGAAATCGTTTAGAGTAAGAGAAATATGAAGGTGCCTTTTGAAAAAAATATCTAGGGGTAGTTTTTTCAGGGGTGGTAATTAGAAACAGAATTTTAACGACGGATTCTGGTAGAGTTTTTGATGCCATTTAAAAAACTGCTTGTTTGAACTTTCTACCTTGTCAGAGAGCCGAGATATTGGCTGTTTGGAATATCTACAAGGCGAGTGGAGAATTACTGATTTCATCAGGTTTCTTCTCAAATTGTGATTCATTCGTGAATAACCCTGTAAAAGTAAATATTTTTAGTTGAACCTTTTCATGTACATCTGATCTGTACATTAAACCCATAGGAGCAACATAAAATCAATACGGCTTTTAAATTCGAAGAAAAAAACTAATAAAATCAGCCCTGCATCGCGTTACTTGGTGGTACAAAAGAGTAAGAACTACTTATAATCCTTGATGTTACCTTGATGCCTGATCTGTTTCCTGTAAGTGAAGTGCACAGCCAGCATCACAACTTCATAAATGAATACGAAGGAAATGGTGCAAAACAACTTAATCAACCTGAATCAGCGAAGCTTTTTTAATGAATGATCAGAATTGAGAAACACTGCCTCAATTATTAATTGTTACACTCCAAGGGTCGAAACTCACCCCTTTAATAAATTCCTCTTATCATCTCACTTTATTTCAATTTTCCGCATCACAAAACCTCCACCCTTAATTTCACCATAAATAAGCCTCTATTGAATTCTGGCGGGGTTCTTAATGTTATAAAAGCGGGAAAATTGTTCCTTTCCACGCATAAATTTGCAGCTACCTGTGCACGAACTTGAAAGCTATAGTGGTGCTGAATAAGACTTGGTCGTAGTATCATGGATATGAGTTTCAAATTTAATTTACGACAGCTTGATTTTCTGTTCCGCCGAAGTGATTATTATTTCGGAAAGTTCGGGAGCATAAAAGGCCGTGAAAAATTAAAGAATGCGGTTTTCTGGTGCGTCTCGCCAGATGCGTCTAAGGGAGAGTAGGTACTTACATTCATTGTACATAATTGATAAATGGTCGAGAACTTGGTGTGAAATCATTTTGAGTTCGGGATATATTAAAGGATGTAACCAACGCATCCAACTCAGCACCAGATCTCATCAAAGAATAAGTAGTAAGTTGAAAAACTTGTTTTTTGACGATGAGTGAAAAAATTAGCAAGTGTATGGTTAGTACTGCAATAACCGCCGATGGCTGCTTTCCGCTCGTATTTCGGATCGTGGCGTCAAAATAAATGCATAGAGGGGCACAATGAATGATCGTGAATTATTGTATTGAAGAGCTATTAGGCGCTCTTGAAAAATACAATACAAAATCTATCTAGAAATGAAAATTTTCACATGACGTTGCCTTTCTGAGTAACGAGCTCAGAAATTAATAAATTCCTAAGTTTCTTCACGATGAAATACAGGGTCTTTCACGAGGAACCTCACCCATATTTATACGGGAAACTACTGAACGTATTTTCATGAAATTCAGCACTTATAAGTATTTCACGATGCTGATGAAATCTAAAATATTTTCAAGGCATGAGCACCTCCGGTTTTTCCGGAAATGACGTCAACTTCAGTTTTTCAAATTAGAACACCATTTTTTTAATGCAGAAATAGATTCCTTAGAAAATTTCAAGTTATTTTGATGTAACATTTTTCAGTTTTGGTTGGAAAATTCTCTCTGAGCGGGAAAATTCGAAAAAAAAAATCGAAAATAGAGCTCCGCTGAAACAAGAATAACTTCGAGGTTTTTGGATGGAAAATTTTCATTTTTGGGATTTTTCAAGATGTAAGATTGATGTTTCCACTTTAAAAATCGAAATCGCGATTCATGATACAGGGGGTGAAAAAATCGCTTTCAAAGTTAGGGATGACAAAATCGTGAAAAATAAATTTTTTCAAATTAGAACCCCATTTTTTTATGGCAGATATTGAATCTACGTTAAAAAATAATGTGAGTGTAAGCATCACACCCTTGCCCTAAAGTGGATATTTTCTGAGTTATTCACAAAAAACTGTTTTTCGTCTTGAATTTTCAGCTATTTCTTTTCCCTTCACGCCAAAAAGATGAAATTTTCAGGAACTGTTACTTAAACCATGTTTTAGATTTTACTACCCTAATATGCAAGAAAAAAAAGTTACAGGTTGTTCCTAAATAGATGGCGAATTTGGATTCGAATTTGTATCGGAAACCTCTTTATTTCAACTAATCGGCCATCGTTTTTCTCTCCAGTGATAAATAAATAATTCCTTATGAACCATATGCAAAAACTTACCATGTTTTACATTCTTTTTTTTTAATGATAGATATCATTAATTACATGCTACTGAATAAAGAGGAATTTGGCAGAGGTAATTAATGATATCTATCATTAAAAAAAAAGAATGTAAAACATGGTAAGTTTTTGCATATGGTTCATAAGGAATTATTTATTTATCACTGGAGAGAAAACCGATGGCCGATTAGTTGAAATAAAGAGGTTTCCGATACAAATTCGAATCCAAATTCGCCATCTATTTAGGAACAACCTGTAACTTTTTTCTCTTGCATATTAGGGTAGTAAAATCTGAAACATGGTTTAAGTAACAGTTCCTGAAAATTTCATCTTTTTGGCGTGAAGGGAAAAGAAATAGCTGAAAATTCAAGACGAAAAACAGTTTTTTGTGAATAACTCAGAAAATATCCACTATAGGGCAAGGGTGTGATGCATACACTCACATTATTTTTTAACGGAGATTCCATATCTGGCATAAAAAAATGGGGTTCTAATTTGAAAAAATTGATTTTTCACGATTTTGTCATCCCTAACTTTGAAAGCGATTTTTTCACCCCCTGTATCATGAATCGCGATTTCGATTTTGAAAGTGGATACATCAATCTTACATCTTGAAAAATCCCAAAAATGAAAATTTTCCATCCAAAAACCTCGAAGTTATTCTTGTTTCAGCGGAGCTCTATTTTCGATTTTTTTTTCGAATTTTCCCGCTCAGAGAGAATTTTCCAACCAAAACTGAAAAATGTTACATCAAAATAACTTGAAATTTTCTAAGGAATCTATTTCTGCAATAAAAAATTGGTGTTCTAATTTGAAAAACGGAAGTTGGCGTCATTTCCGGAAAAACCGGAGGTGCTCATGCCTTGAAAATATTTTAGATTTCATCAGCATCGTGAAATACTCATAAGTGCTGAATTTCATGAAAATACGTTCAGTAGTTTCCCGTATAAATATAGGTGAGGTTCCTCGTGAAAGACCCTGTATACTTCATTGAAATACGAATAGATTTGCAAAAAAACCGTATCAATAAACATTGTCATTTTTCTTCGAAAAAAAAATGACCAATTTCAAATGTAATCATTATATATGATGCATATTTCGTTACGGATGAACGGACACAATTGGATTTAACAAAGAATTCTTAATCAGTGAGTTAGGTCTAATCTAATTCCACAATTACAGAAACGGGAAAATGAACGATTTTGGTTCAAGAGAAAAACTATTTTCTGAAGGCAAATATATACAAAATCAGATGATATTGACGACTTGATATTATCATACACCCAAGAAATAGTATATTATTTTATAAGGAGGAGAAGTGTCACTTTTCGTGGCGAGCTTGAGTTTATCCGCCGAACGGAGTGAGGGATAATTGAAAGCGAGCCACGAAAAGTCACTTCTCCGAATGAAATATGCTATTTTATTTCCAAACGTTTTCAAATTCATGAAAATTGTACATTTAATGTAACTTTATCAAATAAAAATGACGTTTGAATTGGAAGTTTTTGTATTCTATGCATCTATGTTCATGGTAACCAATTAATCTTTTTCGTAGCAACACTTTTCCTGCCGCCGGCGCCAGAGGGAAATGTATTTCTCCGCCTAGGCGGAGAAATAGAACTTTTCGATGATCCTGTCAGTCGAGAACTGACGTTGTTATCGTACGTTTGGAAATAAAAATATATATTTCTGAGTTCCGGTCAGTACTTTTCGGTGTAGTTTATATAAATATTTTGATGGCTTGAGAGGATAATTCCTACCAAATCTCAAGTTTCTCATGAAGAAGATCCTAAGCAAGTTCGATTGTTGTTTTCTGGCCTCTCCAAGTTTCGGGTGTTTTTCATGATAGAATTTTCGAAGGGGATAACTGTGATTTGACAGAATGAAGAAGCAATGTTGTTTTCATTACACCGCTCTGAAAACCCTATCAAAACATGTCGATTCAGGGCACCGAAAGTGACCCTTTTCCGTGCGCTGAGACATAGATGCATCTATGCTGACAACATAGATGCATAGAAATACCTGGTGTTGGCACTGATTAGATTTTGTTCAAGACTTTCTTGTCGATCGAAAACGTGATATTTTGTGCAGCTTTTCATTTCTCCCGAAAGGGGTCGCGTTTTTTGTCGTTGCCGCAGTAGCGCCACGACCGATAAATATTGCGGATTTATTCCGGAACTAGTCCAAAATCTGAAATCTAGGATGCCGTTTTGATCTACAAATTTTGGTCACGATTTTTAGTAGGGAGTCGTTACACCAGGTGTTCTATGCATCTATCTGACAACACAAAGCAACGATTGCGTGATGACAGTAGACGTCAGTGTTTCGAATAATTATTGTTTTACAATATCGAAATGCTTTCTGTCGAAGAACAAATATCGTTGGATTGTTTTCAGAGAGGTGTAATGAAAAATATCGTTCATTACACGTCCAGAAAGGCTTTTTCCGTGCTTGCACGAATTCCCGTGTTCGGCTCCGCCTCACACGGGAACTCTTCGCGCGCACACGGAAAAAGCTTACTTTCTGGACTAGTAATGAAATATACTATTTTACATTTCTGTTCAATGAGCAGTGACTATCACGGAGTGACTCACGCCGCAACAACTTCAACAAATTGTTGATATTTATTTCTAAAATCAGTGTTCTATTCGCAGTGGCGTAGCTAGATAGTCCGGGGCCCTGGTGCAAAAATCGAAGAGGGGCCCCTTAATGAATTGTTTTCGAGTCAAAATATAAATACTTCGAAGAAGCAAAGTAACTTACTCAAGGTACAGTTTGAGGAATATACTTGAATACATTATGTTGTTATTTATGTACAGGGTCCGGCAGAGATGTATGACGTTTTTGAAAAAATCATAACTAAGTGAGATTTTGAGGAAAATGAAATTTTATTTTTTTTAAATGTACATGAGAGTTTGCCATTGATACCACATAAAAAAAGATAAAAAATAATCATGAACGGAAGATGATGTCATCTAAGTGGTTGCCCTGTTTTTCCACACACTCCTGCAGCCGATTTGTGAAGTTGTCCATGCATGCATCGTTCCAGCATGTTGTTTGGAATTGCTTGAATTTCGCGGGTGATTGCAAGAGAAAGTTCGTCAAGGGTACGTGGCTTGTCAATAAATACACGAGCTTTTAGGTGCCCCCACAGAAAAAAATCACATGGGGTGAGATCGTGGAGGCCACATTTTCCGGAGTTCTAACAGTTCTTTCTCAGCCCCTAGGTACACCAGGGCTCAACGAACCTCTCGTACGGAAATTGTGCACCCACTTTAGGATGGTGTTTCGTGAAGGAACACGTCCATGCCTTCCAACATTAAAATGTGTTCGAAATCTACGTTGAGTTGCTACCACAGAACAATCGGTTTCAATGAAACTATCGTACACAAACACCCGTTCCTCTAGCGTCCACGGCTCCATGGCGACTGAACAAGAAATAATGGCAACTCCTTGCGGTCACATATCAACCATTGCGAAAAATTTGGGCTTCCCCTTCGCCGAGTTATACGCATCCAAAAAACGTCATACATCTCTGCCGGACCCTGTATTTGAGTAGGTATATTAAATTCATTATATTAATGTGGATGAAAAAAAGGGCGTTGAAAACATTTTTTATAGATATTTACTATATGTACAAATATTCACAAAAAAATTGTCATTGTCACTATGACCTTCTAGCCTTATTTTTTTTATTGATACGTTAGATTATTTGGTGAAATCACAATAAGAATAAACTATTCGAGGAATGAATTCAAATTGATTATTGGGGATTCGAACCTAGAGGTCAAGTCTAGATTTGAAGTCATTTATTCCTTCGGAAAAAATATGTTTACAACCTCTTTCTAGACCTAGTCTTTGCGAAAGATTCAATGACTTCACTCAAATCTAGACTTGATGCAGCTTCATTTTCAATTGATAGATATAAGCCATAAATGTCGCAGTTGAGCTTGGCTCATAGTGTTCCGCAAATAATATTATATTATTTTTAATTTGCTGAAAGGTCTTTCAGCTTTTACAGAGGTGACAGTAAGATTGTATGGAAAAGTAATATTGCTGTAAATACTTCTTTTAGATCGCATTCCAGCATTCCGTATTTCCTTATTATTTTCATACACAATTCATGAATTGTCCATGCCTTATTCAATTCAGGTAGAAATAGGTGATAAATATTAAGAACTTGAATTGAAAAGTTGGTCCCTTTCATATCGCAATATTTACTTTGAAATTGGTCGAAGCTTTGAATTACAGTTTTTTCGTCTACCTATATCTAGTAGTAGTAGAAATAATGGTGAAAATTCAAAATTTTGTTGACTGCAGTCATACCCCGAAACTTGAATTCAATCAATTGAATCTTTATTGTACTACAGGCTTAATACAATAGCGTGTACTCGTCAATTTTCAGCATAAATAAAGCATTATTAAAATGTAAATATGGACATAAAATGAACTTACAGTCTAGAGCCAACTATACTCATATCACAGATAGGTTTGTGTCGCAGAAAAACTCTGAGAGCGAATAATACGCTTTTGATACAAGGGGCGCCTTCAATTCTCTTTTGAATTTATCGAAACTTAATAGTTTCCAATGATTCGGCAGTTTGTTGAAAACTGCAACCGAAATATAAGAAGGCGACTTCTAGAAGTGGAAAATTATTGTATCGAGCACTCTATTGAAAATATTTATTTCGGAAAATTCTCCCCTGCTTCGAAATCGGTGATCGGAAGCTAATTCATCGAAATATTTTTTATCTTTTTTTGTCTCTTTTCTTCGAAATAGGGATCTTTACCATATGCTATGACATTTTCTTATCCTTGCACTTGAAGGACTCGAAGTCACTCCAATAAATTTTTTTCTTTGTATTCGTCTCTTCTAAAGCTCTGCATACGTCGTTCAAACTGACATCGCATTTTTGTAATACTTCAGATGCTTAATTGATATCATGGAGAATGCGGTGCATTAAATCGCCGAGGAAAATAAATTCAAAATTCAAAATTTTTTTAAATTTCTGCTTGTTTTTGCTATTATTTGCAAGAATTTATTCTTCTATTTCAGCTAATGCACGAATGATATGAAAAAAATGAAATTTGATTGCCGAAATTATGTTAACCCTACGGGACCATCTAGTCGAATTTAGTTTTTTTAGATAGGTGTCCGATTCACCAGTGAATTTTGGCAATACATCCCTAGATTTGATGATATTTCGGAAAACACATTTTTCAACAACTGAATATAATAAAAACAATGTTATTTACATAATAGATCACAGAGAAAAATCAAAGTTTGAATTTTTTTTTAAGTTCAAACGCGATTTGATGTTCAGCGCTTGGGGGCCCCCTGAGGTCAGGGGCCCTGGTGCACTGCACACCCTTGCACCCACGTAGCTACGCCGCTGTCTATTCGCCAAACTTATTGAGCACTTCGTGAAATTTATATATATTTCGGACAACATATATCCTCCACTCGATGCAACTACAACAACAAGACAAAGAACTGTATGTAAAGGAGAAAATATCGCTGCTGTAAGTGAAAGTGTTAATGAAGATCCAGATTTGTCTATTCGTCGACGTTCACAACAAGTTGGACTTTGTGCCACATGGAAAATTTTGCGTAAAGATCTTGTTCTACACCCATACATGATCTAATCTAACTGGTTCAAGAACTGGAGCAACTCGACCATGATAAGCGTCGTTTGTTAGCTGATTGGGCCCTCTAACAGCTTGAAGTTGATTCACTTTTTTATCGAAAAATTCTGTTTAGTGATGGAGCTCATTTCGGGTTGAACGGCTATTTAAACAAGCAAAGTTGCCGTATATGGAGTGAAAATAATCCTCAAGAAGTTCTGCAGGTTCCATTGCAGCCTGAAAAATGCAGTGTATGGTGTGTTGGAGGCATCATATTTCTTTTAAAACGATGTTGAAGCTAATGATGCTCGTTACAGATCGATGGTCAATGATTATTCGTTTCAAAGAAGTGTTTTGGTTCCAACAAGATGGTGCTATTATTTCGAGAAATTGACCGATTGATTGGACTCCAAAATCATGCGACATATAAGGCCAATGGATTATTTTCTTGGGGTTATGTCAAGTCATTGGTTTACGCTGGTAAACAATAGATGCTTTGGAAGCCGACATAACTCATTTTATTGCTGAATTAAGGCTTGAATTACTCAAAAAGTGGTCCAAGATTGGTCTGGTCGAATGCGGTTCCTCAGAGCTAGTCGTGGACACATATCGGTTAAAATTATCTTTTATTCACCATGAAAATATGCGCATGCATTGATGGACCACCTCGTATAATTCAGGTGACCAAATCGAAAACTGCAGATACAGTTTGAAAAATTACCATATTTGTAAACAAATTTGGCTTTGGCTCAATATATACTGCTCAACAAGTCCTATATGTCAGGAGAAATTTATTATTATTAGTATTCATAATACAAAGTTAGTTCACAAAAAAAATAAAGTCCAGTAAAGAGTATGGACTCCTCGAAAATCTGACGTCTTTGCATACTTCCGCTCAGATTGTTGAAGTTAGCCATTTCTCTTCAAAGTTACGGTAAAAGCCGACAGTGTTATTGGAATCTATGTGGGTTGATGAGAATCCAAAGCTCTTTGTAGCTGATCCCAAGCGTGTTCTATGGGACTGAGGTCTGGCACCGAGGATGCAGGACAAAATGCGGAATACCATGAATTTCCAGAGCTTCATTGAAACTCTCGCACAACGAAGTGGCGCATTATGTTCCAAAAATAAGGAATTTGGCCAAATAGTAGAATGAAATAAAAGAATAATATTGACAATGTCATGGTAGCATCAAGCACCAACAGTTCTGTACGTCGATTGAAATAAATGTCTCCCCAAAAAGTGACTGCACCACCCGTGAACGGAAAAACTTCCTGAAACGATTTGCGATTTCTGAGCACCAGAGGATGCGTCCTGCGTCCATACGGTGAACAATATAGAGTGTATTTTAAGGTGACGCGTTTCTACTGACAGGTGATAGAACTCATCAAAATAAGTCATTTTACCGAAAGTACCACTCTGTCCTGCATCTCTGTTCATCATATCTCTACATCTCTGCTCCAGGCTTATGAACATCCGCGAAGTTGGGTGATTTCTTTCTTAGCGGAAATCTTGTTCTGTACAACTTATACGCCGAACTGGCATTTTGTTTCGATTCACCATAAATTAAAAGCATATCAACAAGATGTTGATAGAGATGTTGTTGGAGAAGCGGGCGAGGGTGCAGGTTCGGACTGAGGAATTTTCAGATTCACCTAGAAATAAGAAAATATTCTAGTTTCATTTTCTCGAAACAGTGGCATAATTCATATAAAATTTTTTTGGAAAAATGACGTATTTTGATGGGTTCTACCATCTATCAAAAGAAAAGCCTCACCTTTAAATACACCCTGTATAGACTTTGATAGTTCCCATTCACGTACATTCGAGAATTTAGTTAACGTCTCGAAGACTTCGACGTAATGTTTCAGTCGAAACCAAAACACCAGAAGCGTTCAAAATTTGTTGCATGATTTGACAAGCACTCAAAGTCTATCTACGGGTAGCATTTTCAGCATTTTCAGCACAGCAGACGCGCTATGTTTTCGAATAGCGTTCGACGACGACAGTAACAGAGTAACAGCAGACGATCTATATTTAGAACGTCTGATTTAAAAAAAAACTTTTTATTTATTTTAGCTTAGCAAATTATTACTTTGTTTTCGTTATTAGTTTATTCATAAAACACATTTGAAAACAAACAAAATACATAACCTAATGTATAAATATTCTGTTTCAATAATTTATAAATTATTGAAAAATAACCTCAGAAAAATAACAAATCAAAAAATTTTTGAACTTATTTTCACCTAAGCCTATATTCATATTGACATTCTTGTAGAGAATGGGGTGCTTTAGCCATTTTTTAAGTAAGCTTTTCACTTTTCTATCAGCTGAGGAATGTTTTTTGCCACTCATTGCCGATTTTCTTCTAGCTGCACTTGCTGCCTGCACACTTATCAGTTATCATTTTTCCTTTTCTTATACACAGGCGCTTATGCTTTGGATTTGTTCCGAGGTATTTAGAAGAATTATGCAATCCTGATATAGGAGAGTTGTTACTTTCAGCACACTTTTCTCGATAAGTGGAAATTGCAAGTTAAAAAAAAAAAATTCTATTGGATTATTGTCAAGCCTCTATCATACCAATAGCCCTATTGGCTAAATCCGCTCTAACTTTACGTCTAGGCATTATTGAAAAACAAATTTTCGGATTTCAAATCGTTGATTGTGAAAACGTAAAATAATAATTGATCCAAAATTCTTAGAAACGGTAATGACTAGACCTTGCCGGAAACTGAAAACGTTATCTTACAAAAAGAAAAAAAATTTATGAGAGTAAACAATGGATTTTCCATAAATGGATTTGGTGGACAGAAATAGGCAACTTCTGAAACGGTCACAACATTTCTGAACATCTTAACTTATGTGGAAGTTTATATCACCAAGAAAAAAATTGTGGTGTTTTGAATAGACACATTTGTAGCCGAGAATGAAATTCCAAGATTCTCACTGTCGTAAAACTTCATCTTGCGATAAGTATGAAGATCCAAGAGATAAATCAGCTCACCGAAGAAAATCCTCTCCATCCTCCACTCCGAATGAATCAGTTATTAATCCCCCTCCAGAAAAATGGAATCGTCTCAGACCCCATATTTATACCCTACTAATTGATGCATCCCCTTCCATGCATAATTCATGAATCCGTGTCTTCCAAACGTGGAAACCCCCAAATAATAGAGCCATCAATCCGAATCTGCACTATTGATTGATTCGGGAACGCCGCGAGTGAAATAAGGAATAAAACCCCCGGTAAAAGGAGTAATTTATTCCCGAGTGGCGAGGCAGAAGAGGGTGTGCCTTCCGGTGCAACGAACCTTCGCATTTAAGCGCGGCTTACATTTCCGAGCTTTTCCTTCCTGTTTCCTGGAGAAATAAATTGCGGGGCCGTGATCCTGGATCTGTTTCTGACCAGCCAATGACGCCGCGCTCTACGCAATCATAAATACTCGGGGGTGATGTTTCCGGTTAACATGTGGAGGTGGTCATGAATATTTCCGCGAGATTTGAGTCTTCTGGGTGGGCGCCTCTCCGGAAGGGATACGGGATGGAGGGTCGCCATAGGGTGCGACTACACACTTTCATGCTCTCTAATTGACACGAAAATGTGATGTGGCCTTTTATCTCAAGGTCGAAAAGGGTGGAAATGTGCTTGTGATTGCATGGTCCCATTGGGGACAGGAAATCTAACAGTCCAGACTTTATGGGGAATATTTTTAGGAATCAAAAATTGTGTTCAAAATTCATACTTTTGTTTTTTTATACCACAAAGTTTAAACATAGGATGGGCTTACTCGGTTAAGAATAAGACCGAGATTTTCTATGCTCTGTGCGATTCTATGGCTGTTATAAATATCCCACAAGCAGCATATACCTGCACAGTTCGACAATATCTCTGCCATCAGTCGCATCGTTTTAGCTCGAGGCCCTTAACAAATAGTTTCCACGTCGTCGGCCTTTAGTTCGCCATCCTAACAAAGTGATAAGGACTTTTACCCAGTACAACACCACACGAAACTAGACAGAAGCAGATATACGTACCATTCCGACAGTGTCTACTTTGTGGTATTAATTTTCTATCAAACATCCATTTTTTTCTATAATTTTTGAGGCGATAAGAATTGGTACAACAGTCCATTTCTTCTCTCCAAGAGAGCCCGTGTATTTTATTTAAATTGAATTTAATCATTTCGAATGTGTCTATATCTCAAACATTGAGTTCAACATTCTTTCTACTCATTATAATGGGTTGGATAGTTGATATGAAAATGTTTATGTTTATATCCAGATTTGAAACAAAAAATAATTACACAGAAATTTGAACAAAGATGGGGTAATTCTGTTCTCTGAGGACAAATAAGGAAATTTCAGGATCTTTTGAGTGCTCGTTCATCCAACTTTCAAGTATCGGGTTTTTTTTTTTATAGAGTGATAGGACTTTAAATTGAAATTAAACACATTCAAATCAAGATTGAAGCCAAATTTTTTTATTGGAAAGACCATGTGATAACATTTATGTTTTGGAAATAATTTCCGGCGTATGTCCACTTGCTCTGGAGCTAATGTTACAGTGAATGGTGCTCGTTACAGATCGATGATCAATTGTTTCGAAATTTTAACGGTGGGTATCGACCCAGAAGTGTTTTGGTTCCAACAAGATGGTGCTACACCTCATGCTGCATATTTTTTCTACACCAGGTAAGGTTAAAGAAAACCTACACCTTTCAGGAAAATCACAGCTAAAACATGAAATTTGAGCTCGATCTTTAATGAAAAAAAAACTATGATTGCGTCCAAAAAATCATTAATCACATTCCATAGCACATCTATCCAGGAATATTATTCGAAAAACAGATTGAAAAAATTCCTTCATTCGGAGTCTTGCCGCTAAAAGAGTGGCGTGTAAATTTCTTGAACTTTTGAAAATCTTGAATATCTTGGAAACTTAGGGACTTGAATACATCTGCTACCACATCTTACATATTTTCTGTATCCTTTCGCGAATTCGATTTCCTCGAATCACATACAGAAGAACATTAATTTGTGCGAATTCAGATCGAACACTGTTACCAGTGGCTTGGATATTTAATTGTACCACAAGGATAAGTGTGCATAATTTGACATTTTAGCAACGGATTTTCACGTCAGCTTCATTCCTTGTTCGTTTGTCGAGCACGATCACTCTGTTCATGGAAATAAGAGTAACCGACAAGATCTGGTTGACCGTTTTGCTGAAATAGGTAAGACTTTTCAACTGTTACTTTGGGTACATTTATCCTTTCATTTGTGTTGGTTTCATTAACAATTTATACACATATACAGTCCACTAGCTAAAATATTTGAACCACATTTCAGTTGGTTAACTGCAACACTACCCAACAGACACCAAAAACCCAACTTTGATGGTTATCTTATAAAGATTCTTCAGTATAAAAAATAATTGAGATATGTTTTTGGGAACCAAAGCAAAATCACTGGCATTCACATTTGCCTCGTTAACAATGTCACTAAAAATTCTGCACAGGAAGCCCAAGAATATACTATCGGACTAGCAGGACTAGCTGAATTGATCCTGAAAGCTGAAAGGTTCTTATAATCACCTATATTTTCAATTTGTCCCGCTCTGCTTACCTCATAATCGATACGGAAACTCAATACTGGCATAACTTTCATAAAAAGGGATACTGACATATTCAACAAGAGCAATTCTGTGAACTGATTTTTCGTCAAGAAAACATTTTAATTCATTTTACGATAATTCACCAATAACCTTACTTGTAATCATATACATACATTATTAATAAGAATATGGTTTTTAAGCCTTCAAGGTCTGTTATTATGGAAAAAGTAGATATAGATAATAGAGAATAAACTGTTTGCAGACAATTTTTTTTGAAATTCAAGAAAAAATCACAAATGCAGGTTCGATTTCTGCTTAGGGTGTAACTTTTTCTGGAAATGCTAAAAATTTGTAGGCATGCAGTTAATTCTCATCCTATATTCATTACAAAGCCTGGCCTGACTAATAACATCAAATCAGAAGATTTGTATTCAGTGAATCATGCCCAATTTGGACGAGCCAAAATAAAAGGGATATTGTGAGAGAAACAATACGTATTCATCCAAAGACCATCGCAAAATTAGTAAGTGTTTTCACTGTTTTCCAAAGAAAGAAATTGATTCATCCCCATCAAAATATGGCATGAACCTATTGCTCTGAAGAGTATCATACCCAGGAAACACAAACTACGTGTTGTACAATAAGATTTCAAGAGAATTTCATGTGCGAATGATAAAATCGCTGAATAAATGCGTAACACATAATCTTAGACTGCTCTTATAGAATTCCTGAAGGGTTGAAAGCCAGATTTTCCATTCTGCTAGTCCATTTGGAATTTCGATTATTAGTTACCATTTTTTCCTCTGTTCCTCCAACTGGTTCTCGATATTCTCTTGAGTCTGAACCATATAATTCCACGTTTATAATTCTGATTTTGAGAAGCCTGATTTCGTAGCGGTGTTATAGCAGTTGAGATGTTTTGAAACGCCAAGGGAGGATATTTGGAGGAGGATAACAATGTTCTTCCATGCTCGATTCAAGTGATTCATTGTAGGAATAATTCCACCTAAACTGCGATTAAATGAAGTGCACGAGCTTCTAAACAGAGACTCAGCATCTGTCTAAGCATCAAATAAACCTACCCTACTCATTAAATGCTAATATATTTCCATTACACGCTGAGCTGTACGAAGAGGGGTGAACGTCAAGTACATACTGTCTTGTTTGATAGTTTTCAGGGAGGGTGCCTCAACAGTCACCCTTGTCGAAAACTATGGAACAATATGTGGGCACGACCACCGCATAATGTTGAACTTCCAAGTAGAATTATGAATTCCATTATTGTTCATGGATCCTTGCATAATTTTCATCTGTTCAGGTGACGGAATGGGATCCCAAATTTGCATTTCGATCGAAATGGAAAAGGAACTTTCATGAAATTTATTTTCAGTCGCTATGACTGACACATACCTACATAGTTCAGAAATATGATATTTCATGCGATGAAGTTCCCGACGTTTATATACGATGAAATTTGAGGAAAAAATCATGAATTTCAGGAATATAATCTGGATGCTTCCATGGATTAAATATCATCGAATATTATCACTTCTCTCTCAAAAAGTTAACAATGTTGACAAAATGTTTCTCAACTTTGTCCCGTTGTCCGAGACTAAAAGATGAATGAAAAAACGTTGGATGTAAAGATATGTAATAATCAAATCCCGCAAATGTGGGCGATAAAATTTAACACTAAGGATTATGAAACTATACATTCAATTCGCATAGTTTCAATTGCACTTCATTTTTACGGGTCCATAATGAAAATAAATGCCAATGAAATACGAAATTCAGATATATGATGAATGTTGATACAAAACACGTATCAAATTGAAATTAATGGAAAATAAAATGATACTCAGCACTAAATAATATGTGGCGATGTTTCTCTCTAAACAATATCCCCTTGGAATTTTATAAACTCGACACTACACGGTTAATATTGCATTCGTTCACTGAAATTCTTCACTTAATCATCGAAGAAAAACACCTAAAATAATCACTTTCGCCTTTTACAACAACATAGCTCTGGAGATGCGTTCCTCCATATTTGTTTACACCATTTACGGATCAAGCGGTTGTCGCTTTACGCATGGGTCGTTCACACACACTCACGTTTAGGCACAGGGCAACAGTATAAGATTTGAGATGGGTGGATTCATAGATATTGTTGGTTTGTCTTACGCGCCCGCTACCTCGCAACGCACACTGTTATGCTATTAAATCAATAATCTGGCATCTTTATCTCCAAAGCTCTGTGAAATATTCATAGAAGATGGGTTAGGTTTGATCATTGACCTAGAATTCAATGAGTTTGGTTGATGAATCATAAATAGAGTGATATTCTTCTTCTTCTTCTTGTACGGCGCCTTTGGTCGGCCGAACGTAAGCCTTATGGCCCATTGTTCATACCGCATTTGTATAATACCAGAGAGACTCAGGCCCGAAGGCACTCGAGCCGACAAGGAGGAGTCCCTCCCAACATAGAGGTGAAGGGTTACCTAGGTGTGTTAACCTCAGTATAGATAGGTTGCCGCACGTGAACAGTATATGTTCCGCAGTTTCATCCGCGTTCTTGCACCAACGCTGTTCAACGGCATAGGGAACACTCAGTTAGACGCATTCTTTTTAAATGTTTGTTGAACAGATGGCCAGTTAGAGCACCAGTCACCAGAGACAAGTGCTTCCTCTTGGGAATCAAGAGCTTTTTGACCTCCGGCTTCGAAGAAGGCCCCTTGATAAGGAGTCTCGACCTCGTTCTCGACTGCCTGAGATCCGTTCTCGTGTTCCACACAATCCATCTCTTGAAGAAGTTTTAGATATACACATGTATGACAGATAGGAAGCGCGTGTTCCTGCCCAGTAAGCGTCGAGCGAGCCCCTTCTTTGGCTAAATTATCTGCTTTTATGTTACCAGAGATAGACGCATGCGCCGGGCGCATATTCATATGTTACCGACACAACCAAGCACGTCGAGAAGCCGAATGATTTCGTATAAGTTACCGAAGTAACTTCAGGATTCTGTCGGTAACTTATACAAGCAACAAGTCCATCGGCACCTTATATACATATAACAGGTATTGAAAAAAAAAATGATATATTAGCGAGGATGGTTGATTATTACAGTCTGAACAAAATATATGTTTCCAGAAATAAACTATAAAAAATATAATATATTATATAGAATATATAATACAGACATATGTCTATTTTTTTCTCTTATTGTCACCTAATCCTACATTTTTTTTGACACATTCCTTCAAATTTTGGGGCGCTTTCTTCAGCTTTCTGGAATTTCCGCTGGTAAGTCTTCTAGTTCCAGTCACCTAAAATAGTTATTATTTTGAGTTTGAAATGCTCATCATTTGATGTATGTAATAGTTATTTATATTACTAGTATGGTATAAAACTGTCTACAACCAAAATTTTTGTGTTTTTTTATGAATTCAAAATGATTTAAATTTTTCCCAACATATCATGCAGTGACTTTACCCAAAAAATTACACTAACTGACTGACCAAAAAAACCCAGGTAGGTGTTTTTTAATAAAAATGATTCACGTTATAAGCAAACTGAATCACTAGTGTTGTACTTGTAATTGGTTCATTACATTGCAATTGAAATTAGTAAACTTTACATTTTCCAGTGTTTAAACAAAGTATACTTCTCACCTTAGTTTTCCTTCTACTAACAGAAGTTGGCTGAACGGGGATTTTCATCCCTTTTATCTTCTTATAATTATTGCAGTTATAGTAGGTATGCTTATTTTTTTCGGGTGAAAAGTATAGCCTATGTCACTCAGGGATAATGTAGCTTTCTAAGAGTGAGAGAATTTCTGAAAACGGTCCAATACTTTTTGAGCCAAATCGTATCAAATACACAAAAATGCAAATCTTTTCTCTTTATAATATCAGTATAGATTACCCTCAGTAGAATATTGGTAAAGTTTTGGTAAATTCCCTAAAGTTACTAGGTTCATCTTGGTAATGAAGTAAGCAGTATTAAAAATATGCAATATTGCGATATCTGAATGCACTTGTTTGATAAAACCACTACTCGCATAATAGTTAAGTTACAGACGAAACTAAGAATTACGTCGGCAACTTATTATTACGTGTTCAGCATCGCTCGGAAAACCGATTGTGTGTTTGTGTCGGTAACATATGAATATGCGCGCCGGGCACCAGACAACATTGAGAGTGTTATCTGAGCCGAGCGTGCGCAGGGCCTTTCTACCTTCGTATACCAAGTTCGAAGTTACTTTTATTTCAGAGAAGGTTTTCAGTGTACCCTGACTGTCATAACATATGTATATGTGTTTCCCCGAGTATCCTCTGCGGACACTCCACCGCACATACGAGGACAGCATAAAATATAGCTCTGCTTGCGCTATTGAGTAGTCTTTTCCTAGAGAGGAATGGATCACTTTGTTTCTGGTCCAAAAATCCCAGCACCGTCACCGGTAATGCAAACAGAGCCGTCGGTGTACCAGGTGGGACCTTCAGTCTGGTTTAAACCACTGATCTCTGTAAGGGATAACTACTTGATAAAACGATTCTTTATGAGATTTTTTTTTTCGGATATCGAGGAAAATATGAGTTATCAATCTTCAGGAAAATTGAAGAAGGAACTTATTTTGCTGGGAGAAATATGGCTTTTCAATTGAGGTCTTTGCAGAGATTCGTATCAGGCACGTATTTGCCAAATTTTTTTTCAAATGACTTTTAAACAGTGCCGAATTCGGAAAAATGGAAAATGAAGAAAGGTTGTTTTTGGCCTCAAGAATCTACAGTTGAGATTTATGTACAAGTCAAAGACTCACCCTGTATAAATCAGGCAGAGACATAGAAGAAGGTCCGCTTTCAGAAAACACCCAGTAGAAGCACAATCATTCAACGTACACATGGTGTCGCGTTTGCACAGCGCAACGTCAAATAGGAATAATTATGCATCTCATTAACGTGAGGCCGATTTTCCCATAAATCTCATTAATCGAAACTCGGCGCTCGGTGTCTGTGTTTGAGGAGCGTAAATCGATTCGGGAAACTGCGGCTAGGCAGAATTCGGAATAAATCCCTTCTATTCCTCTGGTACAAAGGACTCGCGGACACGGGTTCCGCTATCAGAACCGGATAATGCAAGGTTCGCGTTCGGATTCGTAATCAAACATAAAGGGGGCAAATTTTTGAAGAACGGCGTGATACATGCATGATGGATACAATTAATGGGATCTACGGATTTTGTCGTGCCTTGGTGAACTGTCTGAAAAGTTATCTCTTCCCATTTCAATTTTTCCTTTGTGCGGGTTCTTTCTCCTTTCTATTCGTGGATAATTGGTCAGAGCTTGTATTCGTGATAGATATTTCGTTTCTCGTGGAAGACAAAATATACTGCTTCACAGAAGTTGAGGAAGTTCAGAAATTCTGAGACCATTTTCTCACCAATTTTTTTGAATATGGGAATCTCAATGTCTTCTCACCCCTAAAACGCATTCATTTTACCATTTCTCTATAAGTTTCACAGTTTCAGAAAGAAATTCATGTTCGGTATCAGTGGTTAAAACTCAGTTCATTCAAAAATGAGAAAAATTGGGTTCATCAAAAGTATTTTTTCATTTTCCATTTTTCCGAATTCAGCTTTGTTAAAGAGATATAGCCATTTGAAAAAAAATTGGGCTAAATACGTGCCTGATACCACACCTCAAAGTTTATATTTTTCGATTGAAATTGAGGTGATTATTAGATGTTCTGGGTAATACTGAAGCAGTAACCTTATTTGAATAAGAATGTTACAAACACGATATTCCCTAACAAAAACAATTAGTTTTGTACGATCATTTCTGCAATTGAAAAGCCATATTTCTAACACCAAAATAAGTTCCTTCTTCGATTTCCTGAAAATTATAGTTTTAAACAATGATAATTTGTTAATTTTTTTCTCGATATTATAAAACGATCTCATAAAATTGGTTTCTCACTATTCTATCCTAACTCCATTAACCTATAGGACCTAGTCATAGGATTCGAGGTCGAGGACTTAACATCACCCATCTTCTGTGATATTTCTCAGAACTTTTGAGAAGACGATGCCAGATTGTGTTGATTTTCTCTTCAAACAATGATATAGACTATATGTAGAGTATAGGAGAAGCCAAGGAAGCAGTACGTTCCCTCTCGTTAACGGATGAACTATCGCTAAGCCACTAGTTTTGTTCATTTTTCGCTAAAGACGTCTAGGCGTTGCTCTTCGGGAACGCCAAACGACTAGTTCTGATTCTCGCCGATATAGCGCTACGATCTCAATTCCATTCGGTGCGCTGCGATGTAGCACGGCCTACTCTACTCTTCAGAAGGCCGTGGATGTAGCCGCCACGCAAGACAAACCGCTGTTCTGTGTCTCTAACGTTAGTCAGTGATCCCATAAACGACGCTCACGCTCATTTATTTATTTACAGAGAATAAAGCAAACAGGTGATGATTATGTAAATGACTTTTAGTGAATTGATGTAATAGTGGTGTCGAGTTATATTGTTTCGATAGATATTTTCCTGAAGGACCGGTAACAATGAATTTTTTCTAGAAACTGCGTATACAATGTATAATTTCATGTTTCTTAGAATACAATTTTATCTCCCACATTTGTGAGATTTTATTATTACATATCTCTACATCAAACGTTTTTTCATTATAAAGATTTCAGTCATCATAAAGTTGATAAACATTCTGACAACATTGTTAACTTGTTAAGAGACCAGAGGAGAAATAATATTCAATAATATTCAACTCAGGACAGCATTCAGATTATTCTTGAAATTCATGATTTTTTCCTCAAATTTCATCTTATACAATTAGGAATAACTCGTTTTATTCAAAAAACATACTTTCATTTTCTAAAATAATCGATTCTTTCGAAAACGTGGACCGTTTATCTTTTTCAAGTGGTTTTATAGTATTTTTGCGTGAATTAACGAGTCAGCTACGCTGTAACTTTTATACCAGGAGAAATATAGAATGAGTTTTGATTGAGGAATATGCCCAGTGAATAGAGTGAACAATCAACCAAAATTCAGTTCATTTGAAAAAACGGTTCCGAAGATATGAACAGAAATGTGATAATTTAATGAATTTTCGACACCCTGTATCTTTCAAACGAAACCGAATTTCGAGAAATGACATGGGTAAAAAGTGTTTCGTTTGATGAGAGGAATCTACAGTTAAAATATATGTACAAGTCAAAGACTCACCCTGTATGGTGTATAGACTAGGAATAGCACATACGCATAAACAGATTCAGAAATCCCATTCACCATACCGTTTTGAAATAAAAAATAAAAATGTGAATCATTACCTGTCGAGAAGGGCAATTTATTTTAGAACTGATTTACATTTTATTTTTTTATTTCAAAACGGTACATTTTTCGAGAAAAATACATGAAATGAAAAAGTTTCTTACGAAACCAGACTATTTGAATATAATTATATCCAAGTCGTTGCGTGAGATTTCTTTTAAATTCAGTTGATAAAAATGATGGGAGTAGTCTACGTCAACCCCCCTCCATTCTTTCTGAAATATGACAATCAATGATGTGTGTTTCAATAATAGTAATACTTATAATTGTATATTCCAAAACTAGTTGCAGAATGGGCTCCTATTCCAATACGAATGCGAAAGTCGAAAACGAGCGACGAAGGGGCGAGTATTCAAACGCATGAGTATTGGAATTGCATTCTGCAACGAGTATTAGACGATATTTTCTCTATTTCAGTCAAATTTTGTGGAATTCAATGAAAAATTCAAATTATAGGTCCTAGTGACTTTCATATTGGATGTTGGTGTGAATGTTAGGAAATACCAAAACTGACATTTCCAAATTGAAGTCTGCTGAAATTTGATAGGATCGGAAGTAATTGTTGACAACCACAAAACGAAAAATGTAACTGAAAACGATGCTGTAATGAATTCATTACAGCACTGTTTTTAGTGCTGTAATGAACTCATTGCGATACTGAAATAGGGAAAATATCATAATTCTATCGTTTCTCAATTTTAAGATACACCCTGTGTGAAAAGTAATTATTATGAAGTATTCAAGACTGAAAATTGTTAACTACTAGGTATTAACTTCATGCAATAATTTCTCTGTGACGAAACTGTAGAATTATCGAGTGTTTGCAAACGCTATTGTGATTTATTCGTGAATCACCCTTTAACAGTAAATATTTTAGCTGAACCTTTCCATGTGCATCTGATCTGTACTCATACTGAACTCATGGGCGCAACATAAAATCAATCCGGCTTTTCAATTTGAAAAAAAAAATTGATGAAATAAGTTATTCTCCGCTTTTACTCCCTGTATCTCGAAAACTGGTCATCGAATCGGATTTAGAATTCATACTTCGGGAGATGTTGTGGGAATCAATATATAGTGAGAAAATAGTTGCATTTGACCGAGGAAATTTTCGAATACAGGGTGTTCATGTTTTTTGTACTTCTCCCAAAATAGAATACCTTCCTATGAATAAACCACCCTGAATATTTTGGAGATTAGAGACACACATATGTTTGTGGTATTACTTTTCCCAAAAATCAATTCAAAAATACAGGGTTTCGAATTAATCCTAAAAAAATTTGATTATGTCTAGTGGTTCTCTCTGTGAAGCACCCTGTATAAAAAATATGCCCTGTGCAATATTTTGTCGTCATAATACTAAATCGAAAAGAACATTTCAAAAATATGCCTTCCTGACGTCACTGTAGAAAAAGTGAATTTTGGCAAAAAACTACCGTCATATATTCGTGAATCACCCGGTAAATATAAATATTTTTAATCATACGTATCCACTAATTTCATTACTAGAACATGTAGTAAACGTGTGTATGCAACAGAAATCAATCTAACTTTTAATAATTAGCAAATAAATCCGAAAATCTGGGCAATTTTCAACTTTAACACCCCGTATTTAGAAAACTAGCCATAGGATTGGGTTGGGCCCATTGACACTTTTGGTCACTGAGTCGGGTACAACAACATGCCAAACTTTCAGAAAATTTGACCGGTCGCCACTTTTCATACTAAACGTGCGGGGTCCTTTCATTGATTGATTACAAAATCAGAAGACAAGAAAAAAAGAAAGAAAAAGAATTGAATGATTAGGTGGAAGTATTAGCTGGACCAAAAAGAAATCCCACCGAAAACATTTCATGTGAAGGAGTTTGCCAAGATTAAGCCCGGGCGCAAATTGGGACGCAGGCGACGCAGTCCACGCAGCGCAGGGCAGTTTTTTGTGGTCCACATGTGAATGAAACTGCGCACATTGGGACGCAGAGCAGACCTTCGCCACACTCGCCAATGCGAAACTTGTGGAAGGGACACAGGAATCGTGCGGCACGTCCGCGCAGTAGTACTTATTTTCGTAACCATGGAGTGCATCGAAGGAAAATATATATAACTAGTGCTTGAGAATCCTGTATTTTACGAAACCAGGCATTCACAATACCTAAAAAGTAAATATAAACAAGAGATTTGGATAAAAATTCAAAATTTTCATTATTTTGGATTTTTTATACAATAAATACAAAGAAAAACCTCGTCATCTGAATCGAATGCAGAGCTCATTTCGAAATAATCCGACATAATATTTTCTAAAGGTACCTCCCTTCGTCACTCTTCTAACGCGACTGCCAACCAATGTGCGCTAGTAACTGTGTCACACAGTTCATTTTCCTGTGCTGCTCTGCCCAGTGCTGTGCTGCGCTGACTGCGTCACGTAGTTCAATGTGCGCCTTAGTTTATAACCATAAAATTTGCCATCTAAATTCAAGATAGGCATTCTTGATGAACATTGAACATCACATAGCAGACTATAAAGAGATTTTTGAACCATTTCCAGTTTCGCGTTCGAGTAATTGGAGCAGTCCTGGATATTGAGTATATCATATAATTTCAGGAATAATACGATGAGGCTTGAAGGGTATACGATAAGATACCAGAGACAATTGAACAGAACCATCTCGAATACATTCATCTTCCGCACTTGTGGAATACTCAATTGACTATCCCTCCACGAATCTCGAGCAGCAACCAAGCCATTATCTGTTCCTAAGTGCATTCAGCCCACTAAATAATCCCCATTACCGTTCTGTCTCTCTTCCGATATTCAGAGTCGCACCACGTTTGAAATTCGTTGCAACTGCCAAACTCCAGGGCGAAAAGTAGTTATTAACTTGAGGTTGGAAGTTCTTCAGCGAAACGCCAGGAAGCAGATAGGCCAAGCTAACTTATCGAATGCGCACCAACTCCCAGGAACTCGTTCAAACTGGAACCGGAAGCCGTGTTTGCTCTGCTATTTAAAAGGGGCGTGCAAAATAATTCATCAACTCCGGTTATTCACAGTTATTCCGGAGCTCCTGATGAAGGTAGACAGTGAATAGTGCGTTGTTAATTTAGGACTGAGGGGTTCATCAATGAACTATGAAAATTCATTACGGATATAGAGATGAATAGCGTTTTAATCTATTTAATTCATCAACGGTTAGGTCCGAGAGGATTAGTAGCGAACCCCTGTAATTGGAATTATAATTGAATAGAATTTGGGTGATTGGATTATATATACTATTCTATAGGTACCATCCTTGCCTTGCTGACTGTTTAACCCGGGTCTTATGAAGATGCATGTGAATGAGAAAGTCAGAAATCATTCTTCATAATAAGTTGATTAAATATTTTCCAAAAAAAGCATTTGGAATTCAAAACTAACAACAACACGTGATTGAAAAGGGGGAGAATTTTTGCACCTCAGGATGATTTAAAAGAAATGAAGTCTGGTCAGTGCGACCAATCACAGGATCTACTGGAAATTGCATATAGTGGCACTTTATCAAGGTCCATAAGAAAAAGTATGTTTGAATCTCAAATTTGATTCTATCCACTGCAGGGAACGAGCTCAATTGTCTCTGAGTCTGCTATGTCCTGTGTGAGCATTTTCTGATCAGTTCTACGTAATTATATTAACTTATCCAAGAGTTGGTTCTTTTCGTAGGGGGTTATAGTTTATACCTTGTGACAAGAAAACCCTCGGACAAACTCTTTTTCATTTGACTTCATTAAACAGAAGAAATCGAACAAAACAACAACAAATAATAATAGCTTGAACATTTGTTAATAATATATTTAAGACGTTTCGAAGTGGCTTCCTTTGACGGCGATACACAGCTTCAGATGCTTCTTAAAATTTTCGGCAATGGGCCGCAGCTCCTCGGGCGTTAATCGGTTCCATTCCCGGCGCAGAGATTGCTTCAGCGACTCCAAATTTTTGTGTTTCTTAGCACAAGCCCTGTGCTTCAAAATCGACCAAACGCTGTAGTCCATTGGGTTGAGATCCGGTGAGTAGGGCGGTCATTCTGCAGATGAGATGAAACAAAAGGAAAACCATTCTTGCGTCATTCTCGCTCTGTGAGCCGGAGCGGAGTCCTGTTGAAAGGTCCAATGTGTATCGCCGTAGTGCTGCTTGGCCCACGGAAGTAATACGTGAGGAGTTGAACTTCTTGGAGCTTGTATGGCTTGAGGTTGAGCTCCTTTTTTGCAATTTGACGGACTGATCCGAGGTTGATACCGGTCTCACAGGCTATTTTACTCATGGAAACCCTCGGATTCCGATTGACTCGCTTCTTGACGATGTTGCGATTGCTAGGTGTATTGACAGTGCGTTTTCTACCACTTCCTGGCCAAGCTCCTTGAAACGACGAATTGCATCGGACACGGTTTGTCGAGGCACATTGAGCAAACGAACAATTTCACATTGACGCCTACCTTGACGAAACAGCTCCAAAATCGAACTTCGTTTGTTTGACATTCTGAAACTCTGTGAAATGAAATTATATCAAACTGAAAATTCACATATTAGTACAGGAAAGTGTGGAGAAACCAAGAGAATAAAAATTATTTGGCTGCGCTGAAATAATTTTGTTCCAGACCACAGCAAAATTTGTCCGAAGTTTTTCTTGTCACCTTGTACTGTTTATATTAAAAAGGGTTTACAGTCCACTGCGACCTTAAGGTCTATTGTGCCCCCTAACAGAGCTGTTATCATTGCGTAAGTAATTCCATTTTAATTGTTTTAGACCATAAAATGCCAGTTTTCTCGAAAACGGTTCACTTTAGAGTACTGAAACAGGGGCACTATTTTTATGTAGAACACATTGACGCATCAGAATTTGCTGTGCAAATGCAAATTTGTCCAGTGGTATGAACGTTGGGGGAACAACGTTTATTCAAATCGAATTTCTCCGCCACTGAAACGTCTAATAAAACCGAGTAAAGTGCAAGAAAGTAGCTATCATTAGTGAAATGTGTGTACAAAAACTCAATTCTGTAATTCAAACGGTTCCTGAGAAATTAGCAAAAAAACTGAAAAAAAATGTAGATTTCTGACATCCTGTATCTCGAAGACGATGACCCGGAGTTAAAAATAGAAGAGAAAAAAAATTTTTTCTCATGAAAAATTCACAGTTGACCGTTGATACACCTATTCAGGATCACCCTGTATAGTCCTGTAAACTGATGAAACATAAATTGAATTTTATTTCATCCTACACTACTTCCAGTTTATCATTTCTATCCTTTTTTTTTGCCCCCCTAGCTGGTGACGCCCTTGTCCTTCACCCGAGCAAGGGAAGGAAAAATCTTCACCCACACACTATGGTTGAATTGCATCTTTTGGCTGCCAGCGATTTTGAAGCAGCTTGGTTGCCAGTAAAGATTTTTCTTGTTCTTCTATCCCCTACCCAATCCCATGTTATGATTAAAAGTAAGCATAGCGAAGAACTTTAACACGATGCTATGCGAAAAGAAAGAATGGGAGAAGTAATATACTACAGCCACCGAGTGAAAAATATTGCCATCGTTTAGTGTATTTTTCAATATTACAGACATTTTTAAATTTCTTTCATAGATAGAAAAAAGATGAAGAATGCATTTTTTTCTTCAATAATCAGACGAAAGTCACGAACTATAATGCATATTCTTCAATGATTGCTATGATACCGCCAGCCTACTCATAGGAGAAAATAGAATTTTGGAAAAATTGATTTTGTCTGTCACAGAAACACTATTTTGTATTAAACCTTCAAAACTCATTGTGATAAAGAAAAATTTATAACCCCAATGAATTCTACTGAATGCCAGTAAAATGTTTTTGTTTCATGTTTATAGCACCAGTCATAAAGAAGTTATGAGAACTTTTCTTTTGACGCCATTTTCTAGTTTTCTCTTATAGCTCGGAAATGGTTTGATTTAGAAGGTTACGGTTTTTCATCAAAATGATTCTCTCAAATATCATTTGGTTCTAGGTCATCGGGTTTCTGATGACAACGAATTTGGGACACCCTGACCACCATCGTTAGGATCCCACTCGAGTGTTTTTCAAGCAGAAATATTTGGGATCTGCAATCGAAAGATGAGTTGACATAAACCTGGAAAGAATCTATCAAGAGTGTGAAATATTAATCCATTCTGATCGTCAAGCTGCTATCAAAGCTTTGATAGCAATGTCATAGACTCCAAGCTGATATAGGAGTGCCGAAGAAAACTTAATGAAGTAGGCAAGAACAACAAGGTCTCTTCAGTTTGGGTTTCTGGTCACTGATGAATCAAAGGAAACAAAGAGGCCAACGCACTTGTCAGAAAGGAATCACAAACGGCACTTACTGGCCCAGAACCTTTCTGTGGACCTGAAAGAGATAGTTCTTGGAGAAGGAAGAAATTGAAAGAGAAGAAATGCAAAAGGTTCCATCGCGATCTTGAAAGAATTATTTGGATCTCAACACTAAACCTTGAGGTCGGCGTGTAAGATCCTCATGTGTCCAACAAAAATTGCGACGAGTGTCACCTCGGTGTATAACTGCATTAGAGTTCGATTTTCTATAAAAAACACGGGGCATTGTTGCTCATTTTGGCTCTTTCCAGTAGACTGTCCTTGAAGCCCAATTGTAATTTCAGAAGAGAGCCGTTCGTTATAAGTCAATATTTGAACGTGAAAAATCACTCTTCAGAATAAGTAATTAAAATCCAACACTTTGTTTCGGAATTTCATCTCGCCGAGTAGGAAGAACAATAATTTTCGAACAATTCTAAATTCATCAAGATAAATTCGAATCCATTCATCTCACGAAGTGTAATTTAGAAGGGCAAACCGAAAACGAAGAACAATTAATGCGTTGAATAAGTGAAATTTATGCCGGAGTCTTGGCATTGGTGAGAAATGTTCACGAAATTACGCTTCCCACTCGAACGATTTCCCTGATTCGATTAATGTCTTTGATAGTTTCCCTACTTTTCGCTCCAATTATATTAAATAAAGCGAATTAAATGAATCTACGAATTCATTACTCAACTCAAACAAATCTCAGTCTGAAACATCCTCATCGTCGGCCTGTTCTCCGAGACAGAATTATATAGGGTTTTCAATAAGAAGTTATTTTATCATAACACTCAAAGAAAACTGAAATTTTTTTAGATAAATCATCGCATGTTCATTTCATTATGAAGACGAAGGAATGCCGTTAATAATGGAAAATAACATCAGCCAAATGATCCCCACGACCACGACTAGAGGTCCATATCCTTTTCATGAAATTTTCCAAAACCAAAAAGCAAAGCGACTGTCCTATGTCCTCGATAGCCTTATGAATTACGTATCACATGGGCTGAAAAGTCCCGGGCCTAACACAAAGATGGCGCTAGTTTTATTGCAGTCACCTTTTTTTCAGTTAACACTAACCTTCAGAAGATAGCTGTTGAAATTTCATGATATTCTATTCATTAGTTTGTGAGTTATTGTGCTAAGAGTTTATTTTCATTTTCAAAACAATGGATCAAAAACAATTTCGTGTTTCAATTTTACACTGCTTCTTGATGGGAAAAAATACCGTTCAAGCGAAGCAATGGCTTGAAAAGCGTTATGGGGACTCCGCTCCATCAGAAACAACAATAAAACGTTGGTTTGCTGACTTCAAACGTGGTCGTAGAGACACCGATGATGCAGAACGCAGTGTACGTCCAAATGAGGCGGTAACATCAGAAAACATAAAAAAAAATCCACAAAATCGTTTTGAATGATCGAAAAGTGAAAATGCGTGAGTTAGCTGACATCGTAAAGATATCAAAAGAACGTGTTGGCTTTATATTGCATGAGCATTTGAATATGAGAAAGCTCTGTTCAAAGTGGGTGCCGCGTTTGCTCACTGTTGACCAAAAACAAGAACGTGCTGAATGTGTTGATGCTTCTGAGCAGTGTTTGGCCATGTTTAAACGTAACAAACCGGAATTTTTGCGTCGATATGTGCCAATGGATGAAACATGGATCCATCACTTCAATCCGGAATCAAAACGATCGTCATCTGAGTGGACAGCAACTGGTGAACCTCGTCCAAAGTGCCCGAATGCACAACAATCGGCTGGAAAGGTTATGGCCTCGGTATTTTGGGATGTGCGTTGGGTAATATTCATCGACTATCTTGAGAAAAGAAATACCATCAACAGTGATATTATATAGCGTTATTGGAGCGTTTGAAGGCCGAAATTGCAAAGAAACGACCGCATATGACAAAGAAAAAAATTTTGTTTCATCAAGACAACGCACCGTGTCACCAAGTCAATCAAAACAATGGCAAAACTACATGAAGTGAACTTCGAATTGCTCCTACATCCACTGTATTCGCCAGATTCGGCTCCCAGCGACTACTGGCTGTTCACAGACCTGAAAAAAATGCTCGCCGGTAAGAAATCTCCCACGAATTTTTGAGACAAACGATAAATCGTCCTACAAAAGTGGTATTGAAATGTTAGAGCGGCGCTGGAATGATTGCGTTGCTCTTGATGGAGATTACGTTGATGAATAAAGCTAATTTTGAACGAAAAAACCGTGTTTTCTCTGTTAGGCCCGGGACTTTTCAGCCCATGTTAGTATTTGAGGTCTTGAATCGACGCTGGGGTCTTGGCCCCAGAGGAAGAAGTCGCTGAGTTTTAAATTACAAGATCTCGTCAACCAATTATAATCACCTCTTCCACAGATAACACGGTCCGGAAACTTTTCCCGTCTTATTGAAAGTAAACGTTGTCCAGATCAATACCATCCAATTCCGGCCATAAAAAATCCTTAATCATCTCTCGATAGCGCAATCCTTTCACCGTAACTGTTGCTCCAGTCTCATTCTCGAAAAAGTAAGGTCCAATGACCCCACCAGACCATATATCGCACAAAACAGACACACGTTGAGGATATAGAGGCTTTTCAACAAAACTCTTGGGTTTTCCGAACCCCAGATGCGACAATTTTGCTTGAAGACGAAGCCACCGAGCTTGGGCTAAGCCTCACCACTCAAGATAATTTTTCGATGGAATTCCGGATCATTTTCATGCGTTTCAAGGACTCACTCAGCAAACACACGACATTGTTGATGATCGACCGACTTGATTTCGTGTTAATTGAACTTTATGAGCCTTAAAACCCAAATCTTTATGCAAAAAAAAAGAGTAATGACGTTTGTGGAATGCTTAATTCAAAAGAACGACGAAAATCTGGGTTTTCTTCAACACTCTCGGCTACAGCAGCAATAATTGCGACCCAAACATGTTAGACTTTTACGAATCGTCTCTGCCAAATTTTCAACAATTTTTGTGGATTTTAATAATTTCAATGCGTTGTTGAAGTAGGTATCGTTCTATTTTTATTAATAGCGTAGTTTCTACTTGTCAAATGTCAAAAAATGACAGCTTCAAAATGGACATCTACCGAAAAAGCTATTCAAAATCCCACCCTTTGGAAAACCCTTCATAACAGCTTCCTTCAGTTCCAATCCGCAAAATGGTAAATCCCACAGCTCTGTATAAGGCTCTTTATCAATAAAAAACAATACATACCCGCTCAATACTAGAAATTATTTCGGTGTCCCCAATTGATTGATCTGACAACATTTCGGAATTTCAGGATAAACCAATTAACACAGGCATGTTCAAATTAAAATGTCCTACTCTTCTTTCCAGTTTGGAATTCGAAAATTGGCCCCTCTCTTTTCGGTTCAGAACTGAATTCATTCGGGAATGTGAAAACCTCGCATGCCGCCTATAACGACGCTCCCAAACCAAATTTAGGGAGTTGATGAAAATTCGTGCTTTTCCTCTAACGAATTATTCGACGTATCACCAACTTGACGAGACATGTTAGAGCCTATATCTCAATCAATTTAATAGATGGGGTTGGTGTGTATTAGGGGAGCATCTTCCGATAGACTATGTGTGCTCATTAATTGATGTTGTTAGTTTATCAACTTTACACTTCACATAATTGGGAAACTACATCATTCGAATGAAAGTCATATAGATTTTGCGAGAAAAGTATCAGTAAATAATGAAGATGGGTTTGCAGACATGGGAATGGCACATATTATCGAGTCGTACTTCAAAATTATACAGAACATTGATGAGAAATGGGAGTGGAGATATCATGTAGATGTTCAACTAGATTCAGGATTGACTATCCAGATGTTTTTATGATTACTTACTAATGCTTTCAAAATACTTTTCCACGTTTCGTTAGTGGTTTCTGTGAAGCCGAGACAGCTGAATGAAAAAAATGGAAATTAGTTGACGAGAAAAAAATCATATATGCCGAGTAGATTAGGAAGTAATTGTCCGTTATGCACTCAGTGAAAGACAGAAAATGAAAGACAAGCCTGTGTTTTTAGAAGAACTTCTTTATTGCATGTACGAAATCCCAAGAACAGATAATTTTGTGGTCTTATTTATGATATCAGTCGTACCAATAATACTTATGTGAGTCAGAAAATCTATACAGGGTTTTCCTATATTGGAGGTACAAACGAAAATAGGAGATTCCTCAATTAATTTCAAGAAAAGGGTCCATGTTTATAGGGCAAACCTTTCGCTTTCTAGTTTTTTCTCATAGTATCTGCATTTCATAAGATGTACAACTGAAATTTGGCATATACATATCTTACAATTTAGAGTTTGCAGCATGTGACTTGTCAATTTCATTCCAAATATACAGGATATTTTTTCTGGAACACTGCCCTCTGATTTTCTCAAGAATTTTTGTTGATGAACCATTGTTAGTTTGAAAATTGTAAAAAAAGCTTTGTTGTCATACAAATCTTTATGGTCTTGTTGTATCTGCTACAGATTTCGAGAACACCAATTTCGAACGATTCTCTGAAAATCCTCAGAGAAATAAAAATTTTCACACTTTATTTTTCTGAAGATTTAGGGAGAATCGTTCAAATTTTTTTTTCTCGAAACCGGTAGCATACACGACAAATCCGCAAAAACATAAAGATTGGCAAAACAACAAAGCTTCTATTACACAATTATTTAAAAAATGTTTAACGATCCTCTTGCGAACATCAGAAAAATCTGAGGATTTAGAAATAATCGTTAAAATTGGTTTTCTCGAAATATGTAGCTGATGCAAGACCACAGGAAACTATAAAGTTTAGTTTAACAACAAATCTTCTTTTCACGGTGTCCAACTAACAGTGGTTTGTCAAAAAAAGTTCTGGAGTAAAACAGGAGGCAGATTTCAAGAAAAAATATCACCTGTAGATTTGCAATCGAAATTTACATCTAATATGGTGTGAAATCTAAAATTGTAATATCTATGAAAACTATGGAAAAAAGCTCTGTACTCCAAAACGAAACGTTTTGTTTATGTGACTTTTTTCTTAAAATTATGCAAGGAATCTCCCATGTATGCACCCTGTATATTATTGCTCGATCGTCACTTTATGATCCGGAAGTGACAGAGGAAAACAAGATTGAGTTCGATCTGAAATTTCCGATACCACATTTTAAAAAAGAATTTCACATTCTCCGAATTCCTGAAATATGAAAAACGGCAGAGACGCTCACATAATATTCGGGTGGCAAACGTGGAATAATCTAACAATAGAAGTGAAAAAAGACATATCGACCGTATTTCGTGTATTCTACTTTTGAATTCAACCAAGCTTTTAGCGACGACTGCAACGCTTTTGACTGTGAATATTGAATTATGGATGTTTACTCATATTTCTTGCCTAGTCACGTATAACACTTCTTTTTTCTCGGTGGAACTCGTGATGAAGACGTGTCTTCCGTCGAAAGTGAAAAACATTCTGATTTTAGAACGGACGTGAGATTAACTTCAACCTTCCATATTCAACATACGACTCCTTGATTGTAGTCGGCACCCTTGATTGTAGTGTTTGGTCTAGTTCCGGAATGATCCGCAATATTTCACGGTCGTGGCGCTATTGCGAAAAATAAATAGTGCGATCCCTTTTGAGAGAACTGAAAACTAGATCAAAAGTCTTAAACCGAATCTAGTCAGTACCAACACCAGGGTTTCTATGCATCTATGTATACAGTTTGGTGCAAATGAAAGGAATAAATTCGTTATTTTGTAAACCGGCGAATTTAAGGAAAAATCCTGATACAAGTCGATTTTTATTTTAAAACGGGCTACTCGTAAGGATATTTTTTATTTTTGACGTCATCTATATGAGCGTGATGACGTCATCGCTAAAATTTTTAGATGGAAATGTGGGTGTTGTGATGCATTATTTGAAAGGTCTTCCAAATACCTATTCAGCCATACCAATATGTACAGTAATTGATTTGCCTATTGTCACAAATATTATTGATGAAATTTCAACAGGTTTCTTAATAAAATGTATTAGGTATTGGTATGATGTATTTATTGACACACAAAAATAAATTTTGAAAAGGCCGTCGTTGTATTTAAGCTGAAGGTAAACAATTTAAACACTTAATTTAGGTTTCATTGTATTTAATGAGTAATACATATTAAATATTCATTGTAATAACAAAACTTTTTTGATTTTTTTAACAAATACAAAATCAATTACTGTGTATTATTGATATGACTGAATAGGTATCTAAAAGACCTTTCAAATAATGTATCACAACACCCACATTCCCATTTAAAAATTTAAGCGATGACGTCATCACGCTCACATAGATGACGTCAAAAATAAAAAGGTATCCTTACGAATGGCTTGTTTTAAAATAAAAATCGACGGGTTTCAGGAATTTTCTTTGAAGTCGCCGGTTTACGAAATAACGAATTTATTCCTTTCATTTGCACCATACTGTTTACAAACAAACTAGACGGCTAGTGTGATCTAGCTAAGATGTCTAAGAACGTTGTAACGTTCTCTGAATTTTTTAATAAATAAACTCTCAATCAAAATGAAAAGTACTTTAGATTAAAATTCATGTACTCATTTGTGCGTGCGTGAATGTCAGGAATGAGTATTTGGTTCTTCAAATACATTCATTTTTCACATAACTAAAGTATCGGAATGCTCGTGAACGTCTCGGCCGTTTTTGCCTCAGATGATGAATTGGCACGTCATGTCAGTACCGTTTTCTGAATCTGTGGCCAGTTCATTCATTAATTTCGTACCGCTGTTTCAATTTTGTGTTACAAATGACGTTTTGAACAGAGTTGTCAGTAGTAATATCACAGTAGATTGAATTTCGGTGATAAGTCTATCGATTTATTTTCAAACGAAAATGAGTTGCTTGAGAACATCCCGAGTCTGTAGGACGAGTGGTGTTCCCCCAAGCAACTCATTTGAGTTTGGAAATAAAAGATAGACTTATGAGGTAGGTATATTCAATCTCTTTTAATATTTTATAAGACTATTTCACGAACAAAATGAGGGTCAGAAACTTCATATTCGAATGAAAAACATGTAATAATAATGTTGACGTCTACAATTGATATTTATCAGTTGCTAAACCGTTCGTATTTATATTTCAATCACAAATTAGTCTGTGGTTCAATACCGAAGTTGTCGGACCAATCATAATTCAGAGACAGTTGGTATTATCGCGATAATACGAGTCTTTGGACTGTGATTGGTCAGTTTTTGACATGAGTGAAATAGTCATCACGATATCGCGGTTCATTGCGTATAAAAAGTGAAATTTGGATATGAATATCATTAGCAAAATACGTTGAAAAATGGTTCGTATGTGTCTTGTTCGTGGTAATTTGGACTATTTGAATCCTGATTTGAGTTTACACAGGTATGTTCTACCCTTATCGTTCTAAGTAACAGTGGCGTAGATGCTTCGATTTTTAGAATTTCACTTTTCAGATTCCCTTCTGAAATTGAGAGGAGGAAAATCTTTTCCGAAATTAGCTGCCTCTCTTCATCTAACTCAGAATCTGTTCGGAACATTGAATGAATTGGTCAAAAAGAGTTAATTCACTGATAACCACGCCACTGGATCTTCCGAAGTTATATTCTGCAATGTTGCCACGGCATTATCTAACGATATTGCTATCCTTTATGCTATCTTCGTTTCATTCATTGAAAGCTGACTAAATTTTGGCATAACCAATTCTCGAATTTATGAATGGATGCTGTGTCTCCTCTTTCTATGGGAAGTATAATCAATGATTGATTTTTGTGACCAAAGTTGGAACGAATTGAGAACGGTTTTTTTCTAAAGTTGGTGCCAGACCAAATACAATACATTATATGATGAAGTTATTGCGAGGAACATTTGGTGGTCCAAAAATGATTTTTTTCGGCAACCGTCCGGGAAGTACCCACTTCCCGGACGCTTTTTCTTTGAGAAAGTAACATTTCCCGTCCTAGTCCGGGAAGTACGTACTTTCTGGACTAGGCCGGAAAAACTTACGTTGTTGTTGTCATTGTGATGATCATCACAATAGCAACGAAATAACGGATGACAGTTCTCTTCAATTCAAATAATAATCAAAATGTACAATGAAGAAATGTGTCGTCTCATTGATTTGTAATTCTATACTGTTGCGGTTGCCGAAAAAATATTGTACGCAACACGCCCGAAAATAGTATTTTTGGACTCACAGACTTCCAGGACTCGCCTCCGGCTCGTCCTAGAATTTTGTCTATTCGTCCAAAAAAAACCCTATTTTCCGGACTTGTTACGTAATAGTATATTTCATTACTTGTCCAGAAAGTAAGCTTTTTCCGTGTGCGCGCGAAGAGTTCCCGTGTGAGGCGGAGCCGAACACGGGAATTCGTGTCATCACGCAATCGTTGCTTTGTGTCTCAGCATAGATGCATCTATGTCTAAGCGCACGGAAAAGGGTCACTTTCGGTGTCCTGAATCGACATGTTTTGATAGGGTTTTCAGAGCGGTGTAATGAAAATAACTATTGTCGGAATATTTCGAGTCATTTGTGGATCCAAACCAATCACACTCTAGTGACGGTTCGAAATGAAACATCGCATGCTGATTCAATAGAATTGCATCTAATTAAATTTATTTCAAGTTCTTCCATTGACCGCGGCATATTCAAATCCTTTGTCTTCTATGTCGTCTCCTCTTCATTCTATTTCCGAAATACTCATACAGGAAAGCTTCCATACAAAGCTCTTCAAGCAAAGAATCCAATTTATTTATCCCACCCTCTGATCCAAAGAAACCTTTATCCCTGTGACAAAACTATGTCAGCGAAGAATCCGTTAAGATCATGTCTTCATGGAATACCCCAACGTCTTACCCAGAATCTCGACAACCTCGTTGACCCTGTCCTGAAAGGAATCCCGTATTCATAAAGCGATGTATCTTGAATAAGCGCCGGGATAGCTCTGAAATAATCGAAATATCTCATCTAAGCAGGAATGTTGGCTTTGATAGAAGGAGCCAGACTCTCACGACATCCATCGTTGAAATCAAGCACGTCTCCGGCAAATAAAATGGGCATTTTGAATCGACCTTGCTTATCTACTACGGTAATAAAAATTCCTTCCTTGGAGAACACTATACCGACGTGAATTTCTGGAATGAGTGGTCGATGTTAGAATCTAAAAATGTTCTAGGAGATGCAATAACCCAATAAACGCACGTGTAACACACGTTTATACAGGGTGTTTCTATATTCATGCGAAAAAATTGAGGAGGTGATTGCTCTCATGAAATTAAAATGGTCTTTTCTATAAAAAACTTTCTCAGCCCCCACTTTCCGAAATATTACCCTTAGAAGGTGGTGACTAAAATTGAGGTTTTATTTTTCTTCTCTTCAGCTATTGGTTTCGGAAAAAAAATTGAGAATGAAAAATTGTTTTGAATAAAACAAGGATTTCAAGTATAAGTAGAAATTGAAAGGAAACACACTATATTTCAATATTTTTTAATTCTTAGGCGATCGATTTCGGATAATTTTTCCATCATCAGGCCAGCTGAAAAATACACAATGATACATACACACATTTTTTGATTTCTTTTTATATTACATTTATTATTTTCTTTTCGGGGATGGATATTTTTAGGTTAAGAGTATGCAACTTATAAAATTTACTGTCGTATGGAAGTCAATATGGATCTATCATTCTTCGTTATTTATTGTTTATGATAATTTTTCGGCTGAATGTCTGTTTTGTTCTTTAGATTTTTTAATTAATCGATTGGAATTATATGATTATCTCTTTTCTTAGCGTGGTGTCAGTCTGGAATGAACAGGAAATGGTTATGGTCTGCTCTCAACGTCACATTGGTGTATATGCTCTGCGAGCGGGAAATTTAATTTTTGTTTTCTTTATTTAGTTGTCTATAAGTTTGAAAATATTTCTTCCATTAAATTCGATATTATCATTCAACAAATATGGATTATCTTCATTTTTTATGATCTCGTGTTGTTCTAGTAAGGTTAATTTGTAATATTTATTCTCTCTGTGTAGTATCTTCAGGTTGTCGTAGTTGATTGTATGTTTTGAATCTTCAATATGCAAACCTAGGGCTGAATGAGGTCTATTTTTTCTATGTTCGTTAAATCTTTTTTCAACGCTGCGTGTAGTCATTCCTATGTAAAATGAGGGACAATTTGTGCATGTTATTTGGTATATTCCGCTATGTTGTTCTAGTTTTGGTTTTGTTTTGTTGTTAATTAATATGTTCTCTAATGTTCTATGTCGTCTACTTGTAAGCGTATAGTTGTATTTTCTTAGCGTTAAGTCCAGTCTTTCATGTAAATCTTTGTAGTAAAGTGTGGATATGAAATATTTTCTGGTTGTTAGATGGGGATATATTTTATTTATTATTTGTTTTCTTTTCATTGAAGTAAAGATCTCATTCATGAATTGTATTGAATATTGGTTATGGATTCCTATCTGATGTATGATGTTGACCTCTTTTTCATAGTTTTCTTGTGTTAGTGGTATATTCATTAATCTGTGAAATAGAAATCTGAATGCTGCTCTTTTCATCTGGGGTGCATGATAGGATCCACTGGGAATAATGGAATCTGTCTGTGTTGGTTTTCTGAATATGTCAAAAGAAAAAGTGTTATTGTTGTTCAATGTTATTTTTAAATCTAGAAAGTTCGAAGTGTTTGAAGTGGAATGTTCTAGGGTGAATTTAATTTTGAATTTAGTGTTAATTTTCTGAAAAAAGTTTTCTAGTTCTATGTCTGTTCCCGACCATATACAAAAGATGTCGTCGACGTATCTTTTCCAAAAGATACGTTAGATAAAGATAGATTAATTAAGAAATCTAAAGAACAAAACAGACATTCAGCCGAAAAATTATCATAAACAATAAATAACGAAGAATGATAGATCCATATTGACTTCCATACGACAGTAAGTTTCATAAGTTGCATACTCTTAACCTAAAAATATCCATCCCCGAAAAGAAAATAATAAATGTAATATAAAAAGAAATCAAAAAATGTGTGTATGTATCATTGTGTATTTTTCAGCTGGCCTGATGATGGAAAAATTATCCGAAATCGATCGCCTAAGAATTAAAAAATATTGAAATATGGTGTGTTTCCTTTCAATTTCTACTTCTTCGTTCATAGAACATACTATGGAAGAATTTATTTAAAAAAAAAGAGAATCTAGTTATAATTTTATTTAGTTAATCTTCATCTCGAAAAAAGTTCTGTTATGAAATGAAGCAAGGGTTGCGTATAATGTAGCAGAAATATTGACAAAATATCCGTGTTTGGTCCTTATCGAGTGCACGAAAATTACAGAATTTCAAGATTCCAGCTTAACTATAATTCTAGAAAAAAATTGCTATTGGAAAATGCTTTTTAATAAAGGTTTTCTGATTCAGTGTCATTGATGAGATTATTCTCTGCATTATTTCAAGCCAAAAGGATCTGATTTATCTTTTTTTCGATGTTATTTGAAGTTATCGGTTTCGCCAACAGTATAAATTTGTAGGAAAAGATTGCGGCAATCAAAGATTTCTGCCTTTCTAACCAATCTCCCTCCAGTAGAAGATTTCTCGTCGGACTGATGGATTATAGGGGTGTTAATATTTATCGTACTTTTCCCAGAGGAAATTCGTCGAGAAATTGAAACGTAGTGATCTGAAAATATCATTTCCCAAAAGTGATGGTTTCATAATTTGATTTCCTTCACTTCGATTTCATCCAACGCCGTGTTTACCTCGGATACTGTATGTTCAATACATCACTCACGCAGAATTGGAAAATTCGCTGGTGGAAATTTCGCCTCCATTTGTGGTTCGATGCAGCATTCTTCGGAATTACGAAAGAGAGAGAGCGTTATTGTAATCGTTTTTGACGTTGAAATATGATAAATGAACAGTTACGGGGTAGAAATGGCTTGCCATCTGGTTGATATGAGAGTTAGGGGTTATGAGGGGCACAATGGCTTTTCAATTCGCGGAAAGTAATGAGAAAACGCTGGATATTTTTTCGGAGCGATTACATTTAGTCCCGTTCTGCGATGGCGGATTCCATTTATAAACAACTGAATGATTTTGAATAATGTTTGACTATGGAGCTCTTGGGATGAGTTCACATACTTTCATTTTGATCGTGCGATAATCATTTGCCTTCATCGTGAAATAATTCAATATGTTTTCAGTTACAGCAGTCAAAGAGTCAATTAAGAGAAATACTTGAAAAATGTAGTAAATTATTTTTTCCTCAGGAAATTTGATTCTAGAATACACAAAAGATGTTTCAACAGACTTTCATTGGTATTCATTCTTGACACCCACCGAGTTTTTGCAGATCCCCTTGATGAAGGAGAAGGAAAGTTTACCATTTAATTTCGGTTAAACATTAAGTGGAATACTTTTCGAATTAGTTCCAACAAACACGCAATAGTTTTATTATTCCTTAAACATCCATTTAATTTCGATCAAAGTAAATATTCTAAGGAATATTATATTGCTCCACAAAATTTAAGGAAGTTCAGCAAATTTGTGACCGTTTCGAAAGTGGCCGATTCTTGTCCACCCAATTTTCATTTATCAGGATTAAAATTCTCTTACATCAGAATGATTATCGGCTTTTGAACGCTCCTGATGTTTTGGTTCCGATTGCATTAGTTCGTCGAAGACTTCGAGAGTTTAATCTACATTCTCGGCGACTTTTGAGAAGGATTCCTCTAACTTAAAATTACATCGCAGATCGATTCATCCATTCAGAGGCGGTACAGTTACTGCTTGGGGAGGCATTTGCTTCAATGAACGTAAGGAATATTGTTGGTGTTTTTGCGTAGATCAACATAGAGGAAGTCATTGACAATATTATTCCTCCGTTTTATGCTGCTTTTGAGCCAAATTTCTTATTTTTGAATTTTGAACGATAATGCGCCTCCCTATCGTGCGACAAGTGCCAATGAAGTTCGGGAAATTCATGGCATTCCGCATTTGGCCCTGTCCTCTCGATCGCCAGACAATCCCATTGAACACGCTTGGGATCAGCTACAAAGAGCTTTGGATTCTCATCAACCACTTTCACATACTGTTCAAGAACTTAGACGGCTTTTAGCGCAACTCTGGAGAGAAATTGATTGAGGCTACTTCAACAAACTGATGGAAAGTATGCAAAGGCGTTGTCAGGCTGTGGTTGATGTTAGAGGAGGCCATACTTTTTGTTTTTACTGACCTTTTTTATAAATTTTCTGATTGAACTGTGTTTGTACAACGATTTTGAAAATATAATTCCACCTGAAACTATGAAATGGAGAAATGGATGGAATAATGAGTTAGATAAACGAGTAAACATTTCGATTTCCCATATTTAAATAATTGGTGAAAATAAAAGGAACATTTGAAACAGTCCCAAAATTTCAAAACTTCTTTAACTTTATATACACTGCGCAAAAAAATTAACGCACATTATGGAAATCTCAAATTTATTCTACAACTGAAGGTGTTCTCAATGATAATTATTTTTATCAGAATTATGCATGCATATGTTATCCACTTTCAACGTTTTTCTTCAATACAGATGTTTTCTCCCAGCAGGAATAAAAAAAGGTGATATCATCAGATTTTGAATGTATTGGCTCCATTCTAAAATCAGTTGTTCTCGATCAATTCTAGTGATCAATAGTTTTTCTTTCGTTTGATTTTCCACACTCGATCGCTATGCAACGCGAAACACGCAATTTGACCCAAGAGGAATGTGCCCAAGCGGTAGTTTTGCGAGAAGAAGGGTGGACATACACAAGAATTGCAGAAAGGTTTCCCATACAAGTGTGTCCACAATGTTGCAGCGATTCAGGGAGACAGGTATGAATGTCCGAAGACCAGGACAGGGTAGACCACGGGTAAGAACTGCCATTCAAGAAGGTTACTTGAGAGTTTCTTCGTTGAGACAACGGTTTGCAACCGCTCGCCTCCTTCAAAATCAGCTTGAGCAAACTCATGAGGTGCAAATTAGCACTCAGACAATAAGAAATCGCCTCAGAGAATATGATTTAAGGCCTCGTGTCGCGGCAAGAGGCTCAGCTCTTACCCCAGCCCATCGAAGGGCGCGTTTGGATTTTGCGAGAGAGCATATCCATTGGGAAGAGGCCGATTGGGAAAGAGTTCTCTTCACAGATGAGTCTAGATTCTGCCTCTACCATTGTGATCGACGTTCCCTTGTATACAGACCTCCACATGAAAGATATGCTCAGTGCAATTTCCAGAATACTACTGGTTTCGGGGGAGGAACGACTATGGTATGGGGTGGAATATCTTTGACTGCTCGCACAGACCTAGTGGTCGTTGATAATGGAGCTATGAATGCTGATCAGTATATAAGGAACATTCTTGAAGAGCATGTAGTGCAATTTGCCCCATACATTGGTGAAAATTTCATTTTTATGGACGATAATGCCAGACCCCATCGTGCGCGCATCGTTCAGGACTACCTTGAAGAGGTTGAAGTCTCTCGAATGGAATGGCCAGCAAGAAGTCCAGATCTCAATCCGATTGAGCAGGTTTTGGACAACCTCAATAGAAGGCTGAGAAATTCAGAAAATCATTCAGCTACTCTTAATGACTTAGGAATCCAACTCGGAGAAATCTGCGAAGGATTAGATCAGAACATTTTAAGATCACTCAGTTTGAGTATGAACCGTCGTTGCCGAGCTGTAATTAACGCAAGGGGTGGAAATACCAAGTATTAAATCACTTATCAGTATTTAGTATTTTGAAAATTGTTCATTTCTCTTCTTTCACATAAGATTCGGTGAAATCCTGAATTTTTCTTCCATTTAATGTGTCCTGTTTCGTTCAAAACCTTCCCGAGAGAACATAAAAAAGAAGTTATAAAGTCAATGTAGAGTTAACTTCAATTAAAATTGAGATTTTCAGAATGTGCGTTAATTTTTTTGCGCAGTGTAGTATCGGGTGTTTTTTTCAGGGTGATAGAACTTTGAATTGAAATAAAACTCATTGAAATTATAAGATTGAAGCCAAATTTTCTTTCAATTTTAATAGTATATTCTAAAACTAGTTGCAGAATGGGCTCCTATTCCAATACGAATGCGAAAATCGAAAACGAGCGACGAAGGAGCGAGTTTTCGAACGCATGAGTGTTGGAATTGCATTCTGCAACGAGTATTAGACGATATTTTCTCTATTTCACTCAAATTTTGTGAAATTCAATGAAAAAATTCAAATTATAGGTCCTAGTGACTTTCATATTGTATCTTGGCAGTTGGTGTGAATGTTAGGAAGTATACGAAAATTGACATTTCCAAATTGACGTCTGCTGAAATTTAAAAGGATCGGAAGTCATTGCTGCCAACCACAAAACGAAAAATGTTACTGAAAACGATGCTGTAATGAATTCATTACAGCACTGTTTTTAGTACTGTAATGAACACATTACGATACTGAAATAGAGAAAGATAATTTTATGACCTTTATGTTTTGATTATAGTTTCTGGCATATGTCCACCACGACTAGCTCTGAGGAAGCGCATTCGACCAGACCAATTTTGCACCACTTTTCGAGTAACTCAGGCCTTATTTCAGCAATACCACGAGTTATGTTGGCTTCCAAAGCGTCTATTGTTTCTGGTTTTCAATGACAACAAAAATAATAAATTGGTGTTATGTCGCATGATCTTGGAGGCCAATTAATTGGACCATTTCTTGAAATAATGTTATCGCTAAATCTTTCTTTCAATAAATCGATAGTTATGGTAGCAGCATGACGTGTAGCACCATCTTGTTGGAACCAAAACACTTCTGGGTCGATACCATTAAATTTTTGAAACAAATAATCATTGATCGTCGATCTAGAACATTCACTGTAACATTAGCTCCAGCATCAGGTTTTTGAGAAATATGGACCGACGATGCCCCCATCGTGTGAAGCTCACCTCAAAGTGCATTTTTCAGGATGCAATGGAACCTGCAGAAATTCTTGAGTGTTTTCACACCATATACGGCAATTTGGCTTATTTACGTAGCAGTAAAACCAGAAATGAGCTTCTTCACTAAACACAATTTTTCGATAAAAAAGTGGATCAACTTCAAGCTGTTCTAGGACCCAATCAGCAAACAAATGACGCTTATTATTGTCGAGTGGCTTCAGTTCTTGAACCAATTGGATCTTATTGTTTGAGTGTACACCAAGATCTTAGGCAAAATTTTTCATGTAGTGGATGCACAGAGTCCAACTTGTTGTGAACGTCGACGAATAGACAAATCTGAATCTTCATTAACACTATCACTCACAGCAGCGATATTTTCATCTGTACCTACAGTTTTCTGTTTTTTCGTTACATCAAGTAGAAAAAATGTTGTCCGCAATCTATCTATGGTTCGACGATTAAGTTACTCTGATGGTCGATTATGTAAACCACAAATTTCACGAAGTGATTTATAAGTCGGGCGAAATGAACACTGATTTTGAAAATGAATTTCAACAATTTGTGAACGTTGTTGCGGCGTGAGTCTTTCCATGATAATTTGTCAATGCTTCCTGAACAGAAAGGACCCCGCACTTTTTCTATGGCAAATGGCGTTCCGTCAAATTTTCTAAAATTTTGGTATAATGTAGTACTCGACCTACTGATCAAAAGTGTCTATGGCCGCAACTCAATCCTATGACTGGTTTTTGAGATACAGGGCGTTGAAGTTGAGAATTACCCACTTTTACTATACGCTCGTATCTCGGAACAGAATCGAGTGAACTTCAATTTTTCTCAAGAAACCTTTCATTATATCCCCAGGGAGAAACCATATAGAGGAATATGACCAAAAATTGTTACGAATACAGGGTTATCCATAATTGAATGCATGCCCGATTTTGAAATTATAACATATGTGAGTTTCAGAGCGAGAACGTTCACAAAATTAACTATTACACTAGATATGTTGTTGTAACATCGAAAATGTCTGTAATACCCAGAATTTATACTGGGTGATCCATTATTATAGAAACTATTCTCAAAGAAGGTTAAGTGGACACCCTGTATTTATGGGTTGATTCAAGGTATTTGTTTAATTTTTTTTAGAACATATCATCATGGACTTCAAAGAATACAGGATGATTCAGTCATGAAATGAACTTTGAACCTCACGAAAATACCCAAAAACCACCTTTTTTTTTCATCACCCCCTATTTCCAGATTAACTCCGATGAAGTGGGAGTTTTCTTTCACCATTGTACTTGATATAAAACCATCAATACGACTGAGAGTTTTTATCCACTTCCAATGAACAGATTTTTTTTAATGTAATATGAAACTTATTTATTTATGTTATTGTATTTTTATTCTAGCATAAAAAAAATCTGGTCATAGGAAGTGGATGAAAACTCTCAGCCGTATTGATGGTTTTATATCAAGTACAATGGTGAAAGAAAACTCCCACCTCATCGGAGTTAATCTTGAAATAGAGGGTGATGAAAAAAAAAGGTGGTTTTTGGGTATTTTCGTGAGGTTCAAAGTTCATTTCATGACTGAATCACCCTGTATTCTTTGAAGTCCATGATGATATGCTCTAAAAAAATCAAACAAACACCTTGAATCAACCCATAAATACAGGGTGTCCACTTAACCTTCCTTGAGAATAGTTTCTATAATAATGGATCACCCAGTATAAATTCTGGGTGTGACAGACTTTTTCGATTTAACAACAACATATCTAGTGTAATAGTTCAATTTGTGAACGTTCTCGCTCTGAAACTGACATATTTTATACTTTCAAAATCGGGCATGCATTCAATTATGGATAACCCTGTATTCGTAACGATTATCGGTCATATTCCTCTATATGGTTGCTCCCTGGGGATGTCATGAAATGTTTCTTGAGAAAAATTGAAGATCATTCGATTTCGTTCCGAGATACGAGCGTAGTAAAAGTGGGAAATTCTCAACTTCAACGCCCTGTATCTCAAAAACTAGTCATAGGATTGAGTTGGGGCCATGGACACTTTTGATCAGTAGGTCGAGTACTACATCATACCAAAATTTTAGAACATTTGACGGAACGCCATTTGCCATAGAAAAAGTGCGGGGTCCTTTCGAAACAAAATGGCTTTTTCCTTCTATAAAATCCCTATCGAAAAGTCTATCACTCTAAAGAAAACACCCGATATATCGTTCTCTCGAAAAGTCTTTCCTCACCACCCCATTTGAAATTGCATTTGTTGGATTGAGGATGTCCAGTTTTTTCCACTGCGTTTGGTTTATGGTCTACCTCTTACAGAGTAAGTGAAATTTCGATTTCAAGATCAACCCCAAAGCCACTGCAAAGTCAAGTTCAGAAAATCTAATCTGCTAGATTGTCTGAAACTGCATTAGCATATTTATTATGAATTTCATATTAATTGGACTGTTTAAAATCAGTTTCCGAAGAATTTTGACAGCTGTCATAATTTTTTTCAGTTGATATTTCGTACTGTAAAATGAAAATCTATCTGAAAGGTGGATGAACGTCGATGCTTTTTTGTTAAATATATCTGCATACCGAATATCTTGAACGTAAGAATATTACCGATTGATTCTTCATTGACAAAACATGAAAAGTGAAAATTCTATCGGCGGAAGTCACAATCAACTTCTACATTGGGGGCTAAGAATCAAGTCACCCGCATAATTCGCAAATTACACCTGAACTCATTAGCAACGCTGGCTGTGAAATTGCACGAAATCGCGAATTTCAAAAGGTGCATTTACGAGAGTTTTCACAAAGAACCGAAAAGTGGACGAAATGAACGGATTGATATGCAGCGCACAATCTCTATTAACTTTTTATAACGAACCGGTTATATCAACCTTTTAGCTTTATTAAATTCCACAAATTTATTGCAGTTTTCAACCTCTTCGCCTCTTCGGGCGAACGACGTTTTATAGGGGATTATAGTTTTCCTTTTGGTTTTCCACGATGTCACCGAAAGTCTGAGCTTACAAACGATTTATTCGAGGTAACATATACAGCTCAATTCGTAAATGAATTATGCATGGTTCTCGGTTGCAGGATATGAGTTTCCGAAACCAGATATTGAGGAAGAATTCATGAGGTATATCGGTCTTTTCCGACGTTTTCTGGATTTCGTCATTAATATCCTCGTGTATTGGATTTGTCTGTTCCATCTCATTCGCTTGGTACCTAAAATGGAAGTGATGATGGAAGTCGACGGAAGAAAGTCAAAGAACTTTCGGGAGTGAATTCTGAAGACGCAGAGATACTTGATTTATCATAGAATTCATAGACTTCAATGAAAAAAATGGGGGAATTATGTGTAATATAATTATATCGGTATATCTCGCGAACTATCTATCGGATTATTTTAAGAGTGATAGCAAGAGCGTACCCAGGATTTCAGCTAGGGGGGGCAGCTCATACCTGAGAATATGGTCGGTCAGGTTTATTGTCAGGAAACCAGGAAAATTAACACTTATTTTATCTTCAAGGGGGGGGCAGCTGCCCCCCTGGCCCCCCCTGGGTACGCCCATGAGTGATAGAATTCTGGCAGGGATGACTGTAATTTAACAGAAGCTAAAGGCCATGTTGTTTTCTTTTGACATTTCTGTTCAGTCAGCATTGACAAATTATTATGGAAAGACTCACGCCGCAACAACTTTCACAAATCGTTGAAATTTATTTTTAAAATCAGTGTTCCATTCGCCAAACTTATAGAGCACTTCGTGACATTTATGTGTTACATAATCGTCCATCAGATCAGCTCATCTATCGATAGATTTCGGACAACAGTTTCTCTACTCGATGAAACAACAACAACAAGACAAAGAATTGTACGTACAGAAAAAAATATCGCTGCTGTAAGTTACATTTTTAATGAAGATCCAGATTTGTAAATTCGTCGATGTTCACAAGTTGGACTCTGTGCATCCACCACATAGAAAATTTCGAGTAAAGATTTTGGTCTACACCCATACCAGATCCAACTGGTTCTGGAACTGAAGCCACTTGATCATAATAAGCGTCGTTTGTTTGACGATTGGGCTCTAGAACAGCTTGATCCACTTCTTCATCGAAAAATTGTGTTTAGTGATGAAACTTATTTCTGGTTGAACTGCTACGTTAACAAGCGAAATTGCCGTATATGGAGTGAAAACAAACCCCAAGGATTTCTGCAGGTTTCATTGCATTCTGAAAACTGCGTTGTATGGTGTGCTTTACACTCTGGAGGCGTCATCGGTCCATATTTCTTTAAAAACGATGCTGGCGCTAATGTTACACTGAATGATGCTCGTTACACATTGATGATCAATGATTATTTGTTTCAAAATTTGAATGGTATCGACCCAGAAGTGTTTTGTTTCCAACAAGATGGTGCTACACCTCATGCTGCTACCGTAACAATTGATTTATCGAAAGAAAGATACTTTATTCCTAGAAATGACCCAATTCATTGACATGCGACATAACCCCATTGGACTATATTCTTTGGGATTGTGTCAAGTCATTGGTTCGTGCTGATAAACCAGAAACAAAAGACGCTTTGGAAGCCAACATAACTGGTGCAGTTATTGCTGAAATAAGGCCTAATTTACTCGAAAAAGTTTTCCAAAATTGGTCTGGTCGAATGCGGTTCCTCAGACCTAGTCGTGATGAAAAAAAAATTGGATTCAATGTGTTTTATTTCAATTTAAAGTTCTATCACTCCAAAAAAACACCGGATATTACCAGAAAGCAACATACAGGGTGCGGGGTAAAGAATGGATATAATATTACTTCGGGTATAGAAGGTTTTATGTTCCGTGAAAGTCCCTCGGTTTTCGAAATATTTGGCATTTTCGAAAATTCAAAAAAACTACACCCTTTGCAACTTTTTAGGGTGACAAGACTACAAATGAAATTTTTTTTTCAATCTGTATCCCTGTGCTATCGTAAACTATCATTTTTGGAGCACTTGCATATTTTTTTCCAAACAAAGATCTAGCTCAAATTTCATGTAATGTTTATCTTTTCCTAAGTTCAACCCAACGAGATGTGAAATAATATGGTCATCAGAGTGCCAAATTAAGAACAATGCTTGTTTTTTCGAGATTCCGTAATGGTATAACACACTTTATTTCCAGCATTTCATACAAACTAAATTCCTATTACGAAGAGTCGAGGTGTAGATTAATGGAAACCTTGTTTTGAAAAACTTTTGTGAAATTGAATTCGATGAAACGATATTTTGAAATTTTTATTTTTTTTCGTTTTCTTCTATTATTGAATCACACAGTTGAAAACATATTTCTGATACGCCTAAAAGTCTTCTAACCGCAGAAACCATATTATCTATTCATAAGGCCACACCCTGTATATCTTTTCGAGCATTCCCCATTATTTCCGTCCAAAAATATGAAATTTCACGATGGTGTCACAAGCGATCTGTGACTTCTGAGGCGACCCAAAAAAATTCTCCCAAAGGAAAGAATAAATTTACTTCACCGTCGTGTAAATAAAAATCGCGATAGCGACACCCCAGTCGTCTTTGATGTTTGAATGAGCTCAGGAATTTCATGATGGTTCCTTTCAAGTGCCGCAATGATGACCGGTCTGCTCTTTAACTCAAATATATTTGGCGGATACTTTATAACACTAGAAGTTGAAAGAACCAACCGACGCTATTTATGCCAAAGGGAAAAAGCCTTGTCTCGCTCGCGAAAACGGAAATAGAAGAAAATGTTGTATGAAGAATACAGAGCCGTCTTTTAATTTTTATACAATGTATCATTGTCAACGAAATAAAATCCTGATTTCATGAATGGAAATGTGCCAAAAAACATCGAATTTCTTTTAATGTCTGCAATTGTTTTGGACTTTCCTATCATTTTCTTTTCGACATGTCCTTTGTTGTAAGAGCGAAGTTTCAAAAATTCCATGGTATTAAAATTTTTCAATTAAATAGTGGTAAATTTTAGTAAATACAGGGTGAGTCTTTGACTTGTACATATATTTTAACTGAAGATTCTTGAGGTCGAAAGAAACTTTTTTTCATTTTCCATTTTCCCGAATTCGGCTCTGTTAAAAAGATATAGCCATTTGAAAAAAAATTGTGCTAATTACGTCCCTGAAATGATACTGTGGAATTGATTCAAAGTTCATATTTCTCGATAGAAATTGACTTTATACATTTAGGGAATTCTCAAGTAGGGGAGCGAGGGGCTTGTTGTAACAGGGGCAAGTAGTAACAGGCTCTTTTCAATAGGATCTTAAACTTTATTGGCGTATTTCTTTGACTCGATCTTACCAACAAACCACGCCGCATAATGTTGCCATATCAAGTATCCTGTCAGCCTGCGAAGTGACCGGAAGTGTGCTCGTGCTTCATTTTTGGCCAGGTAATATAAAATTGTACTGTCGTAAAATTTTGGTTTGCATTAATATTATCGACTAATTTTAAACTTTCTGTATCCTATCTTCACTCGAATTTATTCATCTCTGATAATGTGTAACAGTTTTAAAGATTGCTAAATTGTTTAAATAGTTATCTTGATGAATGTTAAAAATCATACCATGGGGTTAGTTGTAACAAAATCCCGGGGCTTGTTGTAACGTGTTACAACATGCTCCAAGTTATGATGAGGGTGTATAAAGTGGAAAAAGATGACAAAATCAAACGTAAAGGTAAAGGGAAGGGAACAGGCAAAGGTAAATCAACAAAAAATAAAACCGGAGTAGACAGAGCTAAAAAAAAGATTTTATGTTCAGATTCAAAATCTGAATCAGAAGTGTGGTGAAGCTTACACAGATTCAAATAAGGAAGACTGGTCGAGTGTATCATTTGTAAGATGTGGGCATAATTGAGATGTGTTACAGGAGACACAATATCTTTTATTCGTATTAATTGTAGCTCCGATGAAGAGTGAATTGAATTATGATGACACCCGCCGAATGTTGATTCTTGTATGTGCAAAACTTTGTTTGATAGATATCAAAAGGAGATAATTACGAAGCATACCTCAGTTATAAATAATTTCATTACTTTTTCTGTGAAAAAAAAAGTGCCATGATGATTATAAGGAGTGTTCATCTGAATGAAACTGTTAATTACTGAATCTTTAGGTGTTGATTATTAAAAAAGTGTATTCAAGTTGATTTTCGATAAGAATTACATAATACCTACTTTAGAAAGATGTTAATTCCATTAAAAATATACAAAAATATATGATCAGAGGTATAATTGTGGTCTTTTTTTGTCGTTACTACTTGCCCCGGTAGACGTTACAACTTGCCCCAAGCACGAGGTGAGTTGTAACACCGCACTTCTTCTAGAAAATAATTGATTATGAAATAATGAACAATAGTTTTGGTATTATTTTCACTTGATTTGGTAGAGGAAGAGTTACAGCATCTATCCATCTTCATTCGGTAGCAATTTGATCAATGGATCTCAAGATATATTAGTTTTCATGAAAACTGTTACAACAAGCCCCTCGCTCCCCTACTAACCTTATTGGAATAAAAATGTTGCAAACACGATAATTTCAACAAAAACAGTTAATTTCCTCGTTTTATATCTGCAACTAAAAAGCCACATTTATTCCACCAGAATAAGTTCCTTCTTCGATTTTTCTGCAGATTAGTTTGTAAACACTACTAACTTGTTCATATTTTCCTCGAAATTCCCAAACAATATCATGAAGAAAGACCTGTCATTCAGATTTATTATTAAACAACCCAACCTAATCTAATTTGTATCGATTCTGTGAATTTTTGCACAGAAATTTCAAGAAGATGTTGTCAGCTTGCTGATATTTTCATTGAGGTTAAGGATTTTTACAAAACATAGTATAAATCACGAAACATTTGTGTACCGTGGTATAAATATCTATGAAATCTGCCATTTCCATCATCAATCGACTTTGCCGCCACGCATGCGTAGAGCGAAAACCGAAATATTGGTTATCTGGAGGCCAAACATAAACAATAACGAATCAGAGTCTCTGAACAAACAGTAAACATTATGTGAAGTTCTGAATACATTCAGTTAATTATTGTTCTAATGTGATTATTATGTGAAGTTAATTAATATAATTTCAACCGTGTCGAGTTTATAAAATTCCAAGAGGATGTTGTTTAGATAGAAACATCGCCACAGATTATCAGGTATCGTTTCCTTAATTTCAATTTAATGAGTAGTTTGTGTCGAGATTCATCATTCATATCCGAATTTTGTATTCCATCGACATTTAACTTCAATATGGACCGGTAACTATGAATTTTCAATAGAAACTGTGCGTGTTAAATCCTCCTTGGTGTTCAATTTTATCTCCCACATTTGTGAGATTTTATTATTAAAATATCTCGACAAAGTTGATAAATATTGTGACAACATTGTAAACTCGTTTAAAGACCAGAGAAGGAATAATATTTGATGATATTTAATTCAGAAACGCATTCAGATTATCCTTGAAATTAATGATTTTTTCATCAAATTTCTCCGGGTAAAATTGGAAATAACTCGAAAACCACGCGTTTCATCGAAAAAAATTGGAATACTTTTAGTTTCTTAAATGATTGATCCTTTCGAAAATATGAACCGTTTATCTTTTTAAAGTGGATTTATGGTGATTTAGCTTGAATTGATGAGTCGACTACCCTGTAACTTTTACACTAGTAAAGAAATTGAATAGGTTTCGATTGAGGAATATGCACCATGAATAGAGTAAAAACTCAAACAAAATTCAGTTCATTCGAAATAACGGTTCCGAAGATATAAACAGAGAAGTGTTTTTTTCATGGATTTTCGACACCCTGTATCTCCCAAACCGAACCGAATTTTGAAAAATGGTATAGTAAAAGAGTGTTTCGTTTGATGAGAGGAATCTACAGTTAAAATATATGTACAAGTCAAAGGCTCACCCTGTATAACATTTTCATTTTGTGATCATCGTGTTATCGATCAATCTATGTATCATTCATTAGATAACTGTCCTCTTTCCTATTTAAAATTTCAGCTGTTTCAGCAGAGCACGGCATTGAAATTCTTTTCGTAGTGGAAGATATTGAACTTATGAATTGAGTTCTTATGGGTGATATTCAGAGTAAAAAAGTGGAGCCTATAGGATCTAATGCAAAAATGGTAGTACTTAGGTATGACCACAAGATGTTCTGAGCTCGTAAGATGGTTTCTCAGATCTGAAAGTGGTCTATTGTTGACGAACTCAGTAAATCTTGATCTTCTAGAACAGTTGGAAATTTTGAATAGAAAAGACAGCATTCTGATGAATGATATCAAACATATCCCATATGATTTATGATTTTTTTTTCAAGTTTTTTCTCTAGAAATACAAATTGAGAAGAATTACAACTCTATGTCTTTATCTTACGAATTACGAGTCTGGAATTATATTATTTCATATCTTTAGAGTTTAGACAACAACAGCACTATGAAACTCAACTCATGTATTTGTACTTCGTGACGTTGAGATTGATTATATTCTGATATGTCTTATGTTATTAGTTAAATGTATTTTCAGACCAGCCTGATGATGGCAAATACGCCGAAATAAAGAGTGCAAATCAGAGATCAGTGGTCAATATATTTTATTATTCCTTTCATTATTCGTCGCACGGGTGGAGAACTATCGGTTATGTTTTTCAGAATGATAGAATTTTCGATAGGGAAAATTGTTATTTGACAGAAGGTGGAAGTCATGTTGTTTCGGCATTTCTGTTCAGTAAGAATTCAAGAATTATCATGGGAAGACTCAAGCCGCAACAACGTTTACAAAGTGTTGAAATTTATCTTCAAAATCAGTGTTCTATTTTGCAAACTTATAGAGCACTTCGTGAAATTTATGGTTTACAATATTTACATAATCGTCCATCAGAGCAGTTTATTCGTCGAACGATAGATAGATTTCGGACATTTTCTCTTGTCGATGCAACAACAATAAGAATCTCGCTGTAAGTGATAGTGTTAATGACGATCCAGATTTGTCTATTCGTCGACTTTCACAACAAGTTAAAATTTTGCTGAAGATCTTGGTCTACAACCATACAAGATCCAACTGGTTCAAGAACATAAGCCACTTGATCATAAAAAGCGTCGTTTGTTTGCTGATTGGGCCCTAAAACAGCTTTGAAGTTGATCCACTTTTTATCGAAAAATTGTATTAAGTGATGAAGCTCATTTCTGGTTGAACCGCTACGTAAACAAGCAAAATGGCCGTATGTGCAGTGAAAACAATCCTCAAGAAGTTCTGCAAGTTCCATTGCATCCTGAAAAATGCAGTGTATGGTGTGCTTTACACGTTGGAGGCATCGGCGGTCCATATTTCTTTGAAAACGTTGCTGGACCAATCATTATTGTTTCAAAATTTGAATGGTATCGACCCAAAAGTGTTTTGGTTCCAACAAGATGGTGATGCACCTCATGCTGCTGCCGTAACAATGAATTTATTGGAAGAAAGATTTGGCGATTATTTCGAGAAATAGTCCAATAAATTGGCCTCCAAGATCATGCGACATAACTCCAATGGATTATTTTTTTTGGGATTATGTCAAGTCATTGGTTTATGCTGTTAAACCAGAAACAATAGACGCTTTGGAAGCCATATCTCGTGTTATTAATGAAATATGGCCTGAATTACTCGAAAAAGTGGTCCAAAATTGGTCAGGTTGAGTGCGGTTCCTCAGAGCTAGTCGTGGTAGACTTATACCGAAAATTAGTTTTCAAACTCAAATACCATAAAATTATCTTTCAAATGAAAAAAATTTGCTCGAATATTTATTTATATCTGTTTCATTTCAGTTTCAAGTTCTATCACTCTAAAGAAAACATTTGAGGAAATCATCCTTTCAAATGAAATTGATTTTGTCTAAAAACTATCAATGTATGATATGAGTTTTATTTTTTTTATGTAAATATGTAAAAACCGCAGAATCACTTTCGTCGCAGATTATTCAGTTCAAGTTTGAACTAGTATTTATTTCAGTAGGTCAATCGTCTTGCTTAATTGACTACTTCTATGTACTAAAAAATATCACGAAAAAGATTGATTCTTCTGAATAAAAATCGAATGAGGCATTTCATAATGAATATCAAGAATACACGAATAGCCTGAAAAAAGAGGAGAAAAGGCATTATCCCTTTTTCTGAATAAAAAGTTCGTTCACCGAAACGATCTAATATCCAAAAATGAATTTCCTCATCGCCCACATTATTCATTAAAAGTTCTCACCTTTCTCGTCCCGAAAACGAATAAATTAGTTATTTCAGCTACTTTTCTATCTCCACTGATCCGCATTGTTTCAAACGAGCATTAATCCCTTTTTTACGTTCAATTAAAACCAGTTGAATATTTACTTCCTCCCTGGCCAGCTATTTATGAGCTCCATTGGACCGCTCCCGTTTCAACTCCAGTTTTACTGAAAGAGCCCGTTTGATTTATCTCCACAAGCCCCCACTGAATGTAGCTCTCACATTTTCGCGTTTTTAACCTTTGCACATCAAGATTGATGCAGAAATAAGACCCCATTTGCCGCCGAATTTCTCAGAGAAAATATTTTCCAGTTCAGCTAGCTTCCATAGACAGCTTAAGTGGCATTTTGTGCGGGAGGCATTCCAGGGAAGCCATGCTGTGCGTGCAACGGTTATGGAGCAAAAGAATATTGGCTGAATTAGGAGTACGTTCTTTTTTCTGCGGTCTAATGAAATGCTGACCAAAGGCTCATTTTTTACCCGACTACGCCCAAGAAGACTCTTTTTCACGCTCGACAGTCCGAAAAGAAAGATGGATTTCAGCATATGAGGTGTCAATAGATTTGTATCAATTTTGGGAGTGACATAGGCTATGTTTCATTTCGAGAGGAACATTATGCTTTGTGAAAATACTGTTTATCTGATGGCATGTCATAATGACAACGTTATGTCACTCAATTTTGATGACATAAGGAAGCTCATTATGGGACTAAGTACCATAATGAATTCATTATGGGACTAAGTACCATAATGAATTCATTATGGTACTAAGTACCATAATGAAATTCTATAAGGAAAACATGTAATGGTTTGATCAAAAAAGTTTATTCAAAATGCATAACTGTGTACAAAACTATTTATTATAAATGGTTAAAGAACAATTACTACAATTTGTAATATTAATTCCAATGGATTCTACAGTTTTTACATCATTAGTTGATGATTGTTGGCAAACTTGTAATCCTGTTTGGTTGTTGGCAAAAATTGCTTCTGATATTTTTTTCTTTTGCTCTTTCGAATTTTCGATGTAACCTTCAGCGACAGTATTGCTTTTCCATCCGCCATGGCATTTCACGGTACACAGATCAGCTCCAGAATCAGCTAAAAATGAAGCAGACGATCGCCGAAAACAATGTCCGGTATATTCTTCAGGGCGAGGTAAATTCAAGAAAGTGGCAATAACTTTTGGCATTTTACCAAAGGTATGTATTCCAACGGGTTGTTTTGTGCATTTCTTATTTCTATAAGTGACAAAAAAACTTAGATGGTTTGTGTTGCAAGGTCGTATTTTCACATATTGTCTGAAAAGTTCTACCATATTCAATCCTGGGATATTTCCCGAAGTTACAAAAAATTCTCGCATTACCTTTGTTTTTGTATTCGGTAATGTAATTCTAAAAACGGATCCTTCATCTATTACATTTTCAACAAGCATATTTGTCAATTCCTCTCTTCTGCATGCTCCACTTAGTCCAATTATCATGGCAACTTTATTAAATAAGTATGTATCATCTGATGCTTCCGTTAAAACCTTTGTAACATCTTGTTTAGTAAAAATTTTGGATTTTTTAGCTCTGTAACCTTCTGATTTACGTTTTAGTAATGCAACCAGCTGTAGGTACTTACTAATATCGACGTTTTTTCTTGTTGATAAAATACTTCTTATCATCGAATAATACGACCAAAGAGAAGATGGTTTTCTTTCCTTAGATAAGCATTCAAAGTAAGCCAACAATACTTTTTCATGAGTGATATTCTTGATTTTTTTAGCAGAACACCATTCTTCGTACCGATTAAACACAATTTCATATACACTCCTTGATTTTTCCGTCAAAAGGGAGTCCACGATATTTCTCGACATTTCTTCCAAATCAGAAGGTAAACTATCAGCTTCAGAATCACTCATTTTTTAAATTATATTAAATTCTACCTGACAATAATTATTGAGTTTGACAGTGATAAATAAATATTGCCGTTACAACCTGATGACGTTGTCAAGGAAATGGCAAAGCACAGCTCACTCACCTACTAATATTTGAAACTACACAATATTTACTCCTTTAAAAATAGTTGTCATTGTGACATGTCGAAAATGCAGTTTTTAATTTTCCGAAAATGTATTGATATAAATGCCATCAGATAAAATTTTGTATGTAATACGAATCATAAACAATCATTATGGCACACGCCGTGTTATCGGACTCGGCTACGCCTCGCCCGATAACATTCACGACTTGTACCATAATGATCGTCTTTATGATCCTTATTACTTAAATAACTATTACGTGATTCGTTTCGAAGAATTTTCCGCTTCATGGGTATGCGTTGTATGAACATTCGGTTTAAGAAAAATCACTAAAATTTTGTTGCCTCCAAAAGATTGAAAAAAAAAGTTCGCGACGGCATATCCTTATCTCGTAATAATAAAAGGTTTTGTAGACAAACTAAGAATTTTAACCATTTAGAATTTCAGTTCACATGTAATTGTTATTATTTGTAATAGGCTGTTTGTTTGATGATCAGCCAGTAATATCAGTGTGAGGTTAGGAATAATTTTGGTTTATGACCATAATTTATGACTGCCACTAATTTATTCATTCATATTTTTAATACTGTCTATATGCTAAAGTTTCACTTTCAAAAACGACTCTGAGATGAGGTGAGCTCTTCTTAGTTTTTAGATTTCACTCAGTTTGATTTTACATCAATGTTTGTTTATTTTAGCCCTGAGGAAGTCTGAATATAAAGACGAAACGTCGGCAAAATCTCATTTGTAGTTTAATTTGTGTCCTCAATCCCGTGAGAAATCCGTCTGTGACTTGTACCGGGTTTTTCACTATAATTTGACCCCCCCTTTAACTTTGTTACTAAAGGAGATACAAAAAAATGTTTCATACAAAAATTTCACGAAATCAACTGAGGTTTTTTAATATGACTTCACGAACTGAAATATATACAAGTGGCCAACATATTGATGGCAACTTCATTTTTTCAAATGGAACACCCTGTATATTTTCCTATATTTGGCTAGCTATTTTTCCCCTTATTTCGAATATGTAACATATGTTGGTCTATCTCTCTTATTCTGAGCACCACAGAGTTTCAAATTTAAAGAACAACCTGGCAAGCTCAGCAATAACTTTTCAAGTGGCAGGCTGCGATTACTCAAAATGCCCGTTTTTGGAGTTATCTCCTTAGTAACGATATGACATACGTTATCATAACTCCAAAAATGGGCATTTTGAGTAATCGCAGCCTGCCACTTGAAAAGTTATTGCTGCGATTACTCAAAATGCCCGTTTTTGGAGTTATCTCCTTAGTAACGATATGACATACGTTATCATAACTCCAAAAATGGGCATTTTGAGTAATCGCAGCCTGCCACTTGAAAAGTTATTACTGAGCTTGCCAGGTTGTTCTTTAAATTTGAAACTCTGTGGTGCTCAGAATAAGAGAGATAGACCAACATATGTTACATATTCGAAATTAGGGGAAAAAGAGCTAGCCAAATATAGGAAAATATACAGGGTGTTCCATTTGAAAAAATGAAGTTGCCATCAATATGTTGGCCACCTTGTATATATTTCAGTTCGTGAAGTCATATTAAAAAACCTCAGTTGATTTCGTGAAATTTTTGTATGAAACATTTTTTTGTATCTCCTTTAGTAGCAAAGTTAAAGGGGGGGTCAAATTATAGTGAAAAACCCGGTACATATATTTTAACTGTAGGCCATTTTCATTTTTCCGAATTCGGCTCTGTTCAACAGATATAGCCATTTGAAGAAAAAAGTTAGGCCAAATACGTGCCTGATAGGTACTATTCTCTACAAAGACCTCGAAGTTCATATCGACGGAATACTAACCTTATTTGAATAAGAATGTTAAAAATACGATATTTCTTAACAAAAACACTTAGTTTTGTCCGATTATATCTGCGATTAAAAAGCCATATATTTGTCCCAGCAAAATAAGTTCCTTCTTCCATTTTCCTGAAGATTATTTTGTAAACACTTATAACTTGTTCATATTTCCCCTCAATATCCCATAAATATCTCATAAAGAATTGTTTTTTACTTTATTTCTGATTAATCAACCCAACTCATAGGATTCTAGGTCAATGAGCTTACCTAACCCATCTATGAATATTTAATATTTCACAGAGCTTTTGAGAAGACGATGCCAGATTGTTGATTTTCTCTTCAAAGAATGGTATAATGGTGTTTCTTGCGAGGTAGCGGGCGCGTAAAGCAAACCGTAGAATCTATGAATCGACACATCTCGAACTTATATTGTTGTTCTGTGTCTCAAACGTGAGTGCCCGTGAACGACGCATTCGTATAGGAACGTGATTATTTTAGGTGTTTTTCTTCGATGTCGTGACGAAAATGTGAAAACTTTCAGTGAATTAATGTGATATTAATCGAGTAGTGTCGAGTTCCTCTTGGAATTGTTCAGATAGAAACATTGCCACAGATTATTCGGTGATAAATACCATTTAATTTTTCTTTACTTTCAATTTGATACGTGGTTTGCATCGAGATTCATCATTCATATATTAGAATTTTGTATTACATTGACATTTTTTTTATATGAACCGGTAACAAAATTTTTTTAATAGAAACTGTGCGTATTAAATTTATAATTTCATAATCCTTGGTGTTCAATTCTATCTCCCACATTTGTGGGATAAACATTCTGACAAAATTATTAACTTGAGGAAGTATCACCTTTTGAATCGTGGTGAATCTCCATTCAAAAAGTGGTCTCTTTATTTCACGAGTAACTACCCTTATTCACGACGTAGAGATTTGATTTTTTTTTAATTGAAGTTGATGAACGTCCCCAGGGCGAATAAATTTCTTTTTTTTCGATTTAATTAGTTTTTCAATTGAAAAAACCAGGTTAATCATTATATCTCTGCAATATTTGGGTTATTGAATATGTTTTTCGTTTTTCATGAGTACAAGCTATATTTTTGAACTAATCATCATGAAAATTTTTGTAGTTTATAGAAGATTAAATTGCCGAGGGCAAATAGTTGCGATTTTTTCCAAAAAATTATGAATAACCGTCGAAAAAAAATCATTAAGTGTAGTTTCCAAAACGCTGAAGTTCAACCTGTTTTTTTTTATTGAAAAACTAATTAAATCGAAAAAAAGAAAACAATTTGCCCTCGGGACGCTCTTCAACTTCAATTTAAAAAAAATCAAGTCTCTACGTCGTAAATTAGGGTAGTTACTCGTGAAATAAAGAGACCACTTGTTGAATGGAGATTTACCACGATTCAAAAGGTGATAGGTACTTCGCCTTAAGAGACTCAAGAAGTAATAGTATTCGATGATATTTCATCCAGGGAAGCATCCAGATTATTTTTGATATTTATGATTTTTTCCTCAAATTTTATCGTGTACAATTAGAAATAACTCAAAAACGGCGCTTTTTATAATATAGGAATACTTTTGTTTTCTGAAATGATTGTTTCTTTCGAAAATATGAACAGTTTATCTTTTTCAAGGGTTTTTATGTGGTATTATTGCGTGGATTTATAAGTCGGCTACGCTATAACTTTCATACCAGGAGACATATTGAATAAGATTTGAATGAGGAATATGAATATGAATACAGTAAACAATCAACCAAACTTCAGTTCATTTGAAAAAGCGGTTCCGAAGATATTAACAGGGAAGTGCTTGATGTTCAAGGATTCTCCATACCCTATATATTTCATACGTAACCGAATTTTGAAAAATGGTAGGTATAGAAAAAAATTGTTTCGTTTGAGGAATCGATGGTTAAACTATATCTACGAGTGAAAGACTCACCCTGTATATATAAACTTCGCGAAAATAATTCGAAATGGAAAAATTTCATCATTATCGCAATAATAATTTTGTCTCCGAGCATAAACTTCTCCGAATGACCCAGCATAACCTTAATTCATTTAGAAATAATATCACATAATGAAAAGCTCATATTCCGATAACGAGCTGTCAACAGTGTGGAGGGTCAAGTGACCGAACATCAATCTTCCCTTATCTGCCTTTCTCTAGGTCTGTCACTAAAAATAGCAGTGGTCCGTTATCTCTGGTAGGCTTTTCATAGGAGCATAAAACCGATATCAATAAAACAATGGATTTACTTACCGCGGTTTTTGGTTCCTCTCTCGTTCCTTATCAACACTTCGTGGTCATCTTCCTCCCAGATTTCTCCTTCCGCCGATGCAAGGCATACGAATAAAGCTGCTACCAAACAATATACAAGCCACTTCATCTGAAATGAGATCACCGAATTAAATGATGAAATTAATGTTGCGATTAAAAATTCGTTTTAATTTGGAACAAAGTAAAGCAACGTCGGCACTTGATGATGGTTTAGACTTTAGAGATATACATTCTGAAATGGTATATGAATTTGTCCTGGGAATATTTAATTTTCAAGACTATATTTTTTGAGCGCCCTTTTTACTTAAACCAGGGCTATATCATGTTTGTATATTTCGAAAAATTAGGCCAGGGGTTACTATTATTACTTATTATTATAACGATATGAAATTTTGTATTTAGATGGAGAATGACATATTTCAGTTTCCTGTAGAATTTTGTCAGAATCGCGCGGACAGAACCTTATAAAATTCTGAAAAATTATTGAAAGGAAAATTCCAATAATTCTGTTATTTGACCATCAATAAATTTGAATGTGGGTTTAACACAACCGGCAGTGTTGATAATTTTTTTCTTTCATTTTCACTCTGTGTCGATCGTGCTATCGATTTGAACATCTCGATTTGTCTTCTAACGAGCTTGATATCGCCAACTAAATTGAACAAATTGAAGAGAGATTGAACCCAAAAGTTTTTGCTTATTTTCCGTATTGTTCGACAATAAGGAATTCATCTAATTTGGTCAGGCTTTCAGGTAAGCATTGTATGTGATCGTGGAATGTTTAAAAATACAAGTTTTCAACCTTTTAGATCTTTTAAATAAGATAAAATAACATCTACCGGAATTTTCCATTTAGTCTTATTGGTGAACCCCGCCCAGTCTTCCAGCACACGTTCTGTGTGACAGCTCATATCCATGGAACCATGAAAGTCTCGCTGCTCCACCAACTCAGATGTTTTGAGCTTAGCAGAATAGCAATAAATAGATAATGGAAACAGCCCAAATAATCTTTCAACAAATATTCCATTATCAAGAATATATCGATCACAATTAAGCAATAAATATGTCTAAAATATTGGTGTGAGCACTGATTAGATTTTGATAAGCCAAAATCGAGAATATTAGAAAAGTTTCGTTTTTCCACTTCAGGTGGCGCTATTCACAATGACTGATTTTTATTTGTTATTCAAATTTTTGTTCATATTCTTGACATTTTGATTCATAGTAGATCTGAGGAAAAGTATAATATGAATTATTCACCTGCTATTCATAGTCACATGGCGAAGCCAAATTTTTAGTAAGGATTGAGTCAACTGGAAATTCGGAAACTGCGAGAAATGTAGAGGCTATGTATAGTCCGGAAGACAACAAAAAAATAAATATCAGGATGAAAATATGTCACTTAAATATTTCCAGTTCAATTCTGAAATATGAATAGCAGCTTGATCTAGAATCAACCCTATACAGGGTCTTTCACGAGGAACCTCACCCATATTTATACGGGAAACTACTGAACGTATTTTCATGAAATTCAGCACTCATTAGTATTTCACGATGTTGATGAAATCTAAAATATTTTCAAGGCATGAGCACCTCCGGTTTTTCCGGAAATGACGTCAACTTCCGTTTTTCAAATTAGAACACCATTTTTTTATTGCAGAAATAGATTCCTTAGAAAATTTCAAGTTATTTTGATGTAACATTTGTCAGTTTTGGTAGGAAAATTCTCTCTGAGCGGGAAAATTCGAAAAAAAAATCGAAAATAGAGCTCCGCTGAAACAAGAATAACTTCGAGGTTTTTGGATGGAAAATTTTCATTTTTGGGATTTTTCAAGATGTAAGATTGATGTATTCACTTTGAAAATCGAAATCGCGATTCATGATACAAGGGGTGAAAAAATCGCTTTCAAAGTTAGGGATGACAAAATCGTGAAAAATCAATTTTTTCAAATTAGAACCCCATTTTTTCATGGCAGATATTGAATCTACGTTAAAAAATAATGTGAGTGTATGCATCACACCCTTGCCCTAAAGTGGATATTTTCTGAGTTATTCACAAAAAACTGTTTTTCGTCTTGAATTTTCAGCTATTTCTTTTCCCTTCACGCCAAAAAGATGAAATTTTCAGGAACTGTTACTTAAACCATGTTTTAGATTTTACTACCCTAATATGCAAGAGAAAAAAGTTACAGGTTGTTCCTAAATAGATGGCGAATTTGGATTCGAATTTGTATCGGAAACCTCTTTATTTCAACTAATCGGCCATCGGTTTTCTCTCCAGTGATAAATAAATAATTCCTTATGAACCATATGCAAAAACTTACCATGTTTTACATTCTTTTTTTTAATGATAGATATCATTAATTACATCTACTGAATAAAGAGGAATTTGTCAGATGTAATTAATGATATCTATCATTAAAAAAAAAGAATTTAAAACATGGTAAGTTTTTGCATATGGTTCATAAGGAATTATTTATTTATCACTGGAGAGAAAACCGATGGCCGATTAGTTGAAATAAAGAGGTTTCCGATACAAATTCGCCATCTATTTAGGAACAACCTGTAACTTTTTTCTCTTGCATATTAGGGTAGTAAAATCTAAAACATGGTTTAAGTAACAGCTCCTGAAAATGTCATCTTTTTGGCGTGAAGGGAAAAGAAATAGCTGAAAATTCAAGACGAAAAACAGTTTTTTGTGAATAACTCAGAAAATATCCACTTTAGGGCAAGGGTGTGATGCATACAATCACATTATTTTTCAACGTAGATTCAATATCTGCCATAAAAAAATGGCGTTCTAATTTGAAAAAATTGATTTTTCACGATTTTGTCATCCCTAACTTTGAAAGCGATTTTTTCACCCCCTCTATCATGAATCGCGATTTCGATTTTTAAAGTGGATACATCAATCTTACATCTTGAAAAATCCCAAAAATGAAAATTTTCCATCCAAAAACCTCGAAGTTATTCTTGTTTCAGCGGAGCTCTATTTTCGATTTTTTTTCGAATTTTCCCGCTCAGAGAGAATTTTCCAACCAAAACTGAAAAATGTTACATCAAAATAACTTGAAATTTTCTAAGGAATCTATTTCTGCAATAAAAAAATGGTGTTCTAATTTGAAAAACGGAAGTTGACGTCATTTCCGGAAAAACCGAAGGTGCTCATGCCTTGAAAATATTTTAGATTTCATCAGCATCGTGAAATACTTGTAAGTGCTGAATTTCATGAAAATACGTTCAGTAGTTTCATGTATAAATATGGGTGAGGTTCCTCGTGAAAGACCCTGTATAGATGGTATAGTTCATGATGGAAGAATACATGTATTCTTCCATCATGGTATAGTCAAGGATTTAGGCGAAACAAAGTTCGCCGGGGCAGCTAGTATTTACATATTTATTGCTATGTCTATGATGAAAACACAGACAACTTTTAGTTACTTTCTTGTAACAAAATAAAGCTGCGACTGGACTTCCAAGGCCTGCTTTGATGTCAATAATCTTGGATGGACTATGAATTGTATTTCTCTCTCGGTTTCAGCTTGAACAGGTTAATTTTTATCTTAAATTTCTACACTTTTTATGCATCAATTGTCATATATCTACATCAAGGGGAGGTGGAAAGATCAGTTTTTTTTTAAGACAACTGTAATCTTTGGGATAAAAATGGATAGGCCTTTTGTTGCATAGGATGACTTGGTCATTGACGGATTTTCTTATCAAACTTTTTCTCATTATAGCAATGAAATGATTAGACAAATCAATAGTTTGAGTATTTCCATTTGCTCTAAAATTCAAATACGAGAATAAGTCCCATATATGCCTACATGCTGTATATAATGCAATATGTAATGTAAATTTTCTGTGATTTCTATTTCATAATAAAAAAGGCATGTAATCGATAACACTTCAAGGACATCAATCCCTCCTGAAGTCTATATCATTGAAATCAAAATAAATAGAAGAAGAAAAAATCGAGTTCAGCCTTTTCATTCCTATAACAGATATTGTCTAAGTAGATTCAGCATATAACTAGATTCGCATCAACGGAAAAGAATCTGACAGTCGCTGTCAAAGCAATCATCTATGACCCTAGATTCGTTATTACAGAAATAGTGGAATTTTTTTGTCATGATGCACTATCAATTTATATGGTTCTGGTTGAGCGATCTGAATGAAATTTTAAACGTCATTTTCAATCTAAATGCAAAATTTCGATCAACAAAAACAAAATTTTGAAAGGCCTTATTCACGGAGCCTCTGGTCGAATTTCGCCTATTAAGGAACTTAACCGCGGTATTCGTGATCTAGGGCCGAACATAACTGAATTTGCCACGCATTCGTGATCAGTGAGTCCAACTTAGTCGATTGAGACCATTCAGACGAGTACAAAATAAAAGGCATTGATGAAAAGCCCCATCAATTCCGATTGACGAAATCATCCAGAGCAAAAAAGGGTTTATCGCTTTCTGTCACAAAAAGTTATGGTTGCCATTTAAAATAACTCAATTACTCTCCAACCCTCATAGAGAGTGAAGGAAAAGCTCCTCAATTATACATGAAAAGTTGCGTAATTTGAATTACAAATTGACCTGCTCGAGGATTTTTCTACTATAAAAAGTAAATCCTGAAGATATTGATATAAAATGACCATTTTCCGAGAGATTAGAGCGAGAACGATCTTTTGGTTGCAAGTTTTTCTGCGTTTTAAAGGAAAACTTTTTTTACCTTTACTTGTAGGTATTGCCCGATGAGGATCCGTGGCTAACGCAAGAAGAGCTTTCTTCAGCATTGGGGGTTACCTGCCAAGCCATTTCCAAGCTACTCCATGCGTTGGGATTGCTTGAAAAACAGGAAACTTGGGTTCCTTATGGTCGCCGATCAGAGCGAGTAGGAAAACTAATCCGATAGAGGCGCCACCGTGCATTTGATGGAATATCTCCATAGAATAACTTACATTATCACTATAAGTTCTACGAATATCTCTATCCTATCTATATGAAAATAACTGAACTATGAAATTAGTGAATATGTTGGTAAAGCAGGAACTTTTTCCCGCCATATATTTGAATTTGGCCCTTCTCTGCCAATTCCGTATTTCAAGTTGTTTTTCTGAACGAAATTATCTGTAGATTCACTTTTAATCGGAAGTTGAACTATTTTCATGGGTCTTTCGTTTGAAATAAAACAGGAGCATGAGTTGGCTTATTTTCTTCTATTTTTGAAAGAAAAAAAAATGAACTTTCGAAATGAAATCGATTTAAATTATTTCATTAAGAACTCCAATCCTTTCTGAGTTTACCCACAAAATTTCAGTTCACAAAGTGCAATCATTTTCAAATGCAACATGAAATAAAGACACAATACATTGAAAGCCCACCTTAAGTTCGTTTTACTAAGCTAGTCGCTAGGTGACTCGCTGAGCTTCTCGATAGCCTCTAGGCGCTAAGCAAGTCTCCTGCCTATGCTGGCGTAGCCTTACACCATGTCGAAAGCTGAGAAAGTCAGAGGGACTGCCCGGTCATACTTCTAAGTCGTCGCCTCAACCGATTATTTACTCAGCGAAGGTTAAGCTGTGCATTTGGTGAGAGCCAACTGGTTTAATTTATTATGAGCTGTAGGAATTGAGTGAAACCATTACTGGGAAACGGTATCGACTTCAATTGATGCGATGGAGTCCAGCTATGCTCACAAAAGGTTACAATACGAGCAGAGCTACGATGAAGAGATTCTATTTCATGATAATACTCGGCCTCACTTTGGTAAACCCGTTGAAACCTATCTGGAAACGCTCAAATGGGATGTCCTATACCACTCGCCGTATTCCGCAGATATTGCACCGTCAGACTATTTATTACTTGTTCCGGTCGAAAGCAGATGGTCTGGCTCATCAGCAGTTACAATCATATTAGGACATCAAAAAATGGCTTGATTCGTGGATAGCCTCAAAAGATGAACACTTATACCATAGGAATATTCGAGCTCTGTCAAAACATGGGAAAAAGTTGTAGCTAACAATGGGCAGGCAATACGCTGAATGATTCCTTTGTAACCATTTTTTTCACAATGGAGTTGCATTTTCATCGAAAAACAGCGGAAACTTAGTTGCGCACTATATGGAAAAATAAGTATTAACTATTAAAATAGGAAAGGATATTGTGGAGATCATTAACTGCGAATAGAAAAAAACACTCTCATCTAAGAAATGGCACTTCGTAGTTCATATCATCTGATTTTAGAAGAAAATTCAAAATTATATTCAGTATGTGATTTCTAAAAGGAGACAGAAAACTATTAATCTTGCGCGGCAGCAAAAACCCATTTTGGACCCCGTCCTTCAATGGAATTCTCTTCCTCAGCAATTATCGCTGTTGCGAGGTTTCTCAAATAGTAAACCTTAAATCTCGTGCATTAGGGAAAATCCCTTGAACCGTTAATTCATAACCATTTTCACCTGGATCTCGAGCGAATGAACGTCGCATAAAAAGAGACTGCAACGGAACATTATTCATAAAGCGGATGCGTGGAGGAAAAGACGACATTCGGTGCCGTCTGAGAGCATCATTAATAATTCCGTACCCTCGGCACGTATATACCACATCCTGGCTGTTATTGCTGCTTTTGAAATGACCCGAACCACTGCAGTTGGATAATTTAGTTTTCCACGGCACGGTTGCTAGATTTTTTGTAGTGGTCTTCTGTTTTGGGTGGAAACCACAGTAAATTATTCTACGAGGCCCTTTCGATGAACGAGTCAACAAACTACGTCGGCATCGGACGGACGATCGAATTCATAAAGGTGGACCCTTCGATGCGCCGAGCGTCTGCTTTAACGCCAACTTTCACTCCGACGTTTGATGAAACTTTAAGGACTATGTCTTGAGCCTGATTCATATTTCGAAATGTTTGGTTTACATACTATTTGGGTACAATGAATAACACCTTCCCCAAATAAGGGAAGAACGAAATAACTCTGTGATTTCGAAGCTCTTCGATGGTTCCCCCATTGAACCAAAATTCAACAGTAAGATTATCAGGGGGAGATATTCCAGTGAACAGAAACGACCCGTCGAAAGTTTATTAGGGAAGCTGTCCCTGATCTAGGCTAAGATTCTACTTCGGAGAATCGAGTCATAAAGTCGGCCTCTTTCCTGTCCATCATCCTAAGAAACGAGAGGTTTTTTGTGATAACATTAATATTGAGGTAATCACTCCTGTGCATTGCTGAAGTTATGCCCGAAACTTGAAGGCACGGTTTAAAGCGAGTAGGAAAGCTCAGCCGATAGAGGCGCCACCGTCCATTTTATGGAATATCTCCATAGAACATGCACTATCACCATCAAGTTCTATGAATATCTCTCTAATCATGGCGCTCTCTATCCGAAAATCGCCGAACTATGAAATAAGCGAATTTGTGGGTAAAGCACATAATTCTATACCTATAATTTGATCCTTGAAATTAAAAGTGAAACATCTAGAAGGCTCTGACTAGGGTCAGTGAGACTGTTGAGCATGTGCGATAACGAAGAGTGGGAAAATAGGGACATCGTGGCGATCAGCGGATGCAGTTTTGTTATTTGTCTCTGTTTGTATTGAGTCACATACGGTATCCGCATGGATACAGAATTACATGTCCCTTCTCTTCTCCCTAGGCATGCGTATAGCGATGACTGACCCTGGATTAAAGGGGAACGATTGCCACACTTTTGTATACTAATTAGCCACTACGCTCAAATTATAGGTATAGAATTATGTGGGGTAAAGCAGGAACTTTTTCCCGCCAAAATTTGAATTTGGCCATTCTCTGCCAATTCCGTATTTCAAGTTGATCTTCTGAACGAAATTATCAAGATTCACTTTTAATCGGAAGTTGAACTATTTTCATGGGTCTTTCTGTTGAAATAAAACAGAAGCATGGGTTCATTTTCTTCTATTTTTGAAAGAAAAAAAACTAACTGTCGGAATGAAATCGATTGAAATTATTTCAACAAGAACCCTAATCCTTTCTGAGTTCACCCACAAAATTTCAGTTCTCAAAGTGAAATAAAAACACACCACATTGAACGCCCACCTTAATATAAGATTTTTGTGATGAAAGTTCATATTAATATTATCTCACGTTGCAAATTAATTTTAGCCTCTAGGTCTGCAGCGTATAACAGGGTGGTTAAGAAAAATCGGGTAAAATAACGAAATTTTATTCCCAGAGAATTCAAGCATTTTGAGACTATCAATACAATGTATGGCCTCCACGGGTATCAATAACAGCTTGACATCTTCTTTGCATACTACACACGAGGTTGTTGAACATTTCTTGAGGAATTTGGTTCCATAAACGGGGCAGAAGCTCTCTCACATCATTTAAGGATCTGGGGTAGGTTGGTGATTATCTAATCTTCTTTGGGGCATATCCCATGCATGTTCTATGCAATTCAAATCTGGTGAGTGCGGAGGTATTGGTAAATGTGGAATACCAAGCTCCTCGCGCGCATTCTCAACTATGGCTGCACGATACGGTCTAGCGTTATCGTCTAGAAATTGAAAAAAATCACCAATAGCAGCGTGAAAATTGGGCACAACATTGTCAATGACATGCTTCCTATAGTGTAAGGCGGTCATATTCCCAGTACAAATGTGTAGATCTGTGCGCCCGTTGAAACATATCCCGGCCCATACCATAACACTACCCCCTCGGAATGAATGGACTTCTTGGACATAGCGACGATTACGGGGTATGCGTGGGATTGTCCATACCATTATTCTTCGAGAATCTGAAAATCGTCCGAATCTGGATTCATCTGTGAAAAGGACTCTACGCCATTGATCGTTCCAATTGATATGTTGCCTTGCCCATTCCAGTCTTTGATGCTTATGGTCACGTGTTAATGGAACTACTCCTCTCTTAATGGACGTCTAGAACCTAGATTCACCTCTCTCAAACGTCGTCTGATGGTTTCGATGGAAACTTGGACCCCATCTGCATTTTGAAGAGTATTTCTTAGCATTCTACACCTATCTAGGTGTAGAATCTGTAGGGTTTCTTCTCGCCGAAACGGTGATGAAACGATTCTGAGCAGGCGTTGTTAATTTACGTCTTGGCATTTTCAGAAAACTCGTTTCAAATCGAAGCCGTTGAGAACATTCATGAAGCATATGCAAAGAACCAAACTTCAGAAAAAAGGCGACCAGATTGACGAAATGTCTCATACTGATTTTTATTGGATCGATTCAAGTTGTTATTGAGTTTTAAATGATTTTACAGCGATTTTCTCGAAGATTACATACTTTCAAACACGATTGAATACGATATCCCTAACTCTTGTGGAGCAGTATATTTTGATCATTTTCATTCCAATGAGGTTAGTACTGTGGTAATTCCTACAAGTATGAACTTGTTTTGAATCAAGGAATAATACCTTTTAAATATTGGAATTCATACCAAATGATCATGTTTTTTTTAATGATCATTTCGTTTCAACAAAGCCGAATTCGGAAAAATAAAATAAATAATCTACAGTTGAAAAAAATGTCGAAGATTCATCCTGTATAATGCTACGTATTTCCATATTTATACTTACTGACAGAGAAACTGCAACACCCAGTTGTAAAATTTATAAAATTGGAAAAAAAACGACTACAATATTTAAGTAAGAAAAAATGTTCACATGAAAAAACCTTCACGATTTTTTTCTTCAAATTTAATCATTTACTTCTTGCTATACTATCAATGTTTCACCGAAAATAATTAAAAAGCTCCTTCTGGGTGTTGCAGTTTCTTCGTCAGTGAGTATATTTACCTAATGAGATTTAGTATCTCAAAAAGTAACTTTATCACAGTATACTGTGGGCCGATTGCACCGTAGACAAAACTGTGGATTAAATCTTAAACCTCGATTAGTGTCTATTGATTATCATAGACACTAATCGAGGTTTAAGATTTAATCTACAGTTTTGTATACGGTGCAATCGGCCCTGTGTATTCTAACTAGACGAGTTTTCATTTAGTCCTTTATTCAAGGAAAAACTTGCCAAATTTGAGATAAATCGTAAAAATGTGGTGTTACTTGTCCAAAGATTGGAATAGTGATATTGAGGCTGACGTTTTCGTATTAGAAATATGCAAAAGAACGAAGCCTGCAATTCGAAATTCACGATGATGGCTTTCCTTCAATCCCTCAAAATCCTCAAATCCTTGTCACGTTTTCCGATAATTCGCTTTCAAAATAAAATCGGAATGGAAAATAAACGGCATTCGGGAAATTCCCAGGAATTTTTCCTTTCATTTTCCTGCGGAAAAGCTAAATTAAGGGGAACCGCAGACCAATGCCGCCTTCTAATATTCCCATTAGTTCCCGAAGTCTGGCATTAATGAAATTAAGTAAAACACAAGGGAAACGAAGATAAGTGTATTTCTTTGGCGAAAGCAGAACATACGGAAGGCGCTTTGTGGTCTATATCACTTGAGCCCTAGTCTTATAACGACCGGCGGGCTTGTAGTTCAATTTCGGTCCTCGAAACAACATTAATTGTTTTCCTGGATTAAGGAAGCTCTAGTATATGGAACTGAATCTGTAGAAATATCTTGTCTCAAAGAGTTAACAAGGGTGAGAGAAGCGAATATTTTTTCCACTCTATTTAAAAATAGCAAAGCACACAAGAGGCTAAACTTGTTAGCAAAGAGGTGAAGAGCAATAGTGCCTTTGTACACGAGCGGTCAATCCACCGGTTGACAATTCGGACGGGGTTGAAATGAAGTGTATTTGGCCGAACTCTTCATTTGCCGGTGCCGGTCTGTGTACAGAATCTAATCGAACACAGTGTCTACAGAGTGGATCTTTGTCTTCTACATATATTTTCACTGTAGATTTTTGAGGCAATTTTTCCGAATTCGGTTATGTTGAAAAGATATAGCCATTTGAAAATATATGGGGCCAAATACGTGCCTGATACGATTCACTGCAAACAACTCAAAGTTCCTATTTCTCGATTGAAATCGAGTTAATACATTCAGGAAATACTCGAGTACTAACCTTATTTGAATGAAACACGATATTTCTTAACGAAAACACTAAGTTTTGTCCGATTTTGTCTGCAATTGAAAAGCTATATTTCTTCCATAAAAATGTGTTTCTTTTTCGATTTTCCCTGAAAATCAGTTTTCAAACACTGATAACTTGTTCATATTTTCCTCGATATACCAAAATATCTTGAAAGAAAAGGTTTCTCATTCAATTTGTTTAATCGAGCTATATCAACCTATTTTATATTCAAAACAATCAAAACAATAATCTTCTATAAATATTTCACAGAGCTTTTGAGAAACGATGCCAGCTTGTTGATTTTTCGGATAACATAATATAACACTTGACAAGAAGTCAAAACAGACACCACTTTTGTGAATTTTGTATTGTTTAAATGAACAACATGAAACACCGTAATGCCTGCCACTCACGAAGCGACCGTTTCAAGCGTTTTACTACCTGCTCTGGTCGCTTGCCTTTACAAGCTTCCAACGTTCTGTGTTAGAAACCATCATAAAACGCCCGTCTCTGTAGCCTCGTGAGTGGCCGGCATAAGACCTGTAAATCGACCCATTTCAAACGTCAGTGTCTGTGAAAGTTCACAACGCATGCGTATAGCGACAACCGGCTCGAACTGTAAACAAACATGGAGGAAATCTTTTCTAGAACTATGTTCTTATGATAGGGGAAAAGCGATTATTATAGGCGTTTTTATTCGATTTCTTGTTAATTATGTGAAGACATTTTCAGTGAATTAATGTAATATTAATCGTGAGTGTCGAGTGTATAAAATTCCATGTTTAGATAGAAAAATCGCCAAAAATTATTTAGTGCTAGGTACCATTTCATTTTTCATTAATTTCAATTTAATACGTGGTTTGTATCGACATTCATCATTCATATATGAGTAAAATAATTTGGGATTATTTTCTGTGTTCATATATGTTAGCAATGTGAATTTTGAATCCCCTATAAATTGATAGAAAATGCTAAGACCATAGCGTAGGCCAAATGTCAAAACACTCTGTGATCTGAAGCGATGGTTTTCGATGATCTCGTTACCACGCTCTCTCTCTGTCTAACAACATGGCGGCATCTTAGACACTGACGCGTGTTAGTAAACACATAACCTGCCATTTTGTATAAAGCCCACTAATAATCTGTGAACTGTGAAATAAACGACACGTAAAACCACCCCGAGTGTTTTATTATCTTACATCAGAAGTGGGATAGATTCTTTATTTACAAACAAAGAATTAGAACCTGAATTTTTCATCGAGTTCTTTGTGCAAACGAATTCGAAATGGATCAAGAGAATGCTGCCCAAGCCGAACCAATAACGATGATTCATGTGATGGAAATCCAAGCTCAACTGCAGATGAAAATGATGGAATCGAAAGATCGAGTTCAACCAACACGTGAATTTCATGCAGTACAATCACAAGTTAAGTAATACCTCAAACTAAAATAATTAGGGGAATAGGAAACGTTGAATTTAAAACATTAGGAAAAGCAAACATCCTATTTTTCAAGTGTGAATTAGCTATAGAAATTTAATTCAATATAGTAACAGACAGTATTATTCCACATAAGGATATTGATGCTTTAATCGGATTAGATATACTCAAAGAAGGGGATATTCAACTTGAAATTAATAAGGATTGTGTTAATTTTGTGACTTCCTTTAGAAAATCTCCTAAAACGTTCACTTTTGTTTGCAAAGATTTAGAATTAGACTTGTCAGGATTGGACGAACAGTTGAAAGCACAAATAATTAAATAAGGGGTTGAATCTAAGCCTGTTGCAGTCATCACAGGTGAATTAAAAATTCAATTGAAAGATGAATCTCCTGTCGTTTTTAGAGCAAGAAATTTAGCGTATCAGGAAAGAACAAAAGTTAAGGAAATTATTAAAAACCAATTAGAATCTGGTATTATAAGATGTAGTGAATCAAATTATGCAAGCCCCATTGTCCTAGTAAGAAAACGTAATGGTGAAATAAGACTGTGTGTTTTTATTACAGAGAACTGAATAAGAAAGTTTTGCGAAATAACTACCCCTTACCTAGAATTCAAAATCAAATAGACCTTTTAGCAACCAGCAGCAAAGTTTTATACAAAGCTCGATATGAAATCTGGTTTTCATCAGATTGAAGTAGAAGAATCTTCCAAACACATTACTGCATTTATCACACCTGATGGATTGTACGAATACAATAGAATGCCTTTTGGTTTCATAAATTCTCCTTCATGTTATTAGTCAGCAATTTATAAGGCTCTCGGAGATTATAAAGAGAAAATTGCACTAGTTAATGTTGATGATATTCTTTGTCCATGTGAAAATATTCAAGGACTTGTTAATTTAAATAAAATTATTGATAGGCTGTCAAGTGTGGCTTCACACTTTATTATCAAAAATGCGAATTCTTCAAAACGTCAATAGAATTTTTAGGAGTAATAATTGAATGCGGTTTGATTAAACCCAGTCCACGAGAAATAGAAGCATGTCGATTATATGAGTAGGAATTTGCCTTGCGAGAACAAATTACTGGTGCTCAAATCTGTTACAGGTACTCCTCAATCTATTGGTGAATGGCAAAAAGTCGACCCATTTTGCATGGAGATCTTAAGTAGAAATCTACATGAGGAAGGTTTTGCAGTCCAGGATGACTTGGTTTACTGGCAAGGGAAGAGGATTCACCCAATGAGATGCTTTGTCCCAATTTTGGCTAGATTGGAGATAATGAAACTGTACCATGATGAATCTTCACACATAGGAGTTGAGAAAATCGTCAACAAGATAAGTGAAGACTGGATAGTCATAATAATAATAATAATAAATTGAAGACTGGATAGTCATAATAATAATAATAATAAATGCGTGAAGACTGGATAGTCATAATAACAATAATAAATGCGTGAAGACTGGATAGTCATAATAATAATAATAAATGCGTGAAGACTGGATAGTCATAATAATAATAATGAATGCGTGAAGACTGGATAGTCATAATAACAATAATAAATGCGTGAAGACTGGATAGTCATAATAACAATAATAAATGCGTGAAGACTGGATAGTCATAATAACAATAATGAATGCGTGAAGACTGGATAGTCATAATAATAATGATAAATGCGTGAAGACTGGATAGTCATAATAATAAATGCGTGAAGACTGGATAGTCATAATAATAATAATAAATGCGTGAAGACTGGATAGTCATAATGATAATGAATACGTGAAGACTGGATGGTCATATGTGTAGACTGGATAGTGGATAGTCATATGACAAGACTGAATAATAATAATAGGCTTTATTTTGGATAACATCGGAATTTACATCAGAAGATTAAATGAAACTGAATGAAAATAGTCATATTATGTAACGACTGGATAGTCAAAATCTTTAGTGAAGATTTAAGAAATTTAAATTTTTGCTGATTATCTTGTTTGGATCTAATCACTTTTGTATGTGATAGTTGGTTTTTGGTACTTTTAGCTTTGTTTTGGCCTGACCTATTTCTGTGCGAACAGATAATCATTGCAATAATCGATGTACCATTATGGAAATTCTGAAATGAGTTATTTTTCAGGAAGATTAGGAGATTATAGTCTCGAAATATTGTTATTCAATTGATTGCTGATCATGGCTGTAAAATCGTCTAACGAAGCGAGGATTGGAGCTCATTCAAGAAGCAAGGAATTGTGGAAGAACATTTTATAATTGGTCCAGTGCATAACCTGAATAATTATAAAGCAGATCATCAATTTTGTGGTAATCAGCTGAAGCTGACTTTTAGTTCTTGACTAATTAGTTCTAAATCTTGAGTGGTGAGCATGTAAGCGGTGGTGGGTTTTTTATTTGCCTGGCTCTTTTTCCCACCTGAAATACAAAGCCGCAGCGCGAGCCAGCGCTTTGAACATAGTCATGCCTCACAAAAACTCAATTGTATCAAATGTAAGTGAAACAATGCTTTATGTAACCTGAAAAGTATTATTGTTTGCTATGTTAATGAAACGAGGTCGTTTCAAGTGTCAGTATGGCCGTGTTAGCAATGTGAATTTTGAATCCCCTATAAATTGATAGAAAATGCTAAGACCATAGCGTAGGCCAAATGTCAAAACACTCTGTGATCTGAAGCGATGGTTTTCGATGATCTCGTTACCACGCTCTCTCTCTGTCTAACAACATGGCGGCATCTTAGACACTGACGCGTGTTAGTAAACACATAACCTGCCATTTTGTATAAAGCCCACTAATAATCTGTGAACTGTGAAATAAACGACACGTAAAACCACCCCGAGTGTTTTATTATCTTACATATATTTTATTGATGTTAGAAGATCAAATATTGGTTCGTTATTTCGTTTCTTTCAGGTGAATATTACCTTTTATTTCTGTACTAGCTGGCCCGGCGAACTTTGTTCCGCCTGAATGATACTTACGGTGGATTTCATGAATCGTAATCACCGGTGATCGGAGATCAACGGCTTGGTTCTCTGATTTTTGAACTGTCAAATGTTTCCATGGATATGAGCTATCACACAGAATAGATACACAAAAATAATATGTCATAATATGTCAATCACTAATAATGGCAATTTTGGATTCAGTTATTTCCGCAAATATATTTATTACCCAAAAAGAAATTCAAAAACATTTTAAAAATTATGAGAAAAGATTAGAATGGACATCTCACGATTGGAACTCATCGCCAAAATCCGATTTACTTGACATTTCGATAAAAATTCACTGTGATATTCACCCGCTTCTGGATCTGTTGATAGCCTTTCATGGTACTATAAGCCCTATGTAAATTACACAGTAATTGATGTCATATGTTCTTTTTTCGGCCATTTCAAACCACAACGACCGAAATGCTCGAAAAAAGAACAGATGATATCAACCGATGGCCGCGAAAGCCTCAACAAATTCATCGCCATTTAATTGTGATAATGTCAAATATAGTACCTTCACGATTACGTTATTTGGAATAAATAAAACTGTGAAAATAACTAATAATCATCAGTCATTATGTGTGAATAGCTTCATCTGAAGTGGTAAGAACGAAACTTTTCTCATATCTCAACGAAATCTAATCATTTTAGACATCTGTACTCCTACGCTAAGACATTTTGGTTATGCCCAACAGCGCAGAGTTGTAGGCAACTCAAATTACACACTATAGAGGGAATATAGTCACTGTGCACACTATTTGTTTATATCGCCATCTAACGCGGAGAATATCAAATGAAGTACAAACGAATAAGCGGTAGCGTAACTGTAACTGTAGCGACATCTAGTGGCCTTACTCAAAAGGAGGATTTTTTTATTGTTTTATTGTATTTTATAATAACCACACCGTAAATGAATCCATATATGAAGTTTCATAACAAACAGTCCATCCGATCTCGAGTTATAAATGGTGTAACCAACATCTTTCTTTTATATATAGATAGTTTGAGACAATTAATAAATATCTTTCAGAGCATCGATTCGAGTCATGATTCAATATCAGAAGAGAAGAAAATTTTGAATTTCATTGACATTTATTTCAAAAATGGACCGGTAAAAATTAATTTTCAATAGGAACTATGCATATAAAATGTTCAATTTCATGCTAATTAGTAGGGGAAGTATGCCTATGATGGCACCTTGCCTATGATGGCACACCATGAAGAAGTCTGTTAATATCAACTGAATAAACTTATGTTCACTGAGGCTGTTCGCCAGATAGTATTAATGAGAGGTATTCGTAGTTACAACTTAATACGTGGCATTTTGTGTCTTTTATAACAGTTCAATTATTTTCGTAAGTGTTGATGTATGATAATTATCTCCTTTATTTTCATATTATTCAGATGTTTCACAACTTTGTGTTAAAAAAATTTTACTTTCCTTTGAATGCCTTATAACAATGCTGTTAGTGTGAAGTTTGAGGTAATGTCGTATTGTAATTGCCTTCTTCGGTTGGTTGAAAGATATATGACATTTATGCCTATGATGGCATAGTCGAAGTGTTCCTATGATAGCAAAGGGTGCCATCATAGGACAAAAGTGGTTCATCACATTGAATATTCTTTTTTTCTAATTCAACTTTATGACAACAAGAAGCAAGAGGCAACTTTGGAAAGAGGAAGATATGGAGGCAGCGCTAAATGCTGTGAAAAAAAATAATACTAAGATATCTAATAATATAAATGTCAAAGAATTTAAATTTAGTTTTATGTTTTGTTACACTCTTACGTGCAGGTATACTCCTCTCAATTTCATTTTTATGCGATGAGAGTGCAATTTTTTTTCAATAAACCAATTCAATAATTAGTTTCTTTTCATTTTCAGTCATATGCCATCATAGGACATATGTGCGCCTATGATGGCACCCTTGGCCAAATTTTGAAAAGTGCTATCATTCATTTCCTTCAGAATTTATACTGAAAATATACTTAAGAATGCATACTACATATAAGCATAAGTAAATCTATGAAATCGATTATCCAAAAAAATTTTCTTCCAATGAGATATGTGGATAATTCGTTAAGGGTGCCAACATAGGCACACTTCCCCTATTCAATTTTATCTCCCAGAAGTGTTGGATTTTAATATTACGTATTTCTACATGAAACTTTCTTCCATCAGGTTTCAGTCTCGACAAAGTTGATCAATATTTTGACAACATTATTAACTTTTGTAGTGCGGTCAGAGAGTTAATAATTTTTCTGAGATTCGTTGATATTTCAAATCCAGGGAATCATCCAGATTATTCCTGAGATTTATGATTTTTTTCTCAAATTTTATCGGATGAGATTGGGAATAACTCGAAAACGATGTGTTTCATTGAAAAAACATATAAATACTTTAATTCTCCAAAATGATTGATTCTTTCGAAAGTATGAACCGCTTCTCATTTTCAAGTAGTTTTATAGTATTTTTGCGTAGATTTATGAGTCGGCTACGCAGTTACTTTCATACCGGGAGAAATATTGAATATGTTTTTATTGAGGAATATGCATCATGAATAGAATGAACAATCAACCAAAATCCATTTCAATTGGAATCATAGTTCCGAAGATATGAAAAGAAAATTGTTTTTTTTTCATGGATTTTCGACAACCTGTATCTTTCAAAAGAAAACGAATTTCGAGAAATGGTTTAAAAAAAAGAAGAATCTGCAGTTGAAATATATGTTCAAGTCAAAGACTTATATACAGGTATATGAATAATCGCGAAAAAATGTATAGGGAGATTCCTTGTCAAAAGAAGGTGGGTCTTTTACACCAACTAAAGTGACTAAAGCTGGCATCAGAAATATAGATGAATTTAAGGTCGAAAACAATTCCAGCCTCTACGACTTAGGCGCATAATCCGTTGATTAATTTTTTCAGGACAGTGAAATTTAGCAAGAAATTACAGAAGACCTTATTTGTTGAGAATAGATCAGAATATCCAAACTTAATTTTTTTATTGTGAAATATTGGTATGGCAAAAATTTTTTTGCGAAACCCAGTGTAGGGGGCGGCTCTTTCTAACATTTGCAATTATATTGGAACACCACCAAAAATTTTTTTGAGTACCTTATCGCTCGCATAATTTTTTTGAATTTTGAGAGAAAAATTAAAAAATCTTCGAGCGTGACTCTTTTCAAGAGACTGTAACTAAGTAAGGGAGGCCCGAAAAAAAAAGTTTATATGAAAGACCCACCTTATTTTTCGACAAGGAATCACCCCTAAAATTGTTTCACAACTATTAATCTACACCCTGCGTATGATGTTCTCGGTCGTTTTGCCGTTCGGCGGATTGTCCGTCAGTATATGCAAGAGTATATAGCGTTGGGCGTTAAAATTAAACACAATTATGAATACACAAACATCCCTCAGCGCACAAACATCAATTATGAATATGAAAATCTCGAGGCGTCCGCATGAAGATATGTTATCGCCCCCTGCTATTCAGAACGCGAAATCTAGTCGCGAAACAAAAACGGGATTTAATCGCGGTAAGTGCCACTTCTTAATGAAAATATACCAACCTTATCACGTACATTGCCAACGTTGGGCGCCGGTATCATATCTCGTAATTAATATTCAGAAGACAATTAATGCGGAATGCTCAGGCCGCATCTCTCTCCGTAACGCTGCAGTCTATTCTGAAATTCTGTACATGATGTAATTTAGACAAACAAAAACTCCGGCGAATTCATGCAACAGAATGCCATAAATTATTCGGGACAATAACACGTGAAAATTTGTTATGAAATATTTACGTCAGCTTTGCATTCAGAATGCAGTCGGTGTATGAATGCAAATTTCTTTTTGAATTCGTTATCTGGCGCTGGAGAGTTAGTTCACCTTCTGGGGGTAATGGGGCATCATGGATTGTTGAACGATTGGACAGTGAATACAATTTGAAGGAGTAATTTTGAATTTACATGAAAAGCTAACGGATTTTCTGATAGTTTCAGTCGATGTATGTAAATTTTGTTGAATCTTTGATTATGTTCGTAGTAATTGTAAAATTGTATCCTTTTTGTACCGTATATATATATATATATAACTTTGTTACATGTTACATTCCACTGCGACCTTGAGGTCTATTGTGCCCTTCATCCGAGCTGTTTTCTCAACTGAGCTATCTACAGTTCGCTCTCCAGCTCCAGAGCTTCAGTGAACTCTAGTATCTGAGAGGGCTTCAAAGAGACTTAATCCCTGTTCTTTCTATAATTCTTTCATCCAAGACATTCCTTGCAGGGAATTGTGTAACTAGGGAACAGGAGTTTACTCCTCTCCCACACAGAGTTTGCACTCGTCAGTTTCTTGGTAATTTGTTGAAGAAAAAGGACCATAGTATGTGAGAGACTGAAATAATATTATTTTGTATTATTATTATTATTTCGGGTGATAATGCATTACATCCTGTATAGATATATTACTCCAAACAACTTTAATTTATATATCAAAAATAGTGTAGGTCCCAGGACAGAGCCCTGCAGCACCCCACACACGACAGTCTTTCTTCTAGAATACGTGCCACTGTTCAAGGTTGCCTAAATGGGAACGAAACGACTTAGTGCTGATTCTATCAATATAAAACTTCTTCAGTTTGTCAGGCCACAAAAGGCCTTTCCCACAATCTTTCACCTTCCATGCCATTAATTATTTCCAACCATGTAGATAAGATCGTCTGGATTAGGGGTGTGATTCCTTGTCAAAAAATAGGGTGGGTCATTCGTATAAACTTTTTTGTCAGCTCAGTTACAGTCCCCTAAATATGGCGCCCGAGAAAAGATTTTAATTTATTTCTTTGAATCCAAAGAACTGTCAAGAATAGAAATAAGGCACTCGCAAAATTTTGTTGGTCTTCCTCTTACATTTCCAGGGTAATAAAAATCAAAAAGCCACCCGTGAATCTTGTTTCGAAAAAACTTTTTCGCATATTCAAATTTTACATTTAAAAATTTATTTTTATAGCTTGACCCATTATAAACAAATGAGATCTCTTGTAATGTCTTGCTAAAGTTTTTGAAAAATAAAATTATCAAAGAATAATACGCCTGAGTAGTAGAGGTTGAAATTATTTTCGACCATTAGTCGGATGTCAATTCTAAACTTTTCACGAAATTAATGTATTGAATAAAAGGTACAAGCCAAAAGGTCAAATGCAATAAATCACAAATAACAAAGAGAGAAAATATTCATCGATTGTAACCAACTCAAACTCAGGCGTATTATCTGTTGATGAATTTTTTTTCTCGATAATCGTGAACTTTAACAAGAAATAACAAGAGACCTCATTTGTTAACAATGATCAACCTATCCAAAATTAATCGTTTTATTGTGAAATATGAATATAGAAAGCCGTTTTTACCGGTTCAGGTGTGGCTTTTTCTACCACCAAAATTTTTTTGGGTGCATTCTGGCTCCTATAAAATGTCTGCCTAATTTTGTTCTTGCCGGTTTTTTGATTTTTAAGAAAAAAATAAAAAAAGGATTTTCGGGTGCCATATCAAGGGTGCTATAAATGAGCGGGGGAGCTCAAAAACGAATTATGCTTATGAATGATTGAGAGAATAAAGAGATTGAAATAGATCCGAAGAATATTCAACGGGATACAGATAAGTTATGGAGCTAGTACCTACACGTCCCTGGGTCACCCTGTATGCCTTTAGGAGAAAATATGCACCCTTGTCAAACGGATCATCGGTCCGCTATACATATTTGGAAATCCAGAATATTGCATAATTCCGCTAAATCAATCACTCCCCGTCCAATATCTAATCTTCCTGGCTATTAATTTTCGGACCAGAGATTGACGGATTGGTAATCACGACAAGCACCATTCGCTGCAACCCTCCAGCGGCGCGGAAAAGGCAACCATGAACAGAAAATTAATATGTTCCATTCGCGGGAACAAAACGTTTCTCTGACGAGAACGCATTGTTTGTTATTTTTTTGATTTATGACAACAAAAATCGGGGAATAGGTTTGTTGGAAACGCTGATTGAAGATTTTATTGTCTCGAAATACTGCTGAGCGAGTTTAATTAAAATGCGATTTTGATTCTATGAATGAGTTTAGTCATTAGAGAGGAGTTGCTCGAATTTCCTTTCCGGCTTGATTAAAACTGGCTGTCTTGCGGTCCTTGCGGAAATTCGTTTTTACAAAATTAATACATTTACAGGGTGAGTCTTTGACTTGTACATATATTTTAACTGTAGATTCCTCTCATCAAACGAAACACTTTTTTCCCATACCATTTTTCAAAATTCGGTTTCGTTTAGAAGATACAGGGTGTCAAAAATCCATGAAATTAACACTATTCTTTCCATATATTCGGAACCGATATTTCGAATGAACTGAATTTTGGTTGATTGTTTACTCTATTCATGGTGCATATTCCTCAATTGAAACTTATTTCATATTTCTACTGGTAAAAGAGTTACATTATAGTCGACTTATAAATTCACGCAAAAATTCTATAAAACCACTTGAAAAAGATGAACGGTTCACGTTTTCGAAAGAATTAATTATTTTAGAAAACAAAAGTATTCCTATATTTTTTCAATAAAACGCGTCGTTCTCAAGTTATTCCTAATTGTATAAGATTGAATTAGAGGAAAAAATCATGAATTTCAAGAATAATCTGAATGCTGTCCTGAGTTAAATCTCATCGAATATGATTTTTCCCTGGTCTCTCAACAAGTTACCAACGTTGTCAGAATGTTTTTCAACTTTGTCAAGACTAAAATCTCTATGATGAAAAAAGTTGGATGTAGAGATATGTGAGAATAAAATTCCACATTCGTGGGACATAAAATTGAATTCTTAGAAGCATTATTCATTTTATATGCAGTTTCTATTTGAAATTCATTGTTACCGGTCCTTCAGCAAAATATCTATCGAAACAATATAACTCGACACCAGAACAACACTACTATTACATCAATTCACTGAAAGTCATTTACATAATCATCACCTGTTTGCTTCATTCTCTGTAAATAAATAAAGCGTGAAATTTGTTTATGCCGTGCTGACTAACGTTTTAGGTTGGACTGGTTGGAGCACAGAGCATCGCGGGTACATCTACGGCCTTCTGAAGGGAAGAGTGGCCTACTCTTCCCTTCAGAAGGCCGTGGATGGCAACTGAAATTAGGAACGTAGCGCTATATTGGCGAGAATCAGAACCACTCTTTTGGCATTTTCAAAGAGCAACGCCTAGACGCCTTCAGCGATTGTGATAGTTCATCCGCTAACGATAGGGGACGTACTGCTTTCCTGAGTTCGCATTGTTTGAAGAGAAAATCGGCAATCTGGCATCGTCTTCTCTATAGTTCTGTGGAATATCACAGAGAATGTGGTAAGCTTAGGTCATTGACCCTGAATCATATGACTTTGGTTAATGGAGTTAGGATAGGTTAGTGAAAAACCATTTTTTATGCGATCGTTTTAGAATATCGAGGAAAATATGAACAAATTATTAGTGTCTATAAACTAAGCTTCAGGACAATCGAAGAAGGAACTTATTTTGGTGGGAGAAATATAGCTTTTCAATTGCCGAAATGATCGGACAGAACTGAGTGTTTTGTTAGGAAATATCGTGTTTGTAACATTCTTATTCAAATAAGGTTAGTGCTTGAGTATTTTCTAATTGTATCAACCAGAACATCTAATAATCACCTCAATTTCAATCGAAAAGTATGAACTTTGAGGTGTTTGCAGAGAATTGATCCAGGCACGCATTAAGCTCAACTTTTTTTTTCGAATGGCTATATCTCTTTAACAGAGCCGAATTCGGAAAAATGGAAAATGAAAAAAAGGTTTCCTTTAGCATCAAGAATCTACAGTTAAAATATATGTACAAGTCAAAGACTCACCCTGTATACTTGAGATTCTACATAAAAGTACAGCTGACATAAAAATTTCATTTGATATATTTCATAAAGAATCATTTTAATTTGGTGCCAGCTGTCATTTGGCACTATAACAAATATCACTGTAAAATTGAAAACTCGAACGAATATTTTCAATCATCATATCCTAAAGTTGCTACCAAATCATTTATTTCGATTAAATTGCAGGGAAAAAGTTCCTCTCGACACACAGCGAGATATTGTGTTAATCTAGATTATTATTGGTCGAGACTTGTGTGTGATCGGGTAGTAAAATAAATATGGGTAAAAAACAGTTATAGAGATACAGGGTGTATAAACATATTTATTTACTTTAGATTCTTTAGACCAAAATAAACCTTTTTTTCATTTTCCATTTTTTCGAATTCGGCTCTGAAAGATAAAGTCATTTGAAAAAAAATTGGGCCAAATACGTGCTGGATACGATTCTCCGCAAAAACCTCAAAGTTCATATTTCTCGATTGAAATTGAGTTGAAACAGGAAATACTCAAGTACTGACCTAATTTGAATGAGACTGTTACAAACACGATATTTCTCGACAAAAACACTTAGTTGAGTACTTCTATTTCTGCAATTGAAAAGCCATATTCCTCCCACCAAAATAAGTTTCTTCTTCGATTTTCCTGAAGATAAGTTTGAAAACACTAATAAAATCTCCACATTTTCCTCGATATCCCAAAAATATTTGATGAAAGTGAAATTAATACAATATTAACCGTGTTGTGTAGAGTTCACAAAATTTCGAGAGGGCAGTGATTTATCATAATTTTTCCTCAAATTTATCGTATACAATTAGGAATAACGCGTTCTTTTTCAACATTAGAATATTGTATTTTCTAAAATAATTGATTCTTTCGAAAATATAATCAATTTATCTTTTTCAAGCAGTTTTATAGTATTTTTGCGTGGATTAATGAGTCGGCTACGCTGTAACTTCTGTACCAGGAAAAAATTTGAATGAATTTTGATTGAGGAATATGCATCATGAATAGAGTAAGCAATCAACCAAAGTTCAGTTCATTCGAAATAACGGTTTCGAAGGTATGAATAGCAAAGTGTTCTTTTATGGACTTTCGACACCCTGTATCTTTCAAACGAAATCGAATTTTGAAAAATGGTATGAAAAAAAAGTGTTTCGTTTGAGGAGACGCATCTACAGGTTAAATATACAGGGTGTCCCACTAGTGCCGCAGCGGATGATATACGCGTTACGGTCTGAGTTTGGCGAAATTTTTTTGATGCAGACTTGATATACTCCAAGAAGAGCACAACCTAAAAATATTTTCGAATATACCGGGTGGCCCACAAAAGAGGAATAGAGGGTGACTTTGTTTTTTCAAATGGGAGTCCCTATATTCAATAGTGTTTTTCAATTCTCTGAAACTTCCTGCCTGCTTTCGTGTACTTTACACATATTTTTATTCGACAGTTTTCGAAATATTGGCCATTTTGACAAAAAATAATACTTGTAGAGGCTATGTTATCCAATCATATTTGACGAACCCTTGCACATACCAAAAACAGCTTCATATGGATTGAAAAACATATGGAGTGTCCATAAAAAGACTATCAACATGACGAATTTCAAATCGATTTTTCTTCATTTTTTCAAATGCAATGCATATAATTTTTTTCATCATTGTAATCACCATTCATTTTACTTTATTTTTTGTCAAATACATGATATGTATTCTTTCAAAGGAATGGGATTTTTTAGAGTTTTTCCCTAAAATTAACATTTACTTCGGAATTCAAAAAGGAGATTTGGCTTTTCTGTGGTTATCGAGAACTGTCAAATTATTCTATTCAGAATTAACATCATTGCTGGCCAACCGTTAAAAAATACCTAAAAATCACTTCCCTTTTCTTCGCAATGATTCAACTCTTACCTGAAAGCTCCTAATGAATATATCCTAAAAATATTAGATGTCACGATGTTTTATTAGATAATTTAGATTTCGAAATGTCCATATTTTGTTGGGGATATCTTATTCAAAGATTCATAGCAAAGAAGCATTGATGAAAATATAAGAAAAAAAAATTATGACTCCTAAAGGAGACTTCCGAAACATCTAATATTTTTAGGATATATTCATTAGGATTAAAGCTTTCAGGTAAGAGTTGAATCATTGCGAAAAAAAAATGAAGTGATTTTTAGGTATTTTTAAACAGTTGGCCAGCATGAAGGGACTCTTCTATTCATATCATCATAGTTTTCACGGATTGGATGAATACTCACAAAATGATGTAGAATTTCAAAACAAACCAATGAGTTTGAAAGTACAAGTTATGAATGCTACAAAAAAACTAGTTTCGAAACTTTAGGATACAAAAAAAGCCCGCTCTTATCCTTATACAACTTTCTTCGAAAAAATGATATTCATAAGTTTCACTGGCACGCACGCAGATCTTCAAGCTCCCAAGCTAGAAGCTTGTTTGAATTTCTGCAAGATCTTCAAGTAGAAACATAGAAAATTATCAAGAATGTATTTTGAAAAATGGGTACAGAAAGCAAGTTTCTGTCTTTAGTAACTGAATGATTTCATCACATTTTTGAGTAGATACATCAAGACGTTCTAGTTCCTCATTTCCTGATAATATGAATTGAAGCTTCAATGATGCTTATTCTGAGAGGAATAATTTTTAGGGAAAATTTCGAAAAAGCTCTTAAAAATCCTATTCTGTTGAAAATATGCATATCATGCATTTGACAAAAAATAAAGTAAAATGAATGGTGATTACAATAATAAAAAAAAATTATATGCATTGAATTTGAAAAAATTAAGAAAAATCGATTTGAAATTCGTCATGTTGATATTCTTTTTATGGACACTCCATATGCTGGAGATGCTTTATTATAGCTAGGATACTTTGAAGTATTGTCTTTCAATACATATAAAGCTGTGGTATGTGCAAGGGTTCGTGAAATATAATTGGATAACATAGCCTCTACAAGTATTATTTTTTTGTCAAAATGGTCAATATTTCGAAAACTGTTGGATACAAATATTTGAAAAGTATACGAAAGCATGCTGGAAGTTTCAGAGAATCGACAAACACTATTGAATATAGGGTGTCCCATTTGAAAAAACGAAGTCGCCCTCTATTCCTCTTTCGTGGGCCACCCGATATATTCGAAAATATTTTTAGATTGTGCTCTTCTTGGAGTATATCAAGTCTACATCAAAAAATTTCGCCAAACTCAGACCGTTACGCGTATATATCGTCCGCTGCGGCACTAGTGGGACACCCTGTATGTACAAGTCAAAGAATCACTGTGTTTATTGTAACATTTCCAACAAAAAATACACGTTGAAAAAAACAAAACAAAAAAAGTAAGAGAAACTATACAAGTTTCGGAAAGTACGTACAAAATGACATATGGTTTTATTTACTTGTTATGAGTGAAACACAGTCATGTGCACATTCTATGACTTATTTTTCTCAGAATTATGCAAGGAATTACTCCCCTTCGTCTAGACTCTCGGCCGAATATTCGGCGACACAGTACCGGATTTTTCACTATAATTTGACCCCCCCTTTAACTTTGTTACTAAAGGAGATACAAAAAAATGGTTCATACAAAAATTTCACGAAATCGACTGAGGTTTTACAGTATGTATTCACATAATGGAATATATACAGGGTGGCCAACATATTGATGGCAACTTCATTTTTTCAAATGGAACACCCTGTATATTTTTCCATATTTGCCTAGCTCTTATTCCCCTGATTTCGAATATGTAACACATGTTGATCTATCTCTTTTATTCTGAGTTATTCAGAGTTTCGAATTTTAAGAACCACCTGGCAAGCTCTGTAATATTTTTTCAAGTGGCAGACTGGGTTTACTGAAAATGCCCATTTTTGGAGTTATGATAACGTCAATTGCATCTATCTAAGGAGATAACTCCAAAAACGGGCATTTTCAGTAAATCCAGTCTGCCACTTGAAAAAAGATTACAGAGCTTGCCAGGTTGTTCTTTAAATTTGAAACTCTGTGGTGCTCAGAATAAGAGAGATAGACCAACATATGTTACATATTCGAAATTAGGGGAAAAAGAGCTAGCCAAATATAGGAAAATATACAGGGTGTTCCATTTGAAAAAATGAAGTTGCCATCAATATGTTGGCCACCTTGTATATATTTCAGTTCGTGAAGTCATATTAAAAAACCTCAGTTGATTTCGTGAAATTTTTGTATGAAACATTTTTTTGTATCTCCTTTAGTAACAAAGTTAAAGGGGGGGTCAAATTATAGTGAAAAACCCGGTACATTCAGCGGGTGAGAAGTTCCGACTTGACACCCGAAAAAAAATTTAAGATTTAAGATCGCTGAGAAAATATTTACATAGATGGGGATGTGAAACAAGTCAGGGGCTTTTGAGAGCTTTGTCATCCACCTTGAAGGTAGATTCGCATTTGACAGTTTCAGAAAGTCATATCTTCTGT